>CM033643.1:96116463-96752595 GCA_019512145.1 Engystomops pustulosus
TGATTAAGAGCGACAGTATGGGGCATCCATATTGCGCTGCTATGATTGCAACTTTAGGTCTCCAGCATGGCGGCGACAGATGGGCCGAGTTCCACTATGTATCTGGTGAAACACCTGAAAATTCTGCCTGACACAGCTAGTTTGATAAGGGGATGATGTGCTGCATATCCTCTTGTGCTGCAGCATCTGGTTTATAGAGAAATGAAAGTTGCGCATGGAGACATTGGTGGACACTGTGGAGGATCGTGGAGGCAAAATGGACAGGAAACAGCAGGGGCAGAATGCATGGATGCCTCTGAGGCTAATCTTGAGGCCTAATCTTGGGATGGAGCTGGTGGTCCGCTGCCAGGCGAACTTTCGCCTGTCCAAGCCCCTGTCTCTCGGCTCCTCCCCACCCAAAATGGGCCTGGGGGCCAGAAGCGTTTACTTTGAAAAAATTATAATTTTCAAAGCAGGCGGGGTCGTTTGAATATTTCATCTAGGAATAATGGAATAGCATCAGTTTGAGCACCGCCTGCTGTCACTTAGCGATGGCACTGCTGCTGTGCCTAGAGCTACCGACTGATGGCGCCATGCCCACGGATGGTAATTCAGAGGAGGAGGTGGAGGAGGGGTGGGAGGAGGAGGAGGCATAGTAGGCCTTTGAGACCTGGACCGAGGTAGGCCCCGCAATCCTCGGCGTCGGCAGTATATGAGCAGCCCCAGGGTCAGACTCGGTCCCAGCCTCCACCAAGTTAACCCAATGTGCCGTCAGCGATATATAGTGGCCCTGCCCAGCAGCACTCGTCCACGTGTCCGTGACCTTGTCTGAAACGGCATTGGTCAGGGCACGGAGGATGTTCTCTGACACGTGCTTGTGCAGGGCTGGGACGGCACATCGGGAAAAGTAGTGGCGGCTGGGGACCGAATACCGAGGGGCGGCCGCCGCCATGAGGTTTCGAAAGGCCTCGGTCTCTACCAGCCTATAGGGCAGCATCTCCAGGCTAAGCAACTTGGAGATGTGGACGTTGAGGGCTTGGGCGTGTGGGTGGGTTGCGCTATACCTCCTTTTGCGCTCCAGCGTCTGGGGTATGGAGAGCTGAACGCTGGTGAATGCTGTGGAGGATCGTGGAGGCGAAGGGGTTTACGCACGGGAGTTGTTTGGGCCAGGGTCCTGGGAAGGGGGCTGACTAGCAGATGACACAGGGGAAGGAGCAGTGGTTTGCCCCGCCGGAGGTGAACGGGCTTGGTGCCATTGAGTGGGGTGTTTAGCATTCAGATGCCTGCGCATACTGGTGGTAGTTAAGCTAGTAGTGGTGGAACCCCTGCTGATCCTGGTTTGGCAAAGGTTGCACACCACAGTCCGTCGGTCATCCGGTGTTTCTATAAAGAGCCTCCAGACTTCTGAAAATCTAGCCCTCGCCACGGGAGCTTGACTACGGGCAACATTTGGCGCTGATGCACCAGCTCTGGCCCTGCCTCTCCGTCTGGCCCCACCACTGCCTCTTCCAACCTGTTCTGCTATAGGACTCGCCTCCGTCTCAGAAGCACTGTGTTCACCCGGCCTATCAACCCAGCTTGGGTCTGTCACCTCATCATCCTCCAATCCCTCAGTCTGCTCCCCCCTCGGACTTCCTGCCCTGACAACAACTTCACCACTGTCTGACAACCGTGTCTCCTCATCGTCCGACACCTCTTTACACACTTCTTCCACTACGTGAATAATGTCATCATCACCCACAGACTGCGACTGGTGGAAAACCTGGGCATCGGAAAATTGCTCAGCAGCAACCGGACAAGTGGTTTGTGACTGTGGGAAGGGTCCAGAAAACAGTTCCTCAGAGTATGCCGGTTCAAATGCCAAATTTTGCTGGGAGGGGGCAGACTGGGGGGGGAAGGAGGCTGAGGTGGAGGAGCTGGAGGAGTGCTGATTTCGGTGACATGGGTGGACTGCGTGGAAGACTGACTGGTGGACAAATGGCTAGAAGCATTGTCCGCAATTCACAACATCACCTCTTCGCACTGTTCTGGCCTCAACAGTGCTCTACCACGAGTCCCAGTAACTTGAGACATGATGAACCTAGGGAGTGTAGCTCTGCGCGTTCCCCTGCTCCCTCATCAGCAGGTGGTGTCTCACCCCGCCCAGGACCACGGCCTCTGACCCCTGCAGTAGTTGGACACCCATGCCCTCGTCCTCTACCCCTTGCCCTCGGGTTAAACATTTTCAAAATTAAAGTGTAAACTTCAAATTTTTTTTTTTTTTGTGCTTTTTTGTGATTTTTTTTTAAATGCTATCCTATTGATATGGCTAGTTTCTAACCTACACTGACAGCACACAACTGGATTTTGTGCTGTGCCAGATGACTTTGAGTTATAAGAGAAATAAACTTAAAAAAAAAATAAATCAGCAGACTCGGCGTAATTCAAATCAAACCCCTAATAAATTGTCCCACTTCGGTGTTTGAGGTGGATATGTGTGTCACTAAGAGCTAAACACAACGGTCGCAAGTCCCCCTGCTAATTCCTCACAATATGGTACTAGCTGCACTACTAATGCCAGCAAGCCCAGCCACAAGCAAACCAAAAAAAAAGGAAAATATAACGCTATTGTATTGTATTGAGGTGGATATGTGTGTCACTAAGAGCTAAACACAAGTCTCCCTGCAAATTCCTCACAATATGGTACTAGCTGCACTACTAATGCCAGCAAGCCCAGCCACAAGCAAACCAAAAAAAAAGGAAAATATAACGCTATTGTATTGTATTGAGGTGGATATGTGTGTCACTAAGAGCTAAACACAAGTCTCCCTGCAAATTACTCACAATATGGTACTAGCTGCACTACTAATAGCAGCAAGCCCAGCCACAAGCAAACCAAAAAAAAGGAAAATATAACATTATTGTAGCCCTAAGAAGGACTGTTGGGTTCTTGTAGAATCACTCCTGCCTAACACTATTCTAATAGAACACCCTAACGCTTTCCCTGACCAGCAGCAGCTCTCTCCCTAGCGGCATCCAGACAGAGAATGACACGAGCAGCGCGGGCAGGGGCTAGTCTATTCCAGGGTCACCTGATCTGGCCAGCCAACCACTGCTATCAACGTGTAAGGGTACCACGTCACGCTGGGTAGAGTGCAGAGTCTCCTGGCATGTGATTGGCTCTGTTTCTGGCCGCCAAAAAGCAAAACGGCGGGAGATGCCATTTTCTCGAGCGGGCGAAGTATTCGTCCGAGCAACGAGCAGTTTCGAGTACGCTAATGCTCGAACGAGCATCAAGCTCAGACGAGTATGTTCGCTCATCTCTAGTTGCGACCAGAGCTGCTTCATTCCAGGTTAACTCTGAATCCAGGGTATGTAACCAAACCACATAGTCACTGACAGAAGAGTCCCCTTGATGCAGGTTCAGCAGAAGACTCCCGAGGAGGTTTCTCAAAGACAGACTCAGTGAAGAAGGAGGTAATATCAGCTGTGAACAGGTCTTTCATATCCCAGAGAGGAGTAGCCCATACTAGGGCTTTCCCAGAGAGGAGGCTGATGATGAAAGCCACTTTGGATCGTTCCGATGAACTGTGTTGGTATAAGTTCAATATCCCCGTAGAATCAGAGTTGTAAACTAACCTGGTATCTAGGGATCTATAAAGCTGGTCGGGGAGTGGTCTAATGTCATGTGACCAGGGTGACATCATCACCGGTCCTTTAGCCTCTTAATATTAGCAAACTTTACGCCATGCACGTATCTGCCCACAAAAAATCACAGCATACCTGCATGGACTTCTGCTTCTCTCCATGCAGACTGCTGTGATTTCATGTGATATATGCTTGGTGTACAGTTTGCTAATGTTAGGAGTCTAAAGGACCTGCAATGATGTAACCCTGGTCACATGACATTACTGCTTCATGAAGATAGAGCATGGGGAGGAGATGCTAAATGCAGCCAGAGGAGGCCACGCCCACCTCGACTTGCTATAGACATCCTTGAATACCAGGTAAAATTATAAAGCTATGTTAGTTGGATCTTGAGATGGAGCTGGCGCTCCGCTGCAAGGCGAGCTTTCGCCAATCCAAGCCCCTGTCTCTAGGCTACTCCCCAAACAGCACTTCTAAGAACCTTTTGTATAAGATCAAGTGTAGTAGCGTTCTTATAAGTTCAGACTCGGTCCCAGCCTCCACCAAGTTAACCCAATGTGCCGTCAGCGATATATAGTGGTCCGTGTTCAGGTGGACCTTGTCAGAAACGGCGTTGGTCAGGGCACGGACGATGTTCTCTGACACGTGCTTGTGCAGGGCTGGGACGGCACATCGGGAAAAGTAATGGCGGCTGGGGACGGAATACCGAGGTTTCCGAGGTTTCGAAAGGCCTCGGTCTCTACCAGCCTATAGGGCAGCATCTCCCGGCTAAGCAACTTGGAGATGTGGACGTTGAGGGCTTGGGCTTGTGGGTGGGTTGCGCTATACTTCCTTTTGCGCTCCAGCGTCTGGGGTATGGAGAGCTGAACGCTGGTGGATGCTGTGGAGGATCGTGGAGGCGAAGATGGGGTTTTCGCACGGGAGGTATTTGGGCCGTGGTCCTGGGCAGGGGGCTGACTAGCAGATGACACAGGGGAAGGAGCAGTGGTGTGCCCGACCGGAGGTGAACGGGCTTGGTGCCATTGAGTGGGGTGTTTACCATTCATATGCCTGCGCATACTGGTGGTAGTTAAGCTACTAGTGGTGGAACCCCTGCTGATCCTGGTTTGGCAAAGGTTGCACACCACAGTCTGGCGGTCATCCGGTGTTTCTTTAAAGAACCTCCAGACTTCTGAAAATCTAGCCCTCGCCACGGGAGCTTAACTACTGGCAACATTTGGCGCTGATGCACCAGCTCTGGCCCTGCCTCTCCGTCTGGCCCCACCACTGCCTCTTCCAACCTGTTCTGCTATAGGCCTCGCCTCCGTCTCAGAAGCACTGTGTTCACCTTGCCTATCAACCCAGCTTGGGTCTGTCACCTCATCATCCTCCGATCCCTCAGTCTGCTCTCCCCTCGGACTTCCTGCCCTGACAACAACTTCACCACTGTCTGACAACCGTGTCTCCTCATCGTCCGACACCTCTTTACACACTTCTTCCACTACGTCAATAATGTCATCATCACCCACAGACTGCGGCCGGTGGAAAACCTGGGCATCGGAAAATTGCTCAGCAGCAACCGGACAAGTGGTTTGTGACTGTGGGAAGGGTCCAGAAAACAGTTCCTCAGAGTATGCCGGTTCAAATGCCAAATTTTGTGGGGAGGGGGCAGACTGGGGGGAAGGAGGCTGAGGTGGAGGAGCTGGAGGAGTGCTGATTTCGGTGACATGGATGGACTGCGTGGAAGACTGACTGGTGGACAAATGGCTAGAAGCATTGTCCGCAATCCACGACATCACCTCTTCACACTGTCCTGGCCTCAACAGTGCTCTACCACGAGTCCCAGTAACTTGAGACATGATGAACCTAGGGAGTGTAGCTCTGCGGCGTTCCCCTGCTCCCTCATCAGCAGGTGGTGTCTCACCCCGCCCAGGACCACGGCCTCTGACCCCTGCAGTAGTTGGACGCCCACGTCCACGCCCTCGTCCTCTACCCCTAGCCCTCGGGTTAAACATTTTCAAAATTAAAGTGTAAGCTTCAAATTTTTGTTTTTTGTGTTTTTTGTGTTTTTTTTTTTTTAAACAAAACGATGCTATCCTATCTATGTGGTTATAAAAAGCTAGTAGGGCACACAGCAGGGTGAAGACGGCAACAAATACAATTTGACTTTTGAAAAACATATTTAGTTTTGTTTTTTGAAGCCATTCTGCCAAATGGTGGTTTTTAGGGTTTGATTTTTAGCATTTAGCATTTATTCTGGCATTTATTCTGGCTGTTTACCATACCATGTGTGGGGAATTGCTCTGGTAGATGCTTTGTAGCAGTGCATGAAGCAGGGACAGAGTTAAGTCCAAAAATCAATTGTTTATTCACACTTTCTTGTCAAAACACAAATTCAGCCTTGGCTTAGGCACATACAAAATACAAAATAAACCCTGCCCGGCTGGGCACTGCCTAGTACAATAACAGCACCTAACTATACATGTACCAGGCTGCCTGGCACATGCACTTGGGCAGCAAAATATTAGGAGGCACTCAGTTACCTTTGCTGTGTGAACACGGTACAGCCTTCAGATCTCCTGGTAGTGCCTCACCTACTGCTCCTGGCCTGCAGTCTAAATCAGGCTCTAATTAGGTCTGTGACCTGCACCTGTGGGCTACACAGAAACCCAGGACTGAAGCCCGGATGGAGTAGGAGTCCCACTACCAGCCTACCCCTACTCCATAATAAGCAGGTCAAGTACGGACATTACAAAGGTGTCTATGCTAGCTAGGCCGACATAGACCAGACAGACTTCTCCTGCTTACCACATGTCTGCATTAACCCTTGGGTTACTGCAGACAAATCCAGGGCTTTTACCACATAATTTTTGTCTGCCTGTAGGACAGATAGCGGTTCTCCCAAATGACACCTCTCACTTTCTCACATATGTTATAATTTTTTTATGGGTCATTACAGACGATTAGGGGCATCTAGATTGGACCCAATGGCTTCCATCACAATGTTCAAATTTTAAAACCAGTGTGGGGCCCAGTGGGGAAAAGCCTCAAACACAGTGCAGTCATGCTTGACCAAGGTATGTAAAGGGTTACCAATTGCAATCTGGGGGACGCTGCAGGGTGCCATCTGTAACTTTTAACTGACATCTGCAGGTTATATCACAGGCTAAACTTGTGAGCCAATGTCATGAACTTGACACAATAGCACTGCAGGATTCTGCTAGTCACCTCCCGCCATACAGTACTATGACATCATGCGTTGAGAAGGGGTTAAGGATGTGTGGAGGAAGTCAGCACTGATTGTGGCTGTTTACCTTTTAAGTGTGACCACAAAATTAACACTAAATGGCAGCGGACCATTTTGGATGAGATTGTTTCCCTGTGACATCATCAGGGGTGACAATCTGTTGCTTTGAAAGAATAGGCAGGGTCTAATGCAGTATATTTTGTCACTAATTAGATACCTTCAGTTTCAACACCCTAGGTCAGTGATGGCGAATCTATGGCATGGGTGCCAGAGGTGGCACTCGGAGTCCTTTCTGTGGGCACCCAGACTGACTCCCCAGGGCAAAGTTCACTAGAAAGGACTTGAATCTTCCTGCAGTCCCAGACAACTTGAGATGCTTCTCCCAATGCTCTTTTAAGGTGACACATCTTTGTCTGATTGGAACTGCAGGAACAGTGAGAAGGTGTGAACAGGGTCAGAATATCTTTGGAGGTCCCTTGCTGGCCCCATGATTCTTCCTGTATAGAGAGACCCTGGAGAGAAGCTACAATGATGTCTGAATTTTCTCTCCTGCTTTCAGCTGTATTAGTGGCCTGAGGGGGCCAAACAATTGATGGTTGTGGAAGAACAGGGAGCAATAAGTTACTGTATAAATTGTCATGTTGGCACTTGATGGTAAGTATGTGGGTGTTGGTTGTACTTTGGGCACCCGGTCTCGAAAAGGTTCGCCATCACTGCCCTAGGTGACCTAGAAAAATACTAAAACAATTGTAAAGCTAAAAAAGTAAAAATAAAAATTTCTGTAAAAAAGAAATATAAATTAAAAGCATAAAATTTTGATTAGGTGTCCCTGCATTCAAAACTGCCCAATCTATTAAAATATAAAAAAATTCATGTGGTAAACGCTATAAGCAAAAAAAGTCAAAATGTTTGAGTCACTGACACACTGAAAATATTAATAAAAAGGGATTTACAGTACAACTGTTAAGTATAAAAACATTTGCCTAACTCTGCACTAAGCAATAAGCAACTGTCTTATTTACACTAATAAGCTATCTTAAGTTGTTTAGATGCTAGTAGAGGCTTTACCTAGTCCCCCCAAGCTTTCTGGTAACCATAGGAAACTGTACAGGATGGCTGGAGAAGAGAGAAGGCTTGTTAGTAGGGTCGGTAGTAGAGGAGTACAAAGAAACCAGGACCTTGGGTGATGTCACAAGCATGTGACTCATCACATTCTTCAGGTCATCCAATTAGAAACATGATGCCCTGATTCATATAAATGCCCTGAGTGCTCTGGCTTCAGTGGCCTGAACTGATGTCACAATCAGAAAGTCCACTTCAGGAAAAGCTGAAAATATTTTACAGATAACGTCATATATCTATTAGCCCTATATCTTAGTATAGGAATAAGCTAGCAGCATGATACAGTTAACGTGTTATAATAAGTTATATGTTTTGGAATAGAATGATACTGCAAATTTTAATATATTTTTAAATGCTTAAAAAAAAAACATAGCTATATAATTTTGGAAACTCCTTATTGTACTGACCCAAACAATAAAATGTATTTGGGATTCCCAAGGAAAACCATAAAACGAAATCCGTAAGACAGAAAAAGTGTTTATTTTTGTCATTGTACATCCAATTAAATTTTTTTCTGTACATTTCAAGGAATTTTGTCACTTATTAGAAAAAAATTGAAATTTCTGTAAGTTTCTTGAAAGTTGGGTAGTAGAAAAACCAAAGCGCAAAAATGTACAAAGGAAACAGCTTTAAAGGGAACCTCCCACCCCGATTCTACCTATAAAAGTAGAAGGGGTGGTAGGTGGATGGATGGGACGTGAGAATAACCCTCACGTCCCGAGTGTCTTTTACAAAACTTTATTACATGTATATGCTAATTTTTTTATGCGGCTACTGGGGTAATCCACCTACCAGGTAATCTTCGGCACGCAGCTCCTGGTAGCTGCGCGCCCTCGTCCGAGACCCCCGGCTGCTGCGCATGCGCAGTAGTTCCGGCCCCGGAGCTGCGGCCGTGCAGCCGTAGGCTGCAGAAAGCAGGGGACCCGGACGAGGGCTACTGGGGCGTGGAGTAGCCGCGACTAGTAGCCTCATGTCCGGCTACTCCACGCCCCAGTAGCCGCATAAAAAAATTAGCATATACATGTAATAAAGTTTTGTAAAAGACACCCGGGACGTAAGGATTAGCCCAAAAAAGGGCTATCCTCACGTCCCATCCATCCACCTACCACCCCTTCTACCTTTATAGGTAGAATCGGGGTGGTAGGTGCCCTTTAAGAGTTTCCTTTTGAGTACTAGATGAAAATAATGTCAAAAGCCATTATAATTTTTTTGGTATCTGCCACAAAAAACTGGAAAAGAACAGTTATTAATGTATTGCTGATTCTTAGCTTTTTCTTTCCAGAAATGTATAGTTGCATATATAGAAGCTTCCTTTTTTAACACAAGTTTTCCATTTATGTTATTCAAAAAACTATGATAGCCAAATACTTCTTGCCAGAAAGAATTCTCTCCAGTTCCGAATGAACAGTTTCAATTAGAAACACATGTGCAGAGCGTGATTCTGACTCTTGGTACAGTATAGAATAAAATAAGAGCAATGAAAAATATTATTTATTAAAACAATATAAACATTAAAGGGGTATTCCGGAATAAATATATGAATAGCTTAAATAGTTTGATTTTATGTTTTACAAAATTTATGGCCTCTCTAATGTAGGTGGAGTTATCACTAAAATGGCCACCACCGTAAACTACAAGTTCCATGATCCTTTAGTTCTCAGTAACTCCTCCTCCCTCTTATGCTCTGAGCCCAGGGATGCAACCAACCGACTACAGCCAAAAGTAGTGGTGATCACATGACCTGCCCAGGCAGGTGCAGGACACGTGATGTGGACATGTGACCAGCGGCCACTGGGTTCACCATCCCAATCTTATACACATATAAATAGGAGAGGGCATATAAAACATAACTTTTAATACTATGGTTAAAAGAAAGAAACACCAAAGTAAACCATCACAAAAAAATATAAACAAAAGGCTGACCAAAGTCAATTGGTTGGTCTCCCTGATGGATACAGTAACCATCCAAGTTTGATGCAAACACAAACAGCATTAAGTATATGAACTCAAATTTCTGATAAATACGTATTGCCAAGCTGTGAAAGAAACGGTGGATCCTTGTGCAAACACATACAGCATCAAAACTATAGACTCTGGATAGGGTAATGTATTGTCATTACAAAGGGTAGAAAGAAACAAATGTTCAGATCTCACCCATCCCGAAGTAGGAAATGACGAGGGTTGTAGATGATGGGTCTCAGGCACAGCACTGTCAGGAGGAGGATGAATGCACTGCCCTTAGTACGCCCTCTACTCCACTCGCCCTAGTTTCCCAAATGTAGCTCCCGTCCTTACAAGGACGGTCCCAGGTAATCCCTCGTCATAAGATTACCCTAGTAAGCCCTATGGGTACGAATTCCAACAGCGTTCCTGACGCGTTTCCAGTGCCACAAACAGTGGAACCTTCATCAGGTGAATAATGTCAGTTTGCAGTTATGCTGCAGGGAAACCGACAGTGGTCAGAAACATGGATTAGCAATGGCCTAGTCCATTCTTGTAGCAGCCACATAGTCCAGAAACAGAGTATTTAAAGGTTTTTCAGTGGTTGGGTGACCACCCACCCAGTCCACAAGCCTCACTCTCATTGGTCAGAATATCCCTATCATATGTGGACCAATCATGACCTGTCATTGGTGGATGTAACCACCCTAAAGTGGGTATAATCAAATCTTTGTGATGGCATGATTGGGCGGTTCATGACAGTGCTGGGGCAATTGTTTACTCACCCACGTGTACCGCCACCATCTCCCTTCAGCGTGTCCTTGTGTCTGCAGGCGCGGACATTGTACTTCCGGTCCGGACGTCATGGTGGCACGTCACTTCCGGTAACCCGGAGTGACGCGTCATTAGTATACCATCGTCACGGAGACGTGAGGGTGAGTTGGAGGCGTGGTGAGGCCAAGCCTATCCATACGGTGGCCCCGATCTACAGCCTGCAGCTATTATAATGGGACTTAATGTTAACATTGGATCTCTAAGGTACAATCCTATCCACTCTTAACAATTAAATCCCTAAAGCACATAATTACCCGACTGGCATCTCCAATTAAAAATATTTGAGCCGGGGAGCACTTAAATACCAAAAATGGAACAAGGGCATACATCCAAAATTATTATTGGGGCTACCCGTTATGCATTCACAACATGGAGGACCATCATACAGTGGCCAGTGGGGTCTCATAACATAAAAGAGGAATGACACTCATCATTAAAGTGGTTATTCTGACTGGTTAGAAGCGCAGCACATTCAAACGGAGGCCACAAGAACTTTTTTAAAAAATTATATAGTCCTTATTCATACGTGGACCGTCACAGAATTCAAGAAAACGTCATGTCCCATGTAAAGGATATACATTATATCCAAAACGTCAAATAAATGGTGCAAATGATACTTTTTCATTTAGGCCTTTAGGGGATACCGTATCACACCAGAAAATCCACTTGGCCTCTCTCTGAAGAATAAGGCGATCCCAATCTCCACCTCTTGGGTTGGGTCTCACCACGTCAATGCCGATAAATCTAATACTGTTGGTATCACCCGCATGGTGTTGATTCATATGGCGTGCCACTGGAGTATCACGATTATGTGTGATATCCCCCAGATGTGCGCCAATACGTCGTCTCAACTCCTGTCTGGTCTTCCCTATATACTCAAGACCACAATCACATACCGCCCTGTAAATATCACCACAAGTGCGACAGTTTATAAACGAACGTTATGAGTAAGTTTTCCCTTCACATTCGATGTGAAATTCTTACACATTTGTATCACAAGACACGCAATGCAACCACTACATCTGTAGCTACCACTTACATTGGATGTTAGCCATGTTTCTTGTGGTGGTGCTACAAAGTGACTCTTTACCAGGTGATCCCTCAGTGATCGTCCCCTCCTGTAAGTCACCTGTGGGGTTGGGCCTATCACATCCTGTAGATCCGGGTCCATACCCAGAATGGACCAGTGTTGTTCCAAGATCCGTCTAATGAACCTAGCATCGCCACTGTACGTGGTTATCATTCTGATGG
The DNA here is from genome assembly GCA_019512145.1 of Engystomops pustulosus. NCBI lineage: Eukaryota > Metazoa > Chordata > Amphibia > Anura > Leptodactylidae > Engystomops > Engystomops pustulosus. The sequence continues at coordinate 96,128,444 of CM033643.1, forward strand.
GTTCAGTGGTGGAAGGGTCTTTGCCTGCTGAGTTAAGTAAGGAAGAGTGGTCACTACGTAATGCCATATTGTAAGCAGTTCTGAGGATCCCATCTGGAAACCCTTTTTCCAAGAATCTACCCCTGAGGTCTGCTGCCTGTTTCTTAAATTCTGATTCAGAGGAACAGTTACGCCTGAGTCTCAGGTATTGGCCCACTAGCAGCTCCCTGCGACTAATGCAGCTTCTTCTAGAGGAGGAGAAACTTGTTCTGACACGTCTAGAGGCCAAATTGAAGGAACAGATAGAAATCACAAAAATCATTTAAAGGAATGTAAGCATAAGCACATCCTTAGGGACTTGCTTGACTTTAAAGAAAACCGAGCTTATCTTGGAAGCTACCATAGGCGAGACACGGATACTGAGGGGTCATCAACGGAGGCGGAGACCTCGGACATTGAGCCCATAAAAGGTCAACCAAAAAACAAGGGTAGAGGAAGGGGTAGGGGACGTGGTCAGAGACAACCTCCCTATATCCACGGGTGACGTACAGGGTTTTTTAGAACAAAACTACCCGCTGAGGAGCAAAGGGGGGTTACACCAACTACCACAACCGACTCAACAACAGGAACCTGTGACACAACCCAGGTAGTCAACCTATCCTCTAGAACCCTTAATTCGGCCGAAATGTGTCTTCTTAGTAAAGGGTTGTCTTTTGTGCCGACCCAACGGACAGATATTTTTGAGGTGGTTAAGGACCTCAATCTCTTTGTCCGTAAACTAAAATGGCACAAAGATCTTAAACTAAGCAAAGACCTGGGCATACCAAATGATTTACTATCAGATGTCCGCCTACTGTTTAGCCTACAGGATGACAACTCCCAGACAGGTAAAGGCCCGTTTACCAATCAAAAAATTAAAAATACCCAGATGCCTCCACTGGGTGATGCGTCACCAAATGTTTTTTTTTTTGAACATGGTTAGTGAACAATTGCGCCATTATACATCTCCCAAATTCCCACTTAACTTGAATAGAGAAGAGAATGCAGCCCTTGCCCCCCTTGAGAAAGAAAAACTAATTACAATTAAGCCATCAGACAAGGGGGGGAATGTGGTAGTTATGGACACTACTGACTATAGACGGATGTGCCTGGACTTGCTTAAAAACAGGGATTTGTATGCTATATTATCTACAAATCCATTACCTATTTGGGGAACTTAAAAAGATTTGGATACTGCCAAGGACCAATAGCTGATAAGTGAAGGTGAATATAGATTTTTACTGCCCAAACACCCTAGGACAGCAACCTTCTACACGTTGCCTAAGATACATAAGGGTACACAACCACTGAAGGGAAGACCTATAGTTTCTGGTATCGATAGCCTAATACAGAACATTGGCATATATCTAGACCAGATCCTACGCAACATTGTTGTGTCCCTACCCTCCTACACGAGGGATACCCTAGATTTATTGAAAAGATTGGAGAACATCAATGTTGGCACAAACAGTTTTTTAGCGAGTATAGACGTCGAGGCCCTATACTCCTCCATTCCCCATAATTTCGGCATTCAAGCCACTTCTCATTTCCTCAAGACACGGGGTACCCAAGATCAGCCACACAATGACTTGATTCTGTGCCTCTTGGACTTCTCACTGACCCATAACTTTTTCCTTTTTGATCGCAAGATCTACCACCAGCTCAGGCATGGCCGGCGCCAGCACCCGGCTTACCCGGGCAAGTGCCGGGGCCCCAGAGGTCCCAGAGGGGCCCACGGCACCAACTGGCAACATAAGTAAACTCAATTACATCGGCATACTTGTTGCCGATGTAATTGAGATAAGCGCTGCACTCACACTGCCGGCGCGGCTGACAGGGGGCGGCACCGCAAGCGGACCCACACAAAACACAATAGCATCGGCGCGGCTGATGTATTTCTGCCGCGGAGCGTCTGATACTGTGCAGGACGCTGCCGACGTGATGACGTCACGCCGCCAGCGTCCCTGCTGCTGCACAGTAGACGCTGCTGTCACTCGGAAGATGCAGCAGATGAAGAAGATGCGAGCAGCCCTTGAGGTAAGTTAGCGTTTATTATTTTTTTTCTGGCCACTAATAATGTGTATTTTATTAAAGTAGGTGGAGTTATCACTAAGATGGCCGCCACCGGAAACTACAAGTTCCATGATCCTTTAGTTCTCAGTACCTCCTCCTCCCTCTTATGTTCTGCGCCCAGGGATGATGTAACAGGTTTTCTTGCTCTGTTACCATAGTAATGATATGTAACTGCCATCACCACAACACTGACCATACTGGATGCACTACAACCAACCAACTACAGCCAAAATAGTGGTGATCACATGACCAGGCAGGTGCAGGACACGTGATGTGGACATGTGACCAGCGGCCATCTTCTGTCCTGTGCCTGCTCCACAACGGACCGCGCGGAGGAAATTAACGGACTGATTAAAGGGCCAGTAGCATTTTAATTCTTCATTATAGTCTATGTCACCAGCATTTTCTGCTAACAGGAGCAAAATGTGAAATAACAACTAATTACACATTAGCTTATCTTTTGAGTACCCATTTCTATATGAATTATTCTAATTCCTGGAATACCCCTTTAAGAAAATACACAAATAACAATTATTCCAAAACAAGGTAAAAGGTGGATGAGGTTAACTTATATGTCATTGGAGAAACCTTTTATTTTGTAAAGAAACAGGCTTCAATTTGCCCTTGGTTACAATGTTACTTCTACATTGCAATAGCAAATCTGTCTACTAGATGGAAGATCAGGTGATTGCTTGTTCATGTGTGGGACTGTAAAAAAAATGTAAAAAAAAAAGAAGAAAAATATTTATAAACAAAAAATTTTTATAAAAAGTATTAAAAGTGCCCTAAATGCCCCATAAATGATTAAATACATACATATAAAAAAATGAAAATCATCACAAAAACAGTTCATATAAGTTATTGCCGTATCATTAATAACGTATACAATAGAATAAAACCATGACTAAGTCAGTAGAGTGAACACCAGAAAATAAAAAAAATGGCAAAATTAAGGATTTTAGTGCATCCAACCAAACAAAAAAGCAGTAAAAAGTGAACAAAATTTCACATTTACCCTACAATGATTCTAATAAGAACAACTCATCACACAAAAAATAAGCCCTAATACAGCCAATCAACAAAAAATCTAAATGTTACACCTCTTCTAGAAGTCAGCATTGGAAAACAAGTGATTCTCTCTCCAAATGCGTTTTTATTATGCAAATTATTCAAACATAAAAAAGGTATATAAATGGGATATTTAAATAATCTAAAGAAAAGCCTATTATCATACACTGCCAAATGCGGGATAAAGAAGGCCACTGGGTTCACCATCCCAATCTTATACACTATAAATAGGTGAGGGCATATAAAACATAACTTTAATACTACGGTTAAAAGAAAGAACAAAGAAACACCAAAGTAAACCATCACATAAAAATATTAACAAAAGGCTGACCAAAGTCAATTGGGTTGGTCTTCCTGACGGATACATAACCATCCAGTTGATGCAAACACAAACAGCATTAAGTATATGAACTCAAATTTCTGATAATATGTATTGCCAATGTGAAGGAAACGGTGGATCCTGTGCAAACACATACAGCATACAAAACTATAGAACTCTGGATAGGGTAGTGTATTGTCATTACAAAGGGTAGAAAGAAACAAATGTTCAGATCTCACCCATCCCGAAGTAGGAATGAAGAGGGTTGTAGATGACACATCACGGTCAGGAGGAGGCAATGCACTGCCGTAGTACGCCACTACTACCTCCACTCGCCCTAGTTTCCCAATGTAGCTCCCGTCCTTACAAGGACGGTCCCGGTAATCCCTAGTCATAAGATTACCCCAGTAAGCACTATGGGTACTAATTCCAACAGCGCTTCCCGACGTTTCCAGTGCCACAAACTGGAACCTTCATCAGGGAATAATGTCAGTTTGTAGTTATGCTGCAGGAAACCGACGTGGTCAGCATCATGGATTAGCAATAGCCTAGTCCATTCCTGTAGCAGTCATATAGTCCATAACAGAGTATTAAAGGTTTTTCAGTGGTTGGGTGACCACCCACCCAGTCCACACAGCCTCATTCTCATGGTCAGATTATCTTTTTTTGCATCTACATATTGGACGAATCATGGACCGTCAGTGGTGCATGTAACCACCCTAAAGTGGGTATAATCAAATCTTTGTGATGGCATGATTGGGCGGTTCATGACAGTGGTGGAGCAATTGTTTACTCACCCATGTGTACCGCCACCATCTCCCTTCAGCGTGTCCCTGTGTCTGCAGGCGCGGACATTGTACTTCCGGTCCGGCCGTCATGGCGACACGTCGCTTCCGGTAACCCGGAGTGACGAGTCATTAATATACCATCGTCACAGAGACGCGAGGGTGAGTTGGAGCAAGGTGAGGCCAAGCCTATCCATACGGCGGCCCCGATCCACAGCCTGCAGCTATTATAATGGGACTTAATGAAAAATGGCTTAGATAAATAGATGACATACTGGTTATCTGGAGTAGACCCAAAAAGGATTTTGAGGACTTTGTGGCATCACTTAACAACAACAACATTGGACTGCATTTTACGTTCGAGATAAATGAAAATAGATTACCGTTTTTAGGTGTCTTGAACAGCAAGGATGTCAACGGGAGGATTCATACAATGGTCTATAGGAAACCTACTGCCACCAATGCCTTACTTAGATGGGAGAGCAACCACCCCCTCCCACTGAGACGTGGCATCCCTACGGGCCAATACCTGAGACTCAGGCATAACTGTTCCTCTGAATCAGAATTTAAGAAACAGGCAGCAGACCTCAGGGGTAGATTCTTGGAAAAAGGGTTTCCAGATGTAATCCTTAGAACTGCTTACAATATGGCATTACGTAACGACCGCACTTCCTTACTCAACTCAGCAGGCAAAGACACTTCTACCACTGAACCCATCATAATGATAACCACGTACAGTGGCGATGCAAGGTTCATTAGATGGATCTTGGAACAACACTGGTCCATTCTGGGTATGGACCCGGATCTACAGGATGTGATAGGACCCACCCCACAGGTGACTTACAGGAGAGGACGATCACTGAGGGATCACCTGGTAAAGAGTCACTTTGTAGCACCACTACAAGAAACATGGCTAACATCCAATGTAAGTGGTAGCTACAGATGTAGTGGTTGCATTGCGTGCCCAGTGATACAAATGTGTAAGAATTTCACATCGAATGTGACAGGGAAAACTTACTCAATATGTTCGTTTATAAACTGTCGCGCGTGTGGTGTTATTTACAGGGCGGTCTGTGATTGTGATCTTAAATATATAGGGAAGACCAGATAGGAGTTGAGACTATGTATTGGCGCACATCTGGGGGATATCACACATAATCGTGATACTCCAGTGGCACGCCATATGAATCAACACCATGCGGGTGATACCAACAGTATTAGATTTATGGGCATTGACGTGGTGAGACCCAACCCAAGAGGTGGAGATTGGGATCGCCTTATTCTTCAGAGAGAGGCCAAGTGGATTTTCTGGTGTGATATGGTATCCCCTAAAGGCCTAAATGAAAATGTATCATTTGCACCATTTATTTGACGTTTTTGGATATAATGTATATCCTTTACATGGGACATGACGTTTTCTTGAATTCTGTGACGGTCCACGTATGAATAGGGACTATATAATTTTTTAACAAAGTTCTTGTGGCCTCCGTTTGAATGTGCCGCGCTTCTAACCAGTCAGAATAACCACTTTAATGATGAGTGTCATTCCTCTTTTATGTTATGAGACCCCACTGGCCACTGTATGATGGTCCTCCATGTTGTGAATGCATAACGGGTAGCCCCAAAAATAATTTTGGATGTATGCCCTTGTTCCATTTTTGGTATTTAAGTGCTCCCCGGCTCATATATTTTAAATTGGAGATGCCAGTCGGGTAATTATGTGCTTTAGGGATTTAATTGTTAAGAGTGGATAGGATTGTACCTTAGAGATCCAATGTTAACATTAAGTCCCATTATAATAGCTGCAGGCTGTGGATCGGGGCCGCCGTATGGATAGGCTTGGCCTCACCACGCCTCCAACTCACCCTCGCGTCTCCGTGACGATGGTATACTAATGACGCGTCACTCCGGGTTACCAGAAGTGACGTGTCGCCATGACGGCCGGACTGGAAGTACAATGTCCGCGCCTGCAGACACGAGGACACGCTGAAGGGAGATGGTGGCAGTACACATGGGTGAGTAAACAATTGCCCCACCACTGTCCTGAACCGCCCAATCATGCCATCACAAAGATTTGATTATACCCACTTTAGGTTGGTTACATGCACCACTGACAGGTCATGATTGGTCCACATATGATAGGGATATTCTGACCAATGAGAGTGAGGCTTGTGGACTGGGTGGGTGGTCACCCAACCACTGAAAAACCTTTAAATACTCTATTTCTGGGCTATATGGCTGCTACAGGAATGGACTAGGCCATTGCTAATCCATGTTGCTGACCACTGTCGGTTTCCCTGCAGCATAACTACAAACTGACATTATTCCCCTGATGAAGGTTCCACTGTTTGTGGCACTGGAAACGCGTCGGGAACGCTGTTGGAATTAGTACCCATAGTGCTTACTAGGGTAATCTTATGACTAGGGATTACCTGGGACCGTCCTTGTAAGGACGGGAGCTACATTTGGGAAACTAGGGCGAGTGGAGTAGAGGGCGTACTACGGGCAGTGCATTCATCCTCCTCCTGACCGTGATGTGTCATCTACAACCCTCTTCATTTCCTACTTCGGGATGGGTGAGATCTGAACATTTGTTTCTTTCTACCCTTTGTAATGACAATACACTACCCTATCCAGAGTCTATAGTTTTGATGCTGTATGTGTTTGCACAAGGATCCACGCTGGCGTTCGCAGCTTGGCAATACAACCTACCATTTGAAATGGTAGGTTTCCTTTAATGCTGTTTGTGTTTGCATCAAACTTGGATGGTTACTGTATCCGTCAGGGAGACCAACCAATTGACTTTGGTCAGCCTTTTGTTTATATTTTTATGTGATGGTTTACTTTGGTGTTTCTTTCTTTTAACCGTAGTATTAAAATTTATGTTTTATATGCCCTCACCTATTTATATGTGTATAAATGGGATATTTCTGCAATTGTATTGACCCATAGAACATACATGTGATAGAATATGGCAAGAGAGGACTGGGGGAGAACGCTAATAGTGTTACACCATTTTTGAAAAATTTGAGGTTTAGGTGAAAATTGTGCTCACCGTGTAGGGTTGTGCTACGATAGGCACAACGCTATGAGATGTTAGAGGTTAGATGACAAATGGTCTGGTGCTGCCTCCCGGTGGAGGATCTCCTGTGTGGTATGGCCGTATCACTCAGGAGTTTTTGGAAAGTGGAATTATGTTTGTGATTCAACCAGATGGCGCACTCAGAGTGTGATATACAAATAGGTTTATTAAAGATCTAGAAACACAACGCGTTTCGAGGTTACAGTACCCCTTTATCAAGTGTACAAAGACTGTATAGAACAATAACAGATGGAGAAGGGAGATAGGGGATATAAAATATAGTTGGTACTTTGTTAACAAAAGAAGTATAAAAAATGTGAAATGGTACAATGGAAAGGATAATAATAATGATAAAGTGCTGGTGATGCACCAGTTAATTTTCAGACAGTTAATTTTCAGACATTTTTCATTAAGAATTATATAAATATTATAAATATTAAATAAGTATAACAATAAATAAATAAATAATTGTCTAGAAAGTTCGGAAGAATTCATAAAAGGTGGTGTTAATAACGGTTTGCTGCTATATATCAGCAATTGTACCATGGAAATATATTAAATTAAAAACAAAATAATATAATTGATATAAGCTAGTATATCTAATCAAAGAATGCTTAAAAACTGTATAATGTACAATAAGGGTTAGGACAATAAGTGGCAATAGTGACGGATAATGTATAAGTAAATAAATAATCAGTTAATAAATAATCAGTTAATGTAAAAATAGATAAACAGATAATCAACTAATTGATCAGTTAATACATAATATAAAATAATTAATTAAATAAATAATTGAATGGTTGATAATTAAATGGTAGGTAAATCAGTAAGTTTTACAAAATGTAAAGTTGATAATACTTATAATTCTCTCAGATTTGTCAAGGGAGAAACGTAGAATGGGTCAGGCTTAGGTTCAGGGATGGGGGATGCTTGTAATTGCTTACCAGTGCCGGTGGTGTTGTCTGTATCGTCCACAGCATTAAAAGGCACGGGGTAGTGTGAGGGTATTTATCTGTTCGTAACGGGGAGCGGCTCGGTCATAGGGAATATTGTTAAAAATTGGTGCTCTCCGGGGATTCGTTGAGTCCATTAGGTACTAGGCAGTTTAGCTTGTAAATCCAATACATCTCTCTGTATCTGTTGTTCCCAGGGGGGACCTGTTCTATGGGGGTGACTGAAAAGGATCAGAATTCATCTTGATGGTACATATGACCATGCTTAAGGAACCCGTTAGTGACGTTACTCCGGTGTTTATTAATCCTTGTGTTAAGTTGTTGGATTGTGCGTCCAATATATTGAAGACCACAAGAGCACTCCAGCAGATAAATTACGAAAGAGGACGTGCAGTTCAGGAAGGATTTAATCCTAAAGACTTCCTCCATGATGTTGCTTTTAAATTCTTTTTTCTTATGGTTTATACTGAGACAGCATTTACAGCTGGATTGACCATACTTGTAGCTGCCGGTAATTTTGGGGAGGAGTTGATTGGTAGTTGTTGTGCTCCTAATGGTCCGAAGTTTACTTGGAGCAAGTATATTTTTTAGAGTTTGTGACCTTCTATAAGTTATACTGGGTCTGGGGGGCAATTGAGATTTCAAATATGGGTCATCCAGTAAGATTGACCAATGTCTTTCAAAAATATTTCTTAGATGAGAGTGGTTATCATTATAAGTGGTAATAAAGTTCATTTTGCAGTTTCTATTCGGTATTTGTTTGGATACCTGTTTCTAACCAGGAGCAAGACAATCCTTTTGGAACAATTGTTCGGCCCGTTTATAGGCTGACGTGACGATTTTTTTAGGGAACTTTTTGTCTATGAACCTATTGGTGAGTATTTTGCTCTGTACTTGAAAGCTCCTGGTTTCAGAGCAGTTTTTCCTTATAAGTCTGAAATGGCTGAATGGAATGTTCTTTTTCCATTTGTGGTGGTGTGAACTATTATAATGTAAAAAACTGTTGCTGTCGACCTTCTTGAAGAAAGTCTCTGTGATAATTTTGTTATCTTTTGCTTGCAGATGTAGGTCAAGGAATTCTACTTCCGTTCTTGAAATGGATTGGGTAAAAGCCAAACCCCAGTTGTTACAATTAATAGCGGTCACGAAGGACTGTATATTATCTTCAGTCCCCTTCCAGATTAATAGGAGATCGTCTATATATCTCTGGGCGGTCATCCCAGGCAGTGGAACACTCCCCATCACCGCAAATTGGTAAGGACTTGTAGTCAATATTGGGCAGATTCCCACATCATTGGTTTATGGCCGGGCACGGTATTTATTACCAGCCAGTACCTTAGTGGATCCCCTGTTGTACACAGTCCACCTGCTTTATCATTACATTGTATACTTTCAAGTTCCCTTACTGCCTCAGGCTCTGACTGCCATTTTTTCTGTGTTACCACCACACTGTATGTACATTGTTTTATATGTCTTGTTGATTTATATTCTTGTAAGCAATAAAATAATTTTTGTATATTTCTACATATTGCATTGGTTATTCCTCTCTTCCCTCCAGCTTTGTTCTTGGGGGGATATCATTAGTGTCTCTCATATATCTCCGGTAGTAGATGATGTTGGCAGACCATCTCGGGTTATTCTCAATAAATTCCAACTCAAACTCACCCATATACAAGTTTGCAAAGCTAGGGGCAAATCTCGTGCCCATCGCTGTGCCCCTAGTTTGCTTGAATATTTTATTTTGGAAACTGAAAACATTGTGTATTAAGATGAAGCGTATTGCTTCCAGAATGAAAGTCCTGTGTTTTCTAGGCATGGTGCCGTTTTTTTCAAGGTGTTGGTTAATTCTAAAGAGGCCCTCTTGATGATGGAATGTTTGAATACAAATATGATACATCGAGGGTAACCCACCAGTAGGATGGTTCCCAGATGATATTTTGAAGGCTGATGAGGACGCTGGTGGAATCGCGTAGATAGGAGGGTAAATTTTGGGCATAATAGATTTGCCCCTAGCTTTGCAAACTTGTATATGGGTGAGTTTGAGTCGGAATTTATTGAGAATAACCCGAGATGGTCCGCCAACATCATCTACTACCGGAGATATATAGACAATCTCCTCTTAATCTGGAAGGGGACTGAAGATGATATACAGTCCTTCGTGACCGCTATTAATTGTAACAACTGGGGTTTGTCCTTTACCCAATCCATTTCAAGAACGGAAGTAGAATTCCTTGACCTACATCTGAAAGCAAAAGATAACAAAATTATCACAGAGACTTTCTTCAAGAAGGTCGACAGCAACAGTTTTTTACATTATAATAGTTCACACCACCACAAATGGAAAAAGAACATTCCATTCAGCCATTTCAGACTTATAAGGAAAAACTGCTCTGAAACCAGGAGCTTTCAAGTACAGAGCAAAATACTCACCAATAGGTTCATAGACAAAAAGTTCCCTAAAAAAATCGTCACGTCAGCCTATAAACGGGCCGAACAATTGTTCCAAAAGGATTGTCTTGCTCCTGGTTAGAAACAGGTATCCAAACAAATACCGAATAGAAACTGCAAAATGAACTTTATTACCACTTATAATGATAACCACTCTCATCTAAGAAATATTTTTGAAAGACATTGGTCAATCTTACTGGATGACCCATATTTGAAATCTCAATTGCCCCCCAGACCCAGTATAACTTATAGAAGGTCACAAACTCTAAAAAATATACTTGCTCCAAGTAAACTTCGGACCATTAGGAGCACAACAACTACCAATCAACTCCTCCCCAAAATTACCGGCAGCTACAAGTATGGTCAATCCAGCTGTAAATGCTGTCTCAGTATAAACCATAAGAAAAAAGAATTTAAAAGCAACATCATGGAGGAAGTCTTTAGGATTAAATCCTTCCTGAACTGCACGTCCTCTTTCGTAATTTATCTGCTGGAGTGCTCTTGTGGTCTTCAATATATTGGACGCACAATCCAACAACTTAACACAAGGATTAATAAACACCGGAGTAACGTCACTAACGGGTTCCTTAAGCATGGTCATATGTACCATCAAGATGAATTCTGATCCTTTTCAGTCACCCCCATAGAACAGGTCCCCCCTGGGAACAACAGATACAGAGAGATGTATTGGATTTACAAGCTAAACTGCCTAGTACCTAATGGACTCAACGAATCCCCGGAGAGCACCAATTTTTAACAATATTCCCTATGACCGAGCCGCTCCCCGTTACGAACAGATAAATACCCTCACACTACCCCGTGCCTTTTAATGCTGTGGACGATACAGACAACACCACCGGCACTGGTAAGCAATTACAAGCATCCCCCATCCCTGAACCTAAGCCTGACCCATTCTACGTTTCTCCCTTGACAAATCTGAGAGAATTATAAGTATTATCAACTTTACATTTTGTAAAACTTACTGATTTACCTACCATTTAATTATCAACCATTCAATTATTTATTTAATTAATTATTTTATATTATGTATTAACTGATCAATTAGTTGATTATCTGTTTATCTATTTTTACATTAACTGATTATTTATTTACTTATACATTATATGTCATTATTGCCACTTATTGTCCTAACCCTTATTGTACATTATACAGTTTGTAAGCATTCTTTGATTAGATATACTAGCTTATATCAATTATATTATTTTGTTTTTAATTTAATATATTTCCATGGTACAATTGCTGATATATAGCAGCAAACCGTTATTAACACCACCTTTTATGAATTCTTCCGAACTTTCTAGACAATTATTTATTTATTTATTTATTTATTTATTTATTTATTGTTATACTTATTTAATATTTAGAATATTTATATAATTCTTAGAGAAAAATGTCTGAAAATGAACTGTCTGAAAATTAACTGGTGCATCACCAGCACTTTATCATTATTATTATCCTTTCCATTGTACCATTTCCCATTTTTTATACTTCTTTTGTTAACAAAGTACCAACTATATTTTATATACCCTATCTCCCTTCTCCATCTGTTATTGTTCTATACAGTCTTTGTACACTTGATAAAGGGGTACTGTAACCTCGAAACGCGTTGTGTTTCTAGATCTTTAATAAACCTATTTGTATATCACACTCTGAGTGCGCCGTCTGGTTGAATCACAAACATAATAGAACATACATAACATGCTACTTATGCTATATGATGTATAAAACAAAAAGTCAAAAATCTGTATCAGAAGAGAATTTTTTTGCATCCCTGTCAAAAAAGTTAATGAAATGCAATCAATGGGATAAAGCCACCCCAAAAATCATGTAGCTCTACTTTAGTTTTTGTTCTGATATGTTATAGTCTCAGCAAATGCTACATGGCATCAGAAATTTGTTTCAGCAAAACTTGATCTCCAAAAGTGTGTTGGTGCTTCTTCCCGTTTGTGCTGTTATGGGCCCATAAAGTGTTTTTTTTTAATACACATGGGTGGTATTGCCATACTTTAGAGAAACTCCACAACAAAATCTTGGATGTGTTTTCTAATTTTATCCTGCATGAACATGTAAATTTTAGAGCCATATGAACATCACAATCACAATTTTAAAATTCCATATAGAAAATCCATTTAGTTTTATTTCAGGTTCAATGCTTAAATGGTTAACAATCTTTAAGGGGATTTTGCATGAAAGAAATTAAAGTTTTAATGCCCTATTGTTGTTTTAGCCTATAACTCTCAGTGTGGGCAGGGGCTCTCTAAGACATTACATGATTCCTCTGGGCTATGAGATGCTGTGTGCAGACAACGTGCTTATAGTATCAGGGTCCAGGTTTATCTACACTTTCAATTAGCTTATGGACATACTATTAGTATCAGACACAGAAGAAAAGAGATAAAACAGATTAGAAATGAGAGATGATGAGATCCATGAGATGGATAGTGAATTAGAGAATGTTTTATTTTGTTATCATGAATATATTTAAGAATCTTGTCTTCGTGGGAAGAATACCCTTTTAACAAGGACTGTTTTGAATATTTTGAGGTGTGAAATTTTAAAATGTGGTTCTTTGTGAGGAGTTTCTTAGAATTGGAACTTTTATAACATCCATAGTTATGAATACATCTCTAAATAAATCTAACCTGAAATTTTCGTGAAAATCTGGAAAATTTAGATTCAATTTGTATGCTTTGTAAAATCCTAATAAAATAAAATAACATTGACAAAAATATTTCAACATAAAGCATATATACGGTTATATGGTTATATTGTATATAACTTAGCAACCAATTTGGGAAGTTAAACCAACTGTATGATCAGCATAATATTTAGAAATCAGAAAATTGCTAAATTTTCACCAAATTTTAAATTACCATGGTAAGTTAAAGCATTCTAAAGTTAACACATGGCAAATTTGAATAATTTCCAAATTATAAAAAGTCATGGAATTCGGAATACAGGAAGTTAAAAACAGATAAGGACCTGGCCCTGTGGGGATAAGAGAAGATTAATGGAGTGCCTATTTGATCCTCCATATGGATATGTAATATGCTAACTTACTGACCCATGTAATTACCGTATATATTCTTCTCCCCGCAGCAAGTCTCCGGGTTCCTGGCCAGGCCAACAGTTGCTCATCTCTGTGATCTGCCAGCACAGAAACCATGGCGCGGCAGTGTGCCAGCAGATTGCATAGATGTGCATCTGCCAGGGGCTTTGTGCTGGACATATTATTAATGGGGACACTCTGATGGACATTATATTAACTAGGCAATCGATGGACATATTATTAATGGTGGCACTCGGCTGGACATATTATTAATGGGGGCACTCTGCTAGACATATTATTAATGGGGGCACTCTGTTTGACATTAAAATTAGGTACCTCGGCTTTTACTTGGGTAGGCTTATACTCAAGATAGTAGGTTATATATTTTTTAAGGAAAATGCATGGCAAAAATAGACACATTTCCAATGGCAAAATAGTTTCCTTTCATTTCACACCCTGCATCCACAAAATGAATATACCTAAAGATTGGTGGCGATAAAAACGACACCCCTCTTACAAAAGAACAAGTTTCAATGGCTTCCAGTATGTATGTAAAACTCACACAGATGGGTTTCTTTTCATAAGAAGAAGTGTTATAATTTCATGTTCCCAGTTCCATGTGTTTGGTCAATGTTGGCAAAATTTTAAGAATGGAAACTAAACAAAAATTGCAACCATAAACATTAGATTTATTGCATTTTCAGCCAAATCATTTGTTTTTATTTACTATTGTGAACTTAGAAGAACTGCCTGCATGGGAGGATGTGAACATTTAGCAGAGACATAAGTTTCATAAGTTAGATATCTTATCCTTATTAGATATTTCTTTTCAAATTCATATATTTAAACCTCTCATAATGTCTCATAAGATATATTAGATGAACTTTTATATATAGAGATATGTATTTCTAATATAAAAAGGAACATTTAGAACGACATGCAAATGCATGCAAAAAAATTCAAAACTTTCCATCAAATTGACTTTAGATGCTCAAAAAACATAAACATTAATATGAGTCTTCCCTCTCAGAGGTTCTTGCGACATTATGCTGTGTGTATCCATGGGCATAAGGCCTTTTTGGGTGGTACCCTCAATTACACTGTACTGTATACACAACTGCATGTATCATCACAGTCAAAGTATGATATTTAAATACCAAAGCATTGAGCCTAAAAGGGAACCTATTATTAGGATTTCCCATTTTCACTTTTGAAAGATGATAAAAGTATATCATTATGCCTTGAACCTTAAATGGAACCTGTCATCAGGATTTCCCATTTTCACCTGTAAAAGATGATGAATGTATCTTATTTCTTGACACTGCTTTCACAACTTACCTCCTGCCTCCCCCCCCCCCATGCAGACATGAGCTGACTGTGTGCCAAGAAAATCTCTGTCAGCTCATATCTGATGAAGGTAGAGGGGAGAAAGGAACAAAGGTAGAGTTGTGGAGAGCAGTGTGCAGATATGATGATGATGAGTGGATCCACTAATGTTAATTATAAGAGCAGATGAGAAATGAGTATTAAAACGGCTATGGCAAACTGTCATTAGGTGAAATGTGAAATCCTAATGTCAGGTTTGCTTTAAAATAGGAAAACAAAACGTGATCAGTCATAACAATACAAGTCACATGCCATATGTACAATATTTCACATGCATTTTGTATCTGGTTTCATATGACTGGCCTGGAGTAGAATAGGAAACACAGGAAGTTGTCTGCTGGATAGATATGCTGTTGAATGGTGATTCGCCTGTGTTTTCACATATGTAGATGTATGCCATGGTCAGTCTTTTTTCCTCAGTCACAACATAGCATAAATCATAGCGATTGTAGGGGCTTAGAAGCTAGCTTTGAGCTCAGAGCAGGAAGTCAACACCAAGTTTCCTGTTCCAATATCTGTGGCTCTGTGTTAAGAACAAATGGCGCTTAGTGCCCTTGATATTGCACTCAGGACTGAAGTGTAATTTAAGGAGCTCCTGAAGTGGTCACACCTCTGTCATGCAGTGAACAGGGGTGCTACTACTATGCCATGGAATTGAATGGTAGCAGCCCATGTTGCAGACTTCAAGTTAAACATTAATAAAATGAAACAATAAGAAAAAAAAGACATATTGCCAATATCGTATTCATAACATCCAGACTATACATTTTTGGTTTGGGCGTTTTACACTATGAGGGGCAATAAGTGGATTTTTTTGTATTAAAAAATTTTTTTTACAAAACTTTTTCTTTTTTTTACTTTTTTTTCCACTTTTTTTGTCTCTCTGGGGTAATCATCTGATCACTTGCTCATATTAATACACTACCATACTATTATTGGTGTGTATTAGACAGTCAGCCTAGTAAATGCTGGGCAGACACCTGCCCTGCTGGGTCTGACCTAGCGGCAGCTATGGAGAAGATCGGCACCCCCATACTAGCACAGTGGAGGGGGATCGCCGGGAGGAGAGGTGGCAATCCCTTTAGGTGGTGAGGTCATGTTTGACGTGGTGTGCCTAAAGGGTTAGCAGGTGGGATCTCGATTCTGTGCTTGTTGCAGAGCCTCGCTGTCACATATACGCGGCCTCCTGGCTAATTGCACAGGCTCTGCTTCTAAGCCTGTGCAATCCACATGAAGTGTGAGTCATGGTGGCCCAAAAAGAAGCTCACATGACGTCCCCCAATTCATGGTGGCTTAAGGAGTTAAAAAAAATAGTGATGCAAATATTATAGATTTTTTTCCCCCACATTAGGTTATTCTACAAAATAGTTAAAACGTAAGCAAAAATATGAAATTTGGTATAGCTGTTATAGTACTGACCTGTAGAATAAGTTATCATGTTACTTAGGGTATACATGTGAAAACAAAAAAAGGCAAAATCAATGACCGATTGATTTTTTTTGTGACTCGCCCACAAAAATGTTAATAATGTTTTAAGCAAATATAGTACCCCAAGCCCCATATTAAAAGCACTTCATAAACCAAAACCAAACATAGCACCAGAAAGCCTCGGTACGCAGATGCAGCTCTAGAAGTGTTGTGCGACTACCTATGGCACTGGTGCCAGAGGTGGACTCAGCAGCCCTTTCTGTTGGGCACTTGGGCCATCAACCGGGACACCAGACAAGACTTAAAGAAATCTTCCTACAGTTTCAAGCAACTTAAAGATGCTGCTGTCAGTGATATTTTGATACTTGGGACTGTAGGAAGAGGGGAGAATGGAATAGACAGGGCCGACTTATTCTTTGGGGACCTCCTGCTGGCCCCTAAGGTCTACAAGGGACACTGGAAAGAAGCTAAAATGATGCAAATTTTCCACCTTTCTACTGTGTTGCTGTCCTCAGGAGACCCAATGATTGGTAAAGAACAGAGAGCAGTAAGGTAATGCCTAAATTTTGGTGGCACCTCACGAGTAAAATAGTGGGGGTTTGGGAGTCTTTTTGGGCACTCGGCCGCTAAAAGGTTTCGCCATCACTGCTCTATAGATATCCTCCCCTGGTTTGGTGTGAAAAATAAAGAAATGCAAAATGCATACAGCGTGCGCCCTGTAGGCTAAGATAGATACAGCATACCGCCATGTAGTATAAAATAGATACAGCGTACTGCCATGTAGTATTAAAATGCAACAGTGTGCCGAGAGTAAAAATGCATACAGCATACGCCATGTAGTATAAAAGGCACAGAGTACACCATGTAGTATAAATGCATACAGCATATTGCAAGGTAGTATAAAATGCATACAGCGTACCGCCGCCATGCAGTTTAAAATGCATACAGTTGGTGCCATCATGTAGTTTAAAATGCATACAGTCTTCTGGCCATGTAGTATAAAATGCATACAGAGTACCGCCATGTAGATTATAAATGCATACCAGAGTACCACCAGTAGTATAAACTGTAAAGAGTACAGCCCAGTTAGATAAAGCATCTACAGTAAATGCCGCCTTTGTATAAAATGCTAAGCGTTGAGAAGCCCACAATGAGCCTTCGACGGCCGCGTTTCGCGCTACAAGCGCTTAATCCTGCCTTACGGAAAAACTTAGGCGAGGCTTAAGCGCTCGTAGCGTGAAAGTGCAGTCCGCCTCTGTGGGCTTCTCTTATATTCATCTACCCTGTAGAAAGTTTTTTAAAGCAATATTGGAATAAAGACATTTGACTGTTTACTTCACACGCGGTGAGGCCTCTCTTGAAGTGCCATTGTTTATCTGCTAAGCATTGGACTTATGTGGCTAGAGCACCCGCCGTCCACTAGTTTGTTTCCAGTCTTCATGCCTGGACCTGATTTGGATTCAAGTTGAATGCTCGAAATAATCTGGCTCTTGGAGGTTTGTTAGTAGATCGGTGCCGTGTCCTCTATTGCTTCTTTCTTCCTACTTGTGCAGGTGTTTGTAGTATACTACTCGTGGGTTCCAGAAAGCAATCTACTACTTCACTCATTCGAGTCACCAGTAGTAGGAACTATATGTAACGGACTGTACTAGTGCGTAAGTTATAAGGAAAAGAGTTATGTCACTTGCCTCCTTCTTGTCTCTCTGTGTCTGGTCAACTGTGACCGCACCATCCACCAAGCTCCATCTTGCTGGACAGCATATCAGAGCTTGGCCCAAGGAACTACAGGTCAACAATGCTGATCACCATACATTGGTGAAACCCCCATAAAAATTTCTACATCGGCCCCAGAAGAAGTGATACAAGGACAAGAAATAGTTTGTCCAATCGTGGAGCCCTCGTGTCGGCCTGGAGGACAGTGA
The DNA here is from genome assembly GCA_019512145.1 of Engystomops pustulosus. Classification (NCBI taxonomy): domain Eukaryota; kingdom Metazoa; phylum Chordata; class Amphibia; order Anura; family Leptodactylidae; genus Engystomops; species Engystomops pustulosus. Next base: position 96,146,996 of record CM033643.1, read on the forward strand.
TAAGACAGTGATTGTCCGAGCCTAGTGCCCCACAGGGAACATTCAGAACTGCAGACATTATATCCCCTCAACCCAGAGCTAACACACTTTACACACAGGGGAGAGAAGCCTAAACACATAAATACTCTGCTACTATACCAGAATCATCCTTATCTGGCCCCCTTCCAATCTCTTCACACCGGCACTTTATGAAGTGAACATTGTTGTCTTCTATGAGAACAACAGAGGTTTCAAAAACAAAGAGGACACAGAAGAAAATTCAGCCAAATCCTTGTTTTCCTGACTGAACACCTGTTGTATACAATATGCTTCATTCCTAAAATTAAAGATTCAGTGTGGATGCAGGAGGGATTTAACTATAATTCCTACCGCCAAGCCAACAGAACGGAATTAATGGGTTTTTCACGTTATGAACTTTTTGAAGCGCTTTATATATACATTGATGCTCTGTTAGTTGTTACTCAAGACTTATTGTCGAATAACTAGCCAATTCAGTGAAGTGAAAGAATATGACTTGCGTATGGGGGGGGGGAATAAAAGAATATTCACCCTTAACGAACATGCCTGTTTATTTTAGTGTTTTAATTTTTCACTCCCCACCTTCCAAATTCATGTTTGTCATCTGGAAACAAGTATCATAGTGAAGGGTATTTCAGATCCATGCCATGTTACTCAGAATCGGAAAAAGAAATTCCAAAGGCACTGAATTTAGGGAAAAAATGCCTTTGCGGCATTCTGGGGCTTTGATTTATGGCTACACTGTGACTCCAATGACATGTTTACTTTAATTCTTTGGGTCGAGTACGATATCACGGGGATACCAAATTTGGATAGGTCTTTATAATGTTTAATACACTTACAAAATGAAAACACCCTGTACAAAAATTATTTTTAGGGCCCTTTTCACACTGGATTGCAGAATAAAGTCTGATCAGGGAGCGATTCAGGGTGTGGTCAGTGAAAAACTGACCGTTCCTCAGGAGTTCAATCACTTTTCAGTTTGTTTGTTCAGTGTCTCAGTTTGTAACGCACGTTTTTAATGCCTTTTCAAATCCGTTTTTCACACACAGTAACCCCTAGGCGGACTCAGCCTATTTGCCTTAAGGACGCGGGGCCCCATTTTAAAATCTGACCTGTGTCACTATAAGGGTTATAGTTTTGGCAACGCTATGAGATATCCAGGGGATTTTGAGCTGTTTTCTCGTACACATTGTACTCAATTAGTTAAAAATTTGGATGATATCTTTTGTGTTAGTTATGAAAAAAAACTAAATTTGGAAAAATGGAAAGAATTCTTTATTTTTCAACGTTCTAATTCTCTACTTATGATGCAGAAAGCATTAGCTCCCAAATAAAATTCATAACTACAATTTCCCAAATGTCTGCTTACTTGCCATGGTTTTTTAATTTTTTAAGATTCCACATATTTTACTAGAATGATTATGAGGCTCAGAATTTAAGTATATTTTTCACATTTTTTGTAAACATCACCAAAACCTGTATTTAGATGGACCTGACACTCAACTTATAATTGACACTGAGAGGCTAAAATAAGGTGGGACTCGAAATTACCCATTGTGGAAACTACACACCTAAGTATGAAAACCACTTTTAAGAAGTTTGTTCTTAACGCTTTACGTGTTTATAGGGGTTAAAACAAAGGGACGGTGCAGTCTGCAAATTGTAATATTTGTTCACAAGACAATCATTTTGGGTGGAAAATTAAAAATTTTACAAGATAAATGAATAAAGGCTCCACAAAGTTTGTTACCCAATTTCTACCGATGTACACGGATACTCTACACTGTGTGGTAAACCTTGCTGTGATGGGAGCACCGGCCGGGCATAGGAAGGGAATGAGGCGCCAGCAAGATCAGAGCTATGTCATTTTGTACAGGAATAATTTTTTCTTTTTTTATTGTGGACCTATAGGGCTGATTCTTTTGCACATGAAGATGCACTTTTCGGGAAGTAATTTGGGGGAAATCTATAGGCTAAGTGGTGAGATTTATTAACTCGGTGTTGGTGGAGAAATGAAAATCATCAATTTTCAGGAAGAGATTTTTATGGGGTTTTTTTTTTGGCGGTGTAACAATACCATTAAAAATAGTCCATAGAGTTTATTCATTGGTCGCCACGACGATGACAAAAAGGACCTCATCATTTAGATAGATTTTTATTTTTTTCCCATTTTTAGGACATAAAAAGTTAATTTGGCAAAAATGTTGGTACTTTTAGCATCAACACGTCTTTTCATATGCATAAATTTTGTATTTTTAGCTCACAAATCTGTTTCGGGCTTATTTTTTGCGAGAAGGATTGTTCTTCTTTAGTGGTCTCTATTGTTAGAGTGAATAACATTTTTTAAATCCCGTTAGAGCATGTTATAGGGCTGAATTGAAAAAGATCTTTTTTCTGGAGCTTGTTTTTGTTTTGTTTTTACGGGGTTAACTTGAGGATCTAATAACGATTCGTTTTATTACAGATTGTTAAGGACGCAGGAGATACCAAAATGTGGGGGGTTTGTGTTATTTTATTCAATTTACTGAATAAAAACAATTTGGAGAAAATCTTGTTCATTTAGCATCTCATTTTGTCAATGCATAACTTTTTATTTTTTTGGCGGACAATCTAGTTAGGGGCTTATTTTTGCGAGAAGAGTGTTCTTTTTAGTGGGCTTATTTTGGAGTGCAAACATTTTCTTTTTAAATTACTTTTAGAGCATTTTTTATGTGGTTATTAAAAAATTACTTTTTTCGGAACGATTTTGCGTTTTTTTTCTACGGCGTTGTACCGTGTGGGTTCCAGTATGATTTCGTTTTATTATCCAGATGTTACGAACCGGCATACCAAATATTGAGGGGTTTTGTGTTTTTGTGTTTGTTATACTTTATTAAGGGTTTTTCTGGCGAAAGACATTTAGGGGCTTATATTTTTATGTATTTATTTTTATTATTATAATGGTAGTGTAAGTGTTTTTGCATATTTTTACTTTAAATACTTGAACTTAAACAGTGTGCTCTGATCACGGTTTTAAGTTCAATTACAGGGGCTCTACAACTAAATATTTATTGTAGAGCAGTTATAAACTGTCTGAGCACGCTTGCGCATGCTCAGACAGTTACAGCAGACCCGGCAAGGGTCTGACTGCCAGTGGAGACCGGGCAGCTCCGGGGAACATGAAAGTCCTTCGGCGCTGCCCAGAGTGTGGATCGGATCCCCCGGTAAAGCGGCACGGCGGGATCCAGATCACCAGCACGCAACACACACTTACACGCCGCGGTAATGTTTGCCGCGGAATGTAAGGGAGTGTAACACCACGCGCTCGGAGCCGGGCTCCGAGCGCGGGTGTCTGTTAGCGCGCTGTCAGCTGTAATAGACAGAGCTGACAGCGCTGCTTCGGAGTAACCGGCTACGTTCGTGAGCCGGTTGCCAGAAAGGACGTTATAGAACGTCACGTGGCTAAGCATCTAGCCCGGGGACGTACCTAAACGTACTGGGTTGCGCATAGGGGATAACACACGTGAAAAAGACTAGAGGTCTATCTCTCTATGGTATTGATGCGTGAAAAACGCATTGCACTGCATTGGACTTGCATGTATCTCAGAGTGTTGCAGTGCAATGTGTTTTGATCATCTCCATAAACTTGTATGGTTTTTTTTCCGCGTGTGACTTGAAAAAGTAGAGGCATGCTGAGATTGAAATGCACGTTAAAAAAAGTGCATGAAAAAAAGTCTGAAAAAAGTCTGTTGATTACAATAGAGCAGAGTGGAATGCAAAGTTCTTGCAAGTCAAGGATGCGCCAGAGAACACATGTGAAGAGGGCCCTTACTTTTGTCAAGTTTGCAATTGAAGGGTTGCAGACACACGGGAGTGTTACCAGTGGGTGTTTGCTGCAATATGCTATGCATATGGAGGGGGCTCAGCCCATGAGATCTCACCAAACACTCACAGTCAACGCGTGACGTAGCAATCCTGTAACTACATGGGGGCAGAGTGAGACTACTTGGAGGAGCCTGTGACTACTTGGGGGCAGACCTGTGTAAACTACTTGAGGCAATGTGACTACTTGAGGCAGCCTGGACTACTTAGGGCAGGCTGGTGAATACAGTGGCAGCCCGTGACTACCTGGACTGCCTGGACTACTGGCGTCAGCTTGTGACTACTGAGGGAGACAGAAACTACTGGGGCACCCTTCCTATTGGGGGCAGCAAATATGGGCTACTTGGGGGAAGCCTGTGTGATACTATGGGGCAGACTGTGATGCTATGGGGCAGTCTGTGCCACACTAAGTGCTGCGTGTGACTACTTGGGGAGGCAACATTTCACTATGTGGGAGCATCCTGTGAATACTGGTGGCAGCCCGTGACTACTAGGGAGCAGCATGGCTACTGGACATGGGGGCAGGGCTGTGAATACTTGGGGGCAGCACTGGCGGCTAGGGGCATGGGGACATTCATGGCTAGTGGTGTATGGGGAAGCACTTTGGGCTTACTGGGCCATGGGGAGAGCAACTTGATTACTTAAGGCAGCACTGGCTCTGGGGGCAAGTGCTGTACTATTGCCACTATAGGGGTGTTGTATTGTGATCTCTAGGAAAACAAAATAATGCTATAGATGTGTCATAAGAAGCCGGAAAAGTGATGATAAATGAGGGGAACTTAACTGCTTGTGTTTAATCTTAGAGCCTTGTTTGAAGGGGAGTAGCTGATGGTCTATACACGAGAGAGAGAAAGAGAGGCGAATTCCTTCGACCAAAGATGTCATGTGTAGGTGCTGGATTTACAGTAAGTGCTGGCAGGGCCGGTTTTGACAAAGTGGAGCGCCTGGGTAAAACTAAAAGTGGGGCAAAAAAACTATTTTATGAACAGTCACAGTAAGTAAGGGCTCTTTAGCCTTGCACAATAAAAACACCTGTAGTTACAACTAGTATGCATGGATAAGGCAATGTAATATGGGGGATTTATAGGAGATATATGGTAGGTAGATTGATGATAGAAGATAATATTAAAGTGATATAGCACGTACTGTTAGTTGTGTTCCACATATTCAGCTGCACAGGAGACCTAAAGGTGGTTACGCCCCACTTTTGACCAAAAATGGTTCTAATTCTGTTATGTTGCCAGTGGCATAACTAGGCGAGGTGCTGGGCCCATGACAAACTCTGCATGGGGCCCCTTCCTCCTGAAAAAAATATATAGTAATTTGTACTAACATGTTTATACAATTACACAACATCAAAATATATAAATGGTTAATAACGGGGGTGAACCCCTTAACGAAAATATGTCTGAAGCGCCACTTTTAGACACCATTTACATCACATAAAAATGTGATAAAAAGTTATCATAGGTCGCTCAGTCCTCAAATGTAGCAATGAAAAGTAGCTCATTAGCAAAAAAAATTACACCTCACACAGCTCGTCAACCTAATGTATGAAATAGCTATTAGTGTCAGAAGATGGCGAAACAATTTTCTTTTTTCATACACAAAGTTTTATTGATTGAAAAAATATTATAAAGACAATAAAACTTGTATAAATTTGATATACCGTATTGTACCCAATCCAAGAATAAAGGAGAAAATCATTTGAGCACAGAAAGTATAAAAATCTGAGCCACAAAGACAGTTGATGCAAATGTGTTTTTCGCCAATTTCCCACTTTTATTTCCATCTTCCCAGTACACAGCATGGAATAATAATAACGAGAGCAGTAGTAAAATGTTGTTACGTAAAAAAAATAAGCCCTGCACACAGATCTGTACACAGAAAAATGAAAAAGTTACAGATTTTGAAGGTGAAGAAGAGAAAAATGTGGTTGTTAGCTGTTACGGGGGGCGGAAGTTTCATGGTGTTGGGCGGGGGTTTCAGGTGTGTGGGCGGGGTTTTAGTGTTTTGGGTGTTGGAATGTTCAGGTGTGCGGTAGGGTTTGGGTTCAGGTGTGCAGGGGTGTTTACGGTGTTTGGAGAGGCCGGCCATTTAGGGCAGGGTGTTCCGGCGGCCAGCATTATCCAACAGAGGGAGGGGGCGGCCCCGGACACAGAGGGAGGTGAATTATGACCTGGCCATTCCCTCCATGGCCATGCCGGGTTACCCTCTGTAACCGCGATTGTTACGGCCCTGTATGCTGCTTTTTCTCTTTTTTTCTAATGTACTTTTAAGGTGAGTAATTAAAAAGTGTCACCCAATCATCTTCACCTCCATAGATTATCAGAGATGGCTGTGAACATGTTTATTTTGTTAACAAAAGTATGTTATTTCTCCTATATACTTGGGTCGTCTACAGCAAGCAGTATATAGAAGTCCTAAAGAGCTGGGTTACAATACATTTGTGTATGTTGTAGCAGAAGTAGGACTGTAAAAATACATTTAGATTCACCAATTGTAGCTGGTACATGGTAGTCTTCTCAACTGATGAGTTCTACATTTCTGCACTTCGATTCTGCACCAGGATGAACGACTTGACAAAGATAATATAGAAATAGGATTACTACAACATTGTAAAATCTTACATCATTAGCTTCTTGATGCGTGGCTTTAAAAAATAGCCTGAAGGGTACATAGGATTGTACCCCAGTTGCACCAAGTCCAATCTACCATTTTGCTATATAAATGCTTCTATACAGTCCTGCTGCTAACCAACAGCAAACATAAAGAAAAAGCTTGCACAAATTTGTGATGTATTAAAGCCAGTGTCAAGTATGTTTTATCTAATGGATATATTTTATTTGCATTTTTGTGTATTTCTTCCAAGTTCTGCAAAGGTGTCAACAGAGCCCTCCAAAATCAAACATGCACAATGCAGTTCCGAGAGTAGCTGCGGGAGATTGATGTTGTTATATCTGTTCTGACAACAGTTTGCTGTTAATGTGTTTGCATGTTCTGCCCAGCGAGCAGTGAGGATCATGAGGAGGAGGAACGGTCTGGTTTGGGGCAGTTGTTACAGACAGATAGGAGAAACATAAAATAAAGTTGCTCTGAGCCTGCACTCCAGTGATCCATGTGGGGTCGCTGGGCATGGTGTGTGTTCCTACCACGACATTACAAACTGGTGACGAGGATTACTATCTCAAGTATAAGGTATTTCAGTAGCACAGAGAAGATTGCTACCATCTGTATATTGCACCTACCTGGCATGTCCACCGCATTACTTTCCTTGGATTGTGCACAAGTCCCAGGCAAAACTTGGGGGGAGTATATGCCGGAATAGTGGGCTAAAAGTGCTTCGAGAAATATTTGCAAGCTAGGGAAACACATATGATTTGTACAGTTGCTTTGCCAAATGAAGACGCGCCATCTTATGAAGCAAAGATCACTCGGAAGGACCATGGGGCTCATTAAAGGGTTCGAATGCTGCACTTCGTTGGGTTTCCCGAAATTACGTTTGCGCGAATTGGCCCGGGTTTTTGGAGCACGCGATGGATTTTGTGGTGCATCGGTCGGTGGAGAAGAAGAGCGGGGGCGTGGCATTCGACAAACCAGCGGATTCGGACAACAGCGAAATTTGAAAAAAAGGCTTTGTCACAAGATCAAGCACTCCACATGCACCGGAAAGAAGAAGATGAACTCCAGGGGACTCGGCGCAGCAGCGGCAGACACACGAAGGAACTCAGCCACACAATCTTAGTGATTCACGCCGGACCTGAATCCAGTCAGCAAGCACCGCGACGGACCGGTGGTAAGTAAATCTGCCCCATATGTCCTCATACACATGCATACCTCCCAATTTTGGCCCGAGAGAGAAGAGAGGGACAAAAGCCACCTCCCTTTTTCTAAAACACCCCCATCGTCCCCACCCAAAAGCATAGTATTATATTGACCTTGATGGTCCCCACATGGTACAATGCCCTTTTTTTGCTAACTCCCTGTGAAGGCAAAACCGCCAACGGTCGGACCCCTGAAAGGGTACGTAAGGTCACTCAGTATCCTTTACAGACACTCCCCCACAAGCACGGTTCTCGAGAGGCTCAGACCCAGTGATTTAAAGTTGTCCACACAACTTCCGGATATGGCACAACCTAAATCAAATCCCTGATGCTATAAGATCATACACTGCCGAAGTGAGACAGCATATTATCAGCCCTTATGCTGCCACCAGTTTCCTTTAATATAAGGCCGGTCCGTAACGGGCTTCATATAGGGTGAGGAACCAACCCGGTAGCATGGATATAAGCGAGGAAAACCGGAAGTAAGATTCGTGATCGAGATAAAAGAGCAACACAGATTAGATTTTATATTTAACTGGCTAAGGGCACACTAGACAATACAGTACACAACAATAGATAATACGTAAACAGAGTACAATTAAAAGGGTCGAACCACAAGTCTAAGCAGTTCATTTAGTTAGTATCCCTTGTGTGTGTGGCATAATGGGGATGGATAGTCCACACTTTTAGATCATCCCTGCGCTTGTGATGTTAGTTTCCCCCAGGGCAAAAGACACCGGCCCTTCTAGGCGGCGACCATATTCAGGTGTGACACACTTATGTCCCATCCTTAAGGTGGGGGTCAATGGTCCTCCTACCTGATATTACATCCAGAGCCCTGGAGAAGCACAGCACCCCATGGGAAGGTCTGGGGTCATGTTATGGTATAATTGGAATCCGGGTGAATCCCAGGATCGCATTGATACCCCAACGACCATTTGCTATGGATCCTATCCAGAGAGATTGATATCTCTGGATGAGTTATCCTAGAGCCAATGACCAATGGGTTGTTCTGATTTATGGGACATAACCAATCCAAAAATGTATTGGTGGTTGGGGGAGACAGACCATAACTTCAAACTGTCTCTATTCAACCCTGAGTGATGTGAAAAGTTTTAGGTCTTTGTTTGAGACTGGAGGAGGAGAGGGGGGTCCGAGGGCATGTAGTCGGTTTGTATGATCGGTTTGACGCCCAGGTCACATGCCTGGTTTGTCACAAAATGGCTCATTTAGGTTAATTTATGGTGGGGGGATAACAGCACGGCCTCCCCTTCCCCCCTGTCACTCATCACACATCCCTCTATAGAGGGACGCTAAGGGATATACCTTTGTGTTTCCCCATGCGGCCCAATAAATACTCCTCTATGCTGAGAGATAACCAGCCTTCAGCATCACGCCAGTCACACCAAGATGTGGCGATGTCTTGCACCTCCGGGGGGACCGATTATGCTGAAAAACGGGATGGGGTTTGGTCACCGGGGTCCTTGTGATAGACTGCAAACGGGTCCTCCAGGTTGGTTGATCGAGCAACTCCCGGAAGGGGTGAAGGGGTGCAGAAGTTGGGACCTGTGGTCCGAATGGAGCTGCTGGCAAGCCTCAACATCCGAAGGTTTCCTCTGCAAAATGGACAGAGTACCATGCATGTGGGTCACTGAGCCTACCTCTGGTTACCCTGCCTGAATTGCCCTATGGTACAGTCGCCCTTGGTCCCGGCCAGATTGGAGTCGGAGTCCAAGGAGACTCTACCACATTGTCTCCTTAATTTTCAGGCAAGCGTCCAGCATCTACGCTGCAGGAAAACTCCTGGCTGGGGGGGGGGGGGGGGGGGTGGGGTGGGGGGTGGGGCGGGGGGTGGGGGGGGGGGGTGGGTGGGGGGGGGGTTGGGGGGGGGGGGGTCGGGCGGGCGCGGGGGGGGGGGGGGGCGGTCGGGGAGGGGCCGGCCGAGTGCGGGGGGGCGGTGGGGTGGTGGGGGGGGGGGGGGGGGGGGGGGTGGGTGGCGGGGCAGGCGGGGAGGGGGGGGGTGAGGGGGGGGTGGGGGGCGGCTTGGGGGGGCGGAGGGCGGGGGCGAGCGAGGGGGGGGGGGGGGCGAGGGGGAGGGGGGAGGGGTGGGGGGCGGGGGGGGGGGCGCGGGGGGGGGGGACGGGGGTGGCGGCGGTCGGACGGGGGACGGCGGTGGGCGGGCAGGGGCGGGGGGGGGCCGGGGGGGGGGGGTGGGGGGGGGGGGGGGGGGAGGGGGGGGGGGGGGGTCGGGGGGCGGGGGGGTGAGCCGGGGGGGGGGGGTGCGGGGGGGGGCGCAGGGGCGGGGGGTGCGGGGTGGGGCACGTGCGGGAGGCGGGGTGTGGGCGGGGGGGGCGAGCGGGGGGCGCGGGGGTGGTGGGGGGAGCGGCGGGGGTGGGGGCGGGGGGGGGGGGGCGGGAGGGGGGTGGCGGGGGGGAGTGGGGGGGGGTGGAGGGGGTGCGGGGGCGGGGCGCGGCATGGCGGTCGGGGCGGGGGGGGGGGGGGAGGGGGGATGGGGGGGGGGGGAGGGGGGGGGGGGTGGGGGGCGGGGGCTGAGGTGGGGGGGGGGGGGGGGGGGGGGGGGGGGGGGGGGGGCGGGGGGGGGAGGGCCGTGCGGGGTCGGGGGGGCGGGGGTGGGCCTGGATGGGGGGTGGGGGGGGTGGGGGTGGGGGCGGCGGGGGGCGGGGGGGGAGGGGGGCCGGGGCCGGGGGGGGAGGGGTCGTGGGGGGGGGGCGGTGGGGTTGGGGGGGGGGGCGGGGGGGGGGTGGGAGGGGGTGGGGAGGGGGCCGGGGGGGGGTAGGGGTGGGGGCGGGGGGGGGGGGGGGCGGTGGGGGGGGGCAGCCTGGGGGGGGGGCGGGGGCGGGGGGGGTGTGGGGGGGGGGGCACGGGGGGGGGGGGGGGGGGGTGGGGGGGGGGGGGGGGCGGGGGCGGGGGTGGGGGGGGGGGGGGGGGGGGAGGGGGGGGGAGGGGGGCCGTGGGGGGGGGGGGGGGGTGGGGGGGGGGGGGGTGGGGGGGTGGGGGGGGGGGGGGGGGGGGGGGGGTGGGGGGCGGGGGGGGGGGGTGGGTGGGCGGGGGGGGGGGGGGGGGGGGGGGTGGGGTGGGGGGGGGGGGGGGGGGGGGGGGGTCGGGGGGGGATCCTAAAAAAAAACAAATCGTGGGCAAGACTTGGGCAAAAAAAAACTGCCCCATCTACGGCTGGTTTCACCAGGAGCGATTCCTGGCCTATGTATGACTTGGCAGCAATTGGGAGGAAGGAGGAGGCAAGTGGACCCCCAAAGGGACTAGACCTAGCCTGCACGTCACCGCGTGCGATGTCGCCCGTGACCGCGGTAAGGTCTGCTTCTTCAGATTCCAACACCCCACCCCAGTTGCCAAGGCAGAAAGATGACCTGGTGCTGTTGAAAATTCCAGTTGGGAAGGGGCCATTGTAGCGAGTACTGCCGTGAAGGTTTGAAGACATACCTTCTCACCGGCACTTCCCGTCATCGTGACAGGCCCCTCCCTCCGAGACCACTGACTCGACGGGTGTGAGAGTAGAGAAACCCCCATGCCTTTGCCAGTTCCGCGGATCTGTGTCCAGACTCCATATACCCTGGCAGCACTTGAATCATCAGGGGATGAAATCGGCGACGCAAGAGGCCGGCCCTCTTGAACGCTACAGCTCGCGGCACACAAGCGGCGATGGTTCGCGGTGAATGAGTAGGTCGCTCCTCATGCCTCGAACAAGTTGCCAAGGCAGACGGATGGGACCGACCTGGAGACAGTCCGGTTGGTAAGGGCATAAGTGGGTCTTTTCGGGAAGACCCTTCCACGTCCTCACTTGCAGCCTCTACTGACCACCACGACTCGACGTGGTAGAGTAGCAGGAACCCCAACGTCTTCTGCCGTTCCCGGGTCTGGCTCATGAACCTCATCTGCCTGGCAGCCACCTGATCAGAAGGGAGGAAGTAGATGAGCACCAGAGGGGCTACAACCCTGCGACCTCCGTCCAGCGGCGATGGTTCCTGTGACCGCGGTAGAGTCCACTTAATCTCCACCTCTGATCCGCGCAAGGACAGTCTGGAACAGGCCCTGTCTTGAGACGTACGGTATGGGATACGCTCGGCAAGAAGTCCTTACCCGGGCATACTAGTCAAGTATTTTCCCGTCATCCACGCAAGATTACCCCCTAAGTGTAGCCCCATGTCCATCCTAAGATAGGAGTGTCAGAGGAAAACAGGCTCGGTCTGGCCCGCCGGGGGGCCGGGTAATTCCCCGGTGGGCCCCGACTCCGGTCATTATGGCAGGGGCCTCCGTTCATATCCATCGGAGGCCCCTGCCAGTGGCTGCAATAGTACTCGTTGCGGCTGAAACGGCCGCACGAGTACTATTCCTGCAGTGAAAGCTGTCAGTGTGACGCGGCCGGCTGCTTTGCGGCGCACGTCACACTGTAACTTAGATGCGCGCGCCGCGTCGTGACGTCATTGCGCGGCCGCGCCGTGACGTAACGACGCGGGCGCGCATCTCTCCCTTTTTTGGGAAAGTTACCCTTTTCCTTTTTTTTAGGGACTAATTGAAAGGCAAACACCCTGAGGGTTAAATACACCATATTACACCGTTCTGAATTCTCCAAAGGGGGAACTTACAAAAATGTGACACTTGGTGGGGTTTCCCTCTGTTTTGGTACCCTAGGGCTCTTGCCAAATGCATCACTGCCAATTGTAAATGATGATTGTCAAATCTGGCTTCTAAAAGGCCAAGCCCTCTTTACCTTGTGAGCCCTACTTTACACCCATACAAACTTTATATGCCAAAGTGGTGCAGTTCTGTGCTTAGGAGAATATTTTACCCATTTTTATGGGGTTGTTTCATCTTTTATCCCTTGTGGCGTTACAAAAATTTGGGTTAATTAATAGGTCCCCTTAAACAGGACTTTTTGAGAAAATTTTCAACTCTTTTCCCTTTTGGGGCCTTATATGGAATCAACACACTGTTGGGGAAAATACAACAATAACGTTTGCTAAATCTCCAAGGTGTGTAATTTCCAAAAAATGGTTGGTCTCATGTTAGGGCTTTTCTCTGTTTTGGTACACTATGGCTCTCCAAATGATCCTGACCCATGTAAATTTTTTCAAGCCAATTTTACCATGCAAAAACGAAACAACGCTCTTTCCATTCCAAGTGTCCCCCTGTGCGTCGCAGGCAGGGTACAGTGACAAAATGGGTATTGGGCAGATCTCAGGAGGAATTGCCCTAACATGTGTAAAATGCCTTTTCCTTTTTAACCCATGTGAAGGTGCAAATTTTAGTGTTCATGAATCTCATAGAAGATAAAATTACATTCTCTAATTCACTTTCATTTATCTTTCACGCTCATGAAACGCTCAAAGGTTAACAAAATCCAAAGGTTGTTTGAATATTTTTGAGGGGTGTAGTTTCTAAAATGGTGTCATTTGTGGGGGTTTCTGTCATGTGGCCTTATAAAGTCACTTCTAACTAAATTGACCCTCCAAAAGTAGGTTTTGATGATTTTCGATGAAAATCAGAAAAATGCCACCTAAAGTATAGCCTCTAACATCCAAAAAAAGGAAAAGATGTTTGAAAAATATGCTGCCAAGTAAAGCAGACATATGGAAAATGTTAGGTATCAAGTTATTTTAGTGATATTGACCAACTTCCAAAAAGTAGAAAATTTTGAATTGGAAAACATGTTTTTTTCAAAATTTTGTCCAAATTTCCATTTATTTCATAAATAAATACTAAATATATTTATTAAATTTCTCAACCAGCATGAAGTACAATGTGTTCACGAAAAAACCAATCTCAAAAATCAACTGGATATGTTAAAGCGTTCCAAAGTTATAACCACTTAAATAGACACATGTCAGATTTTAAAAAATGGTCCCTGTCAGGAAGGTGAAAAGTGGCTTCAGCGTTAAGGGGTTAAGCATAGTGTCTCCAGGCATGGTCATATGTACCATCAAGATGAATTCTCATCCTTTTCAGTCACCCCCATAGAACAGGTCCCCCTGGGAACAACAGATACAGAGAGATGTTTGGATTTACAAGTAAACTGCCTAGTACCTAAGGACTCAACGAATCCCTGGAGTGCACCAATTTAACAATATCTTCCTATGACCGAGCCGCTCCCCGTTACGAACAGATAAATACCCTCACACTACCCCGTGCCTTTTAATGCTGTGGACGAATACAGACACACCACCGGCACTGGTAAGCAATTACAAGCATCCCCCATCCTGAACCTAAGCCTGACCTATTCTACATTTCTCACTTGAACAAACCTGGTCATCTCTGAGAGAATTTAAGTATTATCACTGTACATTTGTGACAACTTACTGATTTACCTACCATTTAATTATCAACCATTCAATTATTATTTATTATATATTTTATATTATGATTAACTGATCAATTAGTGATTATCTGTTTATCTATTTTTACATTAACTGATATTTATTTACTTATACATATATGTCATTATTGCCACTTATGTCCTAACCCTTATTGTACATTATCAGTTTTGTAAGCATTTCTTTGATAGATATACTAGCTTATATCAATTATATTTATTTTGTTTTTAATTTAATATATTTCCATGGTACAATTGCTGATATATAGAGCAAAAAACCGTTATTAACACCACCTTTATGAATTCTTCCGAAATTTCTAGACAATTATTTATTTATTTATTTATTATTTATTTATTTATTGTTATACTTATTTAATATTTAGAATATTTATATAATTCTTAGAGAAAAATGTCTGGAAAATGAACTGTCTGAAAATAACTGGTGCATCACAGCACTTTATCATTTATATCTTTCCATTGTACATCTTCCCATTTTTTATTATCTCTTTGTTAACAAAGTACCAACTATATTTTATATACACTATTCCCCTTCTCCATCTGTTATTGTTCTATACAGTCTTTGTACACTTGATAAAGGGTACTGTAACCTCGAAACCGTTGTGTTTCTAGATCTTTAATAACCTATTTATATATACACACTCTGAGTGCGCCGTCTGTGTTGAATCACAAACATAATGAAACATACATAACATGCTAATTATGCTATATGATGTATAAAAACAAAAAGTCAAAAAATCTGTATCAGAAGAGAATTTTTTGCATCCCTGTCAAAAAGTTAATATGAAATGCAATCAATGGGAAAAGCCACCCCAAAATCTGTAGCTCTACTTTAGTTTTAGTCTTTTAGGTTTCTTGTTCTGATATGTTTAGTCTCAGCAATGCTACATGGCATCAGAAATTTGTTTCAGCAAAACTTGATCTCCAAAAGTGTGTTGGTGCTTCTTCCCGTTTGTTGCTGTGTATGGGCCCCTAAAGTGTTTTTTTTTAATACACATGGGTGGTATTGCCATACTTAGAGAAACTCCACAACAAAATCTGGATGTGTTTTCTAATTTTTCCTGCATGAACATGTAAATTTTAGAGCCATATGAACATCACAATCACAATTTAAAATTCCATATAGAAAATCCATTTAGTTTATTTCAGGTTCAATGCTTAAATGGTTAACAATCTTTAGGGGATTTTGCATGAAAGAAATTAAAGTTTTAATGCCCACTATTTGTTTTGGTTTTAGCCTATAACTCTCAGTGTGGGCAGGGGCTTCCTAAGACATTACATGATCCTCTGTGCTATGAGATGCTGTGGGCAGACAACGTGCTTTAGTATCAGGGTCCAGGTTATCTACACTTTCATTAGCTTATGGACATACTATTAGTATCAGACACAGAAAAAAAGAGATAAACACGATTAGAAATGAGAGTGATGGATCCATGAGATGGATAGTGAATTAGAGAATGTTTTTTTTGTTATATGAATATATTTAAGAATCTTGTCTTCGGGGGAATACCCTTTTAAACAAGGACTGTTTGAATATTTTGAGGTGTGAAATTTTTAAATGTGGTTTCTTTGTGAGGAGTTTCTGAATTGGAACTTTTATAACTCCATAGTTATGAATACATCTCTAAATAAATGTAACCTGAAAATTTCGTGAAAATCTGGAAAATTTTGATTCAATTTGTTGCTTTGGAAAATCCTAATAAAATAAAATACATTGACAAAAATATTTCAACATAAAGCATATATACGGTTATATGGTTATATGTATATAACTTAGCAACCAATTTGGGAAGTTAAACCAACTGTATGATCAGCTATAATATTCGATCAGAAAAATGCTAAATTTTCACCAAATTTTAAATTAAGGTAAGTTAAAGCATTCTAAAGTTAACACATGGCAAATTTGAATAATTTCCAAATTATAAAAAGTCATGGAATTGAATAAGGAAGTTAAACAGATAAGGACCTGGCCCTGTGGGGATAAGAGAAGATTAATGGAGTGATATTTGACCTCCAAATCATGGATATGTAATATGCTAACTTACTGACCCATGTATACCGTATATATTCTTCTCCCCGCAGAAGTCTCCGGGTCTGGCCAGCCCACAGTTGCCATCTATGTGATCTGCCAGCACAGAAACCATGGCACGCGGCAGTGTGCCAGCAGATTGCATAGAGTGCATCTGCCAGGGCTTTGTGCTGGACATATTATTAATGGGGACACTCTGATGGACATTATATTAACTAGGCAATCGATGGACATATTATTAATGGTGGCACTCGGCTGGACATATTATTAATGGGGGCACTCTGCTAGACATATTATTAATGGGGGCACTCTGTTGGACATTAAAATTAGGTACCTCGGCTTTTACTTGGGTAGGCTTATACTCAAGAATATACGGTAATTTTTTAAGGAAAATTGCATGGCAAAAATAGACACATTTCCAATGGCAAAATAGTTTCCTTTCATTTCACACCCTGCATTCCACAAAATGAATATACCTAAAGATTGGTGGCGATAAAAACGACAACCCCTTTTACAAAAGAACAAGTTTCATATGGCTTCAGTATGTATGTAAAAACTCACACAGATGGGTTTCTTTTCCATAAGAAGAATGTGTATAATTTCATGTTCCCAGTTCCATGTGTTTGGTCAATTTTGGCAAATTTTAAGAAATGGAAACTAAACAAAAATCTGCAACTCATGAAACTTATTAGATTTATTGCATTTTTCAGCCAAATCATTTGTTTTTATTTACTATTGTGAACTTATGCAAGAACTGCCTGCATGGGAGGATGTGAACATTTAGCAGAGACATAAGTTTCATAAAGTTAGATATCTTATCCTTATTAGATATTTCTTTTCAAATTCATATATTTAAACCTCTCATAATGTCTCATAAGATATATTAGATGAACTTTTATAATATATAGAATATTGTATTTCTAAATTATAAAAACGGAACATTTAGAACGACATGCAAATGCATGCAAAAAAATTCAAACTTTCCATCAAATTGACTTAAGATGCTCAAAAAACATAAAAACTTAAATATGAGTCTTCCCTCTCAGAAGGTTCTTGCTGACATTATGCTGTGTGTATCCATGGGCATAAGGCCTTTTTTGGACTGGTACCCTCAATTACACTGTACTGTATACACAACTGCATGTATCATCACAGTCAAAGTATGATATTTAAATACCAAAGCATTGAGCCATAAAGGGAACCTATTATTAGGATTTCCCATTTTCACTTTTGAAAGATGATAAAAGTATCATCATTATGCCTTGAACCTTATATGGAACCTGTCATCAGGATTTCCCATTTTCACCTGTAAAAGATGATGAATGTATCTTTATTATCTTGACACTGCTCTCACAACTCTACCTCCTGCACCCCCCCCCCCCCCCATGCAGACATGAGCTGACTCTGTGCTGCAAGAAAATCTCTGTCAGCTCATATCTGCATGAAGGTAGAGGGAGAAAGGAACACAAGGAAGAGTTGTGAGAGCAGTATGCAGATAATGATGATGATGAGTGGATTCACTAATGTTAATTATAAGAGCAGATGAGAAATGAGTATTAAAACGGCTATGGCAAACTGTCATTAGGTGAAAATGTGAAATCATAATGTCAGGTTTGCTTTAAAATAGGAAAACAAAACTGTGATCAGTCATAACATACAAGTCACATGCCATATGTACAATATTTCACATGCATTTTGTATCTCTGGTTACATATGACTGGCCTGGAGTAGAATAGGAAACACAGGAAGTTGTCTGCTGGATAGATATTGCTGTTGAATGGTGATTCGCCTGTGTTTTCACACTTATGTAGATGTATGCCATGGTCAGTCTTTTTTCCTCAGTCACAACATAGCTAAATCATAGCGATTGTATGGGCTTAGAAGCTGAGCCTTTGAGCTCAGAGCAGGAAGTCAACAACCAAGTTCCTGTTCCAATATCTGTGGTCTGTGTTAAGAACAAATGGCTGCTTAGTGCCCTTGATATTGCACTCAGGACTGAATGTGTAATTTAAGGAGCTCCTGAAAGTGGTCACACCTCTGTTCATGCAGTGAACAGGGGGTGCTACTACTATGCCATGGAATTGAATGGTAGCAGCCCATGTTGCAGACTTCAAGTTAAACATTTAATAAAATGAAACCAATAAGAAAAAAAGACATATTTGCCAATATCGTATTCATAACATCCCAGACTATACATTTATTGTGTTTGGGAGTTTTACACTATGAGGGGCAATAAGTGGATTTTTTTGTATTAAAAATTTTTTTTACAAAACTTTTTCTTTTTTTACTTTTTTTTCCACTTTTTTTTGTCTCTCTGGGGTAATCATCTGATCACTTGCTCATATTAATACACTACCATACTAATGTTTTGGTAGTGTATTAGAACAGTCAGCCTAGTAAATGCCTAGGCAGACACCTGCACTGCTGGGTCTGACCTAGCAGGCAGCTATGGAGACGATCGGCACCCCCATACTCAGCACAGTGGAGGGGGATCGCCGGGAGGAGAGGTGGCACATCCCTTTAGGTGGTGAGGTCATGTTTGACAGTGGTGCCTAAAGGGTTAAGCAGGTGGGATCTCGATTCTGGCTACTTGTGCAGAGCCTCGGCTGTCACATATAGTCGGCCTCCTGCACTAATTGCACAGGCTCTGCTTCTAAGCCTGTGCAATCCACATGACGTTGGGGAAAGTCATGGTGGCCCAAACAGAAGCTCACCATGACGTCCCCCAATTCATGGTGGCTTAAGGAGTTAAAAAAATAGTGATGCAAATATTATAGATTTTTTTCCCCCACATTAGGTTTTATTCTACAAAATAGTAAAACGTAAGCAAAAATATAGAAATTTGGTATAGCTGTTATAGTACTGACCTGTAGAATAAGTTTATCATGTTACTTAGGGTATACAGTGAAAACAAAAAAAGGCAAAAATCAATGACAGAATTGATTTTTTTTGTAGAACTCGCCCACAAAACATGTTAATAATGTTTAAGCAATATATAGTACCCCAAGCCCCAGTATTAAAAGCACTTCATAAAACAAAAACCTAACAATAGCACCAGAGGCCTCCAGGTACGCATATGCACGCTCTAGGAGATAAATGATAGTATCCTCCCCTGGTTTGGTGTGAAAATAAAGCAATGCAAAATGCATACAGCGTGCCGCCCTGTAGTATAAGATAGATACAGCATACCGCCATGTAGTATAAAATAGATACAGCGTACTGCCATGTAGTATAAAATGCATACAGTGTGCCGCCATGTAGTATAAAATGCATACAGCATACCGCCATGTAGTATAAAAGGCATACAGAGTACCACCATGTAGTATAAAATGCATACAGCATATTGCAATGTAGTATAAAATGCATACAGCGTACCGCCGCCATGCAGTATAAAATGCATACAGTGTGCCATCATGTAGTATAAAATGCATACAGTCTTCCGACATGTAGTATAAAATGCATACAGAGTACCGCCATGTAGTATAAAATGCATACAGAGTACCACCATGTAGTATAAAATGCATACAGAGTACAGCCATGTAGTATAAAATGCATACAGTATGCCGCCATGTAGTATAAAATGCATACAGCGTGAGGAGCCCACAAGAGGCGACTTAGGCAGGATTAAGCGCTCGTAGCGTGAAACGTGCCGTCGCCTCTTGTGGGCTTCTGCTTTATTCCTCTCTCCTGTAGCAAAGTTTTTAAAGCAATATGGAATAAAAGACTGATTTTACTTCATCAGCGGTGAGTGCCAGCTCTTGAATGCATTGTTTTTTAAGCATTGTGAACTATGTGAGCTAGAGCACCCCCGCACACAGTTTGTTTCCAGATCTTCATTGCCTGGACTGATTGATTTCAAGTTAATGCTCCAAATAATCTGCTCTGGGATGTTTTGTTAGTGCCGTGTCTCTCTGTTTTCTTCCTATTGTGCAGTGTCTTGTAGTGATATACTGGGCTTCCAGAAAGCAATCTATCTCTTCACTCATTCAGAGTCACCAGTAGTAGGAACTATATGTAACTGGACTGTACTAGTGCCTGTAAGTTATCAGGAAAAGAGTTATTGTCACCTTGCCTCCTTCTTGTCTCTCTGTTGTCTGGTCCACCTGTACCTCACCATCACCAAGCTCCATCTTGCTGGACAGCAGTATCAGAGCTTGGCCCAAGGGAACTACAGGTCCACACTGCTGATCACCACATACATTGGTGCAACCCCCATAAAATTTCTACATCGGCCCCCAGAAGAGAGTGATTACAAGGACCAGAAAGTAGTTGTCCAATCCTGTGGAAGCCCTCGTGTCTGCCTGAGAGAGTGATAAGACAGTGATTAGTCAGCGCCTAGCTGCCCCACAGGTAACACTCAGACTGCAGCTCATTATATATCCCCTCAACCCAGAGCTCAACACTTTACACACAGTGGAGAGAAGCCTAAACACATACATACTCTGCTACTACTACCAGCATCATCCTCTCCTCTGGCCCTCCCAATCTCTTCCACACCTGGCACTTTATGCAAGTGAACATTGTTGTCTTCTATGAGAACAACAGAGGATCTTCAAAACCACAGAGGACACAGAAGAAAATTCAGCCAAATCCTTTGTTTTCCTGGCTGAAACCTGTGTACTACAATATGCTTCATTCCTAAAATAAAGATTCCTTGTGGATGCCAGGCGTGGATTTCATATAATTTCTACCGCCAAGCCAGAAGCACTGAATTAATGTGTTTTTCACTGTTCTGAAATTGAAGCGCTTTTATATATACATCTGCTGTCTGTTAGTTGTACTCCAGACTTAATTGTGAACTAACCTACAATGCAGTGAAGTGAAAGCATATGACCCTTAGCTTTATGAATAAAAGAATATTAACCCCTTAACGAACATGCCCTTTTTCATTTTAGTGTTTTCATTTTTCCCTCCCCACCTTCAAAATTCCATGTTTCCTCTGGAACAAATTGTACTTCATAGTGACGGTATTTAATATTCCATGCCATGTACTCAGAATCGGAAAAAGAAATTCCAAATGCACTGAAATTAGGGAAAAAATGCATTTGCTGCATTTTCTTGTGGGCTTGGATTTTATGGCTCTCACTGTGCACTCCAATGACATGTCTACTTTATTCTTTGGGTCGGTACTATCACGGGGATACCAAATTTGGATAGGTTTTATAATGTTTACATACACTTACAAAAATTAAAACACCCTGTACAAAAAATTATTTTTAGGCCCTTTTCACACTTGCATTGCAGATCAAGTCTGATCAGGGAGCGATCAGGGTTTGGTCAGTGAAAAACTGACATTTTTCATCAGAGTTCAATCACTTTTCAGTTTGTTTGTTAAGTGTCTCAGTTTTTAACGCACGTTTTTAATGCATTTTCAATCCGTTTTTCACACACAGATAACACACGTGAAAAAGACTCAGAGGTCTATCTCTTCTATGGTAATTGATGCGTGAAAAACGCATTGCACTTGCATTGGACTTGCATGTATCTCAGAGTGTTGCATGTGCAATGTGTTTTTGATCATCTCCATAGACTTGTATGGTTTCTTTTTTCACGCGTGTGACTTGAAAAAGTAGAGCATGCTGAGATTGAAATGCACGTTAAAAAAAGTGCATGAAAAAAAAGTCTGAAAAAGTCTGTTGATTACAATAGAGCAGAGTGCAATGCAAGTTCTGCATGTCAAAAGGATGCGCAGAACACATGTGAAAGGGGCCTTACTTTTGTCAAGTTTGCAATTGAAGGGTTGCTAGCACCAATCGTGAGTGTTACCAGTGGGTGTTTGCTGCAATATGCTATGCATATGGAGGGGGCTCAGCCCATGAGATCTCACCAAACACTCACAGTCAACGCGTGACGTAGCAATCCTGTAACTACTGGGGGCAGAGTGAGACTACTTGGAGGCAGCCTGTGACTACTTGGGGGCAGCTTGTAACTACTTGAGGCAACATGTGACTACTTGAGGCAGCCTGTGACTACTTAGGGCAGCCTGTGAATACCAGTGGGCAGCCCGTGACTACCTGGGAGCTGCCTGTGACTACTGGCGTCAGCTTGTGACTACCTGAGGGCAGACTGAAACTACTGGGGCACCCTGTCACTACTTGGGGGCAGCAATATGGCTACTTGGGGGAAGCCTGTGATTACTATGGGGCAGACTGTGATTGCTATGGGGCAGTCTGTGACCACTTAAGTGCTGCGTGTGACTACTTGGGGGCAACATTTCACTATTGGGAGCATCCTGTGAATACTTGGTGGCAGCCCGTGACTACTAGGAGCAGCACTGGCTACTGGGACATGGGGCAGGGCTGTGAATACTTGGGGGCAGCACTGGCTACTGGGGCATGGGGACATTCATGGCTAGTGGTGTATAGGGGAAGCACTTTGGGCTACTGGGCCATGGAGAGAGCACTCTGACTACTTAAGGGCAGCACTGGCTACTGGGGGCAAGTGCTGTGACTATTGCCACTATAGGGGTGTAATTGTGATCTCTAGGAAAACAAAATAATGCTATTAGATGTGTCATAAGAAGCCGGAAAAGATGATGATAAAATGAGGAACTTAACTGCTTTGTGTTTTAAAATCTTTAGAGCCTTGTTCTGAAGGGGAGTAGCTGATGTATCTACCAGAGAGAAGAGGCGAATTCCTTCGACCAAAGATGTCATGTGTAAGGTGCTGGATTTACAGTAAGTGCTGGCAGGGCCGGTTTTAGACAAAGTGGAGCCCTGGGTAAAACTAAAAGTGGGGCCCCAAAAAAAACTATTTTATGAACAGTCACAGTAAGTAAGAGGCTCCTTTAGCCCTGCACAATAATAACACCTTGTAGTTACAACTAGTTGTATGGTAAGGCAATCTGTAATATGGGAGGATTTTATAGGAGATATATGGTAGGTAGATTGATGATAGAAGATAAATATTAAAGATGATATAGCACTGTACTGTTAGTTGTGTTCCACATATTCAGCTGCACAGAGACCTAAAGGTGGTTACGCCCCACTTTTGACAAAAATGGTTCTAATTCTGTTATGTTGCCAGTGGCATAACTAGGCGAGGCTGGGCCCCATGACAAACTTCTGCATGGGGCCCCCCTTCCCCTGAAAAAAATATATATGTATTTGTACTAACATGTTTATACAATTACACACATCAAAATATATAAATGGTTAATAACGGTGGTGAACCCCTTAACAGAAAATATGTCTGAAGCGCCACTTTTACACCATTTTACATCACATAAAAATGTGATAAAAAGTTATCATAAGGTCGCTCAGTCCTCAAAATGGTAGCAATGAAAATGTCAGCTCATTTAGCAAAAAAAAATTACACCTCACACAGCTCCGTACACTAATGTATGAAATAGCTATTAGTGTCAGAAGATGGCGAAACAATTTTCTTTTTTCATACACAAAGTTTTATTGATTGAAAAAATATTAAAATACAATAAAACTTGTATAAATTTGATATTACCGTAATTGTACCCAATCAAAGAATAAAGGAGACAAATCATTTGGAGCACAGAAAGTATTAAAATCTGAGCCCACAAGACAGTGATGCAAATGTGTTTTTCCGCCAATTTCCGCACTTTTATTTCCATCTTCCCAGTACACAGCATGGAATAATAAATAACTGAGAAGTAAAATTTGTTACGTAAAAAATAAGCCCTCACACAGATCTGTACACAGAAAAATGAAAAAGTTACAGATTTTTGAAGGTGAAGAAAGAAAAATGTGGTTTTAGCTGTTACGGGGGGCGGAGTTTCAGGTGTTTGGGCGGGGTTTCAGGTGTGTGGGCGGGGTTTTAGTTGTTTGGGTGTTGGATGTTTCAGGTGTGCGGTGGGGTTTCAGGTGTGCAGGCGGGGTTTTAGGTGTTTGGAGAGGCCGGCGTTAGGGCAGGTGTTCCGGCGGCCAGCAATTTATCCAACACAGAGGGAGGGGCCCGGACCCCGGACACAGAGGGAGTGAATTATGACCTGGCCTCCCTCCATGGCCATGGGCCGGGTTACCCTCTGTAACCGCGATTGTTACGCCCCTGTATGCTGCTTTTTTCTTTTTTTCATAATGTACTTTTAAGGTGAGTAATTAAAAGGTGTCACCCATATCATCTTCACCTCCCTAGATTATCAGAGATGGCTGAACATGTTTATTTTGTTAACAAAAGTATGTTATTTTCTCCTATACTGCTGGGTGGTCTACCAGCAGCAGTATATAGAAGTCCTAAAGAGCTGGGTTACAATACATTTGTGTATGTTGTATGCAGAAGTAGGACTGTAAAAATACATTTAGATTCTACAATTGTAGCTGGTACATGGTAGTCTCCTCAAACTGATGAGTTCTTACATTTCTGCACTTAGATTTCTGCACCAGGATGAAGAATTGTAAAGATAATATAGAATATAGGACTTCCTACCAACATTGTAAAATCTTACATCATTAGCTTCTTATGCCGTGGCTTTAAAAAATGAGCCTGAAGGGTACATAGGATTGTACCCCAGTGCACCAAGTCCATCTACCATTTTGCTATATAAATGCTTCTACACAGTCCTGCTGCTACCAACAGCAAACATAAAGAAAAGCTTGCACAAATTTGTGCATGTTAAAGCAGTGTCACGTATGTTTTTATCTAATGGATATATATTTTTATTTGCATTTTTTGTGTATTTCTTCCAAAGTTCTGCAAAGGTGTCAACAGAGCCCCTCCAAACAATGCAAAATGCAGTTCCAGAAGTAGCTGGGGAGATGTGATGTTGTTATATCTGTTCTGACAACACGTTTGCTGTTAATGTGTTTGCATGTTCTGCCCAGCAGCAGTGAGGTACTGAGGAGGAGGAACGGTCTGGTTTGGGGCAGTTGTTACAGACAGAGCAAGGAGAAACATAAAATAAAGTTGTCTCTGAGCCTGCACTCCAGTGATCCAGTGTGGGTTCCTTGTGCATGGTGTGTGTTCCTACCACGACATTACAACTGGTGACGAGGATTAACTATCATCAAGTAAAGGTATTTCAGTAGCACAGAAGATTGCTACCATCTGTAATATTAGCACCTACCATGGCCTGTCCACCTGCATTACTTTCCTTTGATGTGCACAAGTCCCAGGCAAACTTGGGAGTATGCCGGAATAAGTGGCTAAAGTGCTTCGAGAAATATTTGCAAGCTATGAACACCACTATGACTCTTGTACAGTTGCTTGCACACATGAAGAGCAGCCATCTTATGAAGCAAAGATCACTCAGGAACCATGGGGCTCATTTACTAAGGGTTCGAATGCTGCACTTTCGTTGGGTTTCCCGAATATTACCGTTTCGCGCCGAATTGGCCCGGGTTTTTGGAGCACGCGATCGGATTTTGGTGCATCGGTGCCGGCTGGCACGCAACAGAAAGCGGGGGCGTGGCCATTGGACAACCTGACGGATTCGGACAAACAGCGAAATTTGAAAAAAGGATTTGTGTCACAAGATCAAGCACTCACATGCACCGGAAAGAAGAAGATGAACTCCAGGGGACCTCGGCGCAGCAGCGACACACGAAGGAACTCGGACACACAATCTTAGTGATTCACGCCGGACCTGAATCCACGTCAGACAATGCACCGCGACGGGACCGGGTAAGTAAATCTGCCCCCATATGTTCCTCATACACATGCATACCTCCCAATTTTTGGCCGAGAGAAAGAGGGACAAAAGCCCCTCTCCCTTTTTCTAAACCACACCCATCGTCCCACCCAAAAGCATAGTATTATATTGACCTTGATGGTCCCCACATGGTACAATGCCCCTTTTTTTGGCTAACTCCCCCTCCCCCCCATTAACCATTAACCCCATTAAACCATTAAACCATAAAACCCCTCTTTAATTTTATCCTCCTTTTAATCCTTCCCCTACCCCTCCTCACATGGTGTGGTCCCTGTTCTCCATCCTCCTTCTGTGCCTAATGTCCTCCATCCTCCTGTGGCCTCCTGTCCTCCACCCCCCTCCTGTGGCCTCCTGTCCTCCATCCCCCCCTGTGGCCTCCTGTCCTCCAACCTCCTCCTGTTGCCTCCTGTCCTCCATCCTTCTCCTGTGGCCCCTGTCCTCCATCCTCCTCCTGTGGCCCCTGTGCTCCAGCCTCCTCCTCCTGTCCCTCAGCCTCCTCCTCCTGTTCCCCAGACTCCTCCAGCATCCTCCAGCCTCCTACTCCTGTCCTCCAGCCTTTATAATCTTCCTGTCCTCCAGCATCCTCCTCCTGTCCCCCACCCTCCTCCTGTGTCCTCCAGCCTCCTCTTCCTGTTCCCAGCTCCCCCTGTCCTCTACCCTCCTCCTCTGTCCTCCATCAGCCTCCTCCTGTGTCTTCCAGCTGCCTCCTCCTGTGTCCTCCAGCTGCCTCCTCCTATGTCCTCCAGCTGCCTCCTCCTGTGTTCTCCAGCAGCCTCCTCCTGCCCCACAGCAGCCTCCTCCTGCCCCACAGCAGCCTTCTGTCTCCCAGCAGCCTCCTTTTGTGTCCTCCAGCAGCCTCCTCCTGTGTCCTCCAGCAACCTGCTCCTGCGTCCTCGAGCAGCCTCCTCCTGTCCTCCAACAGCCTCTTCTTGTCCCCCAGCAGCCTAGTCCTGTCCCCTAGCAGCCTCCTCCTGTCCTCCAGCAACCTGCTCCTGTGTCCTCCAGCTGCCTCCTCCTGTGTTCTCCAGCAGCCTCCTCCTGTCCCCCAGCAGTCTCCTCCTGTGTCCTCCAGAAGCCTCCTCCTGTGTCATCCAGCAACCTGCTCCTGTGTCCTCCAACAGCCTCCTCCTTTCCCCCAGCAGCCTCCTCCTGTCCTCCATCTCCCACTTTTCTCTATCCTCCCCCTGACCTACAGCTTTCTCTCCCAGTGGCTCCCTGTCTCCTGGCATCAAAAAAACCCTGTTTCTTACCTTTCCTCGTTCCCCCACTGCAGTCATTTCTTCTCTCGGGCTCCGACTGACTCGTGGAGGGGGCGGTGCCAGCCGCGGCCCGAGCTACCTCCTCACATGACTTGTGCAGCAAGCATTATGTGAGGAGATAGCAGGGGCTGATAGCAGGCGGAACAAACTGGAGGAGAGGAGGGGAACCCGTGACATTCTCCCAGCCGCCCATGATGCCCAAAAACCAGGACTGTCCCAGCGAATCTGGGATGGTTGGGAGGTATGCACATGGTACAACCTGCTATCACTGTGGTTGTTTCTTTCCTCCTGAGAAATCTTGGTCAGCACAAGGATCAACCTGCCACAACTGTGGAAAACAGATTCCTTTTGCTAAAGTCTGCAGATCATCATCTAAACCACAAGGCCCTCTCCCTATCACGAAAGAGCACATACCTATCATGGAAGAGGGGTCTCAAACTGTACATGCATTTACTAATCTAAAACAAGTAATCTTTATAAATGGCAGTCCTATGGAAATGTTTTTGGAAATAGGGCATCTGTTAATGTTATTAGTCAAATTGTGTATGATTGTCTTTAAGACAAACTTGTTCTGCAAGGTGCCAACCTGAAAATATTTTCCCTGTGTGGCAAATTTCAGCCAGAACTGGCAAAATTCATATTCTATAGACATGTTCTATGTGGTGGACACGTTTCTCAGCTGCAGTAGCGCATTAGCTCTCGGTTTGGTAAAACTGGTCAACAATGACAACAATTTATCTGTTCCAAAACTTACACATAATGGGGGATATGATAGCCCCATATGTATGATAGCCCCGTCGCTGCAAATTTGCAGACCGATACATCAAGAGGCTTCTGCCTCTTGATGTATCGGGCTGCCAGCAGCGCAGCGTTTATCCTACGCCAGTCAGGGCCTGGCATAGAAAATAACGCAGCCGGCGACTTTTTACGTATGAAAAGTCGCTGGCAGCAGCAAGTGCGCAGGCAAGGGGACAGTAACGCCCCGCAGCGGCCCACTCCCGTCCGGCTGTGCCCCCTCTTCACGCCCCTTCACGCCCCACTGGCATGAAGGTGGCGGATTGGGGAAAATAATCGCAAAAGCTAGCAATAAGCTAGCATTTGCGATTATTTCAGGGCCTCTGCGCCACTGGCGGTGCGCAGAGGTCCTGATAAATATCCCCCAATCAGTCAGTACAAATAACACTTCAAATGCATGGAATACCCTTTCAGGTTTCAGGTTTGAAACCCTACAGATTCTTTTTCAAGACATCCATCACCAAACTCCACTAAAGATGACACACTGTCCTAGCTGAAGAGCACGTAAAGTTCTGGGGCACATTTTAAAATGGCTATGGCCAGTTTTCTGACAGACTTTGCACGTTCTTTTTAGTGAAAACTGCTTGCACAGGTATTTAAGAAGTGTCTGCACCACATATGTGTCACATGCAACACAAATTAAGGGTCGTTCCGGTGTTCAGTCGGGCCGTGCGCCTGATTTAACATGCAAAGTCTGTTGCGCACCCTATGTTAAAGGTGCACCACAAAAAAGTTGGTGAACTCTGTCGGGCCAGTGCAGGCAAGCAACAGATTCATGATTTCTGATGCACGTTCTTGAATGAAAAATTGCTATTCCTTCAATACTGAGGCTCATCTTCAACCACCTGAACAAGCAGCATACTTGCAATAATTCACTTTTGGTGTCAGACTCACATCAACTACTGTGTGACAACCTCCTTGTGATACCTCAGAAACTACAGGTCAGAGTACTTGATTTGGCTCATGAAGCTCATCAAGCTGTTGTAAAAACTAAGCAACTACTTAGAGAGAAGGATCAGACAGTAGGTGTTCTCTGTAAGGAGACAATGCCAATTAAGGCCACCTTAAAGGCATGTGGAGAGAAGGTATGGTTTCCATGAGTCCCTCATCAAAGCATGCATTCCTTGCCAACAGTGGTGATGTTGCTATATCTGTTCTGATAACACGTTTGCTGTTAATGTGTTTGCATGTTCAGTGAGGTACTGAGGAGGAGGAACAGGCTGGTTTTGGGCAGTTGTTACACACAAAGCAAGGAAAAGCATGGAATTAAGTTGTCTCTGAACCTGCAGTCCAGTGATCCTGTGTGGGTTCCTTCTACATCCTAGGGGTTCCTACCACAATACACACAGGATACACATGTCATGAAAATGCAATATGGATGGAGTGGTGGGTATGTAAGAAGTGCTTTGTGGGGGTATGTAATAGCCGGTGAAGCAAGAGCTCAATGGGCTTTCAGATCTCCAGGGCTGCTACCTAAGGCTGTCTGCAGCCTTTAAAATAAGATTTCCAATTTTAGTAGTAGAAGAATAGTAATACTTGTTCAAGGTTTGAGAGTTATTCTCTTGTAGGTTCCAATGGAAGCATACATAAGAATGGTCTTTTATTAAGATATCAGTTTGTAAGATTGCACTTATCTGCTTCCACAACCTATTAAATAAAAAATATAATAAGATTTGTAAAAATTGTAATGTTTTTAGTAATTTAGTTCTGTTGAAACATCTGCATCTAATATTACATACACTATTATACAGAAACAAATGTTAGCATACAGTAAGGAAAATGGTGCCAACGGATTCCTGTCCAGTAGCATGGGACAGATATATTATTAAAAACATAATTTCAAATCCATATTAAGGATTAACAGATAGACCTCATGTGGAGCTCTTTCCACTAAACCAAATCTGCCGGGTTTTTATTGAATTCTTATGTGTTACTTTCTGACTATTGAAAATATTTTTATGCTTCTAAGACAGTTTACCAAATCGAATGCATTATCAACAGATGCATTTAATAAAAATATGAACTGGAGTTTTAGATTATATAACCCAAAGTCTCAAAAATGTCCAAGGACAAATAGTCCTCTATATTTTTGTAAACATACATCTAATATTATGATAATTTAGCGTATTTAGCATTTTTATTATTTTCTGTATAATTTATTTTATTTTTAGCATATAACAAAACGGAAATAGAAATAAATCTCTAGCTCTAAGGGCAAGGTTTGAGTGAGTAGATTCAGCAAATTTTCCACACTGGAACTGATTTATTATTGATGGATTAAATAAAGGTAGCCTAAAGCTAGAGGAGTTAGAATGAAAATATACCGAAAATATCAAGGAAGCAGACACAATATTATATTATATGGGTCAGATTTATGAATGTACAAATGAAACTTTTTAGTCATACCTAGCGCCAAAAAGAATGATGCACATTACTTTAGACAGCTTTATGAACTAAGTAAAGTATGTCATATAAAGAGTATATCATATATGTCATATAAAGAGTGCTCAACATGGTGAAGAGTCACCATATACTTTCCGCATTGTGCACAAGAAGAGATGTGTCTTCGTAACAGGGTAGTTTTTTTTACTTCACTAGATTTATCATCTACTTGGTTTGTATATTCTACAGCATTTATTGCACTTTTTATTATTTTACATCATAACAAAACCATGCCTATATTTGAATAAAATCTGTCGTCAAAATTAAACATGATAAACCAGAGGTACTTTCTCAAAGGTACAGGCACCTTTCTTCTTATATTTGTTATTCATGGTCTCTGTCCTTTTAAAAACAACTTTTAAAATTATGCTAATGAGCCTTAAGGCCCTCCATGCTGCAGCTCCGTGCTCAACCTCCTCCTTTGTCTCTCCTACCTCAGCACGTGTAATCTAGTAGCAGCAGGAAGAGTATGGGGAGGGGAGACCTGCTCTACTCATTGTAACAGCCTGTGAAGCTGTAGCACTGAGGGGCTTTGGAAACACCCACCAGAGCCCTCTAGCGGATCGCTAGAATGAGGGGTCCGACCAATTTTAAACCCAAAAGTGCTGGCCCAAATGTAACACAAAGTGAATGGGGAAGTGTAAAACCTCCACAGTAATATCCAGGAAGGGGAGGGCGGTCTAGGGGTTCCATTCTGGAGTCCTTTCCATCATATATTCTGAACTTGTATGTATACCCTGAGTTACTGTCACACAGCTTATACATCTTCACACCATACCGTGCCCTCTTATTGAAGTCTCCCTTTAAATTGTACCAGGTACTTTTCTATGGACATATAGCCCTTACACAGCCTGACGATGTGTTTGGGGTCATTGTCCTGTTGAAAAATAAATGGTGGCTGAACTAAACACAAACCGGATGGAATAGCATGGTGCTGCAAGATGCTGTGGTAACCATGCTTGTTCAGTATAGCTTCAGTTTTGAATAAATCACCAGCAAAACACCGTCACACCTCTTCCTCCATGCTTAACGGTGGGAACCAGGCTTGTAGAGTCCATTCGTCCACCTTTTCTGCATCGCTTGACACTGCGGTTGGAACCAAAGATCTCAAAGATCTCAAAGTCAGACCAAAGCACAGATTTCCACTGGTCTAATGTCCATTCCTTGTGTTCTTTAGCCCAAACAAGTCTCTTCTGCTTGTCCATAGCAGTGGTTTCCTAGCAGCTATTTTACCATGAAGGCTGCTGCACACAGTCTCCTCTTGTTGTAGAGATGTGTCTGCTGCTAGAACTCTGTGTGGAATTGACCGGGTCTCTAAACCTGTGATTTCTGAGGCTGGTGACTCGGATGAACTCATCCGCCGCAGCAGAGGTGACTCTTGGTCTTCCTGGGGGCAGTCCTCAAGTGAGCCAGTTTCTTTGAAGTGCAGATGGCACACAGAAAAATTAGATAATGTGCACCAAGCTATACAGACAAACTGCACAGATCGCAGACAGAAAAGTTAGATAACATGCACCAAACTAATAAGGACAAACCACACAGATGAAACATGGAAAAATTAGATTACGTCCACCAGCCTATACGGGCACATCTAACAAATGACGCTCTAGAAAAATATTATACCAGGTAGAATAACGCTGACACAGTGTACTGAAAGTGTGTTTGGGTTCAGAAAGGATGGACAGGAGATGGAAATACATGGATGACAAGGAAGGGATCATGAGGGATCCAGAAGGAAGGTAGGAGTAATAGTAGTGTAGTGAAGGTGTAGTGTCAAGCCCTGTCTTTTCAGCGATACCAAAGTAAAATAGTGCCAGTGGAGAGTGGAAACAAGCCTTTTTTACAGTAAAAACTGTTGCAATTGTCCAGAAAGATTTGACTGGCCGTTTGCTGCAATCGTCAGGTTGGGACCGATCCAATTAGCTGGGCGACATTGGCAGGTGGTCCTCCTGCCTCCATCACTCGACTTTCATCGCGATATGTCATGTGACATGGTGACATCTGATGTAAATATAGTGCTCGTGCCATACTAGTATGGCGCTGAGCCCCAACCGCGCGAGTGTGAACTGGTTAATAAAAGAATAGTGCTATATTTCCTGCTACTTTTAAAAGCTTCTCAGTTGCTAAATCTGGTTAAATATGCTAACCCTGCTCACTTTTCATATCTGTGGCATTAAATGGAAATTTGTTTTCAATTTTTGTGCCAGGTAGCCAAAAATACTGAGAGCAGTGTTTCATAATTTCCCATGATTACATATATTGATATTTTGGTAAAACCATGATTAATTGTTGAATTTATTCCTGGCATCAGAACATTTCATGCAGTTTATAAATTTATTAACCTTCTCAATTCTCCTGAGTCAAATAACACATTTGTGTTTGTGTGATAAGTTCTCTAAAAAATGTGATATTGTTGGCCTCTATCTTCTCATACTACAGTACATACTGAATCAGAGACTTGCCACTGTGATACTGAGGTTTATGATGAATTTAAATGATCCCACAGTACAGTACAGTGTGCTAATGTCTCTCCCTAAACCACTGTAAAAATATATGCTGTTTTTAATTAAACTCTCTTTCTTTTAAGGTGGTTTGAAGCTTCATTAAAGGAAACCTACCACCACGGATCAACCTATTAAGTTCCTCTAATCTATAGTAGTATAGACATTTTTAGGGCTAATCCTTTACTCACCCAAATCTTTTATCATTTTTAATTCCCCCAATATGCAAATTTACTAAAGAGGCTACTGGGGCGTGGAGTAGCCAGACGTTTTGTGTTTCGCCTACCAATCCATCTTCAGCGCACTGCTACAAGGAGCTGTGCACTATAGTAGTATAGCCTTTTTATGTATAACCCTTTTAGACCTTATTCTTTAGTCACCCAAATCTTTTATAATTTTTAATGCCCCTTATATGCAAATTTACTAAAGAGGCCATCCTGGTACAGTCAGGTTCTAACACTAGCTCTGCTTGCGAGCTGGTGCCAGAAGCAGGATGTAATAATATGACAGTTACCTAATTCTTTAAAGGGAACCTACCATTCCGATTCTACCTATAAAGGTAGAACGGGTGGTAGGTGGATGAGCGGGACGTGAGGATAGCCCTTTTTGGGCTGATCCTCACGTCCCGGCTATGCTTTAGTAAACTTTAATGCTGGTATATGCAAATATTGTTAAGCGGCTACTGGGGTGTGGAGTAGCCGGACATGAGGCTACTAGTTGTGGCTACTCCACGCCCCAGTATCCTCGTTCCTCCGCCTACTATGTAGGCGCGCAGCTCCTCGTAGCCCTGCAGACGGGCATGTGAATGAGCCCTAAAAAAAGATGCTTACTGCTGTGCTATCTTTACTAATAACATAACGGGAGGTTGAACAGAAGGTGCCGAACGCAAGTCTGAACTGAGCCTAATATGTTATTTTTGCTATACAGTAACCTGAAAACAAATAAAAAAAATAAATGCCAAAATTAGTGTGTTTTTTAAAAAATAAAATAATATAAATCAATACATATATGCACCCCAAATAGACACCACCAAAATGTACAACTTGTTTTGCAAAAAACAAGCCCTAAACCAGCGACATAAGTGGAGAAATATGACCTAATTTACTATGGAAGTAAGAGAAATATGGGTGACACAAAGCCTGTGATTCATTCTAACATAATGGGGCAGAATTATCAAGCTGTCTGAAAGTCAGAATATTTGTAGTTGCCCATGGCAACCAATCACAGCTCAGCTTTCATTTTACCAGTGCTCATGAATATTTCAAAGGGAAGTTGTGATTGGTTGCCATGGGCAACTAGAAATATTCTGACTTTGACACAGGTTGATAAATCTGCCCCAATATGATTTAGAGATGCATTAGGAAAACTGGGGAGGAGGGAACATGTCCACATCAGAGAGTCATAACGAAATGGCTAAAACTCCTTACCAGAAGGAGCCACCTAATAGGTCACTGTTCCTAACCTAACCATAAGCATTGTCAAGTATTTATAAACTAATTTATTTCTTTTTAATATATTAGACACATTGTAAATAGAAATAGTGTCCATACTAATCTATAGTTATATATCAACCCACCAGGTACATAAAATTAATGAATCTCATAATGCAAGTAAATAGTATAAGACAAGGGATTCTTATTTTGTATTGTCCGTGTATATTGTTACCATGGCACCAGTGCCTTTCATGCATAATAGCATTCGAATAACATTCCAACACTAAGTAATGTTCGAAAGCCTGTAAGGTGTGAATCAAAGGGAAATGGCTGCTGACCTTTCATATACATAGTCAGGTCTTCTTTTTCATAGTAAAATTCGATGAATGCTGCATTTTCCTTTATTTTCATTGGATTTTTTGTGTCCAGTGTTTTATGCTGTAAAAAACCTGAAGGATACCCAAGTTCAAAGTTGTGCTGATTAAATCTTTGCTCAGAACCTCCACTGCTGTCCAATACTATGTCCTAGTTATCATACTCTTTTATTTCTATTTGCTATTATAGTCACAAATAGAACATAAAAAATAAAGAAATTGTTGTTTTCCAAGATTAAGTCATATAAAATCAAAATAATTGTTAATTTGCTTTTATTAGGAGCAATTTACAAGAGTAAATTTGAGATTTCATAAACCTGTTTATAAGTTGGATCTGTACTCCAAAATGTATTTCAAATTAAATCTTTTAGGTAAGAAGGTTTATGTAACATACAGTATATTATTCCATAGAAAATATTATACGGAAACAAATTACAACATAACCTCAATGAAATTGGTGACTTGCTCATATAAAATGGTGGCTTTGCAATTACGTCTCTGTTTCTGATTAAAATTTTATTGGTGTTTTCATAACAATAAACTAACCATAAAAGTGTTGTTTTCATCCCATAAACTAATAGACATAACTATATCTCATTTGTTTCTATGGAAACATGGTTATTTTTTATACACCATGATGTCACGAAAAGATGAAGAAATTTAAACTTGGCAGCAATTGCTTTCTAATGTTTTATTTCCCTAGCAGGAAATTTGTATAGTTATTTTTTACCTAAACCATTCGAAAGCCACAACTCTCAAAATGTTTCATTCACCATTAGTGAACCTGAACAGCTGGTCTCTACTGTGACCAGCTCCTGAGCCAGGCTATTCCACAGATTCATAGAACTTACAGAGCCCTGTCGCCTCTGGGTATTAAAACTTGTTTTTACCAGACGCAGACAGCGCCCCCTTGTCTTTTGATTTGATTTAACCTGGAACAACTTTCCACCATATCATTTGTATGGACCGTTCATATATTAATACAAATTAATCATGTCCTCCCATAGTTGTCTCTTTCTGAGACTAAATAAATCTAATTGTTTTATTCTTTCAACATTTGAGTGTGTTGATTCTACTTAAAATTAAACTTTTATATCTGGAAAAAGTTCTTGCACATATGGTCATCGTGGTTGAACAAATAAAAACAATAAAATAAGAAGACTCTTCTCTTAACTCATCTTAAATCTCATATCCCCACCCCAACCTACCCCCCTAACCTCTGTCCCAACAAAACAACCCCTCCCATTGGTGGTCTGGATTCTAATTGTTCACATGATGGATCACCCCCACACCCCCCACGAGATGGAGAAAGTTGAAGATGCTGTTGGAAAAAGGTGAACCCCATTACTGCATTGTTAACTTTATGTTTTTATGTTTATTGTGAAACCAGTAAAATTCCTGTGACTGATGCAATGTAATAGCTGTCTTGATTGTATCCAATAAAAACAGTTTTAAAACAAAACTTTTTTAAATCAAAAAGCTTTCAATAAAATCCCACAAACAAACACAAAACATTTGGGGATCTGCCTATGATGCTGTGGTTTCAGCCTCACTCATACACTACAACTATTTGTCTGTTTTAATTTTTATCAGTCAATGCTTGGTGTCAGTGTAAAGGATGACTTAAACAACATACATTTGTGAAGGGAAACCACAGTGAGGTACTATCTGGAAACATGAGTACTTAAGACCACATACTGAACTCATTTTAGAACTATTAGAGTTCAGTCTGACAAAGAATTTGTAGTGCTCCCGCATATGCTAATTTGCTCCTGGGCTGGTGGGAGGTCAGAGAGGACTTTGGGGATGAACTCAGCCGGTGGCAGGAACACATCTGCCTCTGGCTGAGGTTCATTGATGATGTGTTCATTCTATGGAGAGGAAATGAGGCTAGTTATTTATCATTTTGTAGAAGAACTCAATACAAATTAGATGGGCCTGGGGTTCACCTGAGAATATGATAGGGAGATTGTCTTTTCTGGATGTACTAATTACGAGAAGTCCAGATAATAGCATTCAAACTGAGGTCTACTAAAAAGGTTGGCAACAAACAGTCTCCTACATTGTGAGAGTGCACATTTGTATTCCGGGAAAAGGGGGATATCCACAGGCCAATACCTTCGGATATGGAGGAATTGTTCCAAATTTGGTAAGTTCAAGGAACAAGCAGCAGATCTGCGAACAAGATTTACTAACAGGGGTTATCTGGATTATATTTTATGACAGTGCTTTAAAAATTCAGTGGACAGACAGCAAAGGACTCTGCTTACTCCAAAAAGAAAAATGTTTAGGGCCTCAGCCTGAAATGACATTCAAAGAGATCAGATTGTAAGCAGTCATAACCAAAGACCGCCTTTGGAGGAGAATTGTTTTTTAAAGGAAACCTCAAGGCATGTTCAGATGTAGATCCTGATAAAGTAATTCTCAAGTTTTACAACTGGGGAGAATTTCCGCATCATTTCCGGTAATCTATTTGGCTAAATTTGATTGCCCCAAGGATTAAAAAGGTAAGACCTACAGAGAGTTACGGGGAAGGGTAAGAGACCACCAATTGTACGTTACATGTGACAAAAGTATGGTGTCAAGCAATGTGGAAGCAATTTGTTTTCCAGATATCTAGTTGATTCCTCCACTTCCTAGAGGAGGAAACTGTTACAGAATTATACTTCAAAAAGAGCATCGGTGTATCGGATGAAATGTGTAAATCCTTTGGGACTGTTTCAGAATTTGAGTTTCAAATTGAGTTTACATAGGATGTACCATATGTCCGGTTACATTGTATTACTCTATAGAGCGTAATTTTTTAGGGGGGCAAAAGTAGACATTTAGACATCTTTCTATATGGGTGATAATTGTTGATCACACAATCTAATGTCTGAGGTAAACAGAGATACATGTGAGAATATTTCTAGACAAATAAGGATTGCTCATTTTATGTAAAGTGTGTTCCTCAGGTAGGCACCTTTGAGGAATGATATGAACTGCTGCAAAAATAACAAATAAAAATATTAATAAGAATGATCCTAAAGCTCAAGCTAATATATATATATATATATATATATATATATATATATATACCAACATTGTTATCTAAAGCTTCTATAGCTATTCCTGCTATAGGTGATATCTAAGTACTTCACTGCCTGGATGAGAGAAGCAAAGCAGCACCTCTAGCTCATATATAAGTGCTATACATTCATCCTCTGAAGGGGTTAACCAGAATGGACTGAATGTAGTCTCCTCCAATGGACTTGCTACATAGTACTGGAGTGAGTGTTCCCACCCTCTAGTATGACACTGATGTGTGATTGGTGGCTAAGGAGGCTGGTGTAAGTGGCGGGAGGCGCTTCTTTTTTTTTTTTTATAATGCCTTATTATGAGCAGGGACATTGCCTGTGTGACTCTGGAATTCATTTGTCTAGTGAGTAAAACCAAGGGTCTGCATAGTGTGGATTGAGTCCTGGTGAGGAGTAATACAATCTTAGGGGCTGTGACCCTGCTTAGAAAAAGCTCCCTATCAGTATAGGCAGTCCTGAAACGCCACACATGCTAGTAGTGTAGATTTGTACCGTGTTAGCCATGGAGAGCAGAAGAAGACTGAAGAAATCAGGCGATACCTTTTTGAGGCTAACCGAGTATATCTGATGGTGAGCTTTCGAGAATACTAGTTCTCTTCATCAGACATGATGTTATGCATGAAACAGAAAATTCACAGCAAATCATCAAAGGATATTAAAAAAAACTCTAAAACAACAGATTGATAAATACAGGGAAATCTTATTTACGACGGGACGGCATTAAAAACATTAAAACCCTGTGAGGCGAGACACAAGAGCCCTGGCTCTTATCTGCTTGTGGCCTCCAAGTCAGAGGTAGGAGGTCATGAAGCTGGCATGAATGTTAAGACCACTTTGTAAGGTGCTGAATCTCCTCATTAATTTATACTCCCATTCTTTCCTTTCCCTCTGTGTCTTAAAATGTCCCATTAAAATAGTAATCTGCAAATCTTCCATAGTGTGGTCCTCTCTGGAGAAATGTGCAGCTACTGGGAGATCTTTCCTTTCATTTTTAATATCAGATTGGTGCGAGTTCATACGTTGATGGAGTCTCTCGCATGTTTCCAACATAAAGGCCTGTGGTTGGACACTGTTGACACATAATAAGGTAGACCACATTAAGACCTGCAGGAAAAGGTCCCCTTGATCTGATGTACCTGCTGTGATTGAGGTACAGGTACCTGGTCACCCATGTGAATGTGCTGGCATGTTTTACACCTACTTTGCAGGCAGGGTGAGGTACCATTAGAAATAATGGAGGTCTCAGGGCACTCCAGACAACCAGTTGTTTCAGGTTTGGTGGTTGCCGGAAGGACAGGAGAGGAGGGACTGGAAATATTTCTTTTAGTCTTGTAGTCTTAGTCTTCCTAAAGAACATTGCGGCCTACCTGAGAAATAACAGCTTCCACCCCAAACATACCAGACAGTCTATCATATACAGCCAGGCCATACTCTACAACCGTAAGTGTTCAGACAAGAAAGACCTGGAAAAACACCTCCTGGAGCTCAGGTCTGAATTTCTCCAGTTGGGCTACAGACCAAAAGTTCATAATGTAAGGGGCCACAATAAGAGAGGAAAATGAGAGGGTCCACAATATGAGGTGGAGATGAGAGGGGCACAAAAATGAGAATGTGATGAGTGGGGCCACATTATGAGGATGAGAGTCCACAATATGAGGAGATGAGTGTCCACAATATGAGGAGATGAGTGTCCATAATATGAGGGTGGATGAGAGGCAACAATATGAAGGGGAGATGTGAGACCACAATATGAGGAGGAAATGAGAAGCCACATTTTGAGGGAGAGATTAGAGTGTCCACAATGTGAGGGGGAAATGAGAGGGGGCACAATATGAGGATGAGATGAAAGGGCCCACAATTTGTGGTTGAGATGAGAGCAGTCACAATATGAGGAGGAGATGAGAAGCCACAATATGAAGAAATGAGAGTCCATAATATAAGGATGAGATGAGAGGGGGTACAATAGGAGGATGAGATTAGATGGGCCACAATATGAGGGGGAGATGAGAGGCCACATTATGAGAGGGAGATGTTGGGCCACAATAGGAGATGGCAGAAGCACTGATTGCTTTTAATATGTCCTACCTAATGCTGGACCCTACATCTTAGGTACATCTGGAGAATCTCCTCCTTAAACGCAGACTCCTCCCAGAACATAGACGTGTTTATACTTAAATGCTTGCATTGGTTAAGTAGCAACAAAGAATGTTACTACTTACTGAACATAAGCATTTACGTCTAACACATCTGTGTGCCAGAAAAAGATTCTCCAGATGCGCCTGGAGTGTTATAAAACAAAATTCGATTGCATCTTGTGCACATCATCTTAGGCTATGATCACATTATGTGTTTGCATTGTTTTAAAACATATGGGGGAAAACGCACCTGAAAAACCATCCGTGTTTTTACGATCATTATTAATGATGTGTTTTGGGATGCATTTTTCCTGATGCATTTGTTGTGACTTTCAGACACAATGGGGGTCATTTACTAAGGGCCCGATTCGCGTTTTCCCGACGTGTTACCCGAATATTTCCGATTTGCGCCGATTGTACCTGAATTGCCCCGGGATTTTGGCGCACGCGATCGGATTGTGGCGCATCGGCGCCGGCATGCGCGCGACGGAAATCGGGGGGCGTGGCCGAACGAAAACCCGACGGATTCGGAAAAACCGCCGCATTTAAGAACCGAAAATGTGTCGCTCGGGACCCGCTTACCTTCACTCAGACGGCCTCGGTGAATTCCGGCGCGTTAAAATGCTTTTCAGCGCAGCAGCGCCACCTGGTGGACGGCGGAGGAACTACCTTATTAAATCCCGGCCGGACCCGAATCCAGTGCAGAGAACGCGCCGCTGGATCGCGAATGGACCGGGTAAGTAAATCTGCCCCAATGAAAACGGATTCTGTTAACGCAGTCTTAGAAGATACAGGTAATATTTCTATTTCGCACTAGGTGGGCCTCCAGAATCTATTTCACTGGTGGGCCCAAGGCCCCAGTTCAACCCTGCTAAAACAAACATGTGATTCTATATTTGTGTGTGTGGGGGGGGGGGGATTACACCAAAATAATTGATTTAATGTTTTTTTTGTGACTTTTACAAAATTGTGCTACACCTATAGGCCAGATTTGGATACTTGATACAATCACTGTCCTATTAACCCTTGATACTTTGTTGTCATTTATCTATCAGTGACAATTACAGTGGATAATATATTACAAAATAGTAACAAAACCCATTTAACTCACTGCAAAAAATTACGCTGGTCTGTTAAGGTATCCCTTGATATCCCAATGACGTGGTACAATCCTATGGTGAAAACGATAAAGATCCAAGAAGAAGCACAGGTAATTTGTAGATGAAACTATTGAAAATGTATTAATTATATACCGTAATTAATGCCTGCTTATATTTTCATGTGGCCTTATGTTTCATCATATAATGAATACATTTTGTTACCTCGGTGACATCTGTGACAGGTTCCTCACAATAAATAAACCCTTTCCATGCCTCTTCCTTGCCAGTATTTTGTGTATGAACTGAACACTTACTGCTACATTTATGAGGCTCCACCTCCTTCCTTAGGAAAGGAGGAAGGGAAACTAAGTAAGAGGAGCCTCAGTGAGCCAACACACATGTTTGCTGTCACATGGATAGAGATGAGGGCTTTTTTTCTATTCACTTCATAATAGTGACACTTTGAATTTGAACTCGTGTATTTTATTGCTCTATGAAGATGATGGTCTAATCCAGTGATGGCTAACCTATGACACGCGTGTCAGTGCTGACACGCGTAGCCATTTTCACTGACACACGGCTGCCTGAGAGTTAAGTTTCATCCTACATGACCAGGTGCAGTAGCCGCGAGGCTGAGAGATTGCACTGAGCTTCCAGCACTCCCCCCTCCTCCTCCTCCCCTGGGCCAGCCCCTCCCCATGTGTGAACTGTGCCTAGTGTCTCCAGTCAGCACAGGTATCAGCATGGGGAACTGCAGGAGAGGTGACCCGGCCATACACCCAGGAGGATCCTATGCAGCTCCTGATAGTTGTGGTGGGGGGAAGATGGCAGCACAGTCAGAGGTCACATTGCTGCTGCCCTGTGTGATGTCCCAGCAGCTGCCACCTCTACACTGACCAAGTCGGACATATAACTGTTGGCATAGGGGGGTGCCATGTTGGAGCCCATGGCTGTACCTCTAACCTGAAGATAAAACGCGTCTTGAAACATGAAGTAATTTTCACGTAAGACTAAAGTAAGTAGGTCTAGGCATAAATGTTTGACCTCAGGGGGGTGCTGTGATTTCTCCAGAAGTTTGCTCACCGCTGAGAGGCCTTTGTCATGTTGTATACTCGTATAGAGGCTTGACACATCCCATGTAACTAGAATGGCTTCTGGTGGTATTGTGTGTAAGTTGCGTATGTGAAGTAGAAAGTCGTTCGTGTCGAGTAGAAAGGAGCGGGATTGTTTAGTGAGGGGAGTGAGTATCTTTTCTACAAAGATAGCGAGTGGGGACAATAATGAATCAGTCGAGGCTACTATGGGCCTGCCAGGTGGTTTGTGGAGGCGTTTATGAATTTTGGGTAAAATGTAGATCACCGGTATGACAGGATTCTGGTTGAGTAGAAAATTATGTGTTTTCTGATCTATTGTTTTGTCCTGAAGGTGTCGGTTAAGGGTGTGCTTAATCTTAGTAGAAAGCGTAGGGGTGGGGTCAAGCTGGAGTTTGTGGTAGACCTGTTCGTCTGAGAGTTGTGCTAAGATCTCATCGATGTAATCCCTTCTATCCATAACCACTATGGCACCCCCCTTGTCGGCTGGTTTAACAATGAGCTGTTTGCTGTGGACTAGGGAATCGAGTGCCTGTTGGTCTAGGTTGGTAAAATTGTTAGGATAATGTAGTTTGCCCTTCTCTATGTCTTTTCTAAATCGGTTAAAGTCTTCCTGTACTAGTGTTATAAAGTTCTCCACTGCATGGTCTTTTTTGGGGGGCATAAAAGTACTTTTAGTAGAAAGACCTAAATCAGCAGCTCGTATAAGAGCCTGTTGGGGTTCAGAGGGTGCCCAGGTATGGGAGTTCTCTGAGTTGAAAAAAGCTCTGAGTCTTATGGTTCTATAGAACCGGTGTAGATCCAACTCCAGTTGGAATGTGTCGAGCTTTTGCGTGGGACAAAAAGATAGTCCTTTCTGTAATAACTCCATTTGTGCTGGGCTCAAATTGGTAGAGGAGATGTTTACTACTAGTGGGGATGGTTTACCTGCGATCTTGTCGTCATGGTAGGGCCGGTCGTGGCGGTGGCACTGTCCTCCCCTCCTCGTCTTGGTCTTCCGCGTCTGCGGTCCCGTTGTCCTAAAAAACGACCTCGTGCTTGTGATGGTCCATAATAGTCGGAGCCGGAGCTTGAAGATTCTGCTGTGCCCCTGTATCCCCGGTAGGGGGTTCGTATGGGGTAGGTGTCTTGCCATCTGTATACCCGATCAAGCAGATAGTCCTGGGTGTCTCTTATGAACTTGTCTCGCTTCTTCTGTTCTGATTCCTTCTTATAACGTTCTAGTAGTTGGGTTGTTTTCTCCTTTATTGTGTTGAATTCTTCCGGACTGAGTGTCGTATTTAGCTGGTTCTCAACTGCTTTGATATTGTCTTCAGTTTTGGTGATTTCTTTTTGTAAGTATTCCACTGTTAAAGTGATTAGATCGAAGGAGCACTTGTTCAAAATTTGTTGGAATGTGTTGCAAAAGTCCTTGTTATCCTTAAAGATGGTAGGACGTAATGCTACCCGTAGGCCTCTCGGTATTCGCTGTACTTTCAGATATTCAGTTAGTGTTGCGCAATGTAGTTGATAGTTCAAGAGGGTCCTTGATGTTCGTTCGTAGTCCCTGGTTTTGTACTCGCTGTTGGCGACTCTCAGGAAATCGCTTGGCAAATGGGTTTTGGCCAATATGCTGGCCGTGGTTTCAGGATCATAGGAGAAGGTTTCATTGGACATGCTGTCCTTGGTGCTCGTGTAAAAGTATACGTATGATTTCGGAGTTAATACACGTCACTCTCAGGAAATAGGTTAGTC
Organism: Engystomops pustulosus; assembly: GCA_019512145.1. NCBI lineage: Eukaryota > Metazoa > Chordata > Amphibia > Anura > Leptodactylidae > Engystomops > Engystomops pustulosus. The sequence goes on from CM033643.1 coordinate 96,190,655, forward strand.
TCTCGGGTGCTCAAATAGGTTACAAAACCATCGATAAGCTTAAAGAAAACTTGGCACTCCTTATTTGCGTTTTGAAAAAATATGGGGCTCGTTATTCGAGACGAGCACTCGAGCATCTGGAAAAGTTTGTCTCGAATAACGAGCACCCGAGCATTTTAGTGCTCGCTCATCTCTAGTTACCACCTTAATTGTTTTGAACTACTGCCTTTGTACCTCAAGTCTAGTTAACTAACTGCTATAGACTTCACCAGTAATCATATTGGGAAGTGTGCAGCTGGAAACAGCTTGAAGCCTGTAGACTGTGAGTAAGAGTTGTCAAAAGAATTTAACACATATAAAACAACTGTAATGTAGCTGTTGACACTACATACTAATTTCTATTAATCACTCCACTGACAAAAAAATCTACTTGGTTTACCATCCTAATCACTCCACTGACAAAAAAATCTACTTGGTTTACCATCCTAATGGCTGTGAACTATTAACCTGATATTCAGTATTTAAAGTTTTTCAAAAATATCTGCCATAGACCATAATATTAAAGGGGTATTCTGAGAATATGAACTTCTGAAACAAAAACCCAAAAGGGTATACACATATCAATTCAACAAAACTCAATGGCCAAGATTTACTGCCAAGATTTACTAAAGGCTGTGCGCCAGTTTTCTGGCAGACTTTGCATGTTCTTTCATATGCAAACTGCTTGCACAAGTATTAAAGAAGTGCCCGCTCCACATATATGTTGCATGCAACCCTTTTACGTCACTAAAATGGGTGTTCCATTTCAAAGTCACAATGTGTGCCACATTCAATATGCAAAGTCTGAAAGAAGTGTGTCACACGCCCCATGTTAATGGTACACCAAAAAAAAGTTGATGTTGGAGCAGTGCATGGAGCACCAGATTCATGAAGAACTGGTGCCACAAATCATGAATCTAGCACCTTGTGCACACTACACAAGCAAACTGCATATACTGCACTGTTTTAGTAAATGTGGGCCAATGTCATTAATCACAAAATGGAGCTTTTATAGTTTGCTTTTATGACTATTTTTATGATTTTATCAGCTTTCTAAAGTAGGCAGAGGTATTTCCAATATGGTTGCCATCTTCAATTGCAACTCCTTCAGTACTCAGTAACAGCTCCTCTCTCTTATGCTCTTCCGACTGTCCTGTTCTGTTACCAAAGTAATAATGTCTGTAACTGCCATCACTTCACATTACCTCACTCTGATGATGTTTCACCACAACACTGCCCATATGGGATGCATTGCATTCAAACAACTATAGCCAAATATAGTGGTGATCATGTGACCTGCTCAGGCAGGTGCAGGACATATGATGTGACCAGCGCCCATCTTTTTTCCCGTGCCTCCTCCACAGGGACAAAGTAACAGGAATGATTAAAGGATCAGAAGCATATTAATTTTTCATGATAGTGTATGACCACAACATTTTTCTGCTAAGGGGAGCAAAATTATTAATCGTAACTAGAGATGAGCGAGCACTAAAATGCTCGGGTGCTCGTTATTCGAGACGAACTTTTCCAGATGCTCGAGTGCTCGTCTCGAATAACGAGCCCCATTTTAAGTTTTTTATAGACTTGTGCCAACCAGTGCCGAACAATATTGACGAACATAGAAAATAGATATTACATGATTTAAGGAAGCAGATCAAGCTGACTAAAAACTTCAGCAGGCAATACCAAATAGAGTGTATGGCTCAATTTGTCAAGTTATTGTCACAGTATTGATACCTATCCACACTATAGGGGTTAGTTACCATTAGGTAGGCCCCTTGTGACAATTCTATGACTGTTCTTGGAGATCTGAGATCTGCCAGTCAGATTAATTGCAGTGGCTTTGTCTCTTTAAAGGGATAGTCGAACTGTTTTTAAAACCTTGTAGGTGGGCTGGGGAGGCATTCTTCAAAAAAACAAAGTTGTACTCACCTCCTCCGGTGCTCCGTTGTGCAAGGACGCCCACCTGTCCTCATATCTCAAAGCAGGAAGCGCTGGGAATAGGGACTAGTGGGCATGATCCCCATGCACAGGCACTGCAAGATGGCGGCATTGGACACCGGGAGCGATGGAGGAGGTGAGTACAACTTTTTTTTTTTTAAATTCCTCCCCAACCTGAAATTTAAAAACAGTCAGATAACCCCTTTAATAAATGTTCTTCTATACTCACTGTTTTAGATTTTCTTTTAACAAAAAGTCATAAAATGCATAAAACGTGCCAACTACAGATGAGCGAGCACTAAAATGCTCGGGTGCTCGTTATTCGAGACGAATTTTTCCAGATGCTCGAGTGCTCGTCTCGAATAACGAGCCCCATTGAAGTCAATGGGAGACCCGAGCATTTTTTAAATAATCTTAAATGATCCTGTGTTCACTGTTTTTATTCTATTCTTCATTGTTCTTCACTGTGTTTTTTTAATTAAATGCTCGATCTCGAGCAGGGGAAATACTCGTCCGAGCAACGAGCCGTCTCGAGTACCCTAATGCTCGACCGAGCATCAAGCTCGGACGAGCATGTTCGCTCATCTCTAATCTAGACCCTTCTTGAAGCTCTCTGCTGTCCCTGCTGTGACCAGCGCCTGAGGCAGGCTATTGCATAGATTGACAGTTCTCATAGTAAAAAAGCCCTGTCGCCTCTGGTGATTAAACCTTGATTTCTCCAGACGGAGACAGTGCCCCCTCGTCTTTTGATTTCATTTAATTTGAAACAGCTTACCACAATATTTTTTGCATGGACCATTCATATATTTATATAAATTAATCATGTCCCCTCATAGTTGTCTCTTTTCCAGACTATGTGTCTATTATTGTCTTTTATTCATAATACACTCAATTATTATTAAAAAGAAGATGCGGAATGACTCATATAAGCTACTTCTAATGTCTGGCGCATTTACCTTGAAACATTGTTTTCACTGAATTGCATTGTGTCTATTAACCTCATTCAACTTTTATTGTATATTATGTAGATTCAGAAAAGAGGCTGCTAACTATTTTTTTTTAATCCCACATTTTCAATTGAAAAATGTATTAAGTGTTCAAGAGCTTGATTGCCTACATTGCTAACACCTATGCCAGTGAATAGTTTTCTTAGAAGTATCAAGTATTGTTATTGTTCCTTGTAGTAGATGAAAGCTTTTTTTTTTTCTTTTTTCCTTTTTTTCATATCAAAAACACAAAAACTTGTAGATAGAGCCTAGAGGGACTCTAGTAATGCCCCCACAGCATCTCATTAGCATATTTGTAAAACATCTTTTTTAGGAAAAGGACCATAAATACTATTCTAAGGCCAGTTCCTGTATCAGTGTGCCAAGTGGAATTAGTCAGTGATTCTAATTTATAAGGTATAAATTAGATGCTCAATTTCCATTATCAATGGCCAAATATCCTTCATGCCAGATGAACCACTTCACTGCCATAGTTGCTATAAAATTGTAGTGACAGTGACTGAATCTTGTTACTAGGAACTTGACATGCTGATATACAGAGACGTGAAACATTTGTAGACACATTTGTATTACAAATACTTGGAATCCGGTTTCCAGTATGATTTTGGTGGGAGTAAAACTCGTTTTCAATAATTATTTGTATCCATATTGTATGTTATTGAATTTCATTGTGTGTTACTATTAAACTATTATACTATTATATGACCAATAATTATATCTATATCATCATACCCATCAGAATCACGTGTCCTGTTATATTACAAATATAAACTACCTGCATCTTATTTACACACATTCTACACAGCGGTTTGAATGGCTACAATTGCTTTTCAGTAGTTTAGATTTGTCTACTAATACAGGCGATTACAAAACTTTGGCTCAATTATAAAGAATATTGTCGGCAACCTAAATAGCTGCAGATTTTGACATGAATTAGGAATCAAAACAACACGCTAGGAATTCAAGTATGCTGAAGCTAGAACGGCAAGGCACTCTAATTTATTTCATGCTGATAAGGCTTAGTCACAGAACACGCTGTACAATGTTGGGAACTTTTGTAATGAAACACCTAACATACTTTTACTTATTTGTTCACAATTTCTTACAAATATTTTTTTTTCTGGCAATGCAACCAAATATACTTTATCTTTATTTTTATTATCATGATCAAATTAAGATCCACGCCACTTGACCATGTTTGTTCAGTCATAAACGTAAAGTAGATCAAATGGTAGATTCCTTTTGCCTGCCTCTGCCCTAATCTGTAATTTAATAATATTGGAACCTGACCTAACTTGTTAAAAACGTTATTTTAGTAATATGTAAAAACTAGTCTACTGAGGGCGTGGAGTAACCTTATCTCCCAGTGCCTGAGCAGGCTAGTATACGCCCCAGTAGCCCCTGCAGTTAATTTACATATTACTGAAATAAAGTTTTTAGCAAGTTAGATTAGGTTCCAGTATTATTAAATTACAGATTAGGGCAGAGGCAGGCAGAAGGAATCTACAATCAGATCTACTAATGATCGAAGAATCATCATGGTAGGTTTCCTTAAAAAAAAAAAAAAAAAAAAACGGATTGGTGTTAAATTGAATACAATTCCAAATTCATTCATTATCAAAATTTTAACAAATGTGACCTTTACTTTACTATATATTTAGCTTTTAAATGTTTAAATGTAACTAGAAAAGTATTCATATCCTTTATGTTTTGAGGAAATATGAGAAAAGAAAATTAATTCCTGGGTATTACCCTAGAGATGAGTTCTGTGTTAATACAGTACAGTTCCTTGAATGCAAGTAACACTTGCTTTCTGAGGGATATATAAAGAATTGATAGAGTGTTAAGCCTATCTGTGAGAGATAGATAGATAACAAGCTAAGCCTTGGAGTACTCTCAGGTACAGCAAGTGATTTATTACTATAAATTTCCTGTTTGGGGGGCTCTATAGTAGAGTAGAATAATAGACTTAAAGCATGTTGAGAGAGTTGTGTAGATGTGCAACACATTTTGCAAATATGTATCTTGTTTTAAGGAAATGTAGTATTATATTGTATTGTATTATATTGAGTCAATTGGTAGACCTAGACTGTTAAATTCTTGTATGTTGGAAAGAAAATGTTTATGGTATGGTATGTTTGTGTCCGTATCATTAAAGACATCAATTAATTTGTGTGATGTCATAGTTATGAAAATCTAACAACTGGAGAACCTAAATTCTATTGAACCAAAGTCAAAATGAAAACTACTGAAAACCATAGTGACATAAAAGTCCAGGAAAACGTTATTTATATCTAACCACTACTGTTTTCAGGACTCCTCTTATATTTTAAGATATACAAATCCTTGGTAGAAAATTGCATATGAATTTTATTGCCCATTATTATGATTTCTCTTTTTATTTCAAGTCTAATGTTAAGGCTTTCATAATTATTTTATTTCATGTTATCATTGTGCAAAACAATGGACACTATTTTATACTATAAAAGAGGAAAAGGATCAGCACTCACAGGAAAGTCCATGGATCTTTTGAATTAATGCTAACTTTTACTGAAAATGTCAATGTCGATACAGAAAGAAATTTATACTTGGTTGTAATTGATAATTCTATTGCCGAATAAGTAATTAACTGTTTTTTACCTTCCTTTTAGTGTTACCAAGTCATACTTGTGGAAATCCCGGAGAAATTATAAAAGGGGTTCTGCACGGAACAAGATTCAATATTGGAGACAAGATTCGATATAACTGCCTTGCTGGTTACATTCTTGAAGGGCATGCTACCTTGACATGTATTGTAAGTCCCGGGAATGGAGCTTCATGGGACTTTCCATCACCATTTTGTAGAGGTAAGAGATGTCATCTTTAATGGGCTTGCTCCTTATTTTATAAAGGGTTTGGACAGATATAACTTTTATTGATGCTTATGTTTGTATTTTGTTGTTAGCCTTTAGTTAAATGGCTTGTCCACTTTCAGGGATTCAGTAATTGTTATTTTTTATGTGAGAAATACAATTTCCCTGTATATTTTTTGTATGTGTTCCTAAGGGTTCTGTAGATCTATGCTTGCAGTAGTTCTCAACTTGTGACCCCTATGGAGGTCAATTGACCCTTTAGGGGTCGCCTAATATTTGTTTTCGAATGGTCTTAGGAACTGAGACATTGAAAGACAGAGTGCTAGCTCCTATCTCCCATACGTGGCAGTGGAGTTTGAGCATAGGTAGGCTAAAGTGAAAATAGTAGTGATAGTAGTGTTGAATGGCACCAAACTGCAAAGTTGGAAGTTTGGGTTTGTGTTTGGCTCAAATTCCCCCTCACTGCTAACTTCCAATAATGGCAATTTAACTCTGCTGCTGGTTAATTTATTGCAGCAACCCTCCCTAAAACGGTGGCATGAAAGTCCCAGCACCGATTGAGGGGGTTACAAGGATTTTTAAAATCCAGATTTAGCTGAACCTTTCTTAATAGGTACAAGAAAAAAGGAGTAGCTTGGCAAATTTTACAAAAAGTTTTTGGACAAAGCTGCAGTCCAGACAATTGTATGACAGAAACTAGATGTAACTATATTGATAATCCACACCCTCCCCCTGTTAAAGTTAAGAAGTGATGAGCATACCCATTAAAATTTTAATTTTTAAAATCTGTTTGGATACCAAACCTGAACCCCAACCTGTAACACCTGTGTGAACTGTTTAAATGCTGCTTGCAAGGTCATCAGCAGCATTTAAATCACTGCGCCTGTATGTCCTGTCATTTTGGGAATGCTTACACTCCCTGTGACATCATCTGGGAGTAGTAATCCTCCCTTAAATGGCAGCACCCTGCCCTCCTGGCATGCTAATTCTGGCACACGGTCACAGCGATTTTTGCTACCTGCTCCCCCATATACCTTCTTTAATTCACTATGAGAATAACTGGGTGTTTAAACCCAGAGTGACTTTAAGGAAGGGTTTGTGGTTTTCACATTGCTTCTTTTACCCCTGTGAGAATACTGGGTCTGAACATTTACAGCACAGTGAGAGGAAGGCTTTGTTTAAGAATGGTTTAAGCCAGTAAGAAATATATTTCCATCACATTTAGCATTGATGCTATGATTATACTCTAACACATGCTATAACAAAAGCTTTTGCAGAAGTTATCAAGGACAGTTACGTTGAAACGTTTTCTATGTTTTATGTTCATTTATAAAATCCTATTCCAGTTTCCTTTTATTCATATTTTATTATGACATCTTACATTCTTATGCTATCATTTTCTTTTAAAAATCCAAGAAAATAGTGTTATTACCAGATCTTTAGTTTAATATATGTAAAAATTCAAATAATGTTAAATCTACCATTATTTTCATTTAACATGTTCTCCTTTATAATGAAATAGCAACATAATTAAAATAGTTCATTCAGTTATTTCCATCCTTGAACCATGCAAATAGCTTTTTGGAAACTTTGAAATATTGTCAACAATATCTGCTATATATAAACTTTTGCCTACTGCCACAAGCCAACTATCATTTTTGGGATAAAAGATAATAGGTCTTTACCAAATGGTTTTATACCATCCCAGCAATTGTGGTCCTATAAGATGAGCGAACATACTCGTCCGCGCGTTGATGCTCGTTCGAGCATTAGACGTACTCGAAACTGCCGTTGCTCGACGAATACTTCGCCCCGCTCGAGAAAATGGCAGCTCCCGCCGTTTGCTTTTTGGCGGCCAGAAACAGAGCCCAATCACAAGCCGAAGACTCGCACTCCACCCCAGCATGACGTGGTACCCTTACACGTCGATAGCAGATGGTTGGCTGGCCATATCAGGTGACCCTGGATAGACTAGCCCTGCCCCCTTGCTCTACGATCATTCTGTGACTGATGCCGCTAGGGAGAGAGCTGCTGCTGGTTCAGGGAAAGCGTTATGGGTGTTCTATTAGAATAGTGTTAGCAGCAGGTGTTTCAAACAAGAACCCACAGCCCTTCTTAGGCTACAATAACGTTATAACACTTTTTTTTTTTTGTTTGCTTGTGGCGTGGCTTGGCTGGCATCACTGTATTGCAGCTAGTACCATATTGGTGAGGAATTTGCAGGGGGACTTGCTACCATTGTGTTTAGCTCTTATTTCACACCATATCCACCTCAAACCCCAAAGTGGAACATTTTTAGGGGTTTGATTTCAATTAGGCACATCTGCCATTCTTTTTTTTTCACTTTATTTTTTCATAACTCACTGGTCATCTTCATCTAGCATAGCAGTGTGCTTTCATACTTGCACTAGAAAATAACCATAGGAGAATCCAAACGGCTTACTTACGCCTACAATAGCGTTATATATTTTATTTTTGGTTGATCTCTTGGTGTGCTGTCCTTGCTTGCAGTGCATCTACTAGCCAATTGTGAGGAATTTGGAGTGAGACTTGCGACCGCTGTGTTTTAGAGCGCTTAGTGACGCACATATCCATCTGCAAAGACCGAAGTGGAAAAATTTATTAGGGGTTGTATTTTCAATTAGGCACATCTGGCAGTGTTCTTTTTATTTGACGTTTATTTTTTTCATAACTCAGCCGTCATCATCATCAGTGTGGCTTCATACGTGGCTAGAACATAGCCCAAGGAGAATCCAAACTGTTTACTTCGCCTACAATACAATAGCGTTATATATATATTTTATGTCTGTTGATCTGTCTGGTGGCTGGTCCTTGCCGCAGTGCATCTGACAAGCCAATTGTGAGGAATTTGGAGTGAGACTTGCGACCGGTCTGTGTTTAGCGCTAGTGACGCACATACTCCATCGCAAAGACCCAGTGGAAATTTAGTAGGGTTTGGATTTCAATTAGGCACGTCCTGGGCATTTTTCTTTTTATTTTACGTTGTATTTTTTCATAACCAGCAGCATCATCTCACTCATCAGTGTGCTTTCATACTTGGCTAGAAAAGCCTAAGAGAATCCAAACGGCTTACTTAACGCCTACATTAGCGTTATATATATTTTATTTCTGGTTTGATCTGCTGGTGCTGTCCTTGCTGCAGGGCATCTACTGCCAAGTGTGAGGATTTTGGAGTGAGACTTGCGAACCGCTGTGTTTAGCGCTTAGGACGCACCATATCCATCGCAAAGACCGAAGTGGGAAAATTTATTAGGGGTTGGATTTCAAATTAGGCACAGTCTGGCAGTTTCTTTTTAATTTTAACGTTTTATTTTTCATAACTCATAGCATCATCTCATCAGTGTGCTTTCAATACTTTGGCCTAGAAAATAGCCAAAGGAGAATCCAAACGGCTTACTTACCATACAATAGCGTTATATATATTTTAATTTCTGGTTGATCTGCTGGTGGTCTGTCCTTGCTGCAGTGGCATCTACTAGCCAATTGTGTGGAATTTGGAGTGAGGACGTTGCTCGACCAGCATGTGTTTAGCTCTTAGTAAAGCGCACACATATCCATCGCAAAGACCGAAGTGGGAAAATTTATTAGGAGGTTGGATTTTCAATTAGGCACAGTCTGGGCAGTTTCTTTTATTTACGTTTAGTTTTTTTCATAACTCAAGCATCATCTACATCAGCAGTGTGCTTTCATACTTGTGTCTAGAAAATAGCCCTAGCAATAGATAGCATCGTTTGGTTTTAAAAACTAAAAACGCAAAAAAAAAAAAAAAAACACAAAAAAGCAACAAAAAAAAAAAAAAACAACTTTAAAAAAAAAAATTAAAGTTATAACTTTCATTTTAACAAATGTTAAAACCCGAGGGCTAGGGGTAAGGACGAGGCGGGGACGTGGGCGTCAACTACTTGCAGGGGTCAGAGGCCGTGGGCCTGGGCGGGGTGAGACACCACCTGCTGATGAGGGAGCAGGGGAAACCCGCAGAGCTCACACACTCCCTAGGATTCATGTTCTGAAGTTCCTGGACTCGTGGTAGAGCACTGTTTGAGGCCAGAACAGTGGCGAACAGGTGATGTGGTGGATTGCCGACAATGTCTTCGAGCATTTGTCCACCAGTCAGTCTTCCAACTGCAGTCCACCCATGTCACCGAAATCGTGCACTCCTCCAGCTCCTGCAACCTCCGCCTCTCCCCCCCAGTCCTGGCCCCCCCCTCCCAGGAAAATTTGCATTTGAAACCGGCATACTCTGAGGAACTGTTTTCGGACCCTTCCCACAGTCACAACTCACTTGTCGCGGTTGCTGCTTGAGGAATTTTTCCCGATGCCCAGGTTTTCCACCAGCGATCTGCTGGTGTGATGACCTCTTTAACGTAGTGGAAGAAGTGTGTTAAATAGGTGTCCGCTTACGATGGTAGGAGACACGGTTGTCAGGACAATGGTGAAGTTTTGTTTCAGGGCAGTGAAGTCCGACGGGGGATAGCAGACTGAGGGATCGGAGGAATGATGAGGTGACAGACCCAAGCTGGTTGAGAGGCCGGGTGAACACAGTGCTTCTGAGACGAGGAGAGTCCTCGACCAAACAGGTTGGAAGAGGCATTGGTGGCTGGCCGGACGGAGAGGCAGGGCCAGAGCAGGTGCATCACAGCGCCAAATGTTGGCACGGATGAAGCTCCCGTGGCGAGGCTCCGCGGCGAGGGCTAGATTTTCAGAAGTCTGTGAGGTTCTTTAAGGAACACCGGGTATGCGCGCGACGGACTGGGTGGTGGCAATCTTTGCCACAACCAGGATCAGCAGGGGTTCCACCGCTACTAGCTTACCTAACCACCAGTAGCGCAGGCAATTAAATGCTAAAAAACACCCCACTCAGTGGCACCAGCCCGTTCACCTCCGGCCGTGCACACCACTAGCTCTTCCCCTGTTTTCAGCTGATAGTCACCGCCCTGCCCAGACCCTGGCAACAAAAAACCCCATCTCTGCCTTCCACGATCCTCCACAAGCATCCACCACCGGTTTTCAGCTCTCCATACCCCAGACGCTGGAAGCGGAAACGGAAATATAGTGCAACCCACCCCACGCCCAAGCCCTCAATGTCCACATCTCGGGAGATGCTAGCCTGAGATGCTGCCCTATAGGCTAGTAAGACCGAGGCCTTTCACAACCTCATGGCGCGGCCGCCCCTCGGTATTTCGGTCCCCAGCCGCCACTACTTTTCCCGATGTTGCCGTCCCCAGCCCTGCACCAGCACGTGTCAGACAACTTCATTCATCCGTGCCCTGACCAACGCCGTTTCTGACAAGGTCCCCCTGACCACGGACACGTGGACGAGTGCTCGCCGGGCAGGGTCCACTATATATCGCTGAGGCACATTGGGTTTAACTTGGTGGAGGCTGGGAACCAGGTCTGACCCCTTGCGGCTGGTCATATACTGCCGACGCCGAGGATTGCGGGGCCTACCTCGGTCCAGTCTTTCAGGCCTACTATGCCTCCTCCTCCTCCTACCCCTCCTCCACCTCCTCCTCCGCAACTACCATCCGTGGGCATGGCGCTCATCAGTCGCTAGCTCTAGGCACAGCCCAGTGCCGTCGCTAAGCGACAGCAGCGGTGCTCAAACTGCTGAGCCTAGGCGATAAAAGGCACACCGCCCAAGCTATTACAGTACAGGCATCACGGCGCAGACTGATCTGTGGCTGGCACCGCTGAACCTGAAGCCAGGCATGGTTTGTTGTGACAACGGCCGTAACCTTGGTGGCGCTCTGCAACTCGGCAACGTGAACACATGTGCCATGCCTGGCCCATGTTTAAATCGGATAGTTCCGCGTTCCTCCAAGCATCACCCCAATCTGTCTGGATTTGCTCACGAAGGTGCGCCGCAATCTGTCGCATTTCAGGAAAGTCCACGACAGATGCTGCACTCTCTCAGATCGCGCAGCGCCGCCTTTCCAACTGGTCCCGCTCACCGACTGTTTGTTGGGCGAAGTGCCCACAAGGTGGAATTCAACATGTAACCATGTTATCCAGAGTTTACGACCAGCAGCGCAAGAGCGATTGTAGACTGCCAGATGTCAACTTCCACCAGAACTGGTAGTCAGGTCAGTCAGCTTCCTCAAGTCTACATGAGGAGTGGACGTGGATGTCTGATTCTGTCAGGTGCTGAGTAACTTTTGGGAGTCAACACAGATGTGCAGTGGCTGATGCCGCCCATCATCAGCCATCACCATCCGCTGCTTTTGGCCCCTGTTTAAAAACTCCTCTGATCAGCATGAAGTCGGCAAGCTTTGGGCGCTCGTCCCACAAGAAAGACGTGGGAAGAAGATTCCCCTTGTTTTGAAATGCCAAAGCACCCTTAGTCCCCTGGTTTCCCTTCCAGCGCTATCGGAAGGAAGGGTGGAGGTGGAGTGAGATTGAGGAGGATGAGGAGTGAAGAAGAGAGAGAATGTTGGCGAGACACACAGGGGACCACATTTGAATGAGTCCTTCACTGTGTTCAGTTGTGGTTATGGGCAGAAGAAAGAAGGAAGTTGGAGGTTGTAGGAGGAAATGGACAGTCATGGCCAGTGAGGGGAGTGAAAAATTCTTACGCGTTTGGTACTACTCTGGCCGCATAATGGCGCATATTTCAATGCTAGGCTGCCGATCCCGTGACCCCTCCCGCGTCCAAAAGAATTTATTTCCCAGCATCGATTACTGTGGTAGTTTCCACTCATCCTGGACCCACGGTACAAGCAAAAATCTTTCCACTCTCATCCCCAGGAGAGGAAGAAGTGATTGGTAGAAATGCAATGAAACCATTCAGGGCCCCCGGGTGCCAAGCTTGAAAACACTATTTTCCCTCTGACAGCGCAGCGGCAGAGTTGCGTAGTTCTGCGGACAAGTAGCGAGGTAGATATGAGGATATCAAGCAGGCTCTGGTCGCAGTACAAACTGACCCTGAGAATCTAACGGAAGAAAGCTCGGCGTTTGAGCGGGGGTCTGCTGGACAGCTGGGACTGATCACATGAGGGCCTCTTATCCGAGAAGTGGACCAGTGGACTCGGACTGGGACTATACACCTCAAGCAGTGAAGGAGCCTAATCGCCGAGCAGTTTTTGTGGATTGCCCGGCGGAGTTAACAGCAGCACCTTCGTACAGGAAACCAAGGATGCTGGAAAACAAGATGGCCTGGACAGATGAATACAGCAACAACCGGACGTGGAGGACCAGGAGACCTGCTGGCTGCGAGAGGGGGTAGAAGAAAACCACCCTGTTACACCTGTACCCAAGGGGGCACGGCCATGCTCCCCTCTTTCACATCAGTGGCGAAAAAATATGTGTCATTTCTGCAGGACAACCAGGGACACCTCCAAGGCAGTGTCCACGCGCAGAGAGTCCAGGACCGTCACTGCCCACCTCTCATGTTTTGTTTGTGGGGGGGGTGGTGGGAGGTCCCGAGAATTTGCAGCTGTCACCTAGGCCAGGCACGGCCATGGGAAAGACTGAGAGACCACTGGATGCTGGATTGACCTTGTACGGCCTGAATGGGGTCACCACAGGATTTGATACCCTGGAAAACCCTCACGGTTCGGGAATTGGAGGAACAGCAACCGTGCAGGGAGAGGAAAGGGTCATGAGGGAGGTGGGCGTGTCACCCTGACCTTCCGGTGCGGTTCTGCTGGGAACAGATTGGGCCGACTAGTGTCACGGTATGTGACCCCAGCATCATCAGGGACTGAACTGCTCAGACAGCAATATGCAAGCCGGCCCGCTGTAACTGTTAGGGACTTGTTAGGACTCTGATGTTGATATTGTCAATGATAATACTGAATTGGTGACCTACTACTGCAGGAATGGGGGGGGGTAGGTAATGGGCCCACTTGCCCTTGGGGGAGGGGACCATACAAGCAGAGGGTCAGGCTACTATGCGGAGTGCTGTCATCCTCTGGATACCTGTGTCCTCTGACACTCCATAGAGTAGGAGAGACAGGGGTAACAAGCTGAGGGGGGAAAGCTTGCAGGGAGGAACGGGAAAATCCGGGACTAGTGGAAGTGCCCAGGTAAGGACTCTGTGCAGAGGTATCCCACCGGACTTGTCTCAACACAGGGTCAGTCCATTGCCTTGGCGACCGGGTCAGAGGTGGAGAGGAAGTGAGACGCTACCTGCGGTCACAGCGACCATCGCCGCTGCGGACAGGCGGTCGGATGGGTTGTAGCCCTCGCGGGGGCCTCATCTACTTCCTCCCTTTGACAAGTGGCGGCAGGTAAGATGGAGGTCAGGGGAAGACCCGGGGAAACTGGCAGAAGACGTGGGTGTTCCTTCTCCTCTCCCACAGGAGAGTAAGGGGGTCAGGTAAGAGGGCCTGCAAGTGAGGACGGGAAGGGTTTCCCGGCACGGACCCACTGCAGGGCCCATACCAACCGGAGGGGATGTCTCAGGATCGGGACCAAGCCGTTGCCTTGGCAACTGCGGTCCGAGGCAAGTTGCGGAATCGGACGCTACCTGCAGTCACAGCGACCTCGCCGCTGGCCCGCCGCAGCTGGAGCGTTCAAGCCCCTCGGGGGATCGCCGATTACTCCTTCTGATCAAGTGGCTGCCAGGTCAGATGGAGGCCAGGACACAGATCCGGCGGAACTGGCAGAAGGCGTGGGGGTTGCTTCTACTTCACCACGTCGAGTCGTGGTATAGGAGGGAGGGACCCCCAGGTCAGCGGAGGACCGGGAGGAAAGATGCCGGTAGAGGTAGGTCTCACGCAAAGGAATAGCCGACTGCCCCTTCCCAACTGGAATTGTCAAAGCACAACGTCAGTCTGTCTGCCGTGGAACTGGGTTGGAAGCTGAGAGGAAGCAGACACTACCTGGGTCACGGGACCATCGCCGCGGTGACGTGCAGGCGTAGCGTCGAGGACCTTTGGGGGTCCACTGCCTTCCTACCTTCTCCCAATTGGCTGCAAGTCAGACAGAGGCGGAGATCGATCCTGGGAAACCAGGCAGTAGATGGGGCAGTTGCCACCCGATTCTTGCCAAGTCCAGCCGGCGTTTCCGGGCAGCGGTTAGATCGATGACGCTTGCTGAAATTAAGGAGAAGCAGGTGGTAGAGTCTCCTGGACTCCGACTCCAAGCGGGACATGGGACCAAGGGGACTGTACCAGAGGGCAATCAGCAGGGTCCACACAGAGGTATGGCTCAGGGACCCAAATGCAATGGTACTCGTCAGTTTGGGCAGAGGAATCCATTGCGGATGTAGAGGCTGCCAGCAGATCACGGACCACAGGTACCAGCTGAGGGCAACCCTCACCCATTCCGGGATTTGCTCTGACCAACCTGGGAGGAACCCGTTGCAGTCTATCACATGGACCCGGGGACCAAACCCCATCCAGTTTCGCATATGGAGTCCCCCTGAGGTGCAACAGCGCCACCGCTGGGGACTGGCGTGATGCTGAAGCTGGGTATCTCTCAGGATAGGAGAGTAGTGAGTGGGCGCATGGGGAAAACACAAAGGTATATCCCTTAGCGCCATATATAGGAGGGAGGGTGATGATGTGACCAGGGGGGAGGGGAGGCCTGCTGGTCATTCACCACCATAAATTAACCTAAATGAGCAGTTTGTACAAACCAGCATGTGACGGGCTTCAAGACCTATACAGACAAACCGACCACATGCCTCAACCCCCCCTCGTCTCCCCAGTCTCAAACAAAGAGCCTTAAAAACGTTCACATCACCAGTTGAATAGAGACAGTATGGAAGGTATGGTCTGTCTACCAGAACCCCAATTACATTTTTGGATTGGTTATTCTCCACTAAATAATAACAACCCAGGTTCATTGCCTCTAGGAACTCAGATACAGAGATATCAAATATCTCTGGTAGGACCATAGAAAATGGTCAGGTTTGGTATACAATGCGATTCCTGGGATTCACCCGGATCAATGATACCAGAACCATGAACCAGGACCTTCCCATGGGGTATAGCTGTGGCGTCTCCAGGGTCTGGATGTAATATCAGGTAGGAGGAGACCATTGACCCCCCTTAAGGATGGGCAGAAGTGTGTCACAACTGCATATAATCGGGCGCCCTTGAAGGGGCCGGTTGTCTTTTGCCTGGGGGAAACTACATCAACTAAGCGCAGGGAGGATCTAAAAGTGGACTATCCATCCCATAGGCCACACACACAGGTAACTAACTAACAAACTGCTTAGACTTGTGGTGCTACCCGTTGCTTGTAATTTGTACTCTGTTTAGTATATATCTATTGTGTTGTACTGTATTGTTAGTGTGCCCTTCAGGCAGTTAAAATATAAAATCTAATCGTGTTGCGCTTTATCTCGATCACGAATATTATGTCCGGTTTCTTCCACGCTGTTATACATGCTACCGGGTGGTCCTACCTATAAATTATCACGTTACGGACCAAACCACCCACCCCCCCGCCCCCACACCCCCCAACCCACCCCCACAGGGCTTATATTAAAGGAGAATGGTGCCAGCATAATTGGCGATAATATTCTGTCTCACTGCGGCTAGTGAGAGGGATCTTATAGCCATCAGGGATTGATTTAGGGTTGTGCAGATCCGCGAGTGTGTGGACAACTTTAAATCACTTCCTGCCGCCTCTCAGACCCCGTGCGTTCTGGGAGGTCTGTGAAAAGGAAACTGAGTGACCTTACGTACCTTCAGGGGTCCGGAACGTGGACGGTTTCTTGCACAGGGAGTTAGGCAAAAAAAGGGGCATTGTACATGTGGGGACCATAAGGTCAATTTGAAACTATGCTTTTGGGTGGGACGATGGGGGTGAGAAAAAGGGAGAGGGGGCTTTTTGGCCCTCTTTCTCGGCCAAAAATTGGGAGGTATGCAGTGTATAGGAACATATGGGGGCAGATTACTACCCGGTCGTCTCGTGATTGTCCGAGGGTCCGGGTGATTCAGGTCCGGCGTGATTCACAAGATTGTGTGTTCTGAGTTCCTTCAGTTTCGCTGCTGCGCCGGAGGTCCGCCGGAGTTCATCTTCTTCTTCCGGTGCATGGTGAGTGCGTTGATCGTGACACAAATCCTTTTTTCAACTAGCTGTTGTCCGAACCGTCAGGTTGTTGATGGCACGCCCCCGCTTTCTGTGCGTGCCAGCGGCACCGATGCACCAAATCCGATCGCGTGCTCCAAAAACCCGGGCCAAATTCGGCGCGAAACGGTAATATTCGGGAAACCCAACGGAAAGTGCAGCATTCGACCCTTAGTAACTGAGCCCATGGTCCTGAGTGATCGTTGCTCATAAGATGGCTTGTCTTATGTGTGCAAGCAATGATACAAGGTCATAGTGGTTGTCATAGCTTGCGCCACAATTTCTCGAAGCACTTTAGCCCTTAATTCCGGCATACTCCCAAGTTGCCTGGGACTTGTGCACACAAAGCGAAAGTAATGAGGTGACAGGGCCAGTGTAGGTGATAATATTACAGATGGTAGCAATCTTCTGTGCCTAATGAAATACATTTACTGAGGATGTTAATCCTCGTCACAGTTGTAATGGCGTGGTAGGAACACACACCAGGCAACAAGGAACACCACACTGGTACTGGAGTGCAGGCCTCAGAGACAACTTTATTTATGTTTCTCCTTGCTATGTGGAACAACTGCCCCAAACCAGACCGTTCCTCCTCAGTACATCACTGCTGCTGGGCAGAACATGCACACACATTAACAGCAAACGTGTTGTTCAAAACAATAAAACATAACATTCCCCAGCTACTCTGGAACTGCCATTTGCATGTTGGAGGGGCTCTGTTGACACCTGCAGAACTTTGGAGAAATACACAAAAATGCAAATAAAAATATATATCCATTAGATTTAAAAACATACGTGGACATGCTTGAACATGCACAAATTTGTGCAAGCTGCTTTATGGTTGCTGTTGGTAGCAGCAGGACTGTGTAGACGCATTTATATAGCAAAATGGTAGATGGATTGGGTGCATGGGGTACAAATATGTAACTTCCGGCTAATTTTTTAAAGCCACGGCATAAGAAGCTAATGATGTAAGATTTTACAATGTTGGTAGCAGTCGTATATTCTATATTATCTTTACAATTATCATCTGGTGCAGAAATCTAGTGACAGAAATGTAAGAACTCTTCAGTTAGAGGAGACTACCATGTACCAGCTACAATTGTAGAATCTAAATGTATTTTTACAGTCCTACTGTCTGCATACAACATAACAAATGGATTGTAACCCAGCTCTTTAGGACTTCGATATACTGCTGTGGTCGACACCCAGTAGTTAGGAGAACATAACATACTTTGTTAACAATAAACATGTTCAGCCACGCTGATAATCTAGGGAGGTGGAAGATGATGTGGGTGACCTTTTAATACTCACTAAAAGTATATTAGTTCTTCCGTTTCAAAAAAGAACAAACGCCAGCATACAGGGCCGTAACAATAGCGGTACAGAGGGTAACCCGGCACATGGAAGGGAGGCAAGGTAATAATTCACTCCCTTCTGTGTCGGGCCCTCCACTCTGTGTTGAAATGCTGGCGAAGCGCAAACCTGCCCTAATGACGGGCCTCTCAAAATCCCCCTAAAACCCCGCCTGCCACACCTGAAACCCCACCGACACACCTGAACATCCAACACCCAAACAACTAAAACCCCGCCCACACACCTGAAACCCCCGCCCACACCTGAAACTCCGCCCCCCGGAACACCTAAACACCTTTTTCTCTCTTTACCTTCAAAAATCGGTACTTTCATTTTTGTGTACAGTCTGTGTGAGGGCTTTGTTTTTCGTAAAAAATTTTACTTATCCGTTATGTATTCGTACCATGCTGTGACTGGTGCAGATGAAATCAAAGGTGGAATTTGCGCAAAACACATTGCATTCACTGTCTTGTGGGCGCAGATTTTCATACTTTCTGTGCTCAAAATGATTGGTCTACTTTTTTCTTGATGGGTACAAATTACGGATATATAAAATTTATACAAGTGTTATGGATTTTAATATTTTTTCAATCAATAAAACTTTGTGTATGAAAAAAGAAAATTGTTTCGCCATCTTTCTGACACTATAGCTATTTCATCCATTAGTGTAAGGGCGTGTGAGGGTAATTTTTTTGCTAAATAAGCTGAGTTTTCATTGCTACCATTTGAGGACTGAGCGACTTATGATAACGTTTTATCACATTTTTATGTGATGAAAATGGTGAAAAGTGGCGCCTTCAGACCATTTTCCTGTTAAGGGTCACCACCGTTATTAACCATTTATATATTTTGATGTGTGTATTGTACTAACAGGTAGTACCAAATACATATATATTTTTTTCAGGGAAGGGGGGCCCCATTGCAGAAGTTTGTCATGGAGCCCAGCCTCGCCTAGTATGCCACTGGGCAACATAAAAGATTAGAACAATTTTGTCAAACGTGGAGGGCGTAACCACGTAGGTCTCTGTGCAGCTGAATATGTGCGAACAAACTAACAGTGCAGTGCTATATCATCTGGAGATATTTATCTTTCTATCATCAATCTACCTACCATATATCTCCTTTAAAATCCTACCATATAAAGATTGCCTTACCATACACTAGTTGTAAATACAAGGTGTATTATTGTGCAGGGCTAAAGGGGCCTCTTACTTACTGTGAATGTTCATTAAAATAGTTTTTTGGGGCCCACTGTTTAGTTTTAACCAGGGATCCACTTTGTATTAAAACTGGCCCTGCCAGCACTGTACTGTTAAATCCAGGACCGTACACATGACATCTTGGTCGAAGGAATTCGCTTGCTCTCTGGTAGAGACATCAGCTACTCCCCGTCAGAACAAGGATCTAAAATTTTAAAACACAAGGCCAGTTAAGTTCCTCATTTTATCATCATCTTTCCAGCTTCTTATGACACACTAATAGCATTATTTGATTACTAGAGATTCACAATTACACCCCTATAGTGCAATAGTAACAGCACTTGCCCCAGTAGCACTGCTGCCATTAAGTAGTCAGAGTGCTCTCTCCATGGCCCAGTAGCCCAAAGTGTTCCCCTATACACCACTAGCCATGAACTGTCCCATGCCCCAGTAGCCAGTGCTGCCCCCAAGTATTCCACAGACTGCCCCATGTCCCAGTGCCAGTGTGCTCCTAGTAGTCACGGCTTGCCACCAAGTATTCACGGAGGCTCCACTAGATGAAAGTTGCCCCAAGGGTCACATGCAGCACGTAAGTTGCACGACTGCCCCATAGCAATCACAGGTGCCCCATAGTAATCACAGGCTTCCCCAAGTAGCCATATTGCTGCCCAAGTAGTGACAGGGGTGCCCCAGTAGTCAGTCTGCACTCAGGTAGGTCACAAAGCTGACGCCAGTAGTCACAGGCAGCTCCAAGGTAGTCACGGGGCTGCCACTGGTATTCACAGGTGCCCTAAGTAGTCACAGGCGGCCTAAGTAGTCACAGGTTGCCTCACGTAGTTACAAGCGCCCCCAAGTAGTCACAGGCTGCCTCAAGTAGTAGTCTCACTCTGCCCCAGTAGTACAGGATGAAACAGTCACGCGTTGAAATGTGAGCGTTTGGTGAGGATCTCATGGGCTGAGCCCCTCCATATGCATAGCATAATTGCAGCAAACACCCACTGGGTAACACTCACGATTGGTGCTAGCAACCCTGCAATGCAAACGTGACAAAAGTAAGGACCCTTCACACTGTTAGGCGCATCCTTTTGACGTGCAAACACTGCATGCACTCGCTTCCATTGTAAGCACAGACTTTTTAAGGTTTTTTTCATGCACTTTTTTTAACGTGCATTCAATCTCGCATGTCACTTTTTCAAGGCACACGCGTGAAAAAAGAAACCATACAAGTTTATGGAGAGATCAAAAACACATGGCACAGCACACTCTGAGACACATGCAAGTCCAATGCAAGTGCAAGCCGTTTTTTAAGCATCAATACCATAGAAAAGATCTCGACCTCTGAGTTTTTTCAGTGTGTTATCCCCTAGGCGCACAGGAAGTTATAGTACGTCCCCGGGGCTAGAGGATTAGCACACGGGGACGTTAGATAACGTCCTGTTCTGGCACGGCTTCACGAACGGAGCGCCTACCAGAAGCAGCGGATGTCAGCGGTCTAGTACAGCGACAGCTGCGGCTAACACCCGACGATCGGAGCGGCTTCGATCGCGGGTGTTTAACCCCTTACATGCCGCGGTCAAACATGACCCGCGGCGTTGTAGGGTGTTTGCGCTGTGGAGCGCGATCCCCCGTGCCGATTACGTGGGATCCGATTCCACTCGGGAGCTCCGAGGACTGGCATGTGCCCGGAGATGCCAGGTCTTCCATGCAGTCAGACCCCTTCCGGGTGACTGATTAAACTGTCTGAGCAGCGACAAGCTTGCTCAGACAGTTTACAGTCAGACCCGGAAGGGTCTGAATGCCATGGAGACCGGGCAGCTCCGGGGCACATTGCCAGTCCTCGGAGCGCCCGAGTTGGACGGATCCCCCGGTAAAGGGCACGGGGTCCGATCCAAGCGCAAAAAACACCCTTACACGCCGCGGTCATGTTTACAGCGGCATTTAAGGGGTTAACACCCGCGCTCGGAGCCGGCTCCGGATGCTGGGTTGTTAGCGCAGGCTGTCAGATGTACTAGACAGCTGACCAGGCCCGCTGCTTCTAGTACCGGCATCCGTCGTGAGCAGGTGCCAGAAGCAGGACGTTAAGAACGTCCCCGTGTGTCTAAGCATATAGCCCCGGGGACGTACTCTAAACGTCCTGGTGCGCCTAGGGATAAACACACGTCTGTGAAAAAAGACTCAGAGGTCTATCTTTTATATGGTAAGTGATGCGTGAAAAACGCATTGCACTTGCTTGGACTGGATTGTGTCTCAGAGGTTGCATGTGCAATGTGTTTTTGATCATCTCATAAACTTGTTGTGGTTTAGTTTTTCACGCGTGTGACTGAAAAAGTTTAAGATGCGAGATTGAAATGCACGTTACAAAACAGTGGCATGAAAAAAAAAGTCGAAAAAGTCTGTGATTACAAATGGAGCCAGCGTGCAATGCCAAAGTTTGCACGTCAAGAAGGAGCGCAGAACCCGTGTGAAAGGGGCCTTACTTTGTCAAGTTTGAAATTGAAGGGTTGCTGCACCAATGTGAGTGTTACCAGTGGGTGTTTGCTGCCATGGCTATGCAATGGAGGGGGCTCAGCCCATGAGATCTCACCAAACACTCACACAGTCACGCGTGACAAGTAGAATCCTGCTAAACTTACTGGGGGGCCAGAGTGAGACTTACTTGAGGCAGCCTGGACTACTTGGGGGAGCTTGAACTACTTGAGGCAAACCTGGACTACTATGAGGCAGCCTGTGGACTACTTAGGGGCAGCCTGTGAATACCAGTGGGCAGCACGTTGACTACCTGGGAGCTGCCTGTGATACTGGCGTCAGCTTGTGACTACCTGAGGGCCAGACTGAAACTACTGCGGGGGGCACTGTCACTACTTGGGGGCAGCAATATGGCTCTTGGGGGAGCCTTGATTACTAGGGGCCAGCCTGTGATTGCTATGGGCAGTCTGTGACCACTTAAGTGCTTGCATGTGACTACTTGGGGCAAAGTTCACTATGGGAGCATCCTGTGAATACGTGTGGCAGCCCAGTGACTATGGCGCAAGCACTGCCTAATGGACATGGGCAGGGCTATGATTGAAATACTTGGGGGCAGCACTGGCTACTGCGGCATGGGGACCCATTCATGGCTAGTGGGAGTATAGGGGAAAAAAAAGCATTTGGCTAATGGGCCATGGAGAGAGCACTTGACTACTTAAGGGCAGCAGTGGCCTACTGGGGCCAAGTGCCGTGACTATTGCCCACTATAGGGGTGTAATTGTGAT
Source organism: Engystomops pustulosus (assembly GCA_019512145.1). Classification (NCBI taxonomy): domain Eukaryota; kingdom Metazoa; phylum Chordata; class Amphibia; order Anura; family Leptodactylidae; genus Engystomops; species Engystomops pustulosus. The sequence continues at coordinate 96,213,322 of CM033643.1, forward strand.
CTCTAGGAAAACAAAATTAATGCGGGGAATTAGATGTGTCATAAGGAAGCTGAAAAGATGATGAATAAATGAGGAACTTACTGCCTTTGTGTGTTTTTAAAATCTAGAGCATTGTTCTGAGGGGAGTAGTGATGTATCTACAGAGAGAAGAGGCGAATTCATTCGACCAAAGATGTCATGTGTAAGGTGCTTGGGATTTACAGTAAGTTGCTGGCAGGGCCGTTTTAGACAAATGGAGCCTGGGTTTTAAACTAAAAGTGGGGCCCCAAAAAAAAAACTATTTTATGAACAGTCACGTAAGTAAGAGGCTCCTTTAGCCCTGACAATAATAAAACCTTGTAGTTACAACTCGTGGATGGTAAGGCAATTGCTAATATGGGAGGATTTTATAGGAGATATATGGTAGTAGATTGATGATAGAAGATAAATATTAAGAATGATATTAGCAATGCACTGTTAGTTTGTGTTCCACATATTCAGCCTGCAAGAGACCTAAAGGTGGGTACGCCCCCACTTTTACCAAAAATGGTCTAATTCTGTTATGTTGCCAGTGGCATAACTAGGCGACGGCTGGGCCCCATGACAATTCTGCATGGGCCCCCCTTCCCTGAAAAAAAATATATATGATTTTGTAATAACATGTTATTACAATACAAACATCAAACTATATTAAAGGGTAATAACGGTGGTGAAACCCCCTTACAGAAAATTATGTTTGAAGCGCACTTTTACACCATTTTTAACATCACATTTAAAAATGTGATAAAAAGTTATCATAAGGTAGCCAGTCCTCAAAATGGTAGCAATGAAAACGTCACAGTCTATTTAGCAGAAAAAAAAATTCACCTCACACCGCTTCAGTACACTAATGTATGAAATGTAGTATAGTGTCAGAAGATGGCGAAACAATTTTCTTTTTCATACACAAAGTTTTAGTGATTTGAAAAAAAAAATATATTAAAATACAATAACACTTGTTATAAATTTGAATATTACACGTAATTGTACCCAATAAAAGAATAAAGGAGACAAAATCCTTTGGAGCACAGAAGTATTAAAATCTGAGCCCACAAGACAGTGATGCAAAATGTGTTTTTCCGGCAAATTTCCACACTTTTTATTTCCATCTTCCCAGCTACACAGCATGGAATAATAAATAACTGAAGAGAAGTAAATTTGTTACGTAAAAAATAAGCCCTCACCAGATATCTGTACCAAGAAAATGAAAAGTACAGATTTTGAAGGTAAAGAGAGAAAATGTGGTTTAGGTGTACGGGGGGCGGAAGTTTCAGGTGTTTGGGCGGTGGTTTCAGGTGTGTGAGGCGGGGTTTTAGTGTTTGGGTGTTGGATTGGTTTCATGTGTCGGTGGTCGGGCGTTTTCAGCGTGTGCAGGCGGGGTTTTAGTTGTTGGAGAGGCCGGCATTAGGGCAGGTGTTCGGCCGGCCAAGCATTATCCAAACACCAGAGGAGGGGCCGGAACAGAGGGAGGTGAATTTATGACCTGGCCTCCCTCATGGGCAGCGGGGTTACCCCTCTCTAACCGCGATTGTATTACGGCCCCCCTGTATGCGGCCGTTTTTCTTTTTTCCTATATACTTTTAAGGTTGAGTAATTAAAAGGTTTGGCAACCACATCATTCTTCACCCTCCCTAGAATCAAGATGGCTGAACATGGTTATATTTGTAAACAAAAGATGTTATTTTCTCCTATACTACTGGGTGGTCTACGCAGCAGTTCAGTTATAGAGAAGTCTAAAGAGCTGGCGGTACAATAATTGGTTGGATGTTGTTATGCAGACGTAGGACTGGAAAATTACATTAGATTCTACAAGTGTAGCTGGACATGGTGCTCCTATAACTGATGAGTTCTGTACATTTTCTGCAATTTAGATTTCTGCACCAGGATTGAAGAATTGTATAAGATAATAATAGAATATAGGACTTCTACCAACATTGTAAATCTACATCATAGCTCTATGCCGTGGCTTTAAAAAAAATTAGCCTGAATGGGTACATAGGATTGTACCCAGGCACAAAGCTCCCATCTACCTTTTGCTATATAAAGGCTTTACACAGTCCTGCTGATACAAAGCAAAAAGAAAGAAAAGCTTGGCAAAATTTGCTGCATGTTAAAGCAGTGTCACGTATGTTGTTATCTTAATGGATTATATTTTTATTTGCATTTTTTGTGCTATTTTCCAAAGTTCTGCACAAAGGTTGTGGCAACAGAGCCCCTGCAAACAAGCAAAGTGCAGTTCCAGAAGTAGCTGGGGAGATGTGATGTTGTTTATATATGTTCTGGACACAACAAGTTTGTGGTAATGGGGCATGTCTGCCAGCAGCAGTGAGGGTACTGAGGAGAGGAACGGTTCTGGTTGGGGGCAGTTGTACCAGACAGAGCAAGGGGAGAACATAAAATAAAGTGTCTCTGAGCTGCCAATCCAGTGATTTCCAGTGTGGTCCCTTGTGACATGGGGGTGTTGTTCCTACCCGACATACACTGGTGACGAGGGAGTAATCTCATCAAGTAAAGGTATTCGTAGCACAGAAGATTGCTACCATCTGTACTATTAGCACCCTACATGGCCTGTCCCACTGCATTAATTTCTTTGAGTGCACAAGTCCAGGCAAACTTGGGAGTATGCCGGAAAAAGGGTCAAGTGCTTCGAGAAATATTTGCCAGGCTATGAACACCACTATGACTCTTGTACCGTTGCTTGCACACCATGAAGAGCAAGCCATCTTAGGAAGCAAAGATCACTCGGAACCATGGGGCTCTTTACTAAGGGTTCGAATGCTGCACTTTGTGGGTTTCCCGAATAGGACCGTTGAGCCGAATTGGCCGGGTTTTTGGAGCACGCGAATAGGGATTTGGGTATTGCAATGCATGGTGCCGATGGCAGCAACAGAAAGGGGAGAGGGGGACGTTGGCATTCAGACACATGACGGATATTCGGACAAAACAGGAAATTTGAAAAAAGGTTTGTGTCAAGATCAAGCACTCCACATGCACCGGAAAGAAGAGATGAACTCGGCGGACCTCGGCCGCCGCAGCGACCCAGGAAGGAACGTCAGACACAGCAATCTTAGTGAATCCCGCCGGACCTGAATCCACGCGCGCGACAATGCACCGCGACGGGATCAGGGTAGTAAATGCCCCCAAATGTCATCATACACATGCATACCTCCCAATTTTTGACCGTAGAGGAAAGAGGGACCCAAAAGCCCCTCTCCCTTTTTTACTAAACCCATCGTCCCACCAAAAGATAGTATTAAATTGACTTTGATGGTACCCCCACATGGTACAATGCCCCTGTTTTTGCCAACTCCATGTGAAGGAAACCGCAACGTTCGGAACCCTGAGGGTACGTAAGGGGCATCAGTTATCTTTTACAGACACGCCCAGAACGCACGGGTTCTGAGAGGCGCAAGGAAGGAGTTAAGGTGTCCCCAACAACTTCCGGATATGGCACAACCCTCCCAATAAATCCCTGAATGGCTATAAGATCCCTCTCATCCCGCCAGTGAGACAGAATATCCAGCCTTATGCTGCCACCAGTTTCCCTTTAATATAAGCCCGGTCCGTAACGGGATTATATAGGGTGAGGAACCAACACGGTAGCATCGTTATAAGCCGATAAGAAACCCGGACCGTAAGATTCGTTATCGAGATTTAAAAAGAGCAACACAGATGATTTTATATTTAAAGGCCTTTAAGGGCACACTAGACAATACAGTACACACAATAGATATATACAGTAACAGAGTACAAATTACAGGGGGGGAGTAGCACCACAAGTCTCTAAAGCCAGTTAGTTAGTAGTTACTGTGGTGTGGCCTAATGGGATGGATAGTCCACACTTTTTTAGATCCTCCCTGCGCTTAGTTGATGTTAGTTTCCCCCAGGGCAAAAGCACGGACCCTTCAAGGGCGCCCGATTATATCAGGTGGCGACACAACTTCTGACCATCCCTTTTAAGGGGGTCAATGTACCCCTCTGATATTACATCGGAGCCGGAGAAAGCCACAGCTACCCATGGGAAGGTCTGGGGTCATTGGTTCTGGTATCATTTGGATACGGGGTGATTGAATTCCCAGGATCGCATGATAACAAACCTGACCATTTGCTCTGAGTCCTATCAGAGATATTGATATTCTGGATAGAGTATCCTTAGAGAATGAACAAGGGTTGTTATGATTTTATGGAGGAATAACCATCCAAAAATGTATTTGGTGTTCTGGTGTGAGAAAGACCATAATTCATAACTGTCTTATTCAACTGGTTGGTGAAAGTTTTAAGGGCCTTTTGTTTGAGATGGGGGGAGAAGAGGGGGGGTGAGGCTGTAGTCGGTTTGTCTGTATAGGTCTTTGAAGCCCGGTCACATTGTGGGTTTTGTCAACAAACTGGCCATTTAGGTTAATTTATGGTGGGAATTACCAGCAGCCTCCCCTCCCCCTGGTAACATCATACACCTCCCTCCTATAGAGGGCGCTAGGGATATACCTTTGTGTTTCCCCTCCGCAACTCACTACCTCTCTATGCCTGAGAGATACCCAGCTTCAGCATCACGCAGTCCAACCAGCGTGGCGCTGTTGCACCTCAGGGGACCCGATCATTTGATGCTGAAACTGGGATGGGGTTTGGTCCCCGGGGTCCATGTGATAGACTTAGACTGCCAACGGGTTGCCTCCCAGGTTGGTAGCACTGAGCAAACTCACGGAGAGGGGGGAAGGGTTTGCCCGCCACTGGGACCTGTGGTCCGCCTCCTGGAGCTGATGGCAAAAGCCTCTACATCGCAAGGATTCCTCTGCCCAAAAATGGGACGAGTAACCATGCATGTGGGTCCACTGAGCCATTACTATGGTGTACCCTGCTGAATTGCCCCCGCCTCTGGATACAGTCGCCCTTGGTCCCAGGCCCGATTGGCGTCGGAGTCAAGGGAGAGGACTCTACCACCTGCTTTCCTTAATTTCAGGCCAATGCGCAGCATTCTACCGCTGCCGGAAACCCTGGCGGGACGTGGAAAGAATTGGGCAACTGCCCCATCTACTGCTGGTATCCCAGATCGATATCTCTGGCCTCTGTCCTGACTTGGCAGCAATTGGGAGGGAAGGGTAGGAAGGCAGTGACCCCCAAAAGGGCCTCGAACGCTACGCCCTATGCACGTCACCGGCGATGGGTCGCAGTGCACCGCAGTAGTGTCTGCGTCCTCTCACTTCCAACCCAGTTTCCAAGGCAGACAGACATGACCGGGTGCCTGTGACCATTCAGTTGGAAGGGCATTTGTAGCGGTCCTTTGCCGTGAAGGAAGACCTACCTCATCCCGGCACTTTCCGTCCGCGACTGAGACAGGCCCCATCCCGCATGAGACCAATGACTCGACGTGGTGAGAGTAAGAAGAAACACCCAGCATTTCTGCCAAGTTCCGCCGGATCTGTGTCCTGGCCTCCATCGGACCTGGCAGCCAATTGATCAGAAGGGGGAGGAAATCGGCGAGACCCCCGAGGGGGCTTGATGAACGCTCCAGCTGCGCGGCCCAGCGGCGGCGGATGGTCGCGTGAATGCAGGTAGCGTCAGATTCCCATGCCTATGACCCAGTGCAAGGCAGAGGATGGGTTGGCCCGATCATGAGACAGTACGGTTGGTAAGGGGCCTTGACAGTGGGGTCCTTGCGGAAGACCCTTCCCGTCCTCACTTGCAGGACTCTTAACTGAACCCCCTGACTCGACAGTGGGTGGAGTAGAAGAACCCGCACGGTCTCTGCCCGTTTCCCCGCGGTCGTCTCCTGACTCCATCTGACCTGGCAGCCACTTGATCAGAGGGAGGAAGTAGATGAGCCCCCGAGGGGCTAAAACACTCGACCCGCCTGTCCCAGCGGGCTGATGGTCGCGTGACGCAGGTAGGCGGCCACTTCATATCCACCTTCGACCCGGGGTAGCCCAAGCAGATGGACAGGCCCTGTTTGCAGACAGTCCGGTTGGGGATACGCTCTGCCACAGAGTCCTTACCGGAGGAACTTCATAAGGAAAGGAGGTTGTATCCTGCCTTCGGTCCTCCCGGCAAGCTTTCCCCCCCGCAGCGGTGCCCCCTGTCTCTCCCTATCTAGAGTGTCAGAGGACAACAGGTATCAGCGGATGACAGGCCACTCAGCCATAGTAGCCTGACCCTATGCTTGGATGGTCCCCTCCCCCCAAGGGCAAAAGTGGGACCAATGACCCTACCCACCCAAACTTCCTGGCACAGTAGGTAGGTTCACACAATTCAGTATTATCATTGACACTATCAACATCAGAGTAATAACAAGTGCTCAATAAAAGGTTTACAGCGGCAGGTTGCATATTGCTGTCTGAGCAGTCAATCCTGATGATCTGGAACGGGGGTAACATACAGTTGACACTAGCGGCCCCAAAGTCTGTTCCCAGCAGAAACACTCACAGGGAAGGTCGGGTGACACGCCCACCTCACTCATGCCCCTCCGCTGCACGGTTTGTTCCTCCATTCCGAAACCGTGAGCGGTTTTCCAGGTATCAAATCATGTAGGTGCCCCCAGTTCAGGCAGTACAAGGGTCAATCCAGCTACCAGTGGCTCTAGCAGGTACATGGCAGTTAGCCTGGCCTATGGGACAGGCTGTGCAAAAATTATCAGGGGACCTCCCACAACCCCCCACCCACAAACAAAACATGAGATGGTGTCAGGGACGGTCCTGGCCTCTATGGCGCTGTGGCACATGGCCTGAGGTGTCACCTGGTTTGTGTTGCGAGAAAGACAAATGAGGTTTTCCCCACTGATGTGAAGAGGGGAGCATGGGCAGGTGACCCCTTTGGGTACGGGGGGTAAACAGGGGATGGTGTGCAGTACTACCCCTCTCAGCCAGCAGGTTCTCCTGGCTCCAGCGTCCGGTTGTTGCTGTTATTCATCTGCCAGGCCAGCTTTTCAAAGCTTCCTGGGGGTTTCCGGTCACGAAGCGTGCTGCCCTGTTAACTCCGCGCGGCAATTCACAAAAAACTGATCGATTGGCGGATTAGCTCTTCAGCTGTGGAAGGTGGTAAGTCCCTAGTCCTGAGGTCCACTGGTCCACAGGCTCGGAGAAGAGCCCTCATTGTGATCATGTCCAGCTGTCAGCCAGACCCGCCGCTCAAACTCCGAGCGCTTCTTCCGGTAAGTCTCAGGTTCAGGTTGTACTGGCGCGACCAGAGCCTGCTTGATTTATCTATAGGTAGGGTGGTATCACTGGACAATAGCTAAAATCTTGAAGGGGCCTTCCTCTGTGAGACGAGGTGCGGTAATTGTACCGAACCCACTGGTCAGCAGGCACATGGTATGTTGGCAAGTTTTTCAAAAGCCAGCAAAAAAGTGTCCAAGTCAAGTACCTTATCCAAAAGGGGAGGTGGGAAAGGGGAAAGTCTCCGTCCGCGCTCTTGGGACATGGTCTCTGGCAACCACTGGAACTAGCAGGAGCAGGCTTGTTTTGTAGCGGAGCATCTGAGCTGGTGTTCACGCTACCAGTTGCCTTTCTGCAGCTTGTGCTCGCTCTCGTCGCTCTGTAGCACTCTACTTGCTCTGACGCTCGCGCAGCCATGAGGGGTCTCGTATGCAGGCATTGGTCCCCGCTGTAAAATGGACCAAGGCAGCTTGCAAGATGGCCGCCGAGCCAATCAGACCAGTAGTGGGCGGGCAGGGGCGGTCCAATGTGGGACTGACCCTGGCGACCTGGCTCATTGGGGAGTCTGTGGCCAGCGATCCCCACGCCTTTGACCAAATAGCGCCACCCACCTCCTCCTGAGTCCAATGAGAGTACTGCATCGTCCCTGTAATGTTCCACAGCACTGCAGTATTCTTCTGCCTTTGCTTCCTACAGGGCCATTATCAAGCGGTGGTAGTAACTAACAAAGAACGCCAACTTATTGTACCTCACACCTTACTGTAATTGCACCTGCTGTTGTGTTCTAGTGAATGAATTGAGTCTTAAAAGATCCAACCAACGCTGATGTTGGCATCTTTTAGTATTTGAGGGAGTATGGATACACAATTCAACCCCTATTATCTCGATTACCCACCGACTGCCACAATGTGAAGGAAACCGCAACGTTCCGGACCCTGAAGGGTACGTAGGTTAACTCAGTGATCCTTTACAGACACTCCCAGAACGCACGGGCTCGTGAGAGGCGCAGAAGTGATTTAAAAGTTGTCCACACAACTTCAGGAATTATGCAAACCTAAATCAATCACCCTGAATGGCTTATAAGATCCCTCTCACTACCTACCAGTGAGACAAATATTATCAGCCTATGTTGGCCACCAGTTCTCCTTTATATAAGCCCGGTCCGTAACGGGGTTATATAGGTGTGGAGAACCACCCGGAGCATTGTATATTAAGCGAGAAACCCGGAGTAAGATTCGTATGATCGAGATTAAAAGAGCAACAAGATAGATTGTTATATTTAACTGCCTTAAGGGACAAACTAGACAATACAGTACAGCAACAATAGATATATACAGTAAAAAGAAGTACAAATTACACGGGAGCACCACAAGTCTAAGCAGTTTAGTTAGTTAGTTACCCTGTGTGTGTGGACCTAATGGGGAGGGATAGTCCACACTTTGAGATCCCCCTGCGATTAGTTGATGTATTTCCCCAGGGACAAAAGACACCGGCCCGTCTAACGGGCGCACGATTATATCAGTGTGACGACACAATTCGTGCCCATTCCTTAAGGGGGGTCAATGGTCCTCTACCTGATATCATCCAGAGCCTGGAGTGAAGGAAGCCACATAGCTACCCCATGGGAAAGGTCCGGGGTCCATGGTTTGGTATCATTGGATCCGGGTGAATCCCAGGATCGCCATTGATACCAAAAACTGGACCCATTTGCTATGCGTCAATCCAGAGATATTGATATCTCGGATTGGTATCATAGAGCAATGAACAATGGGTTGTTATGATTATGGAGGGCATAACCATCCAAAAATGATTTGTGTTCTGGTGAGACGGACCATAACTTCATAACTGTCTCGATTCAACCTGGTGATGTGGGGAAGTTTTTAATGGCCTCATTTGTTTGAGACTGGGGGACGAGGGGGGGTTGAGGCCTGTTGTAGTCGGTTTTGTCTGTGATAGGTCTTTTGAAGCCCGGTCCCATGCTGGGTTTGTCAAACAAACTGGGCTCATTTAGGTTATTTATGGGGTGAAGTACCAGCAGGCCTCCCTCCCCCTATGGTAAAATCATCAAACCCCCCCCACCAATAACCATTAACCCATATAAAAAAACCCATATTAATTTTATCCTCCTTTTAATCCTTCCCGCTACCCATCCTACATGGTTGTTGTCACTGTTCTCCATCCTCCTTAGTGCCTAATTGTAGCCATCATCTGTTGGCATCTGTTCCTCCACCCCCCTCCGGGGCCTCTGTTCTCCATCCCCCCCCTGGCCTCTGTCCTCCAACTCCTCCTGTTGGCCTCCTTGCTTCCATCCTTCCCTGTAGGTCCCTGCCCGCCATCCTCCTCTGTGGCCCCTGTGCTCAGCCCTCCTCATGTCCTCAGCCTCTCCTCCTGCTTCCCCGACTCTCCAGATCCTCCAGCATTCATCTCTGGTCCTCCAGCCTTTATACTCTTCCTGTCCTCCAGCATCCTCCTCCTGTCCCCCACCCTCCTCCTTGTGTCATCCAGACTCCTTCTTCGTTCCCAATCCCCCTGCCTATACCCCTCCTCTGTCCTCCATAGCCTCATACTGTCTTCCAGCCGCTAATCCTGTTGTCTTCAGCTGCCTCTCTATGTCCTCAGCTGGCCTACCCGGTTGTTCTCCAGCCAGCCTCCTCTGCCCACAGCCGCCTCCTCCTGCCCCACAGCAGCCTTCTGTCTCTCAGCAGCCTCCTTTTGTGTCCTTCCAGCAGCCTCATCCTGTGTCCTCCAGCAACTGTCCTGCGTATCGAGCCAGCATCCTCCTGTCCTACAACAGCCTTTCTTGTCCCCCAGCGCCTAGTCCTGTCCCCCTAGCAGCCTCCTCCTGTCCCCAAGCAACGCTCATGATGTCCTCCAGCAAGCCTCCTCCTGTCCCCAACCAGCCTCCTCATGTCCCCCAGCAGCCTAGTCCCTGCCCCCAGCTGCTCCTTCCTGTGTGTACTACAGCTGCCTCCTCCTGTGTCATCCAGTGCCTCCTCCTGGGTTCTCAGCAGCCTTCTCCGTCCCAGCAGTCTCCTCCTGCGTCCTCCAGAAGCCTTCTCCTGTGTCATCCGCAAACCTGTCCTGTGTCCTCCAACAGCCTCCTTCCTTTCCCCCAGCGCCTCTCCGTCCTCATCTCCACCCACTGTGCTCTATCCTTCCCCCTGACCTACAGTTTCTCTCCCAGTGGCTACCTGTCTAATGGCACATAAAAAAACCCGTTCTACCTTGTGCCCTTTTACATTCCCCCTGCAGCATGTCGCGCGTGAGCTCCGTGACTGACTCGTGGAGGGGGCTGCCAGCCGGCGGCCGAGGCTACACCTCCTCACATGACTTGTGCCAGCAAACATTATGTGAGGAGATAGCAGGGCTGCATAGCAGGCGGAACAAACCGGAAGGAAGAGGACATTCTCCCAACCGCCCAATGCCAAACCAAACCAGGACTGTCCCACGAATTCTGGGATGGTTGGGAGTATGAACATGGTCAAACCTTTATCACACTGTGTTGTTTCATCCTTCCTCCTGAGAAATCCTTGGTCAGCAAAGGATCAACCTGCCACAACTTGTGCGAAACAGATGTCCTTTTGCAAAGTCGCAGACATCATCTAAACCCAAGCCCTATCCCTATCACGAAAGGCACATACCTAATATGAAGAGGGGTCTCAAACGGTACTAGCATTTACTAACTAAAACAAGTAATCATTATAAATGGCCAGTCCTTATGGAAATGTTTTGGAAATGGGCATCTGTTAAGTTATGTCAATTGGTGATATGCTTTAAGACAAACTTGTTGCGTGCACAGGGGCCAACCTGAAAATATTTTCCGGTGCGCAAATTTCAGCCAGAAGGGCCAAAAATCATATTATAGACAGTTTACTAGGGCGGGGACACTTTTCAGCGCAGTACCGACATTAGCACGGTGGTTGTAAACTGCGTCACAATGACAAAATTTATCTGTTGCCAAAACTTAACACAAATGGGGGATAATGTAGCCATAGTGATGATAGCCCCGCACAGGCAAATTTGCAGACGATATCATCAAAGGGCTTCTACCTCTTGAATGTATGGGCTGCCCGCGAGCGCGCGTTTATCTACGCCAGGCGGACTGGCATAGAAAAACGCAGCCGGAGACCTTTTACGTATGAAAAGTCGCCGTCAGCGGAGTGCCGCAGGCGAGGGACAGTCAAACAACCCCTCGCGCGGCCCACTCCCGTCGCCCGTGCCCCTCTGCCATTTCACGCCCCTTCACGCCCACCTGGCATGAAGGTGGCGGATTGGGGAAAATAATCGCAAAAGCTGCATACAGTACTGCATTTGCGATATTTCAGGCCTCTTGCGCCACAGGCGGTGCGCAGAGGTCCTGATAAATATCCCTCATCAGTCATGTACAAATAACACTTCAAATGCATGGAATACCCTTTCAGGTTTCAGGTTTGAAACACTACAGATTCTTTTCAGAATCCATCACCAAACTCCCTAAAGATGACACACTGTCCTAGCTGAAGAGCACGTAAAGTTGGGGGCACATTTAAAATGGCTATGGCCAGTGTTTTCGACAGACGTTGCACGTGTTTTTAGTGAAACTGCTTGCACAGGATTTAAGAAGATGCCTGCACCACATATGTGTCACATGCAACACAAATTAGGGTCGTTCCGTGTTCGTCGGGCCGTGCACCTGATTTAACATGCAAAGTCTGTTGCGCACCCTATGTTAAGGTGCACCACAAAAATGGTTGAACTCTGTCGGCCAGTGTAGGCAAGCAACAACAGATTCATGATTTCTGATGCACATGTCTGAATGAAAAATTGCTATTCCTTAATAACTGAGGCTCACTCTTCAACCACCTGAACAGCAGCATACTTGCAATAATTCACTTTTGGTGTCAGACTCACATCAACTCCTGTGTGACAACCTCCTTGTGATACCTCAGAACTACAGGTAAGGTACTTGATTTGGCCTCATGAAGCTCATCAAGCTGTTGATAAATAAGCAACTACTAGAAGAAGGATCAGACAGTAGGTGTTCTCTGTAAGGAGACAACCAATTAAGGACACCTTAAAGGCATGGCCGAGAAGTATGGTCCATGACCCCTCACAAGCAATCCTTGCCAACACTGGTGAGTTGCTAATGTTCGATAACACGTTTGGTAATTTTTGCATTTCATGAGGTACTGAGAGGAGGAACAGCTGGTTTTGGGAGTGTTAACACAAAGCAAGGAAAAGCATATTAAGTTGTCTTGACCTGCGTCCAGTGCGTGGGTCTTCTACACTGGGTTGCATACACAATACACACAGATACACATGTCATGAAAATGCATATGGATGGATGGTGGGTATGTAAGAGGTTTGTGGGTATGTAATAGCCGGTGATGAAAGCAAGAGCTCAATGGGCTTTCAGATCTCCAGGCTGCTACTAATGCTGTCTGACAGCCTTTAAAATAAGATTTCCAATTTTAGTAGTAGAAGAATAGTATACTGTTCAGGTTTGAGAGTTATTCTCTTGTAGGTTCCAATGGAAGCATACATAAGAATGATTTTATTAGATATCAGTTTTGTAAGATTGCACTTATCTGCTTCCAACCGATTAAATAAAAATATAATAAGATTTGTAAAATTGTGTAATGTTTTTAGTAATTTAGGTGTCTGTTGAAACATCTGCATCTAATATTACATAACTTTTACAGAAACAAATGTTAGCATACAGTAAATGAAAAATGGTGCCAATGAATTCCTGTCCAGTAGCATGGGAAGATATATTATTAAAAACATCTTTCAAATCCAATTAAGGATTACAGATAGACTCATGTGGAGCTCTTTCCACTAAACCAAATCTGCGGGTTTTTATTGAATCTTATGCTTAGTTTCTGACTATTGAAAATATTTTTAGCTTCAAGACTTTACAAATCGAATGATTATCAACAGATGCATTGAATAAAATATAACTGGGTTTTAGATTATATAAACAACGTCTCAAAAATGTCCAAGGACAAATAGTCCTCATATAATTTTTGTAACATACATCTAATATTATGATAATTTAGCGTATTTGACAGTTTTATTATTTTGTATATTATTTTATTTTGAATACACAAAACGAAATAGAAATAATTTCTATGCTCTAAGGGCAAGTTTGAGTGAGTAGATTCAGCAATTTTCCACACTGGAATGATTATTATTGATGGATTAATAAAAGGTAGCCTAAAGCTAGAGGAGTTAGAATGAAAATATACCGAAAATATCAAGGAAGCAGACACAATATTATATATAGGGGTCAGAGTTATGAATGTACAAATGAAACTTTGAGTCATACCTAGCGCCAAAAGAATGATGCACATTACTTTGAGCAGCTGTATGAACTAGGTAAGTATGTCATATAAAGAGTAGTCATATATGTCATATAAAGAGTGGCTCAACATGTGAAGAGTCACCATATATTTCCGCATTGTACACAAGAAGAGATGGTCTTCGTAAAGGGTAATTTTTTTTATTTCACTAGATTTAGATCTACTTGGTTTGTATATTCTACAGCAGTATTGCACTTTGTATTATTTTACAATCATACAAAACCATGCCTATTTTGGAATAAATCTGTTCAGCAAATAAACATGATAAACCGAGGTACTTTCCAAGGTACAGGCACCTTCTTCTTATATTTGTATCATGGTCTCTGTCTTTTTAAAAACAACTTTAAATGAGTAATGAGCCTAAGGCCCTCCATGCTGCAGCTCCGTGCCAACCTCCCTCCTTTGTCTCTCCTACCTCAGCACGTGTAATCTAGTAGTAGCAGCAGGAAGTATGGGGAGGGGAGACCTGCTCTACTCATTGTAAAAGCTGTGAAGCTGTAGCACTGAGGGCTTTGGAAACACCCACCAGAGCCCTCTCGCGATCGTAGAATGAGGGTCAACCCAATTTTAAACCCAAAGTGCTGGCCCAAATGTAACACACAAGTGAATGGGAAGTGTAAAACCTCCACAGTATATCCAGGAAGGGGAGGGCGTCTAGGGGTTCCATTCTTGGAGTCCTTCCATCATATATTCTGAACTTGTATGTATACCCTAGGTACTGTCACACAGCTTATACATCTTCACACCACTACCGTGCCCTCTTTATTGAAGTCTCCCTTTAAATTGTACAGTACTTGTCTATGGACATATAGCCCTTACATAGCCTGGAGATGTGTTTGGGGTCATGTCCTGTTGAAAATAAATGGTGGCTGAACTAACACAACCGGATGAATAGCAGGTGCTGCAAGATGCTGTGGTAAACCATGTTGTTCAGTATAGCTTCAGTTTTGATAAATACCAGCAAAACCACCGTCACCCACCCTTCCTCCCATGCTTAACGGGGGAACCAGGCTGTAGAGTCCATTCGTCCACCTTTTGCATCGCTTGACAATGCGGTTGGAACCAAAGATCTCAAAGATCTCAAAGTCGACCAAAGCAAGATTTCCATGGTCTAATGTCCATTCCTTGTTTCTTTAGCCCAAACAAGTCTCTTCTGCTTGTCCATAGCGTGGTTCCTAGCAGCTATTTTACACATGAAGGCTGCTGCACACGTCTCCTCTTTGTAGAGATGTGTCTCTGCTGATTGCTGAAACTCTGTGTGGAATGACCGGTCTTAAACCTGATGTTTCGAGGCTGGTGACTCGGATGAATCATCCGCCCGCGACAGAGGTGACTCTTGGTCTTCCTGGGGGGAGTCCTCAAGTGAGCAGGTTTTTTGAAGTGCGATGCCCACAGAAAATAGATAATTGCACCAAGCATAGAGACAAACGCAAGATCGCAGACAGAAATAAGATACATGCACCAACATTAAAATAAGGAAAAGAACCACACAGATGAAAATGGAAAAGTAGATTCCACTCACCGCTATAGGCACATCTAAAAAGACGCCTCTGAAAAATATCATACCAGGTTAGAATACCGCTGACACAGTGTACTGAAAAGTGTGTTTGGGTTCAGAAAAGGATGACAGGAGATGGAATAATGTGACAAGGAAGGGCTAATGAGGGATCCAGAAGGAAGGTAGGAGTATAGTAGTGTAGTGAAGGTGTAGTGTCAAGCCCTGCTTTTCAGCGATACCAAAGTAAAATGGCCATGGAGAGTGGAAACAAGCCTTTTTAAGTAAAAATGTGCAATGCAGAAAGATTTGCTGGCCATTGCTGCAAGTTCAGGTTGGGACGATCAATTAGCTGGGCGACATTGGCAGGTGGTCCTCTGCCTCCATCACTCGACTTACGACCGATATTCATGGCCACGTGAATCTGATGTAAATATGTGATCGTGCATCTAGTATGGCGCTGGCCTAAACCGCGCGAGTGTGTAGTTGTAACTGGTTAATAAAAGAATAGTGTATTTTCCTGCCACTTTAAAAGCTTCTCATTGCTAAATCTGGTTTAATATGACTAACCCTGCTACTTTCATATCTGGTACAATGGAAATTTGTTGTCAATTGTGGCAGGTAGCCAAAATACTGAGAGCATGTTTCATAATTTCCACTGATTACATATATTTATATTTGGTAAAACCATGATAATTGTTGAATTATTCCTGGCCATCAGAACATTTCATGCAGTTTATAAAATATTAACTTCTCAATTCTCCTGAGTCAAAAACACATTTGTGTTTGTGTGAAGTTCTCCTAAAAAATGTGATATTGGGCCTCTATCTTCTCATAGTACAGACATATGAATCGAAGAGACTTGCCATGTGATAACTGAGAGTTTTATGATGGGATGTTAAAGATCCCACATACAGTAAGTGCTAATGTCTCTCCTTAACCACTGTAAAAATATATGACTGTTTGTAATTAAAACTCTCTTTCTTTTAGGTGGTTTGAGCTTCATGTAAAGGAAACCTACCACAGGATCAAACTAATTAAGGTTACTCTAATCTATAGTAGTATAGCCATTTTAGGGCTATCCTTGACTCACCAAATCTTTTCTCGTTTTTAATTCCCCCAATATGCCAAGCTTATAAGAGGCTACTGGGGCGTGGGAGTAGCCAGACGTTTTGCATTTCGCCTACCAATCCATCTTCAGCGCACTGCTAAAGATGCGTGCAATAGTAGTATAGACTTTATGGAAAACCTTTTAGACCTTATCTTAGTCACCCAATCTTTATAATTTTAATGCCCTATATCAAATTATAAAAGGCCATCCTGGATACAGTCAGGTCTAAATAGCTCTGGTGGGAGCTGGTGCCAGAACAGGATTGTAATATATGACGTTACCTAATTCTTTAAAGGGAACCTACCATCCGATTCTTTACCTATAAAGGTAGAACGGGTGTAGGTGGATGACGGAACGTGAGGATAGCCTTTTGGCTAGATCCTCACGTCCCGCTATGCTTTAGTAAACTTTAATGCTGGTATATTACAAATATTGTTAGCGGTTAATGGGGTGTGGAGTAGCGGACATGAGGCTACTAGTGTGGGCTACTCACGCCCCAGATATCCCGCGTCCTCGCCACTATGTAGGGCGGCAGCTCTCGTAGACCCGCAGACGGCATGTGGAATGAGCCCTAACAAAAAGAGTGCTTACTGCTGTGCTATCTTTAATAATACATAACTGGAGGTTCAACAGAAGGGCCGAAAGTCTGAACTGAGCCTAGATGTTTTTTGCTATACAGTAACCTGAAAACAAATAAAAAAAAATGCCAAAATTTAGTGTGTTTTTTAAAAAATAAATAATATAAATCAAATTATATGCCCCAAATAGACACCCCAAACTGTACAACTGTTTTGCAAAAACAGCCCCCAAACCAGCGACATAAGTGGAGAAATAGACCTATTATCTAGGAAGTAAGAAATATGGTGACAAACCCTGTGATCTTCTAACATATGGGGCAGAATTATCAAGCGTCTGAAAAGTCAGAATATTTGTAGTTGCCCATGGCACCCATCACAGCTCAGCTTTCATTTTACCAGTGCTCATGAATATTTCAAAGGGAAGTTGTGAATTGGTTGCCATGGGCAACTAGAAATATTGGACTGTTGACACGGTGATAAATTGCTGCCCCAATATGATTTAGAGATGCATTAGGAAAACTGGGGAGGAGGGAAATGTCCACATCAGAGAGTCAACGAAATGGCTTAAAAACCCCTTACCAGAAGGGCCACCTAATAGGTCACTGTTCCTAACCTAACCAAAGCATGTCAAGTATTTATAACTAATTTTTCTTTTTTAATATTAGACACATTAAATAGAAAAGTGTCCATACTAATCATAGTTATATATCAACCCACAGGTACAATAAACTAATGATCATAAGCAAGTAAAATAGTATAAGACAAGGGATTCTTATTGTATTGTCCGTGTATATTGTTCCAGGCACCAGTGCCTTTCATGATAATAGCATTCGAATAACATTCCAACACTAAGTAATGTTCGAAAGCCTGTAAGGTGGGAATCAAAGGGAAATGGCTGGACCTTTCATATACATAGTCAGTCTTCTTTTTCATAGTAAAATTCGATGAATGCTGCATTTTCCTTTATTTTCATTGGATTTTTGTGTCCAGTGTTTTTATGCGTAAAAAACCTGAAGGATACCCAAGTTCACATGTTGTGCTGATTAACTTTGCTCAGAACCTCCACTGCTGTCCATACTATGTCCTAGTATCATACTCTTTTATTTCTATTTGCTATTATAGTCACAAATAGAACTAAAAAATAAAGAAATTGTTGTTTTCCAAGATTAAGTCATATAAAATCAAAATAATGTGTAATTTGCTTATAGGAGCAATTTACAAGAGTAATTTGAAGTTTCATAAACCTGTTTAAGTTGGATCTGTACTCAAAATGATTTTCAAATTAAGTCTTTTTGGTAGAAAGTTTATGTAACATACAGTATATATTCATAGAAATATTATACGGAAACAATTACAACATAACCTCAATGAAATGGTGACTTGCTCATATAAAATGGTGGCTTTGAATTACGTCTCTGTTTCTGATTAAAATTTTATTGTGTTTTATAACAATAAACTAACCATAAAAGTGTTGTTTTCATCCATAAACTAATAGACAGTAACTATATCTCATTTGTTTTATGGAAACATGGTATTTTTTACACCATGATGTCACGAAAAGATGAAGAATTTAAACTTGGCGCAGCAATTGCTTTCTAATGTTTTATTTCCTAGCAGGAAATTTGTATAGTTATTTTTTACCTACCATTCGAAAGCCACAACTCCAAATGTTTCATTCACCATTAGTGAACCTGAACAGCTGGTCTCTACTGTGACCAGCTCCTGAGCCAGGCTCCACAGCATTAGAACTTACAGAGCCTGTCGCCTCGGGTATTAAAACTTGTTTTACCAGACGAGACAGCGCCCCTTGTCTTTGATGTTGATTAACCGGAACAACTTTCCACCATATCATTGTATGGACCGTTCATATATTAATACAAATAATCATGTCCCCCTAGTTGTCTCTTTCTGAGACTAAATAAATCTAATTGTTTTATTCTTTCAAACATTTGAGGTGTGTTGATTCTACTTAAAATTAAACTTTATATCTGGAAAAAGTTCTTGCACATATGGTCATCGTGGTTGAACAAAAAAACAATAAATAAGAAGACTCTTCTCTTAACTCATCTTAAATCTCATATCCCACCCAACTACCCCCCTACTTGTCCCAACAAAACACCCCTCCCATTGGTGGTCTGGATTCTAATTGTTCAATGATGGATCACCCCCCCCACACCACCCACCAGATGGAGAAAGTTGAAGATGCTGTTGGAAAAAGGTGAACCCCATTACGCATTGTTAACTTTATTTTTATGTTTATGTGAAACCAGTAAAATTCCTGTGACTGATGCAATGTAATAGCGTTTGATTGTATCCAATAAAAACAGTTTTAAAAACAATAACTTTTTATCAAAAAGCTTTCAATAAATCCACAAACAAACACAAACATTGGGGATCTGCTATGATGCTGTGGTTTCACCTCACTCATACACTACATATTGTCTGTTTTTAATTTTTATCAGTCAATGCTTGTGTAGTGTGTAAAGGAGACTTAACAACATACTTTGTGAAGGGAAACCACAGTGAGGTACTATCTGGAAACAGAGTACTTAGACCACATATGAACTCATTTTAGAACTATTAGAGTTCAGTCTGACAAAGAATTTGTAGTGCTCCCTGCATATGCTAATTTGCTCCTGGGCTGGTGGGAGGTCAGAGAGGACTTTGGCGGATGAACTCAGCCGGTGGCAGGAACACATCTGCCTCTGGCTGAGGTTCATTGATGAGTGTTCATTCTATGGAGAGGAAATGAGGCTAGTTATTTATCATTTTGTAGAAGAACTCAATACAAATTTAGATGGGCCTGGGGTTCACCTGGAATTTGATAGGGAGATTGTCTTTTCTGGATGTAATAATTACGAGAAGTCCAGATAATAGCATCAAACTGAGTCTACTAAAAGGTTGGCAACAAACAGTCTCCTACATTGTGAGAGTGCACATTTGTTATTCCGGAAAAGGGGGATATCCACAGGCCAATACCTTCGGATATGGAGGAATTGTTCCAAATTTGGTAAGTTCAAGGAACAAGCAGCAGATCTGCGACAAGATTTACTAACAGGGGTTATCTGGATTATATTTATGACAGTGCTTTAAAAATTCAGTGGACAGACAGCAAGACCTGCTTACTCCAAAAAAAAAATGTTTAGGGCCTCAGCCTGAAATGACATTCAAAGAGATCAGATTGTAAGCAGTCATAACAAAGACCGCTTTGGAGGAGAATTGTTTTTTAAAGGAAACTCAAGCATGTTCAGATGTAGATCGGTATCTTAAGTGATACAAAGTAATTCTCGTAACAACTGGGGAGAATTTCCGCATCAGTTTCATTTCTGGTAATCTATTGGCTAAATTTGATTGCCCCAAGATTAAAAGGTAAGACCTACAGAGAGTTACGGGGAAGGTAAGAGAGTACATCGCACGACACCAATGTCGTTACATGTGACAAAAGTATGGTGTCAAGCAATGTGGAAGCATTTGTTTTCCAGGTATCTAGTGATTCCTCCACTTCCTAGAGGAGGAAACTGGTTACAGAATTATACTTCAAAAAGAGCATCGGTGTATCGATGAAATGTGTAAATCCTTTGGGACTGTTTCGAATTGAGTTTCAAATTGAGTTTACATAGGAGTACCTAGTCCGGTTACAGTATTACTATAGAGCGTAAT
This sequence comes from Engystomops pustulosus, assembly GCA_019512145.1. Classification (NCBI taxonomy): domain Eukaryota; kingdom Metazoa; phylum Chordata; class Amphibia; order Anura; family Leptodactylidae; genus Engystomops; species Engystomops pustulosus. The sequence continues at coordinate 96,233,670 of CM033643.1, forward strand.
TTTTAGGGGGCAAAAGTAGACATTTAGACATCTTTTATGGGTGATAATTGTTGATTCACACAATCTAATGTGAGGAAAAGACGATACAGTGAGAATATTTCTAGACAATAAGGATTGCTATTTTATGTAAAGTGTGTTCCTAGGTGTGTGCTCCTGAGGAATGATAGACTGCTGTAAAATAACAAATAAAATATTATAAGATGATCCTAAAGCTCAAGCGAACTATATATATATATATATATACCACATTGATTAAAAATAAAAGCTTCTATGCTATTCCTGCTATAGGTGATATCTAAGTACTCACGCCTGATGAGAGAAGCAGCACCTCTAGCTATATATAAGTGCTATACATTCATCCTTGAAGGGGTTAACCAATGAACTGATGTGTAGTTCCTCCCAATGGACTTGCTACATAGTACTGGAGTGAGTGTTTCCCACCCTCTTAGTGACACGATGTGTATTGTGGCTAAGGAGGCTGGTGTAAGTGGCGGGAGGCGCTTCTTTTTTAAATGCCTTATATGAGCAGGGACATTGCCTGTGTGACTCTGGAATTCATTTGTCTAGTGAGTAAAACCAAGGGTCTGCATAGTGTGGATTGAGTCCTGGTGAGGAGTAATCAATCTTAGGGGCTGTGGACCCTGCTTAGAAAAAGCTCCCTATCATATAGGCAGTCCTGAAACGCCACACATGCTAGTAGTGTAGATTTGTACCGTGTTAGCCAGGAGAGCAGAAGAAGACTGAAGAAATCAGGCGATACCTTTTTGAGGCTAACCGAGTATATTGATGGTGAGCTTTCGAGAATACTAGTTCTCTTCTCAGACATGATGTTATGCATGAAACAGAAATTCACAGCAATCATCAAAGGATATAAAAAAAACTCAAAACAACAGATTGATAATACAGGGAAATCTATTTACGACGGAACGGCATAAAACATTAAAACCCTGTGAGGCGAGACACAAGCCTGGCTCTTATCTGCTTGTGGCCTCCAAGTCAGAGGTAGGAGGTCATGAAGCTGGCATAAATGTTAAGACCACTTGTAAGGTGCTGAATCTCCTCCTTAATTTAACTCCCATTCTTTCCTTTCCTCTGTGTTTAAAATGTCCCATTAAAATAGTATCTGCAAATCTTCCATAGTGTGGTCCTCTCTGGGAAATGTGCAGCTACTGGGAGATCTTTCCTTTCATTTTTAATATCAGATTGGTGCGAGTTCATACGTTGATGGAGTCTCTCCGATGTTCCAACATAAAGGCCTTGGTTGGACACTGTTGACACATAATAAGGTAACCACATTAGACCTGCAGAAAAGGTCCCCTTGATGATTACCTGCTGTGATTGAGGTACAGGTACTGGTCACCCATGTGAATGTGCTGCATGTTTTACACCTACTTTTACCAGAAATAATGGAGGTCTCAGGGCACTCCGACAACCAGTTGTTTCAGGTTTGGTGGTTGCCGGAAGACAGGAGAGGAAGGGACTGGAAATTTTCTTTTAGTCTTGAGTCTTAGTCTTCCTAAAGAACAGAGGGCCTACCCTGAGAAATAACAGCTTCCACCCCAAACATACCAGCAGTCTATCATATACAGCCAGGCCATACCTACACCGTAGTGTTCAGACAGAAAGACCTGGAAAAACACTCCTGGAGCTCCAGGTCTGAATTTCTCCAGTTGGGCTACAGACCAAAAGTTGAGATAACAATAGAGTAAAGACGCACCATCACAAGAAATTACTCACAATAAAGCGACACAACAGGAGACCAGAGTACGACCCCCTAGTAGTGCAGTTACAGCCCCAAACTGGATCCTAACGGACCATCCAAAGAACTCCAACCAATCCTTACATGGCATTGGGGGCACAATGCAAAACGCACCTTTCTAGCCACGATAGGGAGAGAGGAAATATGAGAATGAGTAAATCCATTAGAAATAGAGTGTAGTGAGAGGGGCAAAATATGAGGAGGACATACAGTGGCAAAAAATGAAGAGGAAAAAGAGCCACAAAAGGACATATTAGGGTAATGACGGATGAGAAGCGTCCAATATGAGAGGGAGCTGACCGGGTGGCCACAATTGAGGGGAGACTGAGGGGTGCCACAAAAGGAAGATGAGGGGACACAATGTAGGCATGAAATTCATAATGTTAAGGGAGCCACAATAAGAGAGGAGATGAAGGGTCCACAATATGAGTGGAGATGAGAGGGGCACAAAAATGAGAATTGTGAGTGGGGGCCACTTATGAGATAGAGTCACCAATATGAGGAGATAGTGTCCCAACTTGGAAAGGATGCCATATGCCATTATAGAGGGGGATGAGAGGCAACAATATGAGGGGAGTATGAGACCACAATATGAGGAGGGAAATGAGAACCCACATTTTGAGGGAGAGATTAAGGGTCCACCATGTGAGGGAAATGAGAGGGGGCACAAACTGGAGGATTGAGATGAACGGGCCCGCCATTTTGGTTGAGAGAGATGAAGCATCACATATAGGAGGGATGAGAAGCTCACAATATGAAAAATGAGAGTCCATAATATCAAGGATGAGATAGAGAGGAGTACAATAGGAGGATTGAAGTATCGAGGCACCAATGAGTGGAATGAGAGGCACATTATGATGAGGGAGATGTTGGCCACAATAGGAGGAGATGGCAGAAGCACTTATTGCTTTTAAATTTCCTACCGAATCGGACCACATCTTAGTACATCTGGTAGAATCTCACTCCTTAACGCAGAATCCTCCGCGAACATAGACGTGTTTTTAACTTAAATGCTTGCATTGGTTAAGTAGCAACAAGAATGTTACTACTTACTGAACATAAGCATTTACGTCTAACACATCTATTGCAAGAGAAAAAGATCTCCAATGCGCCTGGAGTTGTTATAACAACAAAAATTCGATGCATCTTGTGCACATATCTTAGCTACAATCTTCGTTATGGTTTGCATGTTTTAAAACATATGCACTAACACCACATAGGGGAAAAGGCGCACCTGAAAACATCGTGTTTTTTACGTATCATGTAGTTGATGATTGTGTTTTGGGATGCATTTCTTTTCCTGTGCAGTTGTTGTGACTTTCAGACCAACAATTGGGGGCATTTACCAAGGGCCCGATTCGCGTTGTTCCGACGTTGTTACCCATAGATTTCGCATTTGCCCGCGATTTACCTGAATTGCCCCAAGGGATTTTGGACGCAGCGATCGGATTGTGGCGCATCGGCGCCGGCATGCGCGAGCCGAGAAATCGGCGGGCGCTGGCCCGAACGAAAACCCGAACGAATTCGGAAAAACCCCGAATTAAGAACCAAAATGTGCGCTCGGGACCCCTTACCTCACTCAGACGCGCCGGTGATTCCGCGCGTTTAAATGCTTTTCAGCGCGCGCACGACCACTGGTGGACGGCGAAGAACTACCTTATTTTAAATCCCGGCCCGGACCCGGAATCCAGTTGCAGAGAACGTCGCCGCCTGGATCGCGAATGGACGGAAGTAATCGCCCCCCAATGAAAACGATCTGTTAACGCCATCTTCAGAAGAATACAGGTATATTCCTATTCGCACTAGTGGCCCCAGAAGATTATTCATCTGGTCGGCCCAAGGCCCCAGTCCTACCTCAAACAAACAGGGATTCAATTTGTGTGATGGGGGGGGAGGGGGGAATTACACCAAAAAAATTAGATTTAATGTTTTTTTTGTGACTTTACATGAGAACAAAATGTGCTACACCTATAGAGCAGATTGGATACTTGTAAACAATCACTGTACCATAAACCCTCGATACTTTGTTGTCATTACTATCAGGGACCAATTACAGTGAAAATAATTACAAAAGATGAACAAAACCCATTTAATCACATGAAAAAAATACACGCGGTTGGTTAGGATCCCTTGATATCCCAATGAGTGGTAACAACCGATGGTGAAAACGATAAGAGATCCAAAGAGAAGCACAGGTAATTTGTAGAATAAACTATTGAAAATGTATTAATAATACCGTATTTAACGCTTCGCTCAGCGTCCGATTTATATCAGACGCGTGACTCAGGCTAGCGCCACGTCCGATAACTCGGAAGCGTGAGCTGATCCGGTGTGGTCAGATCGAGCCGACGGATCTGGGAAGAACGGGGTGCCGGCTATGACTGATAGCCGGCACCCCAGTGTAACACACGCGCGATCGGAGCTGTCTACGACGCGGGTGCGTAAACCCGTTAAGCCCGCAGCGAGCGACCGCGCTGCTAACATGTGAAGCTGGGGGGTCTTTCCCCACGATCGGCGCCCCCCTGACCGTTTTTCGGTGGTGCGCAAAGCGTTGCTATAGTAACTCTGGGGTCCGATCTGACCCAGAGTTACACCTGCCAGAAGCCAAAGAATGGCTCTGTGACGTCACTTACTGGCAACAGTGCCAGCCTATGCAGCGTATAGCTGACAGCTGATAATACTCTGACATACATGAGTATTGTAGTAATATTATCATGAACACAGCAATAAGAGGATGTCATTGTTCATGGTACCATGGTATACAAGAGTGAAAAAGTGAAAAAAAAATGTTATTCATAAAAAATCAAAGTAATAAATCACTACAGCAATGCCCAAAACCCCAAAACATAAGAAGAGACATATAACTAAAAAAAAAGTCTAAATCATAACACAAACACAACAAATAAGTATCACCGCGTCGTACAACCCGTAGAATAAAGTAAATCATTATTGAAACCCCCACGAATAAACGCCGTAAAAAAAAACCTATAAACCTTTCCAAAATTATGAAGTTTTAGCTATTCAATCCCACAAAAAATGCAATTAAATGCGATCAAAAAACCATGTGTACTCCGACATGATACTGGTGCAAAGTACAACAGTCCCGCAAAAAAACAAGCCATCAAAAGTCGTAGACAAAAAGTAACAATGTTATGCCACTTGGAAGACGGCATAACATAAATGATAGATTTTTCCCCACATTAGGGTTTTGTTTGACACTTAGTAAAACCTAAGAAAATATATTCAAGTCTGGTATCCCCGTAATCGTATCAACCATAAGATAAAGATAACATGATTATTAGTATACGGTGAACACCAAAAAAAAAACAAGAGTAAAAACCAGTACAGATTGATGCTTTCTACCCTGCCCTCAAAAAAAGTTCTAAATTTTCAACAATAGGTGATACCAACCCCAATGTGGTAACAATGGAAAAAGCATCCATCGACGCAAAAAAAAATGGGAATCACATGGCCCTGGGTAATTTATGTGAGGAACCTGTTACGAGTCACCGATGGTAACAAATGTATTCATTATATGATTTAAACAGAAGGCCACATGAAAATATAGCCAGGCATTAACCCTTAAGGCGCAGCCATTTTAAGCTTAGGCTCAGTCCCATTTTTTGGATTCGACATGCGTTCGCTTTATATGGTTATAACTTTGAACACTGTACTATCAAAACGATTCTGAGGAATTGTTTTTTATCCCACAGTTGTACTTCATTTAGTGGTAATTTTGGCTGATTAAGTTTTGCGTTTATTTACAAAAAAAAAGAAAATATGAGATTTCAGAAAAATTGTGCCATTTTGAAATTTGAAATCATGCGTTCAGGCAGATCAGATGTACCACCTAATAAAATTGATGAAACATTCCCATTTGTCTACTTACATTTTCATAATTTTGAAATGTCTGGATAATGTTATTTGAGTCACGCGGCTTACAATTGACATAGCGCTTTTCCGGATTTTCAGAATTGACTATTTTGGGGATATAATACACGTTTTGATGAAAAAATTTACATATTAGCACCAAAACCCCCCTGTAATCAACCCAATTAGAATCTGCACCCCTCAAAGCTATCAGAAAACAGATTTACGAAGATGTAACCCCTTGAGATCTTCATAGTAATTACTCAAAATGGAAGGCGAATTAGAATAGTCAATGTGCCGGTTTGATACGTTCATTTAGCAAAATTTACACATTTCCAAAAGATAAAAATACAAAACCCACCATACAATTGTTCTACAATTCTCCCGAGTGCAGAGACCCCCCACAGTGGCGCGTGACTTGTTTTATGGGACACAGTGAGGCGCAGAAGGGAAGGAGCACCCTACAGCTGCCAGGATTTTACATTTCTCATGGACCTCTTGAGGCTGTAAAATTTTCGCTTTTGCGCAGTGGGCCATGTGATGCCCATTTGTTTTTGCGGGATGAGATGCTTTCATTCCAATGTTACCATTTGGGGTTGGTATACTATTGTGAAAATTTAGGAAGTCTTTTGAGAGCAGGAGTAGAAAAGATCAATTCTTACGGGTTTTTTGACTTTTTTTTTTGTGGTGTTCACCGTATAGACTAATAATCATATTATCTTATTCTATGGGTCGATACAAACGGAGAGATACCAGGCATGAATATATTTCTTGCGTTTACTAATTTGTAAACATAAAACCCTATGTGGGGAAAAAACTATCATTTTTGATTGCCATCTTCAAGTGGCATAACTTGTTAGTTTTGGCTACGCGAGCTGGGTGATGGCTGTTTTGTTGCGGGACAGTTGACTTGCCCAGTATCATTCTAGAGTACATATGTTTGATAGCATTTTTTGTGGAATGATAGGTAAAATCACTAATTTTTGGAGGGTTATAACAGTTTATTTACGGCGTTCATCGTGCGGGTTCAAATAATATTTATTTTTATCTACGGGTTGTTACGGACGCGGGGTGATACTATATATGTGGGGTGTGTGTATGATTTAGACATTTTTTCAGTTATATGTCTCTTATATGTTTTGGGGCTTTGGCATTTGTGATTATTAATTTATTTTTTTATTGAATAATTGTTTTTTTTCTACTTTCACTTTTTACACCATGGGAAATGAACAAGCAATAATATGAGTGCTTGTTCATAATAATACTGCAATATATGTATTGCAGGGCATTCAGTGTCAGCCTATGCATGGCATAGGGTGGCACTCTGCCAGTAAGATGAAGTCATAGACGCCATCTTACGGCCAGTTCTGCAGGTAACACTGGGGTCCAGATCGGACCCCCAGTGATACCGTAGCAATGATCGGGGCCCCCCGAAAATGATCCGGGGGCGGGCCGATCGTGGGGGAAAAGACCCCCAGATGAATGTTTGATGCCGCGGCGCGATGACCGCGGCATTAATGGGTTAATCACCCGGATCAGAAGACAACTCCGATCGAGGGTGTTACAATGGGGTGCCGGCTATCAGTCACAGCGGCACCCCGTGTTTCCGGATGTCGGGTTCGGCTCAAATTTGCAAGCAAGTTGAGTATTGGAGGCCTAGGTCATGGATCTAAATAGTCAATTGGCGAACACTGAGGGGCATTTGCTGAAGGAGTAGTGGTAATGGCCTAGATCAGACACAAATGGCACTGGCGGCTAAGTGAAGATAGGTGGGTGGAGGGGGACAAGCTCAGGGTCACAGGCTGGTAGCTGGATAACAAGTGGAAAAAGGGGGTAGAGGGAAAAAGTGGCGGGAGGCTAGTCCCAAGCTGCGCAACACCTAATAATATGCATGTTTGGTGATATAGGGATGCAAGCTGTCACGCTTGTCAGGGGGGCAAGCGGGAAAAGTCCTGAGGCAGAGTCTGTGGACCCACTGGAACACCGGGGGGTCGGAATGGGCCGCGGTGGCGGGCAAGGAATGGATGCAGGAAACAGTTCACAGCTTGAGTGACAGCACAAAAAGCAGTGGAAGCACTGGAATGCTGGGACGGAATGAAGACACCACTGGGCTGGAACCCTGGAAGGCACGGCAGAAGCACAGGAAAGAGGAGGTCACCACTGGGCTGGGAAACCTGGACGCAAAGCAGGAGCACAGTCGTACTGGGAACGGACCACAGGAGGACGGAGCACAGGACTTGGACCACAGGCTACAGACCACAGGACTCGGACCAAAGGAGGCTCGGACCACAGGATACAGACCACAGGATACAGACCACAGGATACAGACCACAGGACACGGACACACGGACTCGGACCACAGGCTACGGACCACTGGACACGGACCACAGGATAAGGACACTGGACACAGACCACAGCTATGGACACTGGACACTGACCACAGGATATGGAACAGGACACGGACCATAGGATACGAACCACGGACACGGACCACAGGCTATAGGACCAAGAATACGGACACAAGACACAGATACAGGATAAGGACACGTAGGAACGGATACAGGATATGGACCCCAGAATTGGACCACAGGGATGTGTCCTGGAAATGCACAGGGACACGGAGGCATCTGGAAACACTCAGGAACACGGAGGCGTCTGGGAACACTCAGGAAACAGGACCTCGGGATACACACAGGGACAGGACCTTGGGATACACACAGGGACAGGACCTTGGGATACACACAGGAGGCTTTCACTTCAGTGGGCAAGATGGCAACGCCCAGACGCTGCCATCTTTTTGGCACGGATTGCAGGTGTTAATGGTAAGCCTTACATGCAATATGCAGCAAAGAATACCGGATATGGAGAGGGCTCCGCCCATTGAGCCCTTCCATCACCGGCACCTGGCAGATGAGTCTAGTATATTGTCACATGTCAGTAAGGGGTTAAATTACTATAAATACAAGGGTAGCAATGAAGATTAAAGATTATAAGGAGAAAAATTGATCCTGTGAAAACAGAAAAGGTGGCCAAAATAGAAACTGAAAGAAAAATGCATAAAAAATAGTAAAATAATACCCCAAATTATTTTACAAATATATAAATGTAAAAAAAATGAAACAAGAGAGTATGGCCCGTGTGGAATAACCGGGGGGGGTCATGGTAGAAGGGGATGTGGAAGGGCCCAATCTATTGAATGTCTTTCAACTGGCTACCCAGGAGTACCATGGGAAATTGCATGAGTAGTACTATGAGTAACAGACATTAATTCTAATATTTGAAGTTCTGTGTCAAAAAGTGATCCTGGAAACTAGAGACCTGTGAGTCAACATCGAGTTTTGGGTAACGATTTGAGGGGTTTATTAGAGATGCTATCCTGGACTATCTCACTGTAAATAACCTTATAACCGAGCAGCAGCATGGGTTTATAAGGGGTCAGTCCTGTCAAAGTTTGATACATAAAATGAGACTGCTGAGACTAGGGTAAAATATGTTTATTTGAGTAAACAAATGGCTTAGTGATAGAAAACAAAGGATCTTCATTAATGGCACATTGTCAGATTGAGTTGATGTTACCAGTGGGGTGCTACAGGGCCACATATTTTTAATATGTTTATTAATGACCTCTTAGAGGGTTTACAAAGTAGAATTTCTATCTTTGCAGATGATACAAAGCTGTGTAAAGTAATTAATATAGAGGAGGATAGTGTAAGATTACAGAGGGATTTGTGGAAACTGGAGGTGTGGGCTGACAAATGGCAGATGAGGTTTAAAGTAGATAAATGAAAGGTTATGGAATATTGTGTACAGTTTTGGGCACCAGTGTATAAAAAGGACATAGTAGAACTGGGACAGGTGCAGAGGAGAACAATCAAGATTATAAGGGGAATGGGGGGACTAGAGTACAATGACAGATTACAAAATTTGAGATTATTCAGTTTAGAAAAAAGACAACTGAGGGGAGACCTCATTAAAATGTAGAAATACCGCTCCTCGATTCAAGGACCTTTGGATATTTTAACACACCTAATAACTCCTCTATCAACGCATAGGTTCTTACTTTCATAATCTAATTGCAACATTCCATTCTACCTGTTGAAGTACATTACAAACAATGCTATTCTAGAATCATAAGGTAAACACCTCCCCCACCAACCCCTCCGCATTCTAACCTTCACTTCCTCGGATGTCCGATGTCTATTCGTCTTTTTTGCTGTTCTCAAGTTCTGTAGCATTTGTTGACCATTGTTTGGTCACTTAATTTCTATAATACACCTTTTTAGTTATTGACTTTTGTGCAAATTGCTGACCATATTACGCACCATGTACGTGTTGTTTCTTTAGCGATGCAATATTTGTGAAGATGTTCACCCTTAACATGTATTATGCGCAATACTCAATAAAATATATTGAACCATAAAATGTAGAAATACCTGAATGGACAGTACAAGGATCTCTCCAAAGATCTTTTTATACCTAGGCGTGTGCCCAGGACAAGAGGAAAGAAGGTTTTACTATTGATGTTGTAATGGCTGATAATTTGAGCATATTCAAGAGGGGCATGGATGCCTTTCTAGAGAGCAATAATATAACATTGTATGAGAATAGAACTTTTTGTTAGCAGTTTCTGTTGATCCAGGGAGTTACTCTGACCATCATATTAGGGGTTGGGAAATAATTATTCCCTGCTTTGGGTCAATTGGCATCAGCCTTTTTGCCTTCTTCCGGATCACTGCAATATAATGTAAAGGTTGGACTTGATGGACTGATGTCTTTTTCTTTTACTATGATACTATGATGTGTAATGATGAAAGCTTAGAGTAAATAGGTTTTCCTAAGATTGGTGGGGATCTTCAATGTTGCATAAAAAGATGCTATGAACATTGTGTTGATAGAATAAAAAATTGGCCTTGTATCTGGTCCAAATTGTGTTTTATAAAGCATTCCTAAATTTTAAACAAGCAAGGAACAGGGGAAATTCCTGCAAATGCAGTGACGCATCATAAAAGTTTTCATATTTGGTGAACAAAAACAGGGAAAGGAGGGCCTCATTTCCCTCGTGAAGCATCCGCAAAGAGACAAGAATGAGGCCACAAAAAAGGCAGCGAGTAATTAAAAAATATGCATTCTACCATTATCAAAGCACTGTCTATGCATAAACACTGATTTAAAAAGTATCTTTCAGCTAAATTTAACTAGACATGCATTTCGGTCACTACCATGGAATGAATTTTAAAAAAAGTTAGCTCGAGGTAATCACCGGCAACTAAAGCATGCTCAGGCCGTGAATAAATGACCATATGGTGGCTCCATTTCACCGTCGGAGTTTGGTGCTTTGGTATCCCAAGTTACGCGTGGCTCTTTGCAATCAAAATAACTAGAGATGAGCGAGCACTAAAATGCTCGGTGCTCGTTATTCGAGACGAACTTTTCCAGATGGCTCGAGTGCTCGTCTCGAATAACGAGCCCCTTGAAGTCAATGGGAGACTCGAGCATTTTTCAAAGGACCATGGTTCAGAATAAATGTGTTTTATTAATTGAAAAAGAATGTCTTCTGATGTTAGCAGATGTATGACAACATCTGCAATCTATTCTTCAACTGTTCCGCGCATATATTATCCTCCGACAAGTTATCAATGTGAAGAACAGTGAAGAATAGAATAAAAACAGTGACACAGGATCATTTAAGTGAAAAACACAGTGAAGAATAATTGCAGATGTTCGGCACATCTGCTTACTTGTCGGGAGATACGCTGTCCCCGGGATCCGCTCCTCTTCTTCCACTGAAGTCTCCCCGATGTCTCCCTGCTGCCCGTGTTCCCTGTGCCGATGTCTCCCTGCTGCGCGCCGTGTCTCCCGCTGCGCGCGATGTCTCCCTGCTACGCGCGATGTCCCCCGCTGCGTCGCGATGTCTTCCTGCTGCGCTCGCCCATTCCCTTCTCTGCTGCGCCGATGTCTCCCTGCTCTCTCCCGATGTTCTCTGCTGGCGTCCCGTGTGTCGTGCTGCTGGCGCCCCGGTGTCTCTGCTGCCCCGATGTCTCCCTGCTGCAACCCGATGTCTCCCTGGTGCGCGATGTCTCCTGCTGCCGTTCCGCGTGTATTCTCCGCAAGTAAGCAGATGTGCCCGAACATCTGTACTCTTTTCACTGTGTTCTTCACTAAATGATCCTGTGTTCACTGTTTTTATTCTATTCTTCATTGTTCTTCACTGTGTTTGTTTAATTAAATGCTCGATCTCGAGCAGGGGAAATACTCGTCCGAGCAACAAGCCGTTTCGAGTACCTTAATACTCGAACGAGCATCAAGCTCGGACAAGTATACTCGCTCATCTCTATAAATAACTATAACTCCCATCCCCAGAACATTGTTTGGTCTGTGAAATGGGGCCAAGTTTTGCTGCAAAGCAATCTTAAAGGGTTTGGCCACTTTTCCTCATGTTTTGTAATGTGTGTGTAAGTAGTAGTATTCATGCATATAAGATCAAGGTGCTCATGGTAGGCCGATTGTTAATGGACAGATAAATATCACATGAGCCTCCATCTTTGGCCATTTTATGGACAGGAATGTCTGGCTGATAAGGTAAAAGACAAGAGACTTCATATTACATATCAATAAAGTGGTAAATATGATAGATGTATATTGGTAGATTACCTTATATCCTGCCCCCCCACACTTACTCACACATTGCAAAAAACATGAAGTAAAGTAAGCCCATTAAGAAAGAAGTCTATGATGTCACACATTTTGTGCCTAAAGGCATAGGAAAAAGTAAACCCAGTCTTTCATATGACAAATATTGTTTGTGGAAAAGTTTATGGGTTTAAGCCATCTGTTTTGTTTGCTATATTGCTTTTAATGACATTGCTTTCAACCAATAACCTTCCATAAATGTTAAGTTGTTATGGGATGAATGGAGCCATTTCCAATTCTGGGAAGTTAATATAAAATAACCAGATGTTTTTGCTGCTTAAAAGGGTGCTAATAATATAGAAAATATTGCAATGGAAAATGGAATTTTTTTACTTTACAAGAATCAAGTGAATTTACAAAAAAAAGTGTAAAATTAAGAATTATGATGTTATGAGAATGCATTCATCAAAAAATAAATACAGACAATGACTGAAATGCGCTTACGGTGGCCATTTAAATAAATATATTGTAGTAATATTATAAGCTGAAAGTAATTTACGACAATGGTAAAGTGGTAGTTTACCTGGCATAAAGACAATAGGGTCATTTCTAAGGGCCCGGATCGCTCTTTTTCGTCGGTTCCCGAAAATTACCGGTTTTGCGCCGAATTGCTCCGGGTTTTGGTGCACACGTAACGGATTGTGGCGCATCGGCGCCGGCATGCATGTAATGGAAAATGGGGCGTGGCCATCAGAAAAGGCCGACAGATTCGTAAAAACTGCGGTATTTAAAAGAAAAATGTGTCGCTTGACATGCGCTTACCTGCACCCAGGATAGGATGGTGAACTCCGGCGGACTTCAGCACACAGCAGCGACACTGGTGACATCGGGCCTTACCTTAGTGAATCCTCGATTAAAACGCGCCACTGGTCGCAAATGGAGTGGGTAAGTAAATCTGCCCCAGTGTCTGGTCACAACAAGTGCCTTATGTATAAGGGATAACTTGCTTATAGAACCCGGAGGCAGTGATCCCACCGATCACAATGCGGTGGATGTTTAAACCCCCAAATTAATAGAATATTGATCCTCTATTCTCGCTTGCTTCTGAAAAGTGAATGGAGCAGCAGTATGGCATGCTTGACATGCTGTCCATTTATTTAAGGTATAGCATACTGTACAATCCATTATTTTGATCTATTTTAAATGATGAGCATTCATGACTAGGCAACCCTAGGTTGCAAACAGATGTCATTAGGGAAAACAGGACCCCTGTTTCTCGTAATTTTTAAAACCTCTAATCTGTAAAAACAGATAATAATGATAACAGTTAGACCAGAATACTGCTTTAAGGGCATTTTGTATTTTTTTAATTTGTGTGTTTGTCACCCTATAAAGGTAGGTACTGAGTCACTTAAACATTTCACCTAATCTTTTCATTTTATTTTTACAGGCTTAAAAAAATGATGACATTGTAACAGTTTGTAGCTATTGTTCCTAAATATCGTGACGATGTAAGATAGCGAGTAATACTCGTCCGAGCTGATGCTCGTTCGAGTATTAAGGTACTCGAAAGGCTCGTTGCTCGGACGAGTATTTCCCCTGCTCGAGATCGAGCATTTAATTAAACAAACACAGTGAAGACACAATGAAATAGAAAAAAAACATGAACACAGATCATTTAAGTGAAAAACACAGTGAAAATAGAGTACAACTTGTTCGGCACATCTGCTTACTTGTCGGAAGTAACCCGGAACGGCAAAGCAGGGAGACATCGCGCTCACCAGGAAACGTGCGAGCATCGAGACATCGGGCGTCAGCAGACACATCGGACGCAGCAGAAGACCATCTGGGCGCAGCAGAGCACACATCGGCGCAGCAGGGAACACGGCGCAGCAGGGAGACAATCGGGCGCAGCAGGGAGACATCGCGCGCGATCAGGGACAGGAACAGTACTCGCGCGCAGCAGGAGACCATCGCGCACAGCAGGGAGACATCGGGCAGCCAGGGAGAACTCGGCAGCAGGGGAGAACATCGGCAGCAGGGGTCGGGGACAAACGGGGCAGCAGGGAGACATCGGGAGACTTCATGGAAGAGAGGACGATCCCGGGACAGCGTATCTCCGACAATGTAGCAAGTGGTGCGGAACATCTGCAATCTTTCTTCCTGTGTTTTTCACTTAAATGATCCTGTTCACACTGTTTTATTCTATTCTTCACTGTTCTTCACATCTGATAACTTGTCGGGAGATAATATACGCGCGGAACAGTGAAGAATAGATTGCAGATGTTTGCATACATCTGCTAACTTACGAATACATTCTTTTTCATTAATAACACATTTGATTCCCGAACATGGTCCCTTTTAAAATTGCTCGAGTCTCCCAGTGACTTCATGGGGCTCGTTATTCGAGACGCACTCGAGCATCAGAAAAGTTCGTCTCGAATAACGAGCAACCCGAGCATTTTATGCTCGCTCATCTCTAGACAGATGTCATGGCTTGCTTGTGGCGTGAAGAATTTGGCTCCTGAGTAAAAATACAATTATCATATAAAATCAAACAAGTTTCTGTTTAGAATTTTGTATTACAAACAATTCAAACATCTGGCAATGCAATTTCGTCAGAGAATAATGTAACAATGAGAGTATCCAGTAATATTTAAGCTTTTTCTCAGTGTACTTGCATGTGCTGAAGACTCTTATGAAATAGCTACATATAAGTGTATTTCCATTACTTAGCACAGTGTCATTGAATTAACCATATCATTAATCACATAAAATACACTGCGTCTGTTTCTCAGTCTATGACCTCAGGATTCAGATTTTCTCTTTCCAAAATAAATGTCCTCACTGGGGTACATGTTAAGCATTTCCGCTTCATGTTAGTTTCATACTGTGTAGCCTCGGCTTTCTCATCAGTGGACATCATTCGATTAATATACCGTATATCTTTTAAACTGCTACTTAATTTTTCTCATAAACGTCATTTTACTCATGGAATAATTTTCAGAAATCATGAATTTTCAGGACTGCCTTTTAATTTGAATGTGTACCACCAATAACTTTAAGTCTATAGGAGGAATAGTTATTATTGGGGCAACAGCACTTAGTTGTTCATGTTATAATACAAGTAATTTCTTCAATCTGTAATCAGTATAATTCAGATCCTGCTGGTACAAAACGTATCCTAATGCAGGATGCAGAGTCTAAGGAATATCTCAATTATCTCAAGGGACTACATATTTCTTTCTGTCCGAATGAATGTCATGGGTAAAGTACATTTCGCTGTTAATGTTAAATTCCTTTGCATACATCATGACTTCTCATTAGTGTAACATCATTCCGTTGCACAGATGTGGATTCTTTAAACTGCAGCTGGTTTGCCACTGACTTGCATGGGATGCAGATCTCACACTAGTTGTTGGATGTGTTGGAAATGTGGAAATCTTACAGCATTCTTATGTATTTTGAAGCATTGTTTTCAGATACATCAAGGCACATTTCTCTAAGGGTGTCTCTGGCATTGTCTATGTCAGGATCAGTGGTAGTGCATGCTCTGTCAACCACCGCAGACAAAGACGTAAGCCGACACCGGAATGGAGTCTAAGTGGTACCCGGTTTTCACTAGAGCCGCCGCAAAGTTGGATGGTTGTGGTGTGATACACACCAGGTCGTTCCACAGGCGCACTTTTCGTGGTGGCAGCCAAGGCGAAAGTACAGAATCATAAGGCAAACTTGTGGTCGGGAAAAGCAAAAGGTTAAGACGGCAGCACAGGATCAAAGTCGGGGACGTAGCAGAAGGTCAGGACAAGCAGTGCAGGAGTGAAGTCAGGAACGGAATCTAGGTCACAACGGGAAAATCAGGATATGGGCAAAGCTAGAAGAGAGTACGGCCTCACCACCTTGTTAGAAGAGAAAATAGATAAAGTTTCAAAAGTGTACTTTCTAATGATGGCTCAATTTAATCCTAGTTATCAATCACTCCCCGCAGATGAGCAACACAGGGCCAATGATTGAGGGGAACAAGAGGGAGCAAATACAAACGGGATACCAGAGGAGTCTAAGAAAAAAAGATAAAATAAGTAAAGGGTAAATCGTTCCTACAAAATACCCCAAGTCTTGCGGCCCGATAGTTGGGTAACTAAGCGCTAAAACAGACTTGGTCGCAAGTCTCACTGCAAATTCCTCACAATATGGTCCTAGCTGAACAAATAAAAAAAAAAATGTAAACGTTATGGCCTAGAATGGGCTGTTGGTTTCTTGTTGACAATCACTCTGCCGCTAACACTATTCTAATAGAAACAGCTAACGCTTTCACCTGACCAGCATCAGCTTCCTCCCTAGGGACCAGACACAGATAATCCGAGCAGCCCCAGGCGGCTGTTATTCCAGGGTCACCTGTCTGGCCAGTTACCCCAACCACTGCTATCGACGTGTAAGTGTTACCACGTCATGCTGGGTGGAAGTGCAGAGATCTCCTGGCTTGTATGGCTCGTTTATTGGCGCCTAAAAGCAAACGCGGGAGATGCCATTTTTCTGTTTTGGCGATTGTTTTTTTTTATTTTTTTTTTTTTTCATCGGCGGCTAGTCATATCAGAACGGCAGTTCGAGTCAGCTAGATGCTCGAACGAGCATCATTCAGCGGACGAGTATGTTCGTCATCTCTAGTGCCAACCTGATATCTTTCCACTGTGGGCAAATTTCAGCCAGAACTGCAAAATTCATATTCTATAGACATGTTCGATGATGGTGGATGTACACGTTTCCTCTGCTGAGTAGGCATAGCTCTCGGTTTGGTAAAACTGGTCAACAATGCGACACAATTATCTGTTCCAAAACGACACATAATGGGGGATATGATAGCCCCATATGTATGATCGCCCCCGTCCGCTGCAAATGTTGAGACGATACAATCAAAGGCTTCTGCCTCTTGTAGGTACTCGGGTGCCAGCAGCGCAGCGTTTATCCTACCGCATGTCAGGGCCTGGCATAGAAAATAACGCAGTCGGCGACTTTTTACGATATGACAGTCGCTGCAGCAAGAGTGCGCAGGGCAAGGGGACAGTAACCCCCGAGCGGCCCAGCCCGTCCGGCTGTGCCCCTCTTCAGGCCCCTTCACGCCCCAATGGAATTGAAGGTGGGGATTGGGGAAAATAATCGCAAAAGCTATCAATAAGCTAGCATTTGCGATTATTTTCAGGTCTCGCGCACTGGCCGGTGCGCAGAGAGGTTGCATACCAATATCCCCAATCAGTCAGTACAAATAACACTTTCAAATGCAATGGAATACCTTTTCAGGTTTCAGGTTGAAACCCTACAGCAGTCGTTTTCAAGACACTCCATTACAAACTCCCCTAAAGATGACACACTGTCTACCTAGCTGAAGAGCACGTAAAGTTCTGGGCACATTTTAAAAAATGGCTATGGGCACGTTTTTCGACAACTTTTCACGTTCTTTTAGGAAAAATGCTTGCACAGGTATTTAAGAAGTGCTGACCACATATGTGTCACATGCAACACAAATTAAAGGGTCGTTCCGGGTGTTCAGGTGGGCCGTGCGTCCTGATTTAACATGCCAGTCTGTTTCGCGCACCCTATGTAAAGGTGCACCACAAAAAAGGTGTGAACTCTGTCGGCATGCAGGCAAAGCAACAGATTCATATTTTGATGTCACGTTCTTAATGAAAAATTGCTATTTTCCTTCAATACTGAGTGCTCACTCTTCAACCACCTGAACAAGCAGCCATAACTTGCAATAATTCACTTTTGGTGTCAGACTCACATCAAACTACTGTGTGACAACTCCTTGATACCTCAGAACTACAGTCATTTGGGTTTAGGAAGGTACTGAGGAGAAGTGAGCAGGCTGGGTTTGGCAGGTACAACACAAACAAGGAAAAGCATGGAATTAAGACGTTGTCTCTGAACGCAGTCCCAGGATCTTGTGTGGGTTTCCTTCTACATCATAGGGGTTCTTACCACAAATACCCAGGATACACACGCTGAACATGCATCTGATGGAAGGTGGTGGTATGTAAGAAGTGCTTTGTGGGGGTATGTAATAGCCGGTGAAAGCAAGCTCAATGGCTTTCAAATCTCCAGGGTGCGCACCTACGGCTGTTGCAGCCTTAAAATAAGATTTCAATTTTTAGCTTAGTAGAAGAATAGATATACTTGTTTCAGGTTTGAGGTTATTCCCTTGTAGGTTCCAATGGAAGCCATACATAAGAATGGGCCTTTTTATAGATATCGATTTGTAAGATTGCACTTATCTGCTCACAAGAACCATAAATAAAAATATAACTAGATTTGTAAAAAATTGTAAGTTTTTTAGTATTTGTTCTGTTGAAACCATCGCATCTAATATTACATCACATTAATCAGAAACAAATGTTAGCATACAGTATGAAAATGGGTGCCAACGGATTCCTGTCCAGTAGACTGGGACAGATATATTATTAAACCTTCATTTCAATCCCATCTGAAGGAGTAACAGGATGAGACCTTCATGTGGAAGCTTTTCATCTACACAAATCTTGCCGGGTTTTTATAATTCTTAGTTGTTACTTTCTGACTTTGAAATATTTTATCTTCTAGAAGTTACACAAATCGAATGCTTCAAACAGATGCATTTGAAGAAAATATAACTTGGAGTTTTTAGATTATAAATTAACCCAAATCTCAAACATGTCCAAGGACAACAATATCCTCTATATTTTGTAACATACATCTAATATTATATTAGGATTAATTTTTAAGTCATTCGTTTGTATATATTTCTTATATTTTTTTATTTTAAGAATATAACAAAAGAAATACGAAAATATATCTCAGCTTAAGGGGCAAGGTTTGAGTGAGTAGATTCAGCAATTTTCACACTGGAACGATATTATTGATGGATTAATAAAGGTAGACCCTAAAGCATAGGAGTTAGAATAAAATATACCGAAATATCAAGGAAGTCAGACACAATATGTATATTATAGGGTCGATTTATGAATGTACAAATTGAAACTTTTTAGTCATACCTAGGCCAAAAAGAATGATGCACATTACTTAGCAGCTTTATGACTAAGTAGATATGTCCATATAAAGAGTAATCGAATATGTCATATAAGAGTTGCACATGGTGAAAGGTCACCCATAATACTTTCCGCATTGTTGCACAAGAAGAGATGTGTTCGTAACAGGGTAGAGTTTTTTTTTTACTTCATAGATTTCATTACTTGGTTTGTTATATTCTACAGCATTATTGCACTTTTTATTATTTTACAAATCATAACCAAAACCATGCCGTTATCTGAAAAATCTATCAACGTTAAACATGATAAAACCAGAGGTACTTTCCAAAGTACAGGCACTCTTCTTCTTATATTTGTTATTCATGGCTCTTGTTCTTTTAAAAACAAACTTTTCAAATTCATGCTAATGAGCTTTAAGGCCCTCTCATCTGCAGCTCCGTGCCAACCTACTCCTCTTTGTCTTCCTACCTCAGCACGTGTAATCTGAGTAGCAGCAGGACAGAGTATGGGGAGGGAACCTGCTCTACTCATGTAAAAGCCTGTGAGGTTCTGTAGCACTGCGGGCTTGGAAACACCACCAGAGCCGCTGCAGGATCGCCTAGAATGGGGGTCCGACCATTTTAACACCCAAAAGTGTGGCCCAAATGTAACACAAAGTGAGGGGAAGTGTAAAACCTTTCACTAAATACCAGGAAGGGGAGGGGAGTCTAGGGGTTCCATTCTGGAGTCCTTCCATCAATATTCTGAACTGTGTATGATAACCCTGAGTACGTACACAGCTTATACATCTTCACACACATACCGTGCCCTCTATTGAAAGTCTCCCTTAAATTGTACTAGTACTTTTCTATGGACATCATCAGCCCTTACCCAGCACTGACGATGTTTGGGGTCATGTCTGTGAAATAAATGGTGGCTGAAACTAACAAAAAACCGGGATGGAATAGCTGGTGCTGCAGATGCTGTGGTAAACATGCGTTCAGTATAGCTTCAGTTTGACCAAATCACCAGCAACACCGTTCACAACCCTCCTCCCATGCTTAACGGTGGGAACCAGGCATGTAGAGTCCATTCGTCCACCTTTTCTGCATAGCACGACACTGTGGTTGGAACCAAAGATCTGAAAGTTGGACTCATCAGACCAACTGATGTCATTAGACCAGATTTCCACTGGTCTAATGTCCATTCCATGTGTTCCTTAGCGCAAACAAGTCTCTTCTGATTGTCCATAGCAGTGGTTTCCTAGAGCTATTTTAACATGAAGGCTGCTTGTACAACCGTCCTCCTCCTTTGTTACGATGTGTCTGCTGCTAAACTCTGTTGGGGCTTGACCTGGTCCTCTATCTGAGCTGTGTGAACCTGTGTTTCTGGAGCTGTTGACTCGGATTAATATCTCAGCAGCAGAGGGACTTTTGGTCTTCCTCGGGGGCAGAGTCCGCTAGTGAAGCCGTTTCTGTGAAGTGCTTGGTGTTTTTCAACTGCACTGGGGAACACTTTCAAGTTTTTCCCACATTTTTCAGACGACTGACCTTTGGATGGACACTCATTTTTCTTTACTTAGCTTATTTTTTTTACAAATACTAACTGACCTGACTTCTCTTGAAACTCATCAAGAGAATGCCAAGAGTCTGCAAAGCAGTAATCAAAGGAGGCTAATTGAAGAACCAGGAAGATAAGACTTTCAGTGTCAATCATCACACTTTTGTTTTAAAGTACAGGCAGGTCCCCTACTTAAGAACCTCGATTAGACATACTGACTCCTAGTTCCAAACAGACCACTGATATTGGTAATTTATGTCGAACTTCAGTCCTAGGCTACAATGATCAGCTGGTGTAACAGTTATCACAGTGTCTGTAATAAACTTTAGTGTTAATATTGAATTCTTGATGATAACCCACAACAGTTTTAAAATCAACTTGTCAACAACACAAAAAAGTTTCTGCTGGCGGGATTAACAATTAAAAATACAGTTTCGACTACATACAAACTCAAAATTAAGAAACAACTACAGTCCCCTATCTGTGTATGTAACCCGTGGACTGCTGTATATAATTCCGCATGTGTTAATTTTTCATAGTGTTATTCCTTCAGGTGATCTAACATCCTTGTTGTCATGAAAAATACGAAAACTCTTTGTATAGAAGGTTTTTAACTTTTAGTCGGTACGGTATGTTGTATTGTCTGCCAAAACTTTGGCACTGAAATGGTCTAATATGGGCCTGACCTTAAATAAACAATCATAACTGGGTTACACATAAAAATTTAATAACGAGCTAACTAACTGTACGGACAAACTGAACAGATGCTGCACAGAAAAACAAGACAAAGTTCATAAAATTATACGGACAAACGCAAGATGGGCACAGCAGAAAAAATTAGATAATGTGCACCACGCTATACCAGACCAAAATGCACAGTGCAGACACGAAAGTTAGATCATGCACACCAAAAACTATAAGGACCAAACCACAAAGATGAACATGGAAAAATTTAGATTAGTCCACCAAAACTATTAGGGCACTCTAACAAATGACGCTCTAGAAAATATAACAGGAAGATAACGCTGACACAGTTGTACTGAAAAGTGTGTGGGTTCAGAAAGGATGGACGAGATGGAAATAATGACTGACAAGAAAGGGATCATGGGGGATCCAGAAGGAGGTAGGTTGAGAATGTGTGTAAGTGAAGGGTAGTGTCAAGCCCTGCCTCTTTCAAGCGTACCAAAGTAAAATAGGCCAGTGGAGAGTGGCACAACGCCTTTTTTACAGTACAAAAACTGGTTGCCAATTGTCCAGAAGATTTTGACTGCACGTTTGCTTGCAATCGTCAGGTTGGGAACCGACTCCATTAGCTGGGCGACTGGCGGTGAGTATCCTCCTGCCTCCATCACTCAAGTGTATGCGAAATCGTCAGTGACAGGTGACATTGATGTAAATATGAGTGATCGTGCCATCTAGTTGGCGCTGGATCCCCAACCGCGCGAGTGTGAACTGGTTAATAACAAGAATAGTGTAGTTATATTTCCTGCTACTTTTAAAAGCTTCTCAGTTGCTAAATTGGTTAAATATGCTAACCCTGCTCACTTTTCATATCGTGGCATTCAATGGAAATTTGTTTTCAATTTGTGCCAGGTAGCCAAAACTACTGAGAGCATTGTGTTTCATAATTCCCATGATTAAATTATTATATTTGGTAAAACCATGATTAATTGTTGATTATTCCTGGCATCAGAACATTTCATGCAGTTTATAAATATTAACTTCTCACATTCTCCTGAGTCAAATAACAATTTGTGTTTGGTGATAAGTCTCTAAAAAATGTGATATTGTTGGCCTCATTTCTCTATACACAGTACATACTGAATCAGAGACTTGCCGCCACTGTGATACTGAGTTTTATGATGAATGTTAAATGATCCCACAGTACAGTACGTGTGCTAATGTCTTCCCTAAACAACCTGTAAAATATTAGCTGTTTTTTTAATTAAACTCTCTTTCTTTTAAGGGGTGTTGAAGCTTCATGTTAAAGGAAACCTACTAACGACGGATCCAAAATGTTAATTCCTTGATCTATAGTAGTATGACATTTTTAGGGCTAATCCTTTACTCAGCCCAATTTTTAAATCATTTTTTATATTCCCCCAATATGAAATTTACTAAAGAGGCCTGGGGCGTGGAGTAGCCAGCGTTTTTGTGTTTCGCCTACCAATCCATCTTCAGCGACTGCTACAAGGAGATGTGCACGCATAGTAGTATAGCCTTTTTATGTATAACCCTTTTAGACTTGCTTTCTTAGTCACCCAAATCTTTTATAATTTTAATGGCCCCTTATATGCAAATTTACTAAATAGGCCATCCTGGTACAGTCAGGTTCTAACACTAGCTCTGCGTGCGAGCTGGTGCCAGAATCAGGATAATAATATGACCAGTTACCTAATTCTTTAAAGGGAAACCTACATTCCGATTCTACCTAAAGGTAGAACGGGTGGTAGTGGGATGAGCGAGACGTGAGGATAGCCCTTTTGGGCTGATCTCACGTCCCGGCTATGCTTAGTAAACTTTAATCTTGGTATATGCAAATATTGTTAGACGGGCTACTGGGGTGTGGAGTAGCCGGACATGAGGCTACTAGTCGTGGCTACTCCACGCCCCAGTAGCTCGTTCCTTTCCTCCGCCTACTATGTAATCTTGGCGCGCAGCTCCTCGTAGCCCCGCAGACGGGCATGTGAATGAGCCCTAAAAAAGATGCTTACTGCGTGCATCTTTATATACATAACGGGATGGTTGACAGAACGGTGCCGAACGCAAGTTGAACTGAGCCTAAATGTTATTTTTTGCTATACAGTAAGCTGAAAAAAAAATAAAAAAATAAATGCCAAAATTAGGTGTTTTTTAAAAATAAAATATATAAATAATACATATATGCACCCCAAATAGACACCACCAAACTGTACAACTTGTTTGAAAAACAGCCCAAACCAGCGACATAAGTGGAGAAATATGACCTAATTACTATGGAAGTAGAGAAATATGGTGACACAAAGCCTGTGTATTCCTTATAAACATAATGGGGCAGAATTATCAAGCTGTCTGAAGTCGAATATTTGTAGTTGCCATGGCACCAATCACAGCTCAGCTTTCATTTTACCAGTGTTCATGAATATTTCAAAGGGAAGTTGTGATTGGTTTGCCATGGGCAACTGAAATATTCTGACTTTGAACCAGCTTGATAAATCTGCCCCAATATGATTTAGAGATGCATTAGAAAAACTGGGGAGGAGGGAACATGTCCACATCAGAGAGTCAAACGAAATGGCTTAAAACCCCTTACCAGACAGGGCCACCTAATAGGTCACTGTTCCTAACCTAACCATAAGCATTGTCAAGTATTTATAAACTATTTATTTCTTTTATAATTAGACACATTGTAAATAGAAATAGTGTCCTATACTCTATAGTTTATATAACACCACAGGTACAAACTAATGAATCATAAGGCAAGTAATAGTAATAAAGACAAGGGATTCTATATTTGTATTGTCCGTGTATATTGTTACCATGGCACCAGTGCCTTTCATGCATAATAGCATTCGAATAACATTCCAACACTAAGTAGTCATGTTCGAAAGCCTGTAGTGTGAATCAAAGGGAAATGCTGCTGACCTTTCATATACATAGTCAGGTCTTCTTTTTTCATGTAAAATTCGATGAATGCTGCACTTTTTCCTTTATTTTCATTGGATTTTTGTGTCCAGTGTTTATGCTGTAAAAAACCGAAGGATAACCCAAGTTCAGTTGTGCTGATAAATCTTTGCTCAGAACCTCCACTGCTGTCCAATACTATGTCCTAGTTATCATACTCTTTTATTTCTATTTGCTATTATAGTCACAAATAGACATAAAAATAAAGAAATTGTTGTTTTCCAAGATTAAGTCATATAAATCAAAATAATTGTTAATTGCTTTTTTATGGAGCAATTTAACAAGAGTAAATTTGAGATTTCATAAACCTGTTTATAAGTTTGGATCTGTACTCCAATGTATTTCAAATTAATCTTTTAGGTAAGAAGGTTTATGTAAATACAGTATTATTTCCTAGAAAAATATTATACGGAAACAAATTACAACATAACTCAATGAAATTGGTGACTTGCTCAATATAAATGGTGGCTTGCAATTACGTTCTGTTTCTGATTAAAATTTTATTGGTGTTTTCATAACAATAAACTACCATAAAAGTGTTTGTTTTCATCCATAAACTAATAGACATAACTATATCTTTTGTTTCTCATGGAAACATGGTATTTTTTATACACCATGATTGTCACGAAAAAGTAAGAAATTTAAACTTGGCAGCAATTGCTTTCTAATGTTTTTATTCCTTAGCAGGAAATTTGTATAGTTATTTTTTACCTAACCATTCGAAAGCCACAACTCTCAAAATGTTTCATTCACACATTAGTGAACCTTAACGCTGGTCTCATACTGTGACCAGCTCCTGAGCCAGGCTATTCCACAGATTCATAGAACTTACAGAGCCCTGTCGCCTCTGGGTATTAAACTTGTTTCCAGACGCAGACAGCGCCCCTTGTCTTTTGATGATTAACCTGGAACAACTTCCACCATATTCATTTGTATGGACCGTTCATATATTAAAACAAATCAATCATGTCTCCCTTAGTGTTTCTCTTTCTGAGACTAAATAAATCTAATTGTTTATATTCTTTCAACATTTGAGTGTGTTGATTCTACTTAAAATTAAACTTTTATATCTGAAAAGTTCTTGCACATATGGTCATCGTGGTTGAAACAAAAAAACAAAAATAAGAAGACTCTTCTCTTAACTCATCTTAAATCTCATATCCCACCCCAACCTACCCCCTAAACCTCTGTCCAACAAAACACCCCTCCCATTGGTGGTCTGGATTCTAATTGTTCACATGATGGATCGAGCCCCCCCCCCCCCCCACACACACACACACTCTCCACAAGATGGAGAAAGTTGAAGATGCTGTTGGAAAAAGGTGAACCCCATTACTGCATTGTACACTTTATGTTTTATGTTTATTGTAAACCAGTAAAATTCCTGTGACTGATGCAATGTAGATAGCTGTCTTGATGTATCCAATAAAAACAGTTTTTAAAACAAAACTTTTTTAAATCAAAAGCTTCAATAAAATCCCACAAACAACACAAACATTTGGGGATCTGCTATGATGCTGTGGTTTCAGCCTCACTCATACACTACATTATTTGTCTGTTTTAATTTTATCAGTCAATGCTTGGTGTTAGTGTAAGGATGACTGACTTAAACAACATACATTTGTGAGGGAAACCACAGTGAGGTACTATCTGGAAACACGAGTACTTAAGACCACATAATGAACTCATTTTAGAACTATTAGAGTTCAGTCTGACAAAGAATTTGTAGTGCTCCTGCATATGCTAATTTGCTCCTGGGCTGGGGGAGGTCAGAGAGGACTTGCGGATGAACTCAGCCGGTGGCAGGAACACATCTGCCTCTGGCTAGGTTCATTGATGATGTGTTCATTCTATGGAGAGGAATGAGGCTAGTATTATCCTTTTGTAGAAGAACTCAAACAAATTAGATGGCCTGGGGTTCACCTGAGAATATGATAGGGAGATTGTCTTTGGATGTATAATTACGAGAAGTCCAGATAATAGCATTCAACTGAGGTCTACTAAAAGGGTTGGCAACAAACAGTCTCCTCACATTGTGAGAGTGCACATTGTATTCCGGGAAAAGGGGGAAGTATCCACAGGCCAATCCTTCGGTATGGGGAATTGTTCCAATTGGTAAGTTCAAGGAACAAGCAGCAGATCTGCGGACAGATTTACTAACAGGGTGGTATCTGGATTATATTTTATGACAGTGCTGTTTAAAATTCAGTGGACAGACAGCAAAGGACTCTGCTTACTCCAAAAAGAAAAATGTTTAGGGCCTCAGCAGAATGACATTCAAAGAGACAGATTGTAGCAGTCATAACCAAAGACCGCCTTTGGAGGAGAATTGTTTTTTAAAGGAAACTCAAGGCATGTTCAGATGTAGATCCTGATAAAGTATTCTCACGTTTTACAACTGGGGAGAATTTCCGCATCATTTCCGGTAATCTATTTGGCTAAATTTGATTGCCCAAGATATAAAAGGTAAGACCTACAGAGAGTTACGGGAAGGGTAAGAGACCACCAATTGTACGTACATGTGACAAAAGTATGGTGTCAAGCAATGTGGAAGCAATTTGTTTTCCAGATATCTAGTGATTCCTCCACTTCCGAGGAGGAACTGTTACAGAATTACCTTCAGAAGACATCGGTGTATCGATGAAATGTGTAAATCCTTTGGGACTGTTTCAGAATTTGAGTTTAAATTGAGTTTACATAGGACGTACCTATGTTCTGGTTACATTGTATTACTCTATAGAGACGTCATTTTTAGGGGGCAAAAGTAACATTTAGACATGTTTCTATATGGGTGATAATTGTTATACACAATCTAATGCCTGGGGTAAGCACGAGATACATGTGAGAATATTTCTAGACAATAAGGATTGCTAATTTTATGTAAAGTGTGTTCCTCAGAGGCACCTTTGAGGAAGGATATGAAATGCTGCAAAATAACAATAAAATATTAATAAGAATGACCTAAAGCTCAAGCTAATATATATATATATATTATATATATATATATATACCAACTTGTTATCTAAAGCTTCTATAGCTATCCTGCTATAGGTGATATCTAAGTACTACTGCCGTGGATGAGAGAAGCAAAGCAACCTCTAGCTATATATAACGTGCTATACATTCATCCTCTGAAGGGGTTAACCAAATGGACTGAATGTAGTCTCCTTCAATGGACTTGCTACATAGTACTGGAGTGAGTGTTCCCACCCTCTAGTATACTGATGTGTGATTGGTGGCTAAGGAGGCTGGTGTGAAGTGGCGGGAGGGCGCTTCTTTTTTTTTTTTTATAATGCCTTATTATGAGCAGGGATATGCCTGTGTGACTCTGGAATTCATTTGTCTAGTGAGTAAAACAGGGTCTGCATAGTGTGGATGAGTCCTGGTGAGGAGTAATAAATCTTAGGGGCTGTGACCCTGCTTAGAAAAGCTCCTATCAAGTATAGGCAGTCTGAAACGCCACACATGCTAGTAGTGTAGATTTGTACCGTGTTAGCCATGGAGAGCAGAAGAAGACTGAAGAAATCGGCGTACCTTTTTGAGGCTAACCGAGTATATCTGATGGTGAGCTTTCGAGAATCTAGTTCTCTTATCAGACTGATGTTATGCTGAAACAGAAATTCACAGCAATCATCAAAGGATATTAAAAAAAACTCTAAACAAAAGATTGATTAATACAGGGAAATCTATTTACGACGGACGGCATAAAACATTAAAACCCTGTGAGGCGAGACACAAAGCCCTGGCTCTTATCTGCTTGTGGCCTCCAAGTCAGAGGGGTAGGAGTCATGAAGCTGGCATAAATGTTAAGACCACTTTGTAAGGCTGAATCTCCTCATTAATTTATACTCCCATTCTTTCCTTTCCCTCTGTGTCTTAAAATGTCCCATTAAAAGTATCTGCAAATCTTTCCATAGTGTGGTCCTCTCTGGAGAAATGTGCAGCTACTGGGAGATCTTTCCTTTCATTTTTAAAATATCAGATTGGTGCGAGTTCATACGTTGATGGAGTCTCTCGCATGTTCCAACATAAAGGCCTGTGGTTGGACACTGTTGACACATAATAAGGTAGACACATTAGACCTGCAGGAAAGTCCCCTGTGACTGTTACCTGCTGTGATTGAGGTACAGGTACCGGTACCCATGTGAATGTGCTGGCATGTTTTACACCTACTTTGCAGGCAGGGTGAGTACCATTGAAATAATGGAGGTCTCAGGGCCACTCCAGACAACCAGTTGTTTCGGTTTGGTGGTTGCCGGAAGACAGGAGAGAAGGGACTGGAAATATTTCTTTTAGTCTTGTAGTCTTAGTCTTCCTAAAGAACATTGCGGCCTACCCTGAGAATAACAGCTTCCCCCCCAAACATACCAGACAGTCTATCATTACAGCCAGGCCATACCGACTACCACGTAAGTGTTCCGCAGACAAGCCCTGGAAAAACACTCCGTGGAGCTCAGGTCTGAATTTCTCCAGTGGTGCTACAGACCAAAAGTTCATAATGCAAGGGGCCACAATCAGAGAGGAAAATGAGAGGGTCCACAATATGAGGTGGAGATGAGAGGGGCAAAAAATGAGAATGTGATGAAGTGGGCCACATTATGAGGATGAGAGTCCACAATATGAGGAGATGAAGTGTCCATATATGAGGCGGAAGAGGCAACAATATGAAGGGGAGATGTGAGACCACAATATGAGGAGGAATGAGAAGCCACATTTTTGAGGGAGAGATTAGAGTGTCCACAATGTGGGGGAAATGAGAGGGGCACAATATGAAGATGAGATGAAGGGCCCACAATTTGTGGTTGAGATGAGCAGAGTCACAATATGAGGAGGAGATGAGAAGCCAATATGAAGAAATGAGAGTCCATAATATAAGATGATGATGAGAGGGGTACAATAGGAGATGAGATTAGATGGGCCACAATAGAGGGGTGATATGAGAGGCCACATATGAGAGGGAGATGTTGGGCCCACAATAGAGATGGCAGAAGCACTGATTGCTTTTAATATGTCCTACCTAATGCTGGACCCTACATCTAGGTACACATGAGAATCTCCTCCTTAAAACGCAGACTCCTCCAGAACATAGACGTGTTTATACTTAAATGCTTGCATTGTTAAGTAGCAACAAAGAATGTTACTACCTTACTGAACATAAGCATTTACGTATAACACATCTGTGTGCCAGAAAACAGATTCTCCAGATGCGCCTGGAGTGTTATAAACAAATTCAATTGCATCTTGTGCAATCATCTTAGGCTATGATCACATTATGTGTTGCATTGTTTTAAAACATATGGGGGGAAAACGCACTGAAAAACATCCGTGTTTTACGATCATATTAATGATGTTTTGGGATGCATTTTCCTGATGCATTGTTGTTACTTTCAACACATGAAAACGGATTCTTGTTAACGCAGTCTTAGAAGATACAGGTAATATTTCTATTTCGCCTAGGGGGCCTCCAGAATCTATTTCACTGGTGGGCCCAAGGCCCCAGTTCAAACCCTGCTAAACAAACATGTGATCTATATTGTGTGGTGTGTGGGGGGGTGGGGGGGGAGTTGCACAATGATTACAACCAAAAATAATTGATTTATGTTTTTTTTGTGATTTTACAAATTGTGCTAACCTATAGGCCAGATTTGGATCTTGTACAATCACTGGTCCTATTAACCCTTGATACTTTGTTGTCATTTATCTATCATGACCAATTACAGTGGATAATATATTCAAAATAGTTAACAAAACCCATTTAACTCACTGCAAAAAATTACGAGGCTGTTAGGTATCCCTTGATATCCCAATGACGTGGTACAATCCTATGGTGAAAACGATAAAGATCCAAGAAGAAGCACAGGTATTTGTAGATGAAACTATTGAAAATGTATTAATTATATACCGTAATTAATGCTGCTTTATATTTATGTGGCCTATGTTTCATCATATTGAATACATTTGTTACCCTCGTGACATCTGTGACAGGTTCCTCACATAAATAAACCCTTTCCATGCCCTCTTCCTTGCCAGTATTTTGTGTATGAACTGAACACTTACTGCTACATTTATGAGGCTTCCACCTCCTTCCTAGGAAAGGAGGAAGGGAAACTAAGTAAGAGGAGCCTCAGTGAGCCAACACCACATGTTTGCTGTCACATGGATAGAGATGAGGGCTTTTTGTTTATTTTTCACTTCATAATAGTGACACTTTGAATTTGAACTGTGTATTTTTATTGCTCTATGAAGATGATGGTACTCAGTGATGCTAACCTATACCACGCGTGTCAGTGCTGACACGCGTAGCCCATTTTCACTGGACAAACGGCTGCCTGAGAGTTAGTTTCATCCACATGACCAGGTGCAGCAGCGCGAGGCTGAGAGATTGCACTGAGCTTCCAGCATCCCCTCGCCTCCCTCTCCTCCCTGGCCAGCCCCTCCCCATGTGTTGAACTGTGCCTAGTGTCTCCAGTCGCACAGGTATCGCATGGGAACTGCAGAGGGTGACCCGGCCATAACCATGGAGATCTATGCAGCTCCTGATAGTTTGGGCTTTTACTCCTGGGGGAGCTGACAAAGAAAGATGATAGATTACTAAAAAGATAAGAAAAAAGATAGAAAAAACAAGAAAGAAGAAAAACAAGAAAAATCAAAATAAAAAAAAAGGGGGGGGAAAAAAGCGGAGAGCACTAGCAATTGACAAGTACAGAAATCAGAGAACAAAAAAAACAAAAAATAAGCAACCATAAATTTGAACTTTATTAAAACACAGAAAGAAAAAAAAAAAAAGTGAACAATCAGATCAAAGGAACAAGAAACTAAAAAGAGAAGGAAAAGAAAAAAAAGAAAAAAAAAAACAAAAGATAGAAGGATACGTAATCAATAGACAAATTTTAGAGAAAGGAATAATTAACGAACAAAAGAACAGAAGAAAAAGAAAAACAGGAAAGAGAAAAAAAAGAAAAAAGAATAGATGAAAGAAAAAAAAAAAAGAGAACAAGAAGAAAAAAAAAAAGAAAGATGGCAGCACATCGTCAGAGGTCACATGTGGCTGCCCTGCGTGATGTCCCCCGCATGCTGCCACCCTCTACATGACCCATCTCCTATAGCAGGGGCAAGGGAGGAAACAACTCACTCATAGTAGTAAGGTCAGTGCACTGTATGATAGAAGCCAGTATCAGGGCTTGTGTGTCGTTGTGTGAATGTCCAAGCCTGAATAATCGCAAAGCCTTCAAATCGCAAAGGACATTGCGTTATTTGCTCTCACACCTTCTCAATGCCAAGAGGGCATGAGGGAGATGGCAGCAGTGCGCCTGCGCCCTCGCTATAACTGTGAACTTTCATGACGACAGGCTCACAGGTTATAAGCATTTCCAACATGGTATGTTGATTGTAACGATCGATTACAATGTGTGATTGTGATAGTAATAGATGATTGGGAAAATCTCCATATATGCCATAATGTTCTATCGTATACTGTAGTATGGCAGTACCTGTGAGATCAAATCAACCCAGAACCTGGTTACAAGTAACCCTAAGAAGTTAAAATAATCTCCGTATATACTCGAGCATAAGCCGAACGGAGTATAAGCGAGGCCCTAATTTACCACAAAACGGAACACACTATGACTCGAGTCTAAGCGCGGGTGGGAAATGCATTGGTTCACAGCCTCCCCAGTATATAGCCAGCCCACCCCCTGCCCCAGTGTATTAGCCTGCCAGCCCTGCCCAGTGTATATAGCCTCCAGCCCTGCCCCAGTTTGTATATAGCTGCCAGCCCTGCCCCAGGTATATAGCATGCCAGACCTGCCCCCACGGGTATATAGCCTGCCAGACCCTGCCCCCGGGGATATAGCCTTCGCCACCTATTTTTTTGAAACTCGAGTAGTACCGCCGCCGTTTTGGGTTTTCAGGACATTTTGTGCTGAAAAATCTAGCTTATACTCGAGTAATATAAGGGTTAAGTATTGGATATTGTAAACTATAAATATCACGAAAAACTTAGGTATTTTTGTTATGTCAACAAG
Organism: Engystomops pustulosus; assembly: GCA_019512145.1. Lineage (NCBI taxonomy): Eukaryota > Metazoa > Chordata > Amphibia > Anura > Leptodactylidae > Engystomops > Engystomops pustulosus. Next base: position 96,266,174 of record CM033643.1, read on the forward strand.
GGGACACAAACACACCGAATTATGCTGGTTTAGTTTGGCGAATTTGAACACCCACAGAGTGCAAAAGGTGCCCATCAATGGGCTAATCCACCGAGAGTGCAAGCACGAATACAGAGGAATGTAACGAGTTGCGAGGCAAGAGTGCAAGGTGTGCTGTTAAGTGCATAGTCTTGAGAAACGAAAAAACATAAATGGGAAAAAAGAATGTATTTGTTTTCTGTGTATAATGTGTTCATCCTCATTGAAGTAGATTACTCATGGACATGGCTTTCCCAAGTGTGTTGTCTTGTGAAAGTATGACAAGCCTTTAACGAGTTGCAAAACCGAAAAATGTATTAGTCTGGCAATTACTTCACTATAATATGGCAATATGGCAAGACCCGACTTAAGATAAACCGTAATATAACAAACCAAGTTTACTTTATTGACTCAATACACTTATAAAATCGCTCAGGATAGCCAAAAAAAATTGAACATACAGCATGTGGCATACCATGTCAAAAATTGGACCCTGGAACAAGGAGGCTGAATTATGAATAGCGGACATTATGCCAGTATATATACAGACTAGACTGAGTAAACCGATGATGTCTAAGTCTAAAGTACCATACAGCCAACGTCAAAGGCATGGGTCAGTATTCAAATCCACGAGATTGCATATGACAGCAACATCGTACCATGGGTTATTGCAAGTCAACCTCCCTGACTGCGCTTTCAGCCATCAGACGCCTTACCTCCTAGGCAGGCGGGTTTGTTTAATACTAATGGTTTTGTTTATCGTGTTCATCACCATTTAAGAAATTACTCAGGAGATGGACTACAAAGGGTATGTCTTGTGAGTGTATACAAGCCTTGAACAGCTGTTTAAGGGGTATATGTTTTGCAACAGATGCAAGCAGTGGTATTTGGAGGGCCTAGCATGGACTAAATAGCTCACATTGGCAACACTGGGGCCATTTTAGGGCTATCTGGTAATAGGGCCTAGATCAGACAAAATGGGCACTGGCTAGGGCAAAGTGAGATAAAGTGGTTGGAGGGGGACAAGCTAGGGTTCACAGGCTGGTAGCGGGATAAAGTGGAAAAAAAGGGGGAGTTTGGGTAGCGGAAAAAGTGGCGAGGAGGCTAGTCCCAAGTGACCAACCTATATACATTGATGTTGGGTGATATTAGGGATGCCAGCTGTGTCACGCTTGTCAGGGAGGACAAGCGGGAAAGTCTTCTGAGGGCGAGTCTGTGGACCCCTGGAAACCACGTGGGGGTCGGAATGGGTACCGCGGTGGCGGCCAAGGCAATGGATGCAGGAAACAGCCAGCAAATTGAGATTGACAGCACAAGAATGCAGTGGAGACTGGAAATGCTGGTGACGGAAAATGAGGACACCATGGGCTGGAACCTCGGAAGGCACGGCAGAAGCACGGAAGGCAGGAGGTCTACCAGTGGGACTGGGACCCCTGGACGGCACGCAGGAAGCTACAGCGTCATGGGAAGGACACAGAGGAGACGGAGCACAGGACTTGGATCCACAGGCTACAGACCACAGGACTCGGAACCAGATGGACCAGGGACTCGGACCACAGGACTCAGACCCACAGGTATTCCGGACCAGACACGGACACCAGCGCACGGACCACGGCGTAACCGCGGAACCACAGGACACGGCCACTGGCAGACCAGGATACGGACACTGGACACAGACCCAAGCTATGACACTGCGACATCGACACAGGATATGGACCACAGGACACGGCCCATAGGATACGAAGACAACCGGACAGGCCACAGGATATGGACACATAGGATACGACCACCAGGCACAAGATCAACAGAAGGACCACCGGACACGGATACAGGATATGGACAACAGGAATAGGACAACAGGGATGTGTTGAAATGAACCCAGGGGACACGGGAGGCTCTGAAACACTCAGGAACACGGACGGCGTCTTCGGAAAGCTCGGAACACGGGACCTCGGGAACCGGGACGACATGGGTAACGGACCGGACCTCGGGATAACACACAGGAGGCTTTCATTAGTGGGCAAAGATGGCAACGCCCAAGACGTTGCCATCTTTTGGCACGATTGACAGGTGTTACTGTAAGTTTTAATGCAATATGCCAGCAACGAATTACCGGGCTATGGAGAGGGACCGCCCTGAGACCTCTATGCACCGCACCATGGATAGAACGTAGATTATATGTCACATGTCCGGTATAAGGGGTTAAATTACTAACAACCAGGTCCAGGTAGCATGAAGCATTAAAGATTATACAGGAGAAAAATTGATCCTGTGAAAAACAGATTTAAAGGCGGCCAAAAATAGAAACTGAAAGAAAATATGCCCATAAAAAGCTAAAAATAATCCCAAATTATTTACCAAATTATATAAATAGTAATAAAAATGAAAAAGGAGCGTATGGGCCTCTTGGGAATAACTGGGGGGTCATGGGTAGAAGGGAGAGTGGAAAGGAGCCAACTATGGATGTCTTCTTCAACTGGTCTACCCAGAAAGTACCATGGGAATGCGATGATGTTATGTATATGGTCGCAAGGACCATTATGCATTTAACATTAATTTTCGAGACGGCTATAGCAATTGTGCATAATCAAAGCAAACGTGATCGGAAACTTAGAGCACTTGTGAGTCTCACATTCGGTTTGGTAAGCGATTTGAGGGGTTGTATTAGAGATGTCTGGACTATCTCACTGTAAAGATACTTATAACCCGAGCAGCCGCCTGGGTTTAAGGGGTCAGTCCTGTCAAGTTTGATACATAAAATGAGACATGCGAGACTAGGGTAAACTATGGTTATTGTGAGTAAAACCCAAATGGCTAGTGATAGCAAAACAAAGGGTCTTCTTAATGGCACCATTGTCAGGAGTTGTGTACCAGGTGCGGACAGGGCCAATATTGTAATTTGTTATTAATGACCTCTTAGAGGGTATTTACAAAGTAGAATTTCCTATCTTGCAGAGATACTACAAGTTGTGTAAAGTAATTTCATATAGAGGAGGATTAGGAGACGGATGAGATGGATCGGCGATATCGGAAGGGGGCGGGGAGAAGGATCACGATGATTTCTTTGGATGGGAGATGTACAAACTAAAGGATTTGATGGGGATTGGGATTGGAGGAAGGATCAGGGATTTGAGAAGGGGGAAGCGGAGAGTGGAGTTGGAGGAGCGGGATGAGGATTAGGATGGGGGGATTGAGTTGGGGATACTCAGAATGGGAGGGGGATGATCGGAGCGGAGAGAGGAGTGAGATATATTAGGGATAGGATAGGATAATAATTGAGAGAAGAGGGGAGGGGAAGAGGGGAGGGGGGAGATGGGGATGGGAGATGATGGGCGGGATGGAGGATTTAATTGGAGGGAGATAGTGTGGATAGGATGAGATGATGGAGGGGGAGGAAGGAGGGGGATGGGGAGAGGATGGAGATGATGGATGAGGGAAGGGGATATTGATTGATATAGATATTGGGCCTGACCACAGGTTTGTCTGCGGAAGAGCGAGGAACAGGGAAGGGAGAGGGGGGGGAAGAGAGAGCTTGGGGCTGATCTGCCAGGGGGGAGATTTCTTCGATGGGTGGCATCTGGAGAGTATGCTGATCCTCCGGAGAGAATTGGATTACTAGTAAGGGATTGCGCTGGGATTCCTAGCCCTCTTCTTCCCCCTCTTGTGGGGATGGGTTTTCGGTTGTTTGCTCATTTGATTGTCCAGCTGCAGGTTTTTCGTTTTTTATTTGGACCGTGTGGAATTCGGTTCCGATGTGCCTGTATTTGGTCAAGGTTTGTGGGTAGGTTGTGTTTGTGGTGGCGGGAGTTTGGGGGGGTGAAGGATCTGCGGAGGAGGATGGAGTTGGAGGAGGAATAGGGGAGTTTGCGGATGGGGGAGGGAGGAAGAGGGATATTTGAGATGAGGATGAGTTCGGGATGTTGGGGATCAGGGGGGAGGAGGGGGAAACAGGGAGGGATTGGAGGGGGGGGAGTGAAGGATGTAGGGATCGGAGGGAGTATGAGTATGATAGGATAGGAAGGATCTTTGAAGGGAGCTTGGGGAGATAGGAGAGTATGTGTGGGGTGGGGAGTGGTAAGATACAGGTAGGATGTGGGAAAACTGGAGGGTGGGCTGGACAAATGGGCAGTATGAGGTAAAGTAGATAAATGAAGGTTAGGGAATAATGTGTTACCAGTTGTGGGCACAGTGTATAAAGAAGGACCAAGTAGAAACCTGGGACAGGTGCAGAGGAGGCAACAGTAGTATTTAGGGGAATGGGGGGGACTAGTAGTTACCAATGCACAGATTACAAATTTGGATTATTCAGTTTAGAAGAAAAAAGACAACTGAGGGGAAGAACCTCATTCAAAATGTAGAAATTAACGCTCGCTCGGATTCAAAGGACCTTGGGATATTTTTAACACACCTAATAACTCACCTACACGCATAGGTTCTTATTTCATAATCAATTGCAAGCATTCCCTTCTACTGTTGATTACATTACAAACAATGACTATTCATAGATCATATAAGGTAACATTACCGCACCCTCAACCGAAACCTCCCCCACCAACCCCTCCGCATTCTAACCTTCTCACTTTCCTCGGAGTCCGATGTCACTGGTCTTTTCTGCCGTTTCAAGTTCTGTATAGCAGTGATGTGACCATTGTTGGTCACTTACTATTCTATAATAACCTTTTTAGTTATGAACTTTTGTGCAAATTGCTGACCTACATTACGCACCCTATTGTTTTTACGATGCAATATTGTGAAGATGTTCCCCTTAACATGATTATGCGCAATTCTACGCGGTCAGATCCCAAAATAATAATATGAACATTAAATGAGAAATACCTAGAATGGACAGTACAAGGATTCTCCAAGATCTTTTTATACTAGGCAGTTGCCAGGACAAGAGGAAAGACGGTTTTACTGATTCGTTTGGAATGGTGTTAATTGATGATATTCAAGAGGGGCATGGATGCATTTCTAGAGCAGCATAATATAACATTGTATGGAGAATAAGAATTTTTTGGCTAGCAGTTTATGTGATCCAGGAGGACTTACTTACGACCATCAATATAGGGGTTGGGAAAATAATTATTCCCTGCTTGGGTCAATGGATCAACCCTTTGGCTTCTTCGGATCACTGCAAATAATGTAGTAGGTTGGACTGATCGGAATGTGGCTTTTCTTTTACTATGTATATGATGGTAATGATTGAAAAGCTAGAGGTAAAATAGGTTTTCCTAAGTTGGTGGGGATCTTAATGTGCAGAAAAGATGCGTATGAAATTGTGTTGAAGAATACAAAAATTTGGCTCTGTATCTGGTCCCAATTGTGTTTTATCAAAGATTCCTTAAATTTAAACAAAGCAAGGAACAGGGGAAATTCCTGCCCCCCCCACTGCAGTGACGCATCATAAAAGTTTTCATATTTGGTGAACAAAAACAGGGAAAGGAGGGCCTCATTTCCCTCGTGAAGCATCCGCAAAGAGACAAGAATGAGGCCACAAAAAAGGCAGCGAGTAATTAAAAAATATGCATTCTACCATTATCAAAGCACTGTCTATGCATAAACACTGATTTAAAAAGTATCTTTCAGCTAAATTTAACTAGACATGCATTTCGGTCACTACCATGGAATGAATTTTAAAAAAGTTAGCTTCGAGGTAATCACCGGCAACTAAAAAGCATGCTCAGCCCGTGAATAAATGACCATATGGTGGCTCCATTTCACCGTCAGGAGTTTGGTGCTTTGGTATCCCAAAGTTACGCAGTGGCTCTTTGCATCATAAATAACTAGAGATGAGCGAGCACTAAAATGCTCGGGTGCTCGTTATTCGAGACGAACTTTTCCGTAATCCGTTGTGAATCTTCAATTTTTGGGTCAAACTTTATGTATTGTTCAAACAAATTACAAATTGTAAATTCCACCTCCATTTTGGTTGATATGAACAAACTTCCTAAAGTTGGCTTTGCATACATTGAGGGGGGTGTAGTTTCAATAATAAAAATGTGGAAAAAAAAAAAAGAATGTGAAAAATTGCACCCACAATTCTGGCCCCTTAACAATTTAGAGAAAAGAGAGGAAGAATAAAAAGCCATAAAAATTAAAAAGCTATAACTATCTGCCTGAAAAGCTCAACATTTTGAACTTTGTTTTTTTTTTTTATAATTAAACGCAAAAGATATCGTCCAAGTTTTTCCATTAATTTGAAGTACAATGTGTGACGAGAAAACAATCTCAAAACTACCTGGTATGTTGAAGGTGAACTCTGGCGGACTTCAGTGCAGCAGCGTCACCTAGTGGACATCGGGCGCACGACCTTAGTGAATCCCGGCAAGCTCTTAATCAACGTCGGAGAACACACCCCGGGATCGCAAATGGACCGGGTAAGTAAATAAGCCCCAATGGGTCAGCGAAATATCCGCATAAACTTTCCAGTGCAGGTTTTTCTGATAGTCTCCAATAAAAGTCTCTATAAGGCCATTGTACACAAACATTGTGGGGATGTATATATATGGCCACAAATTTGTGGAGGGATATACAACCCCATACGCGTCTATGGTGCCCTGCCCGGTGCCGGGAAAAAGATCGGGCATTCCTCCTCTCCAGCCGAATGTGTGCTACACCTGAATCCTGTACCGGGCAAAGTACATGTTTGTTTGCAAGACGCCTTGATGTGATGTCCATATTCATCAAGGAACACGACTAGAGATGAGCGAGCACTAAAATGCTCGAGTGCTCGTTATTCGAGACGAGCTTTTCCAGATGCTCGAGTGCTCGTCTCGAATAACGAGCCCCATTGTAGTCAATGGGAGACTCGAGCATTTTTCTAAGGGACCATGGTTCAGGAATAAAATGTGTTATTTAATTGAAAAAGAATGTCTTCTGATAAGTTAGCAGATGTATGCAAACATCTGCAATCTATTCTTCACTGTTCCGCGCATATATTATGTGCTGCCCGATGTCTCCCTGTGCTGCCCGATGTCACCCTGTGCTGCCCGATGTCACCCTGTGCTGCCCGATAGAAGGTCATTAATATGTTATTTTAGCTCTAAAATGTACACACTCATACAGATTAATAGGAGAAAATGCATCTCAAATTTGGTTGTGCTACATATGGATGTAGCCTGCTGTTTGGGTACACAGATGAGCACAGAAGGAAAAAAGGGCCTTTGTGCTTTTGGAGGGCAGATTTTAGTGCAATAGTTTTCAGGTACCATGACTTTTGTATAGGCTCAGAGGTACCAAAGCTCAGAAAGTAAGGAGCAGAATTGGGCTTTTGAAGGCCAAATTGTACTGTACTATATTTCAGGTGCTAAGGTTTAAAGAAGAATAGTGAAATTTTAATTCGAATATATGTGGTACAAAACTGCTTTTTTGGCTTATTGCAGAGCAGAATTTGTTGTGATACATATAAGATGCTACATGAATTACCAGTTTAGTTTAAATAGTGATGCCATTTGAAAACTATATCCCACAAGAAATGTATCCAATATGATCCAATAGGTACTTTCCAATGGCATTTACTGGTGGAGAGTGCCAATCACAGTGACCTTTGTATTGACACAATTTTAGGCTTTTCATTGTAATAGAAATTTAACCTGGTCACATGAGTGAGTATTTTTTGTGACAACATTTTTGGGAGACAATACCTTATTGATGACATCTTATTAACTCTTTCTCATTAGAGATCCAGAAAACTATCAATTTAAAATTTTATATGGTGATTGGGTCTGAATGGTTATGGTAAAACTCTATTTACCGTATATATTTTTATACACTATGGGGAACATTTACTAAAAACCAGGGGCGTAACTAGGAGAGGCTGGGCCCCATAGCAGATTTCTGCATGGGGCCCCCCTTCTCCTTAAAATATATATATATATGGCAGGCACACGTTGGTGCGCTGGAGAGGAGGAGAGGTGAGCGCAGCTAACCCCTCCCCTCTCAATAGAGAATAGAGCCGCATGGCCGTTCTTACGGCCATAGATAGAGCACGCTCTATCTCTTTTGCTCGAAACAGTGAGTACTCATTGTACTCACCGTAACAAGCCCTGGCGTATAGAAGACTATGGGGGAAGTATATCCGGCAGCAAATTTGCCAGATTTACGTCCCCCATATGTTCTTGGGAAGGTACCCCTATACACACATGTTTATACAATTACACACATTTATACACTAATATATATACACCTTTATATACACACATAAAGTTCTAGACTCGTATACTCGCACCCATATACATACAAGCATTCACTTATACACACATTTATGCACTCACATACATTTATACACAGAGTATATACAAACTCATACAGTATACACATTATATACATATAATACATATACAATACACACATTATATATATATATATATATATATATACACATACATATACACACATACAGTATACACTGACCATATATACACATACATGCAGGATAAAAACACCATATACACACATGCTGCATATACATACAGAATATACACACATACAGCAAATACACACACATTCAGTATATACAGCATACATACTTACCACATACAAAAACACACACACACACACATCTAAATATATAATATATATATATATTATTATATATATATTATACACAATATTTAAATGTGCACATCTATTCTAATATAAATATAATGCAATCGTAAAACAATTATTTGCTTCAATGCATTATACACAGTATTAACTTTATACATAATAATATATACAGTAATAATACATATCAGTGTATATAATTATAACTGATTATATAACATATATACACAGTAGATGCATATATACCACATATACATAGATTTAACATACGATATATTACAACTAATGAGCTATATAACCAGTATATATATATATATATATATATATCTATATAATACCTAGTATATTATAATCACAATATATAACATAATATACCATATACCTTATATACAATAATACACATATCCACCCGGCCACTTTATTAGTACCACCATGCTAGGCAACAAAAGGTTTGGACCCCCTTTTGCCTTCATGAACTGCCTCAATTCTTTGTGCAAAGATTCAACAAGGTGCTGGAAAGCATCCTCAGAGATTTTTGGTCCATATTGACAGGATGGCATCACAGTTGCCGCAGATTTGTCGGCTGCACATCCATGATGCGAATCTTCCCTTCCACCACCAAATCCCAAAGAGCTCAATTTGGAGTTGAGATCGTGGTGACTGTGGAGGCCATTTGAGTACAGTGAATTCCCAGCTTTTATGACATGGCGCATTATCTTCTGAAGTGCCTTCGATAGTGGACATGGTCATAAAGGCTCAATGTCCACAATACTCAGTGTAGGCTTGCGTTGCAACGATTCTCAATTGGTACCAAGGGGCCCAAAGAGTGCCAAGAAAATATTCCCACACCATGACACTCACCAACCACGCCAGCCTGAACTGTTGAACAAAGGCGATGGACGCATCTTTCCATGTTGTTGACGGCCAATTCTTGACCCTAACCATCCGAATGTCGCAGCGAAATCGAGACTCATCAGACCAGGCAACGTTTTTCCAATCTTCTACGTGTCCAATTTCGATGAGCTTGTGCAAATTGTTAGCCCTCGGTTCCTTTTCTTTAGCTTGAAAGGAGTGGCACCCGGTGTGGTCTTCTGCTGGCTGTAGCCCCAATCTGCCTAACAGTTCAACGTCTGTGCGCGTTCAGAATGCTCTTCTGCCTACCTGTGGTGGTAACGTGGCTGATTTGAGTCACTGTTGCCTGTCTCTATCACTCAACCATTGTCTGCCCATTCTCCTTCCTGACCGTCTGGCTCAACTAGGCATTTCCGCCGCCACAGACACTGGCCGCTCATGGATTTTTTTCTTTTCGGACCATTCTCTGTAAACCCTAGTATATGGGCTTGTGGCGTGAACAATCCCAGTAGGTCAGCAGTTCGCAATACGCTATCGACAGTCCTTCTGGCACCCCAACCATTCCACGTTTCCATAAGGCACCACAGCACCTTTCTTCCCCCATATACTGATGCTCGTTTGCGTGCAGGGGAGATTGTCCTTGACCAGGTCTACATGCCTAATGCACTGAGTTGCCGCCATGTGATTGGCTGATTAGAATTAAGTGTTAAGGCAGTTGGACAGTGTACCAATAAAGTGGCCGTGAGTGTACACAGTATATAAATATATACACAGTATATATGCAATATATACACATGCACACAGTATATACATATATACACAGTATATACATATATACACATATACACAGTATATACATCTATATACAGTATAGACCTATATACACATATACACAGTATATACACATGTACACAGTATACAGTATACACATATACACAGTATATACATATATACACATATACACTGTATATACATATATACACATATACACTGTATATACATATATACACAGTATATGCATATAAATACATATATACATAAAGATAAATACACTTGTATATACTTACCTTGTAGGAAGTTTGGGGGCTGTATGGGTGTTCAGGCAGGTGTTCAGGTGAGTGTCCAGTGGCATTCAGAAGGTGGGCGGGGGGGGGGGCAGAGTGTCGACTGTGTTCCCCTGCAGGATGATGAGCGGGCATGTCAGGGAGATGAGCGGGCGGGTCATAGAGGTGGCTTGGGGGCGGGTCAAGGAGATGAGCAGGCAGGCGATTCCGGAAAGAGGTGGGTGGGCCAGCCCAGGAGAGATGTGTAGATGCACAGAGAGGAAGGGGCCCGAGGGCACGATCCGGCAGGCACCCGGCACTGCAGCCCCGGACCACTTACCCCAGGCCGTGGCAAAGCACTGCAGGGAGCGTGCATCCCCAGGCCCCTGAACCTCACGGGCCCCGTAGCAACTGGCACACATTCTTCATTAATCTGGCACTCCCTGCACTACTCCGACAGTATGCACCAACTTTTTTTGGTGCAATTTTAACATGGGGTGTGCAACACACTTTTGTTGGACTCATGATAAATGTGGCGCGCTCCGATCAGGTATAATGCAGCCATGACACAAATGAGTCACTGGCGATACATATGTTGCGCGGACACTTCTTAAATACATGTGCAAGTAGTTTGCACATAAAAGAACGTCCTAACATTTTATTTTTATATCTATGAAGTTATGTTAGGGCCTGTTGTTGTGGGATGATTTGTTATATTTATTTGTGCCATTTTCTATCACTTTTTACTTACATTTTTTTATGCAGCAATATTTGAAAAATTTTATCTTAGGTGTTGTTTTAATATATTTTTTGGTGTTTACTGTGTGAGTTAAATTATGAATAATGTTATTAAATTATATGTTGTTTGAAATGGAAAGGAACATTTGGTACATTTTATCCAATTATACTATTTAATCTGTGATTTTGAACTTTAAAAAAAAAGGTTTAACTTTTTACTTGTAGTCCCACTGTAAGACTTGTGATCTTATTCACACTTACAATAATGATGTATTGTAGTGTATAAACATTGTCAACCATGAACATGCACAATCTGAAAACTATAGTCAAAAGCTGGGGACAACTTTACTGCTCTTCTTTAGTGGGAAACTCATTTAAATGTTGTAGTCACTGTGATCGCTATACCTAGAGAGGAACCCGCTTGTTCTGGTCTCCTAACCTGCTCAGTGTCCACTACAGGCATTGTACTAGCCGTGGGTAGGGAGATCTACTCATAAACCTGAATTTTCATTTAAACACAGGCCCTTTAAAAAGTACTCATCCACATCTAGATGTTTCTTTTTATTCCATAATTGCCGCTACAAATTATTTCTCAGCTTAGCAAATTTGCTTTGACCTGTTTCACCGACAGGCAGATTTCCAATTACAGAACCTGATTCTCTTCATATAAAAATAGTCTAAAATGCTTTACTACCGAGTTGTATTCCAGCATTCATTGTCTTAAAAGGGAAAAGTAATTAAACATTAAAGAATGGTAATACAAATTTTCACAAATGCTAAATGCATGATTTTCTGCATTTTTTAAAAACATCCTTGTTGCAGCTCTTCTGTAAAGCGATGAAGTTAATTTTATTGGCAGGTCTTTGTTCGTCTCCTATTCAGTGAAGTTGGGGAGATGTCCTGCTAAGGGCTGCCATCAGGAGCCCACTCAAAGAGAGAGCAACAGGCTCCCCTTTTCTTGATAATGTGTGTTGTTAGTGACATTTATTAAATATGCAATATGGTCAGTTGTGTTATAGAAGTGAGTGGCTTATAATTTCTCAAAATAGTATAATATGTCGTTCAGGAGTGGTATTCAACAGAGTATAGAATTGCTCCTTCTCTAAAGAGCAGATCATTCAGATGATCCTCTTATCATGCACCTTTTTAGTATCTCAAACTGAGCCACTTTAGCAATATGTTGGTCTTACAAGTGGCTCTCATGATAGCTCTGTTTAGAGATAATATAAAGCATCCACTGTTTTCCCTTTTTTATTTTCTTCTTTTAATAACACTACTCACAAAGGTAAAATTTTAGAAGGCCTTAAATATAAAATTGTGTGTCCAAGTTTGGGATACGAAAAGGGCATATGAAAAGTAGATCATCTGTCTACTCTTTGGAGAAGGACTAATACTTGACTTCATTGAAACCCACACATGAAGGACATTTTGATTCTCCGAATTGGGGAGGACCTTGAAGCCTTGAAAAGCTTGTTAGTTACATTATTCCTGTGGAACCTGACGGACTTGTTTGTATGTTCCCAAATTCTCCTCAGAAAACTTGTACATGTGCTTATCTTTTAACAATTGTTAAAAGATAAAATAACGTGTATGAAAACCTAATTGTTTCACAGCCAGCCACATGATTGTGAGAAGGAGGGCGGAAATGGATCAACTCCTAGGTACAGATAGAAAACAAATCGGTATACATTTCTATCTTTTGAGTAAAGTATGCAGCAACTAGAAAAGAATAATTGTAAAATAATAATTGATTTTTCTGTACATTATCTATTAATAGTTTTCCTCTAAAAAATAATTTCATTACTGTACCTAATAATATCACCTTTAAGAAAAAGTCTTTGTCTTTTAAAATGTTAAGCCTTTATATTATCAAGAAATGGATATCTTGTTGATAAGTCAAATATCTATGATGAGAATATTCCTTTAAGGAAAATAACACATATTACACCTTGCTAAATTCTCCAAAGGTGCACTTTCAAAACATGGTACACTTGTTGGGGTTCCCTCGTTTTTGGTACCATCAGGGCTTTCCAAATGCATCGGGCGACACATGTAAAGGTGATTGTCAACTCTGGCTTCTAAAGGCCAAAGCCCCCTCTTTCCTTTGAGCTTCATGCAATACCCATACAAACACTTTAGTGCAAAATCGGTGCAGTTCTGTGATTAGGCAGAATAGTTTTACACATTATGGGGGTTGTTTCACTCTTTTATCCCCCCCTCCCACCCGTGGCTTCAAAAATTGGGGTAAAGTGGACTTTTTTGAGAAATTTGCACCTTTTTTTACCCTTTTGGGGCCTAATTGCATCAAACACCTGTTGGGGGAAATACACAAATTACAACCTTGCTAAACTCCTCTCAAGGGGGGTACTTCCAAAATGGTGTCTCAATGTTGCGGGCTTTCCTTTCATCTGTTTTCTGGGTACCATTATGGTTCTCCAAATGCCTCCTGTCACTGAAAACTTTCAGAGCCATATTTGCCCTCCAAAAACGAAAAACACCGCTCTTCGCTTCCAAGTGCCCCTGTGTCCGTACAGGCAGGGTACAGTTGACAAAATGGGTATTGGCATGCTCAGAGGAATTGCCAACATTTGGTAAGAATGCATTTTCCCTTTTTAAACCCATTGTGAAGGTGCAAAATTTTAGTGTTCAATGAATCTATAGTAGATTAAAATACATTTCTGTAATTTCACTTTCATTTATCTTTCACCATCATGAAACGTCATGAGGTTAACAACAAATTCACCAAAGGTTTTTGAATATTTTGAGGGGTGTATTTCTAAAAGGTTTCATTTGTGGGGTTTCTGTCAATGTGGTGCCCTTATAAAGGTCCTGCTAACTAATGGACCCTCCAAAAGTAGGTTTGAATCGATTTTCATGACAATCTGAAAAATTGCACCTAACATGTTATAAGCCTCCTAACACTCAAAAAAACGGAAAAGATTTTTGAAAAATGAGCCAAGTTAAGGCAGACATTGGAAAATGTTAGTTATCACGTTAGTTTAGTTGATATGACCAACTTTCCCAAAAAGTAGAAAATTTGAATTTGGAAAACATGGGTTTTTTTCAAAATTTTTGCCAAATGGGAAAATACACATATTACACCTTGCTAAATTTCTCCAAAGGGTGCACTTTCCAAAATGGTGACACTTGTTGGGGTTCCCTCGGTTTTTGGTACCATCAGGGCTTTTCCAAATGCATCGGCTCACATGTAAAGGTGATTGTCAAACTCTGGCTTCTAAAGGCCAAAGCCCCTCTTTCCCTTTGAGCTTCATGCAAATACCCATACAAACACTTTAGATGCAATCTGGTGCAGTTCTGTGATTAGGAGAATAGTTTTACACCATTATGGGGGTTGTTTCATCTTTTATCCCCCCCTTCCCTCCACCGGTGGCTTCAAAAATTGGGGTAAAAGTGGACTTTTTTTAGAAATTTTCCCTTTTTTAATCCCTTTTGGGGCCAATTGCATAAACACCTGTTGGGGGAAATACACAAATTACACCTGCTAAACTCTCTCCAAGGGGGGTACTTTCCAAAAATGGGTCTCATGTTGGGGCTTTCCTTTCTCGTTTTGGTACCATTATGGCTCTCCAAATGCTCCTGTCACTGAAAACTTTTCAGAGCCATATTTTGCCCTCCAAAAACGAAACAACGCTCTTCCATTCCAAGTGCCCCCCTGTGTCCGTACAGCAGGGTACAGTGACAAAATGGGTATTGGCATGCTCAGAGGAATTGCCTAAACATTGTAAAATGCATTTTCTTTTTAAACCCATTGTGAAGGTGCAAATTTAGTGTTCAATGAATCTTAGTAAATAAAATTACATTTCGTAATTTCACTTTCATTTATCTTCACCTTCATGAAAAGATCATAGGGTTAACAAAATTCCCAAAGGTTTTTTTTTGAATATTTGAGGGGTGTAGTTTCTAAAATGGTTTCATTTGTGGGGGTTTCCTGTCATGTGGGCCTTATAAAGTCACTTCTAACTAAGGACCCTCCAAAAGAGGTTTGAATGATTTCATGACAAACTGAAAAATTGCACCTAAAGTTATAAGCCTCCTAACAACATCCTAAAAAAAGGAAAGATTTTTGAAAAATGATGCCAAGTAAAGGCAGACATCTGGAAAATGTTAGTTATCACGTTATTTTAGTGATATGACCAAACTTTCCAAAAAGTAGAAAATTTGAATTTGGAAACATTGGGTTTTTTCAAATTTTTGCCAAACTTCCATTTATTTCCATAAATAATAGCTAAAATAAATTGATTAATTTCTCAACCAACATGAAGTACAAGTGTCACGAAAAACAATCTCAAAATCACGGATATGTTTAAGTGTTCCAAAGTTATAACCACTTAAATAGACACGTCCAGATTTTAAAAAAAGGGCCGTGTCAGGAGGTGAAAAGTGGCTTCAGCGTTAAGGGTTAAATGATGTTCGTCCATTAAGTTGAACTCCAAATTGGCCATAAAGAAAAGTTAAATGGGGTTGAAGAGGGTAAAACTCTTGTTTGCTGCATTTGCAGGTTGGATTAAACATTTCAGCGTGATGTACCTAGTTTGAGGATTTCATGTTACCAACTTTGTCATAGAGTTTAAAGAAACCTCTTAATGCAGCCAAATGCTTAGGGAAACTTCTTAAAGACATAATGGTTTAAAATGGCTTGTTTATGTCAGATGATTTATGGACAAAGAGGTAATTGTAGCATCCAAAGAACACAAAATCGTAATCAGGAAAATGTACATTAAGTTGGAACATGTATTTGCCATTGTAAGGATTTTCCTTTCTTAACTGTCTTGATTGCATTCGTGACCACCTAACAATCCAGAAAAAGACACCTTGTGTCATTTTATGTAACCAACCTTTGCATGTAGTATTCCAAACTTCATGCATGTTAGCAAGTCTCGCTTGTGCTGCTGGTTATTATTTTTTGTCAAAAAGAAGTAGGATTATATGGGAAAGCATATCATAAATTGAGAGGTAACAGACAACAAAAGGTTTTCAGTATTATAATCATAAAGACCAGTGTTCATTAGGAGGCCATGGAATTCTTGTCATTTAATAATAAATGCCATACAATACAACAGTAGGAAAACTACAAATCTGAAGCTGACACTTCAACTACAATACCCAGCCAAGTGCCACATGCTTTTCCATCTTGTTCCTTGTTCTGAGTAATAAAAAAACAGAAAAGTAAGTTAAATTAAAACTTAAACATTTTTACGGCAGAAATGAATAGAGCATGTGATAATATTAATATATGGAATATATACCGTAATATCAAAAAAACCAAGTCTGTATCGGGAATCATATATTTTGTGTAGTATATATGTAATATATTTCATTAGGGAAAGCGGTTTCCCTGTGCCTTATCTGCTTTTGCTCTGCAGTGCAGTTTATATGAAAGTATTGAGAGCTCTGGCCACTTCACACGATAAAAAGACTAACTCTTTCTAGAGAACATTTTCCTGATGTTCAGCTCTCTTTTAGAGACTATACAGTCTTTTGTCTGGAAAGAGTTAGGGTTACACTTTATTAGGGTCTTTTATCTCTCGGCTGTCAGGGGATACAGGAGGAGAAAGCTGATTAATGCAAACTGCATAAATAAGGAAGAAAGGTAAGGGAACACTGTAATATATTTCAGGTTATATTTTTAAAGATTTTTTATGACTGAAGACTCGTGTATAAGCCGATATTACACGAGTATATACGGTATGTTATTCTTGTGAAAAAATGCGCATTCTAGATACACTTTTTTTGTAGCAATTATCTTTCATAGAACCTCTACATTTCAAAAAATGACATATCACATGCCATTTTTTCATTAAATTAATCATAATCTCTGAATGACGTATATTCATTTTGTTTCAACTTCCACCATTTCACAAAATAGTTTCAATATCAATTTGATTTGTCCAGAAATCCCTGTAAAAGTATATATTTTGTTAATTGATGTGGTTTATTTGAAAAGTAGCGATAATTCCAAAAGATCATGAATAACATAAGTTGTATGTAGGTCCTGTTCATTTCAAAGGTTTGTTCACTATCATCACTACTCATTTTAAAGTGTTTGGGAAATATCACAGATCTGTATCTTGTCAAGATCTTATCTAAAATGTTGGCCGTCATTAGATAAGCATTGGAATGTGTTAGTGTAAAAAGTTCTTATAAAAGATGATTAAGGTTCCATATTAAAGGTTATTCCCACGAAGACAATTCTTATATGTAATCGGCACATCAAAATAAACACATTCTCTAATTCACTGTTATAAACAAAAATGTAGCATTTCACAGCTATAGTCCCAAAGTGTCTATCAGTCCTGCTTTGTGTAAAAAATGTCAGTTGCCCCTGATCCGACCCTGTAACTTCAGACTTATGGTCGGTAGCCATCTTGATTTTTGTGTGAGATCATGCAGATGAGATTTCTGTGCCTTGTGCCTGTAACCATGCCCCCTGCAGTGCTTTGCTGGAGATCACAGACACAGACCTGATTCACTTTCTGGCAGGAGATTAGAGGAGAGACAAACTACAAACTACAAGCTACAAGGAGATAAGTGACCCGGGGAAGGGAATGCAGGCACAAAGCTGTGAGAACTGAGAATAGAGATGTAGCAAAGCTGATTCTATAATAGGGCATCTAATGGATCTCATGTATCTTGATCTGTCTCTATTGTGTCCGTGGTTAGTACAATGTCAGAAGCCAGAGGAAAGTGCATATACATCTTATTACCTGATAATCTAACCAACATTTCACCCCACAAAAATAGAGGATTATAATGTATCGCCCACCACCACACCCTGGAATTTTTCACTGAGCCACCATAGAGAGGATAGAGCTAAAAAACACAATAACACTGAGTACAATTGTAAGGTTAAGGGGGTAAAAATGTTCTGGGATTGAAATGTGAGAATTTTTTTTTTTGTAGGAAAACCCTTTAAACATAGAAACTGGCAGTGTGCCCTGAGCTCATATTTCCTTATCACACCTATGAATGTAGAAAATCTTTCTGTTGTAGCAGATTTGTACTTGGAGTCTGGCTAAAAGGTTTTAAGATTTTTTTTTAACCTAAAAAGATATTTCCTAGAATTTTCAAAAATTTAGTAGGAGTTTGACACAAAAAATAAAACATTAGTCACATGCTAAAGTACCTCCTGTTTCCACTGCTAGAGGGGTACCACATCTTTCATTCCCTATGCTTCCCTATTCATATTCATGTGACAACTCAATAAGTTTATAGTTTCAGTGAACAGTGCAGACTCCACATATATAATTATTTGATTATAAAGAAATGTCAGAGCAGTGTCATGATTAGTGGTAGGTGAACGTTTGTCTATGAAATAAAGAGAAGATATAAACATCTAAATTGATTAAAACAATGCACAATGGTAGTTCTCAATTATAATGCTAAAACACTGCCATCACTAATATTGTTTCTTAGCCAATTTGGAATTAATGTTTGGCATAAAACCACTCTTTATAGGGTGGTTTACATATAAATAAGCCCAAAACAAGAATTCAGTGGATAATGGTGCATTACAATGTACTATAAAGATACATACAGTTCCAAGCCTCTGTTCATGATGTGGCCACAAAGCAATGTCTGAACTCTCTCCTCTTACTGGTGTTTTTCTATCTAGTATACCATGTTTATGGTGGAGGTCCAATTACCTGATACTTACTGACAAGCTTAAACATCTGAAAGCAGATGTTATTCATTTGTAATTTGGTAATGGCTGAACTTTTAACTAGGGTAATGTGAAGGATAGAACCCCCACCAATATAATCGGATCCCCTATCGAGAAACGTTCCCAAAAAATCAAGTAAATGAGAACATTCCCAAGAACTCTTGAAAGTTGCAAAAAACTATGTGCTTTCTTTTTTATCCAGCATTCTAAAATGCAGTGTTTAGTAACACAGCATTTTAAAATTAAAGCAGTCTCACCTGCTTCAGGCTGCTCGGTTGTCCCACGGTGTGATACGTCGGATCGAAGCCACTGTCTGTTTACAGCGGCACGAGAAAACTCAGCTCTTCCAACATTCCAGGTGGACCTGGACTTGTCCCCTGTATCAGATACAGACAGGTAAAGGAGAGGGTGGGGCATTCCAGGATGCTCGGAAGTTGACGGAGCTGAACTTTCAAGCCCATATAAACAACAGGTCATGAATATGACGGCACGGTGTGGGACACACCGGAGATATGAGACACTTATTTTTTTAAATGCTCACACAGACTGCTACATTTTGATAACAGTCAAACAACCGCTTTAAAATTGAGCTTTGGGCAGGAAGGACAATCTATATTATACTCTTGTTAAATGACCATGACCAAATGGGAAATACATGTAAGGTTCTCTGACCTCAAATATGCACTTTTGAGTTAAAAGTCCCCAGAAAACAGAGTCAAACAATTGACATTGTCATTAGCTGAAATAGCTAAGTCCTAGGTTGTATAAAAATCTTTCTGTCTTTAGGGCCATCAGTCCAGATCCTAATTTGGTGACTTTGTGATTTTGTGTCACGTTTACGGAAATCTCGGGCACTTAGAATACCTCAATGTAGACCAAGGACATAAATCTTTACATTTTAGCTGTGGGAACCCTGAGGCAGGCACTTTCTTCAGTTAAGTCACCCAGCTATTGGAATTGTTGCGCATGCACAGTCGTCTCTCTCAATGCACAGGTGGCTGCTTCCTCCGGCTGATAATAGAGTGCATGTGTAATCGGTGCCCTCAATACACAGCCGTGCAAGTTTGTATCGCCCAACTGCACTTAGGAGCGGCTGATGGGCATTGGAGGGAGCGACTGCACATTGCACGAGCATTCCCAAGAGCTGGGGTGAAGTTACTGGCTCTCAGGAACTGACCTGAATTCAAGAGAGGGGACGGGAATAGAGTTGGAGCAAGAGTCGTGATAAATGGTTAGCAGAGTGAGTGGTGGACAGGAGCGTCCTTTGTAATTTGCATAAAATATAAAGGCAATTTGGGAAGAAAAGACAAGGTTTCACTGGGATCAGGTTTATCTCAGGGTCCACAGCTAAATGTAAGTGTTATTGCTTAAAGTGGGGCTGCTATAAGTGGTAGATATCCCATAAGAGCAAGTATTACAAAGAAGCACAACTTTGGAGGCTTCTTTATTGGTCTACAATTACAAATCACCTTACATCTTTGTTCTCCATTCATACTGCTAATAAAACAACGGTAAAGTTCAAAAAAACTTCTCTTTATATTCTAATAATTTCTCATCCAACTAATAAATCACACATGTTAAAACCTAGTAACATTGTTATTATGAGGCTTTTGTTCTACAGGATATAATGGTGTAGTAAAATGTATATGAGTATTTATTTCTGCTTTTAAAGACATCAGTGATGCTACAAGACTTATTTTGTAATTTCCATAAGAAAACTAGTTTGGAATATTTTCAACGAATGAAGAAACAAAGTTTATTGCAGTACAGAAGTGAATAAAAACATGGTTTAACACTTCCACATTTGATATAAATGTGCATTGTAGTTTTAAAAAATGTGTGTGTCCTTCTGACATACGGCTACAGGCATGTTGTGGAGGTGTTGATAAAGGCATAGCATCCACACAGTAACTTTAAAGGGAAACCGTGCGAGGCCTCTTGTCTTAGGCAGACTCTTTAATTCCACACGATGCAAATAATCAGGAAGCGCGCGCGAAATCTACCAAGCATTACGCTAGGGGATTTAAATTCCACCGATCTAATTCAACCGAATAAGGGAAAGCTTCGGTTTATTCACTTGTTAAAAGACTTCTTCTGTTGCTCTCGCGCATGAGCTCCGTTTGTCGTCTCTGAGCTAGGATGCCTTCAGTGTTGTTTATAGACGAGGGCGCTGTGTAACTATAAAAATGTTCCTTGTGGATGTAACTCAAAATTATTTTCTAAAAAGTAACTCATCTAAACTTATGGGATTGATTCGAAGAAAAATGTTATTTGCTATTGCAATAAAAACAAATACAAATTGAAAAAGCAAGACCAAAGCGGTCATCAAGTTTCCCCTAGGACCAAGTTCTGAGGAGGATAAGTCCTTTATGGCAGTTTGAAGGTGATGAGAGTTTCACACTTAGATTTCTCTTACAAACAATATAAACAGACACAGACGTTAACTGTTTTGGCACTTATCCAAAAGTAATAAAAAAACATATATATTGGCGTTTCTATGAAAAGACAATCACGACGTTCACGATGAAGATCAGCCATGAATGCTTACTTTAATCTCAATTTTTTTAATACGCTGGCATGTGCGGGCCACGTCCGAATATTCTTTAATGGTTAAAAAATAGCACTTTAAGCAAATATGTGCATGAGAGCATTTAAATCTCTGGAATAAAACGAACAGGTATACTGCTAAAACATAGCGTTTACCCCCATTCCTAGTCAATTTCCTGAAAAGCATTTTAAATTTCCATTTATTTCATAAATAAATACTAAACATATTGATTAAATTTCTCAACCAACATGAAGTACAATGTGTCACGAAAAAACAATCTCAAAATCAACTGGATATGTTAAAGTGTTCCAAAGTTATAACCACTTAAATAGACACGTCAGATTTTAAAAAATGGGCCGTGTCAGGAAGGTGAAAAGTGGCTTCAGCGTTAAGGGGTTAAATGATGTTTCGTCCATTTAAGTTGAACTCCAAATTTGGCCATAAAGAAAAGTAAATGGGGTTGAATGAGGTTAAAACTATTGTTTGCTGCATCTTGCAGGTTGGATTAAACATTTCAGCTGGATGTACATAGTTTGAGGGATTTCATGTTACACAACTTTGTCATAGAGTTTAAAGAAACCTCTTACTGAGCCAAAATGCTTAGGGAAACATTCTAAAGACATAATGGTTTAAAATGGCTTGTTTATGTCAGTGATTTATGGACAAAGAGGTAATTGTTAGCATCCAAAGAACACAAAATCGTAATCAAGAAAATGTACATTAAGTTGGAACATGTATTTGCCATTGTTAAAGGATTTTCCTTTCTTAACTGTCTTGATTGCATTCGTGACCACCTAACAATCCAGAAAAAGACACCTTTGTTCATTTTATTGTAACCAAACTTTGCATGTAGTATTCCAAACTTCATGCATGTTAGCAAGTCTCGCTCTTGTGCTGCTGGTTTATTATATTTTTCTTTAGAAGAAGTAGAGATTATATGGGAAAGCATATCATAAAATTGGAGTAACAGACAACAAAAGGTTTTTAGTATATAATCATAAAGACCAGTGTTTCATTAGGAGGCCATGGAATTCTTGTCATTTAATAAATAAATGCCATACAATACAACAGTAGGAAAACTACAAATCTGAAGCTGACACTTCAACTACAATTACCCAGCCAAGTGCCACATGCTTTTTCCATCTTGTTCCTTGTTCTGAGTAAATAAAAAATCAGAAAAGTAAGTTAAATTAAACTTATAAACATTTTTTTTACTGCAGAAATGAATAGAGCATGTGATAATATTAATATATGTAATATATATACCGTAATATCAAAAAAACCAACTGTCTGTATCGGGAATCATTATATTTTGTTTAGTAATATATGTAATATATTTCATTAGGGAAAGCGGTTTCCCTGTGCCTCTTATCTGCTTTTGCTCTGGCAGTGCAGTTTATATGAAAGTATTGAGAGCTCTGGCCACTTCACACAGATAAAAAGACTAACTCTTTCCTAGAGAACATTTCCCTTGATGTTTCAGCTCTCTTTTAGAGACTATACAGTCTTTTGTCTGTAAAGAGTTAGGTCATTACACACTTTATTAGGGTCTTTTATCTCTCGGCTGTCAGTAGATACAGGAGAGAAAGCTGATTAATGCAAACTGCATAAATAAGGAAGAAAGGTAAAGGAGAACACTGTAATATATTTCTTTAATGATGTATTTTATAAAGTATATTATGATCTGCATTGTTTATCTATAAAATGTTGTTCAAAGTTTAGTTACGCTTTAAACCACAAACCACACAGTACCTTTAAGCTATTTTTATACATCTTCCACCAATGCCTCTATCCATGGGACTTTTATTAACGTCCTAAGTTCCAGTCATGGAGGTGGGGAGCTGTTGCACAAAGTCAAGCTACCCCAGCCTCCTCTCTGATGCTAAAAACCCCACCTCCATGACTGCAACAGAAGACATCAAGTAAAGTCTTTTTTAAAAGAATGGTGGCTCTAATCCAATGGATATCAGTGAAAGACGTCTAGAAGGTACTGTGTGTGTTCAATTTATGTTTGTGATTGTTTTAACATATAACTTTCAATGAATACACACAGGTGATTTCTGGACATTTATTGAATATTTTTAACCTAATCATTCTCACACCTGATTCTACCACCATTTCTCTCAAAAAGTTCTTAATTGTTGCACATTTCTTTCATTTTTGATGGTTACCGTATATACTGGAGTATAAGCCGAGACCAATTTTACCATCAAAAACTGGGAACTCTCTTTTAGAGACTATACAGTCTTTTGTCTGTAAAGAGTTAGGTCGTTACACACTTTATTAGGGTCTTTTATCTCTCGGCTGTCAGTGGATACAGGAGAGAAAGCTGATTAATGCAAACTGCATAAATAAGGAAGAAAGGTAAAGGAGAACACTGTAATATATTTCAGTTTATTATTTTTTAAAGATTTTTTTATGACTGAATGACTCGTGTATAAGCCGATATACACGAGTATATACGGTATGTTATTCTTGTGAAATAAATGCGCATTCTAGATACACTTTTTTTTAGCAATTAATCTTTCATAGACCTCTACATTTCAAAAAATGACATATAACATGCCATTTTTTTCATTAAATTAATCATAATTCTATGAATGACGTATATTCATTTTGTTTCAACTTCCACCATTTCACAAAATAGTTTCAATATCCAATTTGATTTGTCAGAAATCCCTGTAAAGTATATATTTTGTTACATTGATGTGGTTTATGAAAAGCTAGCGATAATTCCAAAGACTCATGAATAACATAATGTTTGTATGTAGGTCCTGTTCATTTCAAAGGTTTGTTCACTATCATCACTACTCATTTTAAACTTGTTTTGGAAATATCACAGATCTGTAGCTTGTCAAGATCTTATCTAAAATGTTGGCAGTCATTAGATAAAGCATTTGGAATGTGTTAGTGTAAAAAAGTTCTTATAAAAAGATGAATTAAAGGTTCCATATTAAAGGTATATTCCCACGAAGACAAATTTCTTATATGTACTCGGCACATCAAAATAACACATTCTCTAATTCACTGTTATAAACAAAAATGTAGCATTTCACAGATATAAGTCCAAAGTGTCTCTATCAGTCCTGCTGTAAAAAATGTCAGTTGCCCCTAGATCCGACCCTGTAACTTCAGACTTATGGTCGGTAGCCATCTTGATTTTTGTGTGAGATCATGCAGATGAGATTTCTGTGCCTTGTGCCTGTAACCATGCCCCCTGCAGTGCTTGCATGGAGATCACAGACACAGACACTGATTCACTTTCTGGCAGGAGATTATGAGGAGAGACAAACTACAAACTACAAGCTACAAGGAGATAAGTGACCCGGGGGAAGGGGAATGCAGGCACAAAGCTGTGAGACTGAGAATAGAGATGTAGCAAAGCTGATTCTATAATAGGCATCTAATGGATCTCATGTATCTCTGATCTGTCTCTATATGTGTCCGTGTGTTAGTACAATGTCAGAAGCCAGAGGAAAGTGCATATACATCTTGTATCCTGATAATCTAACCACATTTTCACCCCACAAAACTAGATGGATTATAATGTATCTGCCCACCCACACCCTGGAATTTTTCACTGAGCACCATAGAGAGTGATAAGAGCTAAAACAGCAATAACACTGAGTACAATTGTAAGGTAAGGGGTTAAAAATGTTCTGGGATTGAAATGTGAGAATTTTTTTTTTTTGTGGGAAAACCCCTTTAAACATAGAAACTGGCAGTGTGCCCTGAGCTCAATATTTCCTTTTCAACACTATGAATGTAGAAAAATCTTTCCTTGTAGCAGATTTGTACTTGGGAGTCTGGCTAAAGGTTTTTAAGATTTATTTTTTTAACCTAAAAAGATATTCCTAGAATTTTCAAAATTTAGCTAGGAGTTTGACACAAATAAAATAAAACTTAGTCACATGCTAAAGTACCTCCTGTTTCACTGCTATGGGGTACAGTCACCACATCTTTCATTCCCTATTGCTTCCCTATCATATTCATGTGACAACTCAATAAGTGTCATAGTTTCAGTGAACAGTGCAGAAGCCACATATATAATTATTTGATTTTAAAGAAATGTCAGAGCACTTGTCATGATTAGTGGTAGGTGAACGTTCTGTACTACTGAAATAAAGAGAAGATATAAACATCTAAATTGATTTAAAACAATGCACAATGGTATTCTCAATTTATAATGCTAAAAACACTGCCATCACTAATATTGTTTCTTAGCCAATTTGGAAATTAATGTTTTTGGCATAAACCACTCTTTATAGGTTGGTTTACATATAATATAAGCCCAAAACAAGAATTCATGGATAATGGTGCAATACAATGCTACTATAAAGATACATACAGTTCCACAGCCTCTGTTCATGATGTGGCACAAAGCAATGTCTGAACTCTCTTCCTTTACTTGGTGTTTTCCTATCTAGTATACCATGTTTTATGGTGAAGGTCCAATTACCTGATACTTACTGACAAGCTTAAACATCTGAAAGCAGATGTTATTCATTTGTAATTTGGTAATGGCTGAACTTTTAACTAGGGTCATTGGGTAAGGATAGAACCCCCACCAATATAATCGTGATCCCCTATTCGAGAAACTGTTCCCAAAAAATCAAGTAAATGAAGAACATTCCCAAGAACTCTTGAAAGTTGCAAAAAACTATTTTGCTTCTTTTTTTATTCCAGCATTCTAAAATGCAGTTTTTTAGTAATACAGCATTTTAAAAATATAAAGCAGTACTCACCTGCTTCAGGGCTCTCGGTGTCCCACGTTGTGATACGTCGGATCGATGCCACTGTCTGTTTACAGCGGCACGGAAACTCAGCTCTGACAACTTCCAGGTGGCCTGGACTTGTCCCCTGTATCAGATACAGCACAGGTACAGGAGATGGGTGGGCATTCCAGGCTGCTCGGAAGTTGACGGAGCTGAACTTTCAAGCCCATATAAACAAACAGGGTCATGAATATGACGGCCCACGGTGTGGGACACACCAGGAGCTATTGAGTACACTTTATTTTTTTAAATGCTCACACAGACTGCTACATTTTGATAACAGTCAAACAACCGCTTTAAAATTGAGCTTTGGGCAGGAAGGATCAATCTATATTATACTCTTGTTAAATCAGCCATGACCAAATGGGAAATACAATGTAAGGTTCTCTGACCTCAAATATGCACTTTTGAGTTAAAAGTCCCCCAGAAAACAGGAAGTCAAACAATTTGACATTGTTCATTAGCTGAATGAGCTAAGTCCTAGGTTGTATAATAAATCTTTCTGTCTTTAGTGGCCATCAGTCCAGATCCCTAATTTGTTGACTTTGTGATTTTGGTGTCCGTTTACAGGAAATCTACCACTTAGAATACCTCAATTTAGACCAAGGACAATTACTTTACATTTAGCTGAGGGAACCCTGAGGCAGGCACTTCTCTTCAGTTAAGTCACCCAGCTCTTGGGAATGCTTGCGCATGCACAGTCGGCTCTCTCAATGCACAGGTGGCTGCTCCTCCGGCTGTATAATAGAGTGCATGTGTAATCGGTTCCCTCAATACACAGCAGTGCAAGTTCTGTATCGCCCAACTGCACTTAGGAGCAGGCTGCTGTGCATTGAGGGAGCTGACTGCACATGCACGAGCATTCCCAAGAGCTGGGTGAAGTTACTGGCTCTCAGGAACTGCTGAATTCAAGAGAGGGGACGGGATAGAGTTGGAGCAAGAGTCGTGAATAAATGGTTAGCAGAGTGAGTGGTGCACAGGAGCGTCCTTTGCTAATTTGCATAAAATATAAAGGCAATTTGGGAAGAAAAGACAAGGTTTCATGGGATCAGGTTTTATCTCAGGGTTCCCACAGCTAAATGTAAGTGTTATTGGCTTAAATTGGGCTGCTATAAGTGGTAGATATCCCATTAAGAGCAAGTATTACAAAGAAGCACAACTTTGGATGCTTTCTTTTTATTGTACTACATTACAAATCACCTTACATCTTTTTTCTCCATTCATACTGCTAATAAAACCAAAGGTAAAGTTCAAAACAACTTCTCTTTCGTATTCTAATAAATTTCTCATCCAACTAATAAATCCACACATTGTAAAACCAGTAACATTTTTATTATGAGGCTTTTGGTTCTACAGGATATAATGTGTAGTATAAAATGTATATGAGATTTATTTCTGCTTTTAAAGACATCAGTGATTCTACAAGACCTTATTTTTGTAATTTCTCATAAGAAAACTATTTTTGGAATATTTTTTCAACGCAATGAAGAACAAAGTTTAATGGAGTACAGAAGTGAGTAAAGAACTGGCTTAACCACTTCCCACATTTTGATATAAATGTGCATTGTAGTTTTAAAAAATGTGTGTGTCCTTTTGACATACTGTACAGGCATGTTGTGGAGGTTGTAAAGGCATAGCATCCCTAACAGTTGACACTTGAAGGGGAAACCCTGCTGCGGAGGCCTTGACTTCTAGCCCAACCATTTACCTATTTAAATTCCACATTCAATTGCAAATAAACTTCTGTTTAAACTGTTTAAAAGACTTGCTTTGTTTCTCCATTAGCATCTTGCAAAATAATTTCAGGATGCCAATGGTTGTTATAGCAGGTGGGTAACTATAAAATGTTCCCTTTTGTAATAGTAACTCACTAAATTTTCTAAAAGTAACTCATCTAAACTTATATATGACTTTATCGAAGAAAAATGTTATTGCTATTGCAATAAAACAAATACAAATTGAAAAAAGCAAGACCAAAGCTTTGTCATCAAGTTTCCCCATAGACCAGTTCTGAGGAGGATAAGTCCTTTATTGGAGTTTGAAGGTGATGAGCAGTTTTCACACTTAGATTTTCCTTACAACAATATTAAACAAGAACCAGACTTGTAACTTTTTGGCACTTATCCAAAGTAATAAAAAAACATATATATTTGGCTTTCTATGAAAAGACAATCCCGACGTTCAGATGAAGGATCAGCCATGAATGCTTACTTTAATCTCTATAATTTCTTTTAATTACGCTGGCATGTGCGGGCCAGCCGAATCTTCTTTAATGGTTAAAAAATAGCACTATTAAGCAAATATGTGCATGAGAGCATAAATCATCTGGAATAAAAACGAACCATGTATACTGTAAAATATAAGCGTTTACCCCCATTCCTAGTCTAATTTTCATGAAAAGCATTTTGAGCTTTTGATGTTTAGGGTATTACGGTTCAAAATGGTTATTAAGAAGGGGATCATTGGCCTAAATTCAATTGGCCTAAGAAAAAGCATAAATTAGGAAATATATTCAGGAGAGAGTCAAACAATGGGTAAAATGCAAGCCAAGCTGTCTAATTAAAGACAGAGAAATAAGGAACAATAGAGGTAAAATATGTATCCAGCAGAATTTCTTATTTTTTATAAACTGGACAGAGAGGAATATTTGCAAAACGGCTTTTAACATTACTATGAATACTTTTTAACACCTTACTGCATATGACGGAATTACAAGGACATCCTTTAATGATGTATGGACAAGGCTCACTGGCTGAGCATGTTATGTACACAGCGGATGTTAGCTGCATAATGCAGCTTACACCCACATCCATACCCACAATTAGTGCTGGATGATCAAATGGACACTGCCGTCTTGGATCCGGCTAGCACCCCCACTGATGTCATAGGTGGGCGTCAGCAAGCTTCTATGATAGCCAGGAACCTAACACAGAGTTCCGTGGCTGTCATAGCAGGATCTGTAAAGAAGCTTGCTGTCAGCAGGCTCTTTTATAGATCCAGTGAAATTACAAAATACTGCAAGACTGTTGTATAAGTGATAAGACTCCCTAGGGTTAAGGTACCCTAGGGTGTCTAGACATGAAGCAAAACAAAATGTAGAAATAAAAAATAATAATAAAAGTTCAAATCACTAACAACCCTTTCACTAGAACTGAAAATAAATAAATTAAATAATAAACATGTTAGGTATCGCTAGGTTCAATAAGTCCAGATCCTATGTGATTGCCTCTCACAGGCTGTGACTATGACTTCCATAGCAATGATTGGCACTCCTGAAAGTGGTGCAGGAAAGCAATCATGGGGGGGAAATCCCCCAGGAGTCATTGAACTGCTGTGGTCATGCTGATTGTGATACTTGACAGGTTGAACATCCACGACCGGAGCTCACTCCAACCTGGGGGTGTTACACTAGGGTGTCATTTGTTAGTTACAGCTTACACCCCTTGCTTACTGTTGTCAGTTATATATATTAATAGGCTAAGGGCCATGACTTCACTTTTTGTGTGCAACCTTAAAAGTTTTTGTAACTTTTTTGTGACACGTAAGGCTAGTTAAAAATTAACAGATGTAAAGAATTTTTGTTTAATTTGTAGTTTTATTTTGGATTAAAGTCACAAAAAAGTGGAAATATGTCTATTTTTGTAATTTATAGTATACATGTCTTTTGATTTTCAAATTAACTCAAAATGAACATTAAAAATGAATTTCCTTTTTGTGATGGTTATTTCATATATGCTATTTATAATCTTGTGAAGACAATGGGGGTCATTTACTAAGGGCCCGATTCGCGTTTTCCCGACGTGTTACCCGAATATTTCCGATTTGCGCCGCTTGTACATGAATTGCCCCGGGTTTTTGGCGCACGCGATCGGATTGTGGCGCATCGGGGCCGGCATGCGCGCGACAGAAATGGGGGGGGCGTGGCCGAACGAAAACCCGACGTATTCGGAAAAACCGCCGCATTTAAATGCCGAAAATGTGTCGCTTGGGGAGCGCTCACCTTCACCTTCTATGGGATGGTGCATTCCGGGGCGTTAAGATTATTTTCGGCGCTGCAGCGCCACCTGGTGGACGGCGGAGGAACTACCATCTTAAATCCCAGCCGGACCCGAATCCTGTGCAGAGAACGCGCCGCTGGATCGCGAATGGGCCGGGTAAGTAAATGTGCCCCAATCTGTCAATGTTTTTTATAGTGTAGAGGGGAATTTTTTTATTTTATTTGTTAATATTAATTTGTATTCATACATATACAAAATAATGAGTATTTATACATATCAATAAATATATGAAAGTTTTTTTCCTTAATACAGTATGTTCCACAAGAAGTCATAAATGACCCCGGGGGGACATTTTAGCAGTTTCTTTCCTTACATGTAACTGGGGTATCTGTAAGAGCCCCTTTGGTGGGTGAGATATCTGAGGCAGACCTGCCCCGGATACTGAACAGACCTACCAGCTGTGTTTAACTCTTTCACACATGACCACTGAGTCCATAGAGCTGGCAGCAGTGCAGGCTCCTCTATTCATGACAAAAAAAACTACATCAGCGTTATGCAGTGTGGAAAGGAAAAGGTATAAG
Source organism: Engystomops pustulosus (assembly GCA_019512145.1). NCBI lineage: Eukaryota > Metazoa > Chordata > Amphibia > Anura > Leptodactylidae > Engystomops > Engystomops pustulosus. The sequence goes on from CM033643.1 coordinate 96,296,952, forward strand.
TGGTATAGTGTCTCTGCCTGCTCATACAATCAGCACAGGGAGCTGAAGAAACTGCAGTAATGCTAAAAGACAGCTCTGCAAGCTCGGAACATGCGTTGCCTGTGGTTGGTCAGGATCCAGTTAACGACCAAGCTTTTTTTTTTTACATTTTTTTATTGCATTGGGCAAGATGTACAATTTGAATATCCTCTCACTCCAGCAAAGTAAGTTAGAGTTAAAGTATTGGTATTAGTTTGTTCTTGGTCTGTAAGTTTATTATCATTTTACTACTTATAAAAAAAATTTATTTTATTTTCTTATAACTTATTTTCACATTTTTATTCTTTGGTTTGCTGATTCTAGAAACAAAGAACATGTCATAGAACTATCCAGGGTAAAGTCTCACAAAGCATGAAAAGTAAAAATGAGTAAAAATTGTTATGATATGTAAATCTGTTCCAAAAATATAATTTTTCAAGAAGCAGGATCACAGAACTACAAAATAGAAGCGCATATAGAACTTTATTATTCCCTTTCCCTCCGGTACATTACCCTGTTCGCTCTCTTACTTTGAGCCAGGAACAGAGGAAGAAGTGTCCAGGTTCCTTTCCTCTGCTTGCCCCACTACCTGCATCAGTGACCCCATCCCCTCACACCTCATACAGTCCCTCTCCCCAGCAGTCACTTCTCACCTCACTAAACTCTTCAACCTCTCTCTTCTGGTGTCGTTTCTTCTTCTTCTTTCAAGCATGCGGTTGTTACCCCATTATTAAAGAAGCCTTCCCTGGACCCAACCATTGCTACTTATGCCTGGTGTTTTCTTGATTAACCCCTTATCTCTCAGCTAACTCAATCCTTGACCCCCTGCAATCTTGTTTTCAGTATTCCATTGAAACTGCTCTTTCTAAAGTCTCCAATGTTCTCCTTGCTGCGACTCATTCTTCTGGATGTCTCGGCAGCGTTTGATACTGTGGACCACCAGATCCCCCTCAGGATGCTTCGCTCTACTGGTCGAAAGGATTTCTTCCTATCTCTCTGTACGCACTTTCAGTGTATCCTTTTTTGGATCTCTCTCATCTTCCTCTCACTGTCAGAGTTTCAGAGCTCAGTCCTAGGTCCTCTTTTCTTTTTCTTCTATACTGCCCCCATCTGACAAACCATCAGCAGATTTGGTTTCCAGTATCATCTGATGATACCCAGCTGTATACTTCTGCACATAACATCACCTCTGCCTTACTGCAGAACACTAGTGAATGTCTCTCTGCTGTCTCTAACATCATGTCCTCTCTCTTTTTGAAATCTAAACTTTCTAAGACTGAACTTCTTGTTTTTCCAACATCGACATAACGACCCAACCCTGACCTCTCCATCTTTGTCTGTGGGATCTCTATAACACCCAGACAGCAGGCCCACTGTCTTTGGGTTGTGCTGGACTATACAATCTCTTGCTTGCTGTTGCTGCATACATCTCAGAAATGTCTCCGGAATCTGCCAATTTCTTACAATTGAAACCTCTAGAAGTTCTAATTGTTGCTCTAATTCAATCTCGACTAGACAACTTCAACTTCATACTAATCGTTTTTCCACTCACTAAACTGTCTTCTCTCCAATCTATTCTTAATGCAGCAACCAGACTTGTCTTTGAGACCTAACATTACAAAGATACTTCCAGGTTTGTGCCAGTCACTGCACTGGTTGCCCATCTCCTTCTGAATACAGTATAAAATAATAACCCTCATCCACAAAGCTCTGCATAATGCTGTACCTTCCTATCCCTCTTCCCTCATTACTGTCTATCGCCCAACCCCTGCTCTTCGATCAGCCAGTGACATTAGATTAATCTTTACCTTCATTCAAACCTCTCATGCACGTCTCCAGGACTTCTTCTGAGCTGCACCAATTATCTGGAATTATCTTCCCTGGACTATCATACACGTACCCAAATATGCTCTCAAAACCCATCTCTTTAGGTAAGCCCATCATACTCCCTAAAAGCATAAAATGACAACTCTCTTTACTAATCCATAATATGCCCTCTTTCAATATGTTATCCAGGAAACACCAAGATACCAAGCTCCAGGCTTCTCTGCAATCACATTCACCTTGGACTTTGTATATAAGATGCAGCTGATGGCTAGTTCAAGTAGCAGCATTTTCATTTATTAAATTATTTTATTCTGTTCCCTTATAAAGAATGGCTGTACAAGCTCTTATACCGCTTGAGTTACCCCCTCATTCTCCTAGACCTTAAGCTCTTGCAAGCAGGGCCCTCCGATTGTTTCATATGACTGTTTGTAATGTAGCATTTTACTTGTATATGTCGCCTATGATTTGTAAAGTGCTACAGAATATGACGGTGCCACATAAATAATGATTCCTATTATTAATAAAGATGATTATGATCTGGACATTCAGGTACCACTCATCCTTGGCCATAAAAAAATTAATAGGTCATAAATTGTTATTGCTGATGGAACCTCTAAAAAAGTTGTATATAATTTGTATGCTTTTTGTCAAAATTAACACAATAGAAGCAAATGTATTTATTTTCAGTAGTTTTATTGAAAAAACGCCTCTTTTTTCAGAAATAAATAAAAATATAAGGCAGTGAAATTCACAATTTGCAGTTAAAATAGCAAATCTATTTTCATAGTCTTCAAACTGCTTTGAGAACTAAGAAACTAAGAAATTTTGAAAACATTATATTCTGAAAATCGTCCATTCTAAATATACAGCACAAACATGCAATTCCAATGTCTGCAGAATCGACTGCAAGTTGACATAAATGTAACTGTAAATGTGTCTACAATATAATCCTGAACCTAATGGGCACAGTATATTTAGCTATGTAAACGGTAGGATGCTTAATGGTAGGCAGAGTATAAAAGCATGGCATCGCCCACTTTTTATAATCAAGGCTTTCAATGGGAGAGGTGATGACTGGGTAGATGGCATGGCTACTTAGCTGGCAACATAGTTGTAGATGCAGAATACAGGCAACATTGTTCAGACACAAAGCTGCTTGGAAGTTTGTTCCTGGACTTAGTTTGTACTATGTAACATTGCAATAAAATTATCATCTTTATTCACAAATCTGGACAAGGAAATTGACACTGCAAGCCAACATATTTTACAGGCAACTATAGAGAGCAACAGACAAGAAGCTGCATGTGGTTCATATGGTAAGATCTACGTGATACATCACTGAGAAAATGGCATGTATACATATATGTAAGTGCATCTCCTGACTGCAGCATCCGCATGTGACTTGTGGAGACGTACAATCTGCTTACTTTCCATGTATCTGCTGATCGAGGTCACAAGGAAATGACACACACTAAATAACATATAAAACCATTTATGATTTCATTACATTCTTTCTTAAGGATCTTCTCCACCGCATATGTTCAGCATATTCATGTTCTCCATAGTCCTCATCATCTGGTCTTTCTGGCTGCATTGGGACTACGTAAGCTTGATTGTCAGGCTCAACGGGTCCACTTTCAGGTTGATAAGGTTCTGGTTGAAAATATTTGTCCGATTGAACAAGATAATTATCTTATGACATTGATTCAAGGGAGCATGAAATACAATTTGACTTGAGTAGCTTTTAGCAGGTAATTGTCTGAGTATTATATATATATATATATATATATATATATATATATATATATTTATATTTATAGCATTTAGATATATATACTGATATATATATATATATATATATATATATATATATACACATGATATATAAATGTATATAGATATATAAAATTAGCCCAGACAATCAGACAATTAACCATTTGTTAAAGACGTTACTCATAATTAAACCAGTTAATATCAGTATTTTGTAAAGCGGTCCAGGTTGTTATAAAGACAACTTATATTGAACGCTACACATTGTGCCATGTTATACCTTGCAGACTCCTTTTTGCTATAATAAGTTAATGAAAATCGGTTGGTGAATGGCCCTAATATGTCATAATAAATAATGGAAAGCATATGATTCATGACTAATTCTTGCCTGACAAGCAATAGAATTGTAGAGTACATTATGGATGAGGGGGGTCAATGGTTATTCTAGCAAACGGCAAGCAGCAGGCTTTAATGTATTAGCTTATGGTAAAAAACTGTTAACTGATTTTAGTGGATATGATCTGTTACAAATCATTTACAAGCCACAATTAGTTTATTATTTACATAAATTATTTCTATGTCTTTATGTTAAATCTCTGTATAAAAAGGGTTACCTCAGATACAGTAGTTAGTAGTTATAATGACCTCTTGTGTAACTGAGGCCCTATATCTTTCATGTATTTGACATGACTTTTTCACTACAGAATGCAAACAGACTTTGTGAGGTCACATCGGTCTCTTGGATCCCATTTGAATGCTGTTAGTATAAAGAACCGTTTCCCCTTTTTATGATGACAGTATAGGTCATTAGTTATATCCATGGTGAAATTTCCCAAAAGAATCATTAAGTACGTGCGCAAACATCTCAGAAACAGGATTTTCATGAATTCAAACTGTAAGCAGCACTGGAGGCTTAGAAAATGTGTTAGCCGGAACCTGAAACAGGTCAAAGATGATGTTAGTATTTAAAAGTATGAGATATTAATACATTGTCTTCCTCTTATACATTACTACAGTAGGTACAGGAATTGAGAAAATGACTTCCTAATGACAAATCAGACACTGCCACTGTGTCATGCAGGTGTGCCAGTTTTCTTAACGCACTTGTATCAGTGACACCCTAACCGTTAAAATTTACTATAACCTGCACCAAATAAACTGGCGCAAGTTAAAGCTGTAATCCACTCCAGGTCCAATCTGGCTTAGATTTCTTTTCTGGAAAATGAGAGCTGTATTTGAGGTCAGAACCTCTTAGTAATGTCGCACACCAGGTGTACCCATGATTAATACTGGCACGCAACACGCCAGTCTTAATACATTGGCCCCAATGTGTCACATGACAGAGCTGAGGACCAGAGGACCAGATAAGCCACAAATACAGCCACTGGAAAGAAGAATATTTTCAATTCAATTTCTGGAATTTTGTCAGTTTTTTTCATCAGTTACCGCAAAAAAGATTTGCATTAGGTCACTTTGTGTTCACCTTCTGATTTTGTCTTACAATGTCTGATTCAAAAACTCATTAAGTAGCTGGGGTATCAACTGGTCTTTATCTTGGTTGTTGACATATATAATATGTATGACGTGTATTTTGGAGCTTTCTCTACTCCACCCTTCTTTTAACAAAACAACAACATATTTGCCCAACGGGCCAAGAGCCTATTTCAGTTGGTTCTGCATCTGCCTTGGTTTGGAAATTGCTGGTACTGGAAATTAGATAGAATTTATTAGTATTAGGCTACAAGCACACAAACGTATGCCAAGAATGGAGCCTGTACATATGATACATCCAGATGGATAAGGGGTGCGGGAAGCACTATGTATGGTGAGAGATTGAGCATGCTCCACCTTTTTTTTTATGGCATGGTACAATACGGTGTGCCGTGCACAATGCACTTCTATGGCAGTCGTATGCTAGCATACAGCCACTATATACATTGTGCATTATATGTTTTGTCTATACTTTAAAATTCATGTGGCATATGAAGATTAAATTCAACTTTAATATTTTGTGTAAATATATGTTTACTATATGCATGTGACATTTATAATTTGTGTGACAGGCATATACAGTATTTTTCACCCAAATTGCTGCATCTAAAATAGAACTGCTAACATCTTTCATCCAAAGAATACAGACTGCTGCAAAGTATTTTTACTCCAAAGTTAGAAGATATTAATCATATTAATGATTTCCTTCAGTTTTGCAGTCAAATGCCTACAATAAACTTGTCTGACTTGTTTAACAACCTCTACATCTTTCTTTGCGGCTTTATAGGAATTACCTTTAAAATGTTTTGTTTCAGACAGGATTTTCCTGATGCACGCTGTGATTTAAGCCTGAGTCATACCGCAATTAGAGGGTAAGAACTCAAGGGAAACTTTATGATTACTTAAAGATCTTATTGATATGCCACTTTAGTTGATAAAACAAAATGCAGTCTTATGGGGGAATATTAGTTACTATACTACTATAAACTGAAGAAATTATATATTAAACAACATACCTGGATATCCTTGACCGTTGTAAGGAATGCTTGCACATAGTGATGCATCACAATATCCCTGTGGACCTGTAGGACCTCTAATTCCTTGGTTACCTGGGCGACCAGGAGGTCCTGGTGGCCCTCGAGAGCCTGTAGATCCAGGTGGTCCTGTCCTGGAGTCACCTGGTGGTCCTGATTTTGAAGAAGGAAATACAAAACCTTTGAGGTTTGTTTTCTATTGTCTTAAGGAAAGCCTAATAATAAATCTGGCACACAAACTGTCTAGACTGATGTGTACAATGAAAAGACAAAAATATAACTGACATATGTTTTCAATGAGGAAACCAAAAATTAACCAAACATTGCTGGCTATGATTCCTGAGGCTGCATAATGCCTGTAATGTACACAATACCTATTTTATATAGAAAGTAAATTGGCAAGATACGACTAATTGAACAATATCAATGAATCACTTGGTGCGTTTTCTCTGCTGAGATATGATAATATCCTCCGGAGAAACTACTACATTTAAAAGAACACTGACTTTCAATTGCAATTTAGAAGTGCATCAACTTCACAACTCTATGGCCCTGGGACACATGAAGTAATGTTGTTTTTGGAGCAATCACTATTATAGTAAGCTAAAATGTAAATCTTGAACCAAGTGAGGATAAAATAGTTGCAAGCTTGTACTTGTTATAATGAAAAAATCATGTTTTAAGTACTAAAGAATAAACCAGGACCAGTCAACTCTCAAGCAAATAATATGTCAATATTGTAAGGAATAGATCAGAGCACAGTAAATGTGGATTGTAGGACAATCTTTAATCCTGTAACATTTTAGTCATACAATGAAAAAATGTGGATTCAGGAGTAACAACTAATGTCTGTTTTTATTTCAACGTGTTCCATGTTTATTTTTCTAAAGTATAAGTAGTTTTCTTGATTTCATCACTGACTTTTACATCACTGACTGAAAATTAAAGGGGTAGGTTTATCATGCCCTGACCCTATGTGCGCTAGCATATGATGAAATCCCCGACTCCTGGCACCGGTCAGATATCTCAGGAGGCTCTGGCAATAACTAATGCACACATGTGTGGCTGCAAAAACCTGTGTTGGCCCACTCGACTGTCGGCCAGATACCCCTCACCCTTCCTCATGCCTACTTGGCATGGAGGTTGTGTAAGTGTGGAAATAGCAGTACCCAGAATTGTGCGCGAAAATATGAGAAAACAAAGTTGGGTAACTGTTTCAACATCACTATATTACTGAGTTTGATATATATATATATATATATATATATATATATATATATGGATTTTCTATATGTATAGATAGAAGTTAATAAGGCCTGAAGCCCCTCAGACTAATTTGCATAATTTTAAAGCCTAATTTTCTTAAAAACCAGGGCATAAGAAGCTAAAAGAATGGTAGATCCTGCCAGAGGGGGCACACACCAGTATGTCAGTGTGCTTGGTTTACAATCCTTCAATCTGGTGATAGATGCCCTTTAACTGATCAATTATCTATTTTTTTTATAGTCCTATCTATGTTTTTAACTGAACATGAGCAATGTTTTTAGCAATCTAATCAGTTGAACCAAAATGCAATCTCATACATTTTTTCCTTCACTATATTCATATATAGTTTTATACATTCCTTTATTTATAATGATTTCCTATTGCTAAAACCAGTTAAAAAGGGTAATTTTAAAACCCTCAACATGTTATGGTTCATGTACATTCAAGATAAAGTTGGCTCCATACTAACCTTCCTGGTGTGCACCTGACTCCATCCTTCACATCAATATTAGTTTCAAGAAACATGACAAATACCAGTTTAAAGTAGGGAAGATAGAGTTAACATATACCAACCTGGTGGACCTGTAAGCCCTCTGGGTCCTTGAGATCCAATTCCAGGGTTTCCTCTCTCTCCCTTTTCACCTGGTATACCTAATGGAGGAATAGAAACATTGTGTGAAGTTTTTTCATTTAAGCCACCTTTAAAAGTGACTTCACTAGGTGCAGTTTGCCTGTGTATAGTGCAGGGTGCGCGAGATTCATAATTTGTGGTGCATGTTCTTCATGAAATTGCCGCACCCGGCACTTCTCCAACAGAGTGCACCAAACATTTTTTTGATGCACCTTAAACGTAGAGAGCACAACACAAGTCTGTCAGACACTGCATGATAAATGTGGCAGTGTCCAACTGTGTATCAGAATGCCCCTTTCAGTGCAGAATTATGTGTTGTGTCAAGGATAGTGCATACAAATGTGTTGCGGACACTTTATAAATACATCTGCAAGCAGTTTGCACTGAAAAGAATGTGTAAAGTTAAACAAAAAACTGTAGCAAGGCCGTTCATAAATGTGGGCCATTGTGATTTTCATCTTGCACATGTACTCACCTCTTTCACCAGGTGGTCCTTGAAGTCCAGGTGTTCCAGGGAACCCAGAACTACCTGAAGGTCCAGGTTCACCTCTTGGTCCAGCATTGCCTGGAGGACCTGGTGGGCCTGGAGGTCCTGGCTGATTACGATTGGAATAATAATCATTTGGAATCTGGTTCAACATTTGATTGAATCTGCTCATTTGACCTAAAGAAATATGCAACATATGCAATAAGTTTTAACTCACATTTTACCCTTCCAATGAAGCATAAATTTTAAAGTTCTTCTGGAAATATTGCTGAGAAGCTGAAAATCAGACGTCATCATAATTTTTGTGTTTACAACTGTATGATGTAGGAATTCGAAGATCATGCAAATGAAAACTAAAGTAGGCATAGTAGAAAGCACAGTCTGGGATTTTATTCAGAGGGATATTTGGCAGGCTAGGTGGGCCAAGTGCTTATCTGTCTTAAGCTTTCATTCAGTCTTTCTGGCACTGAAAGATTTGCGGTGTTGCAGGAAAGTAATCATTACTCAATAATCTTGACATTCTACTGTTAACACAAAAGAAATCCTATTTGCTTTCTAAGTATCAAATTCCATTTTATGGAATTTAGTTGTTGAGTAATGCAGAAAGGGGAAAGAGATAATAATTTTGCACAGAGATCAGTAAGGCAAAGTCCTATATGCTCAATTGGAAAAAATGCATTTTCCTGTTGCAGATCACAGGAAAAAGTATTTGAATTCATTTAGTGGACTATTAATCTTTGATCAATAAAAGGGGGTTCCATTAATAGAAAATTAATCTCTCAATGGGCATATTTTGTGTTTGTCACCGCCTCAGAGGTCTTCCCATTCCAGTCACTGGCCTCACAAGCTGTTTTACACATGACCATTGAGCCACAATTGTCTTAGTTGTCTTATGTGTGTGCCCTCTCTGGTAGGATCCGCTCTTCTTTTAGCTTCTATTGCCCTTGTTTTTAACAAAAAAAAATTTGTTTTTATACAAATGAGCATGACGCTCTCCATTCTCCATTAGGGACTCCAGCTGTTTATTGCACCTGGAGCCTCTCAAGCAAGCCTTTTTTTTGTAAAAAATAAGGTGAAAGAAGCTAAAAGAAGAGTGGTTCCAGCCAGAGGGGGCACACACCTGCATGTAAGTGTTCTTGGTTTACAATCCTTGATCCTGATGGTAGATTTCCTTTAACTATTATAAGCTTAGTATTACACTGTAAGTCCCTATCACAGCATCACAACCTAGTGCTATTCTTACTTACTTCTTACTTGAAAATTTCCATTTAATCCAGAAATTAGAAGACACTATGTGTGCCCCTTTTATAAGCCGAAAATGTACCCAAATAGGAGCTTTCAGCTCCTTACTGACCTCAGCTCACATTCACATTTTGCGCTTCAATTGCTTTTTGAAATACAATCAGAGCGCATTGGGGGGAGGAGCAACTCATGACCACAGATGTGTTTATACCTCAACATTTATGTTTGGAAACTAGCAACATGTGTTTTGACTTGTTAACTTTTAACTTGTAACAGTAAGGTCTAAATCCATCTGCTTGGGTGAATTAGTCCTCTCGGAAGCGCCTGGTTTGCAAAACACAATTCAAGAGCAACTCTACTCCTATGTGGCTTATTGCCTCACTTCTGCACCCTGTGTAAATGCCACAGTTGCCCTTCCCATGATTGTTGGATTATGAAAAAATGCTTTTCACTACTGCTTTGTGTGAACTGTGTTTAAACATTTGATCTTCAGCTTCTCAACCATTCATATCCATCAAAGCTATAAAATTCTGTAGAAATATGAGGCATGGTAACCAACTGTATACTTTGCGATAACTTGAACTTACTGTTTATCATCTGTTCACAGACTTGTCGTGCAACGGCTCTCATCATATTCTGAGAAGCCATGTCTCCCTTAAATATAAAAACAGACATTAAAATGAACAAGAATAAAGTGCAGATATGTCAAGCTTAGTGACAATATAAAAAATGGCATTAAAAGTGACATTGGGGTTTTTGTGATTTTTTTTTTTTTTTTTTTTTACAATGGGCTTATACATAGAACCACTGGTAGTGCAACACTGTGTAAAGCCAGATTTATGAGTTTTAAAATTTATTTTTTAAAAAGTCACTCTACTCCCTTCTTGGTGTATGTGTGACCATTTAAAAAAAATCACAGACACTGCTTAAACATAGAACCAAAAATGCAGTTCACTCCTTTCTGATGTATGTGTTACTGCATTTTCTTTTTACAAAATTTGCGATTATTCAAAAAAAAATCGCAGACACTTCTGAGAGATTTATTAAAGGGGAAACACATACTTAATAAATCTGATGGGGAGAGAAGCTCCAAAGGCAGTTATGGAATTATCACAAGGATAGAGTGCCTAATAATAATTAACCCCCTATGTCTTTAAAAAGTCGTTCAACAGATTTATGGTTTCAATCCATCTACTTACTCTGTCACCCTTGTCTCCTTTCTGTCCTGGAGGACCCTGTACAGAAATACAGTACATATTATTGTTGTGATCATTCAGAAATATTTCAGTTTATAATTAGTTTTTAGTTTTAGTTTTGATTCCAGTCTATACCATAATTTACCAAGTCTTTATAAGCTGCTGTTATTGAAGCTGAGCCAGTGGTGTTTATAAGGATTTCTGCTGTTCCAACAAATTTCAGAAACTCAGTACAGGCAGTCAACTGGTTAAGTACAAGTTTATATACACTTTAATTTACCTTGTGAACATTGTACTAGTATCTGACACATAGAAAGAGAGATGAAACATATTAAGCACATATTTAGATCTGCTACATCTCAGCTATACACACACACACACTATCAGATCTAATGTGCCTCCGTCTCTGGATAAAGAACTTATCTGCCTGTAGCTTGTAGCTCTCCCCACTCTATTATGTGTTGTTTTCCAAAAGGAAGTCAGTGTGTATGTATCAGCGTGAACTCATCCTAGAATGCAAGTGTGGGGGGCTACTGCAGGAAGCAGAGAAGAGCTCAGCTCCAAAGCGTCAGACAAGATGTCTGCCAACCCTATAGTCAGAAGATCCAGGGTCGGTAACCAGGGGCAACTGAAATTGTGTACACCGGGACTGATAGAGACAGGCTAGAATTAAATTTGGGAAATGCTTTTTTTTTTTGTTAATAAATGTGAATTATAGAATGTGTTATTTTGTTATCCTGAGTATATTTAAGAAACTTGTCTTTGTGGGAATGACCCTTTAAAACGGGGAGCGTCTGTACAATGATATATTAAAATGGGTTCAGAAATAACCATGTCTCTGGTATCCTTATGTAAAATTTGTAATTTTTCTGTACCTATGGGATGGGAGTGTATCTGCACTTGTGTAATAGAGGTTGTTTACAATCATTACTTAAGGACATGCATGGACTTCACAGTGAAATTAAGCTCTGAAGCATTTTATAATCTCTTTGTACTATTACAATTCATGGTACGACATTTAATTTTATCATGGAAACATATGGGGATGAAGAACCAACAGATGTCCAGCAGATGGAATCATGGAGGCATGTGAAGGAGGTATATGGTTTTTTTTATTATATATGTATATCTCGTAATATGTAAGATTTAGGGACAAGAGAAGGAGGGACACATCTTTTTATTTTCAATGCTATTGATAAATTGGTGCTTGTATTGAGAAGATTTTACACTGAAAACCAGTAGGATTTATATACTTGGTATAAATCACATGTTGAGAAATGTACTGATGAATCAGGGGATTGGAGTTATGTGATAATATGCCATGTCTTCCAGCCATCACACATGTTATGTATAACAAATGTGATGAAATTAAATGTTCGTTGTTCATCAACATTAATCCCTAAACTATGTCATTGTGTCTCCTTTCCTTATTTGATGCATGTTGAATAATCAGCATTTAAACCAAACCATAGAAACATCTGCAAGCCACCCTTATTAATTTCATGTTACCCTTTTATTCTGGTATGCCAGGGTTCACAACTCATTTAATATACTACAATAATTAAAACCAGTAGTGAACATCAAAGTCTGCAAATTTCTGAACAACAATGCCATCTCCCCACATATTACTTGGCTAACTTTATGATCCATCTGAAGAACAGTAAAGAATTATTCCCTCGCCTCCGCTGTGCATGTTGTGTGCAAGGTTCATTCCAGTAATACAAATAAAATCTTTAATACGATGAAATCTTTTTGATCTTCCATCCTTAAAGTGGGATATGCTTTTATGTACAAGTGCTTTTGACATCCCACAATCTCAATTTTAACCCTTTAACCCCCTTTTCTTTGATACCCTTTCCCTTTATAAGAGAACTATAGTTTAGGTTTAGTTAAGTCTTGGATCCTTCTTCCTCAGGAGCAGCTTATTTCACATACAACATTCATAAGACTCCAACAAAATCATTATCTTAACTTTCTGCTTCTTAATGTTGTACAAAAAATCTAAAAGTCATTGGGGGGGATTTATCTTAGAATTTTCTCTTATTTTTGCAAAGTTTTTTTGGCACATTTGATATATTTGCGCCTAAACTTCCGACTTTTCCACTCACTTGCCAAAGTTAGCCACGCAATAATGTTTTAATGTTTTAATGTTGAGCATGATATATCTTTAAAATCCAGATGTGGACGAAAATGTTGCAATTTTGACACAAATGCCCATCCTGAGCAGGTGTTGCAGAAGAATTTGCAGAAGGTGTTGCAGAAGAATTTGATATATTTGATCTATCAGCTGCCTGATATATCAACATCTAAGATAAATAAAACAAGTCCAAAATCCGGAAGAAACAAGAACAAACATACAAATCTCCTGGCTAAAGATAAATGACCCCCATTAAATTAACAGTAACTTGTCTACAGTAACTACTACAGACTACATGATTTAACTGCTTGGTGCTAGGTTGCCGGTCGCAGGCAATGGGGCTCAATGGTTACAGGATGCTTTGCAGGATGATGTCCTGTGAAGTGGTACACTCCAGTCATACACAGGAAGCTCAGGCTCATGAGGAAAGAGCTTCTCCAGATCCCTATGGGGATAGACTAGGACCCTAGGGACGTGTTGTCCTGATGCTCCTTCCATCCCTGTTTAATTGCTCATAGAGGTGATACTCTGACCACTTCACAGTAAGTCACGTGGTGGCCTCCCTGACACCAGTCAACGCATAGGTGCTGGTTACGACCCAATGCCAGGAGACCGCTGTGTCATGATGTTACTACTTTTCTTCATCCACTTGCCATTATAACTTGGAAGACTCTGCCTATCTAGCCAAATACCTACTCCTATGGAATGATGGTCGTTTATTGTTTTCTTTAAGGAGGAATAGGAAATATACAAGGCAAATTTGTTTGGATACACACAAAAGAAAAGCTGGAGGCAGAAATGTATAAACAGTGGAGGGTAGATAAACAAAATCAGTTTTGTTTAGACAAAAGCCACACTAAATTCTTTCTTTTGATTTATAGAAAGACGGTTTCATTTATCTGGAAAAGTGGAGATAAAAGACTGTTCAAAATAATGTGTCAGAAATTGTTGGAAGTCAGCATTATACTGCTGGTATCCATTCTGAGTGTAAATAACCATGTCAGTTTAATCAGTCCTACATGGGGAGATTTTATTATTTTTTATTATGCTTATCACAGTTCTACTGATAGCAAAGAGCGCTCTCAAATAAGGATTATGTTTAATTAAGCCTAACAGATATATAAATTAGACAAAGCACAGATTGTTAGTAATACACAAGCAGCAAAAATTCAAAAAACTGGAGCCTTAAAAATTTGGGGAAATTCTCAAGTACAGGCAGTCCCCGGGTACACATACAAGATAGGGTCTGGAGGTTGTTCTTAGTTGAATTTGTATGTAAGTCGAACGTATATTTATAAATGGAAGTTTAGACAATTTTTTTTCTTTTGCCCAGTGACAATTGGAGTTTTCAAAATTTTTGGTGTAATTTGGAGCAGGGATTATCAATAAACGTTCATTACAGACATCTACAAGCTGATCAGTGCAGTCTGGACTATAGTAACAGCATCCGAGAGAGCTTCACAGAGGTCACAGTGGGCAGAGGGGTCCGTCTGTAATATGGGTTGTCTGTAAGTCGGTGTCCTAAGTAGGAGACCGCTTGTACTGGGTATTAGGAGATCGAGAGATCAGCAGGTTTACAGTATTAGAGCTTTTCAAATCTTGCTTACCTAGAGATAAGCAGCACTAAGGGTGTCTAAATGTGCAACTTTGAGCCAAAAACGGTGTAAGTCCGTAATAATATCATGCTGAAAGCTATTTGCCATGCCTGGCCATGAATCAAATTGTCAGCTTGTTTCCGTTTCCAATTAGATACAAGCATGCTTGTCTAAGCTAAGTGTGTCATGTGTCTAGGTAGAAAGAGAGTAGCTGTTATTAGAGGGCCGTCACAACAGCGCGTAAAACAGTATGATAAATAAGTGATTTCAGGAGGTTGTCTAGCATGAGATTAAAAGATCTTATTTTCAAGAAACAGCACCCTATTTAATTGTGAGCTATTTCAGGTTTGTAACTCTCCCCATTGCTAATATATAAATGAAACACAGCCAATGATTAGTCATGGGCATGATTTGAAAAAAGGTCAGGTATCTTTAAAAAACCTATAAGTTAGAGTGATCAAACTACAATATGCAGCACAGCATGGTTTATTAAGATTAAAGAGGCGATTTGAAGCAATATGACACATCTATAGTAGTCATAAAAATACATGATACTGTAGTGTTGAGCCCCAACGTTCGCTGACACCTTCCCGGGCCCTCTTTACTTGTGTGTACATTCAGAATAAGTTGTTTTTATTTGAAAAAGCTACATCTCCCTAACTATGGTAAGAATTTATCAGAACCTGAATGCACAAATTGAGATGAAGAAACACAAATTGCCGAAAAAGCGATGTTGTGGAATTTTGGGAATGCTTTGTGACCTAGTACATTACTGGCACTTTGAAAGTTGTCCGAAACCAAGTAGGATGCGTGTAGAAAGTTAAGACACGTCTAAAGAGCAAAACTGTATCAAACCTTGTGAAACATTTAATAAATGTACATAAACTAAACAAACACCAGCTTCAGTCATGAACCTGCCTCCAAAATTCCCTTTGACAAGGTTCCCTTATACTTCTAACATAAAGGGATCCCGTAGATCCATTTATATTGGAAAGTATAAAACTACTGCCCATAAATTAACTAACTTAAAAATGTAAAGTAAGATTTAGATTTTGGGGCTACTAGGTTTCTCTGTCAGCAAGTGAAGTGGAATTATAAATTTTGTGAAATGCATTCATAGCAGGGGGTGGCCTGGCAGTGCAGCAGGATTGAATGTCTTGGGCCCCCAGTATTTTCTTTTTTCGATTTCGACATTGATTACAGATTTATCACTAGTAGCTGCCACATTCTTACTTTTTCTATGCCTACAATGATCATCGGGTTATGTTAAAATTCACATTTTCATGTAATCTAATAAAAAGTGTATTCTTTTCTAGGGTTTCCCTGGCAAAGATGGGCCTGCCGGACCCAGAGGCCCACCTACCAAGTGGTAAGTGAATGCAATCTTGTAATCTACTAGAATGTGTAATGCTGTATATTAACTCTCGCTAACAGGCTCAGATGCCTTGTGGCGCTGAGTAAATTGCAGAGTGAAAGCATCTGCTAGTGTAAGAAATATGATCGAGTCGGGGCGCTCATGTGGAAGAAGCGTGATAATTCGGTTTATAAGATCATGAATATTTTCAGCAACACCTAAATACTAATTCTCGATTTTACTTGCAGGGAACCCCAGGAGCACAAGGAGGACCATGGTCCATTGGGAAACCAGGACAAAGAAGGAGATAAGTGGATTTTACCTGTTAAGTAAAAACATTTGTGCTGATTAGAATGAATATAGAGTTTAGCTTACAGTCAAATTTTAACAACAACACCTTGGAAAATCAACATTTTATTAGCCTTGGTTGAGAACAAAAAGTTTGCAGTACATCCACTTTCTACAGTTGCAGAGCTGATTGTTGGAATTTGAGGTAATCATTTTTCCATTTGAACCAGCACCAATATTTCTGCCAAAATATATATTTCTACAGTGTAATGTACGTAAGAGCTAGATCAGCACATTTAGAGAAAGGGTTTTCATTGCTACCTTCATTCTTCAGTATCATGTCATTAAATAAGCAATATGTGATATCTTTGTTTTTGATGGTGTCTTAACATTCAATCATTATGCTTGAAATAATAAAACAAAAGATGTCACAAGAAATAAATAATATTTTGTAGTGTAGTTAGTATTTGAGCGCTGGTAGGCTTAATTAAACATAATCCTGTATTTGAGAGCGCTCTTTTCCTATCAGTAGATTGTGATAAGCATAATAAAAATAATATAAATCTCCACCATGTAGGACTGATTAAACTGACATGCTATTTACACTCAATCTCCACCATGTAGGACTGATTAAACTGACATGCTATTTACACTCATCAAATAAAGACACCATCAAAAAACAAAGATATCACATATTGCTTATGTTAAATGACATATACTTGAAGAATGAAGGTAGCAATGAAACCCTTTTCTATAAATGTGCTGATCTAGCTCTTACCAGTTACACAGTGTAGAAATATATAAATGTGCTGATCTAGCTCTTACCAGTTACACAGTGTAGAAATATATATTTTGGCAGAAGATATTGGTGCTGGTTCAAATGGAAAATGATTACCTCAAATTCCAACAATCAGCTACTGCAACTGTAGAAAGTGATGTACTGCAAACTTTTAGTTCTCAACCAAAGGCTAAATAAAATGTTGATTTTCCAAGGAGTTGTTTATTTGACTGTAAGATAAACTCTGATATTCATTCTTAATCAGCAGCAAATGTTATTTTACTTACAGGTAAACCATTATCTCCTTCTTTGCCTGGTTTCCCACTGGGACCTGGTACTCCTTGTGCTCCTGGGGTTCCCTGCAAAGTAAAATAGAGCATTAGATTTAGGTTATTGCTGAAAATATTATCAGATCTTTATAAACCGAATTATCACGCTTCTTCCACATGAGCGCCCGACTCGATCATATTTCTTACACTAGCAGATGCTTTCACTCTGCAATTTAACTCAGCTGCCACAATGGCATCTGAAGCCTGTTAGCAGGAGTTAATAATACAGCATTACACATTCTAGTAAGATTACAAGATTGCATTACTTACCATTGGTCCAGGTGGACCTCTGGGTCCGGCAGGCCCATCTTTGCCAGGGAAACCCTAGAAAAGAGAATAACATTTTGATTAGATATACATAAAAATGTATGAATTTAACATAACCCGATGATCATTTTAGGCATAGAAAAAAGTAAGAATGGGCAGCTAGAGTGAAATAAATCTGTAATCAATGGAGAAATCGAAAAAGAAAATACTGAGGGGGCCAAGACATTACATCATGCTGCACTGCAGGCCACCCTCCTGCTATGAATAAGCATTTCACAAAATTTATAATTCCACTTCACTTGCTGACAGAGAAAACTAGTAGCCCCAAAAATCTAAATCTTACTTTACATTTTTAAGTTTTTAATTTATGTGCAGTAGTTTATACTTTCCAATAATAAATGGATCTACGGATCCCTTTATGTTAGAAATATAAGGGAACCTTGTCATAAAGGGAATTTTGGAGGCAGTTTCACTGAAGCTGGTGTTGTTTTAGTTTACGTAACATTTATTTAAATGTTTCAAAAGGTTTGATACATGTTTTGCATCTTTAAGACGTTGTTTAACTTTCTACACCATCCTACTTGGTTTCCGGACAACTTTTCAAAGTGCAGTTTCTACACCATCCTACTTGGTTTCCGGACAACTTTTCAAAGTGCAGTAATGTAATAGGTCACAAAAAAGCAGCCCAAAAGTCCACAACATCGCTTTTCTGCAATTTTGTTTTCTTCATCTCAATTTTGGCATTCAGGTTCTGATAAATTCTTACCATAGTACTGGTAGATGTAGCTTTTCAAATAAAAACAACTTATTCTGAATGTAAACACAAGTAAAGGAAGGCCCGGGAAGGTGGTCAGCGAACGTTTGGGGCTCACAGCTACAGTATCATGTATTTTTATGACATAACCTATAGATATGTCATGTAATGCTTCAGAATAGCTCTTTAATCTTAATAAATCATGCTGTGCTGCATATTGTAGGTTTGGTCACTCTAACTTATAGGTTTTTTAAAGATACCTGCTTTTTCCTAGAAATCATGCCATGACTAATCATTGGCTGTGTTTCATGTTATATATTAGCAATAGGGAGAAGAGTTACAAAGCCTGGCATAGCTCACAATTAAATAGGGTGCTGTTTATTGAAAATAAGATATTTTAATCTCATCCAGAAAACCCCCTGAAATCACTTATTTATCATCTGTTTTACACAGCTGTTGTGACGGCCCTCTAACAGTTACTCTTCTTGTCTACCTAGACACATGAACACTTAGCTTAGGCAAGCATGCTTGTATCTAAATTGGAAAGGGAAACAAGCTGACAATTTTATTCTATGGACAGGCATAGCAAATAGCTTTCAGCAGATATAATTATTACTGACTTACAGTTTTGGCTCAAAAGTATGCACATTTTAGACACCCCTTAGTGCTGCTTATCTCTAGGTAAGGCAAAGATTTGAAAGCTCTAAATACTGTAAACCTGCTGGATCTCTGCATTTATCCCAGTACTTGAGATCATTAGGCTCCACTGGCAAATATCTATGAATAGCTTTATTACATAAAACTGCTGGCTTTGTAAACAATAAATTTATATATCTGGTAGGCTTAATTAAACATAATCCTGTATTTGAGAGCGCTCTTTTACCACTGTAGTGCCACACGTGTAAAGCAGATTATGAGGTTTTAAAATTTATTTTTAAAAAGTCACTCTACTCCCTTCTTGGTGCTATGGGTGACATTTAAAAAAACACAGACAGGCTAAACCTCGAAACAAAAATGCAGTTCTTCCTTTTCTGAGTATGTGTACTGCATTTCTTTTTTGACAAAATTTGCGAGATTCAAAAAAAAATCGCATGACCACTCTGGAGAGATTGATTAAAGGGGAAAAAACACAACGTAAATAAATCTGATGGGCAGAGAGCTCCAAAGGCAGTTCGGAAGTCTCACAAGGATATGAGGGCTAATACTAATTAACCCACCTATGTCTTTAAAAAGTCGTTCAACAAAGCTGTATGGTTTCAATCCATCTACTTACTCTGTCACCCTGTCTAGTTCTGTCCTGGAGGACCCTGTACAGGAAATTACAGTACATATTATTGTTGTGTCATGCAGAAATATTCAGTTTATAAATTAGGTTTAGTTTTAGTTTTGATTCAAGGCTATACCATAATTTACCAGTATTTTAAGCTGCTGATTGAACGCTGAGCCGTGGGTTTATAAGGATTTCATGCTGTTCCACAAAATTTAAGAAGAACACTCAGTACAGGCAAGTCAACTGGTGAAGTACAAGTTTATATCACTTTAATTTACTTGTGAACATTGTACTAGTATCTGACACATAGAAGAGGTGAAAATATGAAAGCACAATTAGATCGGTACATCTCAGCTATGCACAACCAACCACACCTGCATCCGAGATCTAATGGCTGCCTAACCTCGTCTATCTGGTATATAACAAACCTTATCGCCTGTAGCTTTCTGCGCTAGCTCTCTCCCACTTATTATTGTTGTTTTCCAAAGAAGTTCAGTGTGTATGTATCAGACGTGAACTCATCCTAGAATGCAAGTGTGGGGGGCTACTGCAGGAGCAGAGAGAGCTCCTCAACAGCGGTCAGACAACATGTCTGCCCAACCCATAATTCAGAAGATCCAGGGTCGGTAACCAGGGCAAATGAACATTGTGCATACTACGGGAGATAGAGCAGGCTAGATAAAATTTGGGAATGCTTTTTTTTTTTGTTAATAAGCATGTGATTATCGAATGGTTATTTTGTTATCCTCGATAATAAGAACTTGTCTTTGTGGGAGACCCTTAAAAACGGGAGGCGTCTGACAATGATATATTCAAGAATGGGTTCAGAATAACATGTCTCTGGGAATTCCTTATGTCAAATTTGTAATTTTCTGTACCTATGGGTGGGAGTTCTGTATCTGCCTTGGGTAATAGTAGGTGTTTATCATCAACTTACTTAATGACAATGCCTGGACTTCACATGACATTAAGCTCTGAAGCATTTTAGTAATCTCATTTTATCTACATTATTACATGGTACGACATTTACTAGTTATCACGAAACATATGGATAAAAGCCAACAGATGTCCAGCCAAGAATGGAATCCAAATGGAGCAATGGTGAAGAAGGTAATATGGGTTTTTTTTATTAATATTGTTAGATCTCGTAATATCGTAAGATTCTGGGACAGGACAGAGAATAGGAGTGGACCAACCATTTATTTGTATTTTCATGCTTAGTTTGAAAATTGGTGCTTTGTATTGAGAAGATTTTTTAAACCAACTTGAAAGAACCAGAGGGACTTTTAGGCTTGGTATACTCTACGGTTGAGAAAATGATAACTGATGAATCAGGGGATGGAGGAGTATGTGATACTATGCCATGTCTTCCAGCCATACACCATTATGTATAACAAGATTGATGAATATGTAAATGTTCGATTGTTCATCAACATACATCCCTAAACTATGTCATTGTGCTATCTCCTTTCCTTTATTTGCTGCATGTTGAACAATCAGCATTGTACATAAACCAAACCATATGAAAACATCTCACAGCCACCCTTTATTAATTTCATGGTAACCCTTCTTTAATTATCTGTATGCCAGGGTTCCAACTCATACGTATCTAGAAAGTATGACGTGAGACACTTGTAAAAACTAGAGTGTAAGCAGTCAAAGCCTCTGCAATTTCTGAGACAAAATCGCCGATCTCCGCCCACATACTTACTTGGCTAACTTTAGGTCCATCTGAAGAACAGAAAGAAATTATTTCTTTTCCTCGCTCCAGCTGTGCCTGTTGTCGCAGGATTCAACTTCCAGTCTACAAATAAAATCTTTATACGGATGAATCTCTCTTTTTTTGATCTTCCATGCTTAAAGTGGGACTATGCTTTATGCTGCAAGTGCTTTTGACATGCACCCGATCTCAATTTAAAAAAAATCGCCTTTAACCCCCGTTTCTTTGTACCCTTGTCCCCCATTATAAAAGAGAACAAAGTTTAGGTTAGTTAAAGATCTTGGATCCTTCTCTTCCCTCATGGAGCTTAGTTATTTCACATACAACATCACTAAGTACGCCCACAAAATCATTATTACTTTCTTCTCTGCTCTTAATTGTTTTAACAAAAAATCTAAAAAAAGTCATTGGGGGGGGGATTGTGTAGGGTTCCTTAGAATTTTCTCTTTTTCCTATATTTTTTTTGCAAGTTTTTTTGGCCGACATTTGATATATTGTTGCGCCAAATAAAATTACTACTAACTTTCCGACTTTTCCACTACTTGCCAAAGTTGCCCACACGCAATAATGTTTTTAAATGTTAATGTTGAGATGACTTTAAATTAAAATCCAGTGTGACGAAAATGTTGCAATTTTTGGACCACAAATGCCCCATCCTGCAGCCAGGTGTGCAGTAGAATTGCAGAAGGGTTGAAGCAGAAGAATTGTATATTTGATCTATCGCTGCCTGATATATCAAACATCTACAAGAGATAACCTAACAAGTCCAAAATCGCGGAAGAAACACAAGAACAAACTTACAAATATCCTGGTAAAGATAAATGACCCCATTAAATTTTAAAACTCTTAACTAGAAACAGACTGTCATACAAGTAACTACTACGATACTACATGATTTAAACGGCTTAGAACTCCATTACTAATTCACTACAAACTAAATAACTTTAAAATTATTTATATTTTGTGACAAACTCTTTTGTTTTGATTAATTCAATCAAGCTAAATGATTGAATGTTAAAAGAACCATCAAAAAACAAGATATCACATATTAGCTTATGTAAATGACATATAACTGAAGAATGAAGGTAGCAATGAAACCCTTTTCTCTAAATGTGCTGATCTAGCTCTTACCAGTTACACAGTGTAGAAATATATATTTTGGCAGAAGATATTGGTGCTGGTTCAAATGGAAAATGATTACCTCAAATTCCAACAATCAGCTACTGCAACTGTAGAAAGTGATGTACTGCAAACTTTTAGTTCTCAACCAAAGGCTAAATAAAATGTTGATTTTCCAAGGAGTTGTTTATTTGACTGTAAGATAAACTCTGATATTCATTCTTAATCAGCAGCAAATGTTATTTTACTTACAGGTAAACCATTATCTCCTTCTTTGCCTGGTTTCCCACTGGGACCTGGTACTCCTTGTGCTCCTGGGGTTCCCTGCAAAGTAAAATAGAGCATTAGATTTAGGTTATTGCTGAAAATATTATCAGATCTTTATAAACCGAATTATCACGCTTCTTCCACATGAGCGCCCGACTCGATCATATTTCTTACACTAGCAGATGCTTTCACTCTGCAATTTAACTCAGCTGCCACAATGGCATCTGAAGCCTGTTAGCAGGAGTTAATAATACAGCATTACACATTCTAGTAAGATTACAAGATTGCATTACTTACCATTGGTCCAGGTGGACCTCTGGGTCCGGCAGGCCCATCTTTGCCAGGGAAACCCTAGAAAAGAGAATAACATTTTGATTAGATATACATAAAAATGTATGAATTTAACATAACCCGATGATCATTTTAGGCATAGAAAAAAGTAAGAATGGGCAGCTAGAGTGAAATAAATCTGTAATCAATGGAGAAATCGAAAAAGAAAATACTGAGGGGGCCAAGACATTACATCATGCTGCACTGCAGGCCACCCTCCTGCTATGAATAAGCATTTCACAAAATTTATAATTCCACTTCACTTGCTGACAGAGAAAACTAGTAGCCCCAAAAATCTAAATCTTACTTTACATTTTTAAGTTTTTAATTTATGTGCAGTAGTTTATACTTTCCAATAATAAATGGATCTACGGATCCCTTTATGTTAGAAATATAAGGGAACCTTGTCATAAAGGGAATTTTGGAGGCAGTTTCACTGAAGCTGGTGTTGTTTTAGTTTATGTAACATTTATTTAAATGTTTCACAAGGTTTGATACATGTTTTGCATCTTTAAGACGTTGTTTAACTTTCTACACCATCCTACTTGGTTTCCGGACAACTTTTCAAAGTGCAGTAATGTAATAGGTCACAAAAAAGCAGCCCAAAAGTCCACAACATCGCTTTTCTGCAATTTTGTTTTCTTCATCTCAATTTTGGCATTCAGGTTCTGATAAATTCTTACCATAGTACTGGTAGATGTAGCTTTTCAAATAAAAACAACTTATTCTGAATGTAAACACAAGTAAAGGAAGGCCCGGGAAGGTGGTCAGCGAACGTTTGGGGCTCACAGCTACAGTATCATGTATTTTTATGACATAACCTATAGATATGTCATGTAATGCTTCAGAATAGCTCTTTAATCTTAATAAATCATGCTGTGCTGCATATTGTAGGTTTGGTCACTCTAACTTATAGGTTTTTTAAAGATACCTGCTTTTTCCTAGAAATCATGCCATGACTAATCATTGGCTGTGTTTCATGTTATATATTAGCAATAGGGAGAAGAGTTACAAAGCCTGGCATAGCTCACAATTAAATAGGGTGCTGTTTATTGAAAATAAGATATTTTAATCTCATCCAGAAAACCCCCTGAAATCACTTATTTATCATCTGTTTTACACAGCTGTTGTGACGGCCCTCTAACAGTTACTCTTCTTGTCTACCTAGACACATGAACACTTAGCTTAGGCAAGCATGCTTGTATCTAAATTGGAAAGGGAAACAAGCTGACAATTTTATTCTATGGACAGGCATAGCAAATAGCTTTCAGCAGATATAATTATTACTGACTTACAGTTTTGGCTCAAAAGTATGCACATTTTAGACACCCCTTAGTGCTGCTTATCTCTAGGTAAGGCAAAGATTTGAAAGCTCTAAATACTGTAAACCTGCTGGATCTCTGCATTTATCCCAGTACTTGAGATCATTAGGCTCCACTGGCAAATATCTATGAATAGCTTTATTACATAAAACTGCTGGCTTTGTAAACAATAAATTTATATATCTGGTAGGCTTAATTAAACATAATCCTGTATTTGAGAGCGCTCTTTTACGCTTTCCTTTCCGCTTGAGCGCCCGACTCGATCATATTCCTTTAACAACTGCAAGACAAACAGATGCTTTCACTCGGCAATTAACTCAGCTGCCACAATGGCATCTGGCAGCCTGTTATGCAGAGTTAATAATACAAGCATTTCACCACATTGCTATTCTTCGTAAATTACAAGATTGCACATTAACAACCATTGGTCCCGGGTTGACCCTCTGGGTCCGGCAGCCCTCTTTTGCCCGGGAAAAACCCTAGAACATATAAAACTTTTGATTAGAATCTACAATACAAATTTAAATCATTTTTAACATAACCCCGATGCATCTTTTTAGGCATGAAAAAAGTACGAATGGGCCCAGCCTAGAGTGCAATAAAATCTGTAATCACTGGAAGAAATCGAAAAGAAAATACTGATAGGGGCAAACATTACTCATTGCTACACTGCAGGCCACCCCTCCTGCCTATGAAATAAGCATTTCACACAATTATAAAATTCCCTTTCACTTGCTGACAGAGAAAACCTAGTAGCTCCCCCCCAACAATCTAAATCTTCTTTAACATTTTAATTTAAGTTTTTTTTTTTTAATTTTATTGTGCGGTCCATTTATCTTTCCATACTAAATGGATCTATCTACTGAATCCCTTTTATTTTTTAAAATTAGGGGAACTTTGGTTTATAAAAGTGAATTTTGTGAGGCATTTTCCAGCACCTGAAGCTGGTGGTTGTTTTTAGTTTTACCACGTTAACATTTATTTAAACTGTTTCCCTTCAAAGGTTTTGATGATACATGTTTTTTTGGGCATCTGTTAATGACGTTTGGTTTTAACTTCTACAAACCATTCCTACTAACTTTGGTTTTCCGGACAAACAACTTTTTTCCAAAGTGCAGTCATGTAATAGGATCACAAAAAAAGCAGCCACCAAAAGTCACAACACACTCTCTTTTCTTTCTTTTTTTGTTTTTGTTTTGTTTCTTTTTTTTTGTTTGTTTTTTTTTTTTTATTTATCATCTGTTTTTTTTCTTCTTTTTTATTTTTGTTTTTTTGTTTTTTTTTCTGTGTAGGTTTTTTGTGTTCTTATTTTTCTTTTTTTATTTCTCTTTCGTTTTTGTTTGTTATCCGTTTGTTTATTTTCTTCTGTTCCTTTCGTTTTTTGTTTTTTTATCCGAATTAAATTTTTTTGTTCCTTTTTTTTTTTTTATATTGTATCTTTTTTTTGTGTGCTTTTTCTTTTTCCTTGTCCCTATTTTTTTTGGTTTTCATTCATCTCGCACTCATTTGGCATTTCAAGTTGTCTGAAAATCTTAATCCCACCGTAATAGTACTGGTAGATGTAAGCTTTTCAAATAAAAACAACTTATTTCTGAATGTAAACACAGAAGTAAAGGAAGGGCCCGGAAGGTGGTCATCCGAACGTTTTGGGCTCACAGCCTACAGGTATCATGTATTTGTTAATTTGACATAACCCTTATAATATGGTCCATGTAATGCTTCAGAATAGCTCTTTAATCTTAATAAATCATGCTGTGCTGCATATTGTGGTTTTTTGGTCACTCTACAACTTAAGGTTTTTTAAAGATACCTGCTTTTTCTAGAAACATCATGCCTGACTAATCATTGGGCTGTGTTCATGTTTATATATTAGCAATAGGGAGAAGAGTTACAAAGCCTGGCATAGCTCACAATTAAATAGGGGTCTGTTTTTGAAAATAAGATTTTTTTAATCTCATCTCCAGAAAACCCCCTGAAATCCACTTATTTATCATACTGTTTTACACAGCTGTTGTTGAAGGCCCCTCTAAAACAGTTACTCTTCTGTTTACCTAGAAACCATGAACACTAAGCTTAGCAAGCATGCTTGTATCTAAATTGGAAAGGGAAAACAAGCTGACAATTTTTTATTCTATGACAGGGCATGCAAATAGCTTTTCAGCAATATATATATATTACTGACTTACAGTTCAGTTTTGGCTCAAAGTATGCACATTTTAGACACCCTTAGTGCTGCTTTTATCTCTAGGTAGCAAAGATTTGAAAGCTTCTAAACTACCTGTAAACACTGTCTGATCTCTGCATTTATCCAGTTACTTGAGATCATTGAGGCCTCCACTGGGCAAATATCTTTAATGAAATATAGCTTTATGTTACAATAAACTGGCTGGCTTTGTAAACAATAAATTTATATATCTGGTAGGCTTAATTAAACATAATCCTGTATTTGAGAGCGCTCTTTTGCTATCAGTAGACTGTGATAAGCATAATAAAAATAATATAAATCTCCACCATGTAGGACTGATTAAACTGACATGGTATTTACACTCAGCAAATGGATACCAGGCAGTATAATGCTGCTTTCAACGCTTTCCTTTCCGCTTGAGCGCCCGACTCGATCATATTCCTTTAACAACTGCAAGACAAACAGATGCTTTCACTCGGCAATTAACTCAGCTGCCACAATGGCATCTGGCAGCCTGTTATGCAGAGTTAATAATACAAGCATTTCACCACATTGCTATTCTTCGTAAATTACAAGATTGCACATTAACAACCATTGGTCCCGGGTTGACCCTCTGGGTCCGGCAGCCCTCTTTTGCCCGGGAAAAACCCTAGAACATATAAAACTTTTGATTAGAATCTACAATACAAATTTAAATCATTTTTAACATAACCCCGATGCATCTTTTTAGGCATGAAAAAAGTACGAATGGGCCCAGCCTAGAGTGCAATAAAATCTGTAATCACTGGAAGAAATCGAAAAGAAAATACTGATAGGGGCAAACATTACTCATTGCTACACTGCAGGCCACCCCTCCTGCCTATGAAATAAGCATTTCACACAATTATAAAATTCCCTTTCACTTGCTGACAGAGAAAACCTAGTAGCTCCCCCCCAACAATCTAAATCTTCTTTAACATTTTAATTTAAGTTTTTTTTTTTTAATTTTATTGTGCGGTCCATTTATCTTTCCATACTAAATGGATCTATCTACTGAATCCCTTTTATTTTTTAAAATTAGGGGAACTTTGGTTTATAAAAGTGAATTTTGTGAGGCATTTTCCAGCACCTGAAGCTGGTGGTTGTTTTTAGTTTTACCACGTTAACATTTATTTAAACTGTTTCCCTTCAAAGGTTTTGATGATACATGTTTTTTTGGGCATCTGTTAATGACGTTTGGTTTTAACTTCTACAAACCATTCCTACTAACTTTGGTTTTCCGGACAAACAACTTTTTTCCAAAGTGCAGTCATGTAATAGGATCACAAAAAAAGCAGCCACCAAAAGTCACAACACACTCTCTTTTCTTTCTTTTTTTGTTTTTGTTTTGTTTCTTTTTTTTTGTTTGTTTTTTTTTTTTTATTTATCATCTGTTTTTTTTCTTCTTTTTTATTTTTGTTTTTTTGTTTTTTTTTCTGTGTAGGTTTTTTGTGTTCTTATTTTTCTTTTTTTATTTCTCTTTCGTTTTTGTTTGTTATCCGTTTGTTTATTTTCTTCTGTTCCTTTCGTTTTTTGTTTTTTTATCCGAATTAAATTTTTTTGTTCCTTTTTTTTTTTTTATATTGTATCTTTTTTTTGTGTGCTTTTTCTTTTTCCTTGTCCCTATTTTTTTTGGTTTTCATTCATCTCGACTCAATTTGGCATTTCAAGTTGGTCTGAAAATCTTAAACTTTCACCGAATAGTACTGGTAGATGTAAGCTTTTCAAATAAAAACAACTTATTTCTGAATGTAAACACAAAGTTAAAGGAAGGGCCCGGAAGGTGGTCATCCGAACGTTTTGGGCTCACAGCCTACAGGTATCATGTATTTGTTAATTTGACATAACCCTTATAATATGGTCCATGTAATGCTTCAGAATAGCTCTTTAATCTTAATAAATCATGCTGTGCTGCATATTGTGGTTTTTTGGTCACTCTACAACTTATAGGTTTTTTAAAGATACCTGCTTTTTCTAGAAACATCATGCCTGACTAATCATTGGGCTGTGTTCATGTTTATATATTAGCAATAGGGAGAAGAGTTACAAAGCCTGGCATAGCTCACAATTAAATAGGGGTCTGTTTTTGAAAATAAGATTTTTTTAATCTCATCTCCAGAAAACCCCCTGAAATCCACTTATTTATCATACTGTTTTACACAGCTGTTGTTGAAGGCCCCTCTAAAACAGTTACTCTTCTGTTTACCTAGAAACCATGAACACTAAGCTTAGCAAGCATGCTTGTATCTAAATTGGAAAGGGAAAACAAGCTGACAATTTTTTATTCTATGACAGGGCATGCAAATAGCTTTTCAGCAATATATATATATTACTGACTTACAGTTCAGTTTTGGCTCAAAGTATGCACATTTTAGACACCCTTAGTGCTGCTTTTATCTCTAGGTAGCAAAGATTTGAAAGCTTCTAATACTGTAAACACTGCCTGATCTCTGCATTTATCCAGTTACTTGAGATCATTGAGGCCTCCACTGGGCAAATATCTTTAATGAAATATAGCTTTATGTTACAATAAACTGGCTGGCTTTGTAAACAATAAATTTATATAATATCTGGTAGGCTTAAATTAAACATAATCCTGTATTTGAGGCGCATCCTTTTCCCTAATCAGTAAGATTGTGGATAAAGCATAATACAAATAATATAAAATCCTCCACCATGTAAGGGACCTGATTTTAACTGACAAGTGCTATTTACACTCAGCAAATGGATACCAGGCAGTATAATGCTGCTTTCAACAATTTCTGACACATTATTTTGAACAGTCTTTTATCTCCACTTTCCAGATGAAATGAAACACGTCTTCTATAAATTCAAGAAGAAAGAATTTAGTGTGCTTTGTCTAAAAAAACTGAATTTTGTGTTTACCCCTCCACTGTTTTATCATTTCTGCATCCAGCTTTTCCTTTTGTGTGTATCCAAACAAATTTGCCTTGTATAATTTCCTATTCCCTCCTTAAATAAAACAATAAACGGACCATCATTCCATAGGAGTATGTATTTGGCTAGATATGCAGAAGTCTTCCAAGTTATAATGGCCTCAGTGGTGAAGAAAAGTAGTAACATCATTACAACAGCGGTCTCCTGGCATTGATGTCGTAACCAGCAACCTTGCGTGACTGGTGGTCAGGGGAGTCCACAGTGACTGTGACTAGTGAAGTGGTCAGAGTTATCACCTCTATGAAGCAATGTAAACAGGGATAGAAGGAGCATCAGGGACAACACGTCCCTAGGGTCCTAGTCTATCCCCATATGGGATCTGGAGAGAGGAGCTTTCTCTCATGAGCCTGGAGCTTCCTGTGATATGATTGGAGTGTAACACTTCACAGGACATCATCCTGCAAGAAGCATCCTGTAACCATTGAGACCCCATTGCACTGCACTGAAACCTGAGCCACCACAGTTGAGATGAAAGGGAGAGGGGTGTATAAAAGAGCTGAGGTGTGATCAATATAAATAGAAAGATAGAGTATGATGACCTAGAGCTACAGATGGACCAAGAGGTAGAGGTATGTCCCTGCCAAGGTCATGATTCATTATGTCATGATCTTATGTAATAATAGTAAATAAGGTTATCTGGTTTTAAATAAAAGCAGGGAAAGTATGATATCCTATATTCATGGTGCCAGTCTTATAGCCCAGCACCAATGCAGTCGCTAGGTACATATACATAGAGACATCAGGCAAAAAAATAGAGATGACATTATGGCAAATGCATGGTTGGATGAAACTAACAAATAAATGTGAGTCATAAAAGACTTTTAGATAAACAATTTATTTTAAATATCCACTGCACCTCATTGCGCAAGATTAGATTATCCCAATCCTTGGTGGTCTTACCCATTCAACAGCTTGAAATAGGATGGAGTGAAAGTACCCATTATGTGTTTCCAGGAAATGTTTGGTGACAAGAGCATCATTCATGGTTCAAGGGATAGTTGTGTGTCATGAGATACACAACCCCTGTCGTCAGGCATGTGACATGATCCCTGTCCTCATATTGGGCCCTTACACTTGCACCATAAGAATCCTCCAGCCTGTGTAAAGCACAGGTTTAACAACTGCCACATTTCAAAGTGTCTGGACATGGGCAGCCAAGCCATGTAGGAGCCTTTCAGACCAGTTCTAGATGGCTATCTCTTAAATTCTTACCCCAACTATATGTAAATGTGAATGTTTCAGAGATGCTAATTATGCACATTAACCCTTTAGGTTCCTGTTTTATCGGAAAAAGTGCAGGGATAATGAGAGTTGGAACGACTCATTTTTTACACTTGCACTATTTTTCATGAATCGCCCAAAGTGTAATCATAACCCCATTCTAATTAAATGAGAATATATTTTACAAGTCATGCACTGCATGTAAAATACATCTCTTTATACACTTTTCACACAATTACCCTTTATCACTCTGCAGGAATCCCGAATCACAGATGTAAAAGAAACATATATGTTAAATATATCTGCTAACCCAAATAATTCCTCATTTTCTTTGGCAAGAACACAATCCCATATTTTCCCTCCTGCACTCTTCTTTGATGCCTGAAGAGCATAAGGCTAAAAATATAGATTTTAAGGACTTTGTGCTCTGTTTGTGTTGTAATTCTGTTATACATTTATTTTTTATTTATTAAAATGATCTAAGAAATTAAAACAAGAAAAAGTAAAAAAATAAAGGATTACAGAAAATGACACATTAGCTTCTGTTCAAGACTAAACCTCAAGCGACTTGCAGGTCATTGTTCAATGTGCAAGGATTAGTTCTACAAGTAATGCTGATCTGCTACTAATTAAACGATGTAAAAGGATGTCTTTACATGTCACTTGCAAATGTTTTCGAGCTGCATGTTTAGGAAATGTTTAGGGTGGTGCCCTATATTGTAGTGGGTTAGAGTTAGCCTAGGGAAGTCTGGGGACATCCTTCCGTATAGACCCACGGGGAAAGCAAGCATAGGCAAAACATATTTAAATGATCATTCAGCGGTTAATGCAGTTGTCCTGCAATACTAGGATATGTTGTCACACTTTCTCTTCTGTTTAAAATACAAGAAGGCCATAAGAGTATTTAAGGGCATCTACCATCAGATTTACAAGTGTGCAAATCTCGCGATCATACTATCCAGCTGCTGCACTGGATTGCAAGACTTGCAGTCAGCCAGTGACGTCGTCAGAGAGCAGGAAGTATGCACATCAGCGGATGGGACGAGGGGGAATATTTAGAGATGGGGTAGTGCATAATTTATTAGCTGCTACAGCTAAAAGAAGCTCCAATGACCTCGGCTAGAGCACCTCAGACTCATACACATATTTTTATGGAATTTCACCTGAACTTTGGAGTGCTGCCTAATTTCTGAAGTATATACTGGAGACTATGCTGCCAATAGTCTGACGGACTTGCACCCACTTTATTTGTGCTGCTCTGGAACTTCCCTATAGTGAAGGATAGACTATGTATGTCCTAGAGGGAAAGGGATAACACTGACTGAAAGTAGACTTTAGAAACATACCCTTGGTCCTGGTGGACCCATAGGTCCAGCCGGTCCAGTTACACCAGGAGATCCCTTGAAAAAACAAACAAATTAATTAATGTTGACACACTTTTTCAAATTTCTGTTAAAAGATCTAACGTGAATTTTGTTTAATTTTAGTTATAATTCATAAAAAAATTAGCATAAACAGAAAGAAAATGTATCCACCAACTTACCATTCTTCCTGGCAAACCAGGGTCACCTTGATCACCCTTAATACCTTGACGGCCCTAAATGAATGTGAAATAAAGATAATCATTGCAAAATACAGTATTTGTCGCCTTGTAGTTTGACTGAATTTAATTACTGGACTCTAAATATTTAATAAAAGCACTTTAAGGAACTTTAGAAGTGTCATGACATGTTGAACACATTCTTTTCAAACTCACAGGTTCTCCAGGAATAGAAATCCCAGGAGGTCCTTGTGGGCCAGGAGGCCCTTGTGGACCAGGTAGGCCAGGTTCACCGCGTTGCCCAGGGGGACCCTGTAATCAAGGAAAAAAGAGAAATATGTTAAGAGACATAATGTAATATCAGTGTTAAAGCTCTTCACTTTTCTTTCATTCATTCCAATCTTTATGAGTGGACACAATTTTATGACACAATTTTGTGTCAGTTTCTGGAAATAATTTTTTTCTTTAATCAAAAGCTTTAAGATTTAGATTTATTGAAACTCCAAACATTAAATTTATTGAAATACTTAAAAGCAAGTTTATTTATCATAGCTCATTCACACAATTCTAGTCCAGTTAAATTAAGAGGTTCCTTTTATCTGTTACATTCAGTAAATATACCCTCAAAACCTTTCAAAAAGGTGTCTCAAAGTTCCACACATATCAAACTAAATATCCTAGAATTTGTTGGATTCTGAGTGTTTGTAAAGTTTAAGCCCTGTTATCAAAGGCTACATTAATTTTCCATATAGTTATATCATAATAACTTTATACTTACTGAAGGTCCATCTACACCCCGATCACCTCTGGGACCTTTGCTACCAGGCATGCCCTAAAAATGAGAGTATGTTTGTAATTAGATTACATGAGGCACACATCTTTGACTCCTAATAAATAACCTTGAGCACTTAGGAATTTTAAAATGTAATTTTCCTTCTACTTTATCATATTTAGCAAAAAGCCATCAGAAATTCATTATATTTGCCAATCTTAGTCAACAGGTCCAATAGTAGAGAATCCATATGTAGAAAAAGACATTTAAATAGATACAAAGAAGTAAAGTGCGATCTGACCGGAGCTCAAAAATGTCTCTTCAATTTTCCCTCTGTTTTAATATGCATATAGATCCAGGTATATAAGGGTGGTGCCCTATATTGTAGTGGGTTGGAGTTAGCCTAGGGAAGTCTGGGGACATCCTTCCATATAGATCCACGGGGAAAGCAAGCATAGGCCTGGCCAAGGATTTTTGAAGGGAGTACGGTTTCCAGGGCAGTGTGCCACAGTGTGCCACATAACTTGGAGAAACACCCAAAGATCTGTAACTTCTATATTGAGGATGACAAAATAATTTGAAAATAAGTCATGGAACAATCCATTCTTACAGATGGGCCAGCTGGTCCTGGAGCTCCAATACTGTCTTGTGCACAAGTACAGGCATGTGGTAGTGCTGGACACTTAGCTTCATCTCTCTGAAACAGATTAAATGATATCATGATATAAAACTCTAAATAAAGTAAACACACCATATTGTTAAAGTAAGAACATTGAAAAATAAACATGCATTGATAGGACACAGTATGTAAATCAAATGTGTACGTTAAGAACCAAGTCCTTTCAATCAGTTCTAAGAGAAAACAACCCCTAACAACCCCTTTTTCATTAATGTGATAAAATGCCTTTGCATGAATTAGGGAAATGCATCTACAGGGGTGTCGGTAAAATGTTCTGCAGTACTGACAGGAGTTTATGTTGAAGCTTGTGCATACTGACGCCATCATGTGTGAAACCCATCAAGCCACAAGTGAGCTTATGATATTGAGTGAAATGTATACACTACCTTGGCTGACACAATATCCTACTATGTTTATAGTTGGCTGATAGTGGGCTAATGTATGACGTAAGAGATGCCACAGATGGTTTAAAGAATGACTTTTCTAAAGCATATTATTTTCCTGTTTGCAAACTGCCAAAAACGTATTTGCTTTTGCAGTTCTACTTTGTATATCTTTGCAGATTGCTGAAGTCATCTGATATCCGAAAAGCCTTTGTGTTTGTGCAAGGTTCTTAAATTAATGACATTCAGATTGGCTACTAGTTTATATATTTTCCTGCACTAAGTATGGGCATCATTGTGTAATCAGCCCCATAATGCAAACAGCACCAAATGATTTATTGGCTACTTTAATACCTTTACCAGAAAGCATTGATGTTTTGGCAGTTTAATCTTGTTTTTTGACTTCCACTATGTTATACTCAAGCCTTGCAAAACCCTTTGGGAGATTTATGAGGGCATTACGCAATCCCTAAGAGTCATATCTGCTGAAATGACTACCACAGAATAATTTTTTTAAACTATATTAAATCTATTGTCAGAAAGAGGCTAAGGCTGTACAAAAAAGGTTGTCAGGCAATGTCCCTACATGGCAGATATCTGGTAAACTATACAGCAGACACCTGTGGCTAACTGCTGAGAATGATGCTGGTAAATGTTGTGTCAATTAACTTGTTAGTTGTCATCAGCAAAGCTGATCACTTTAAACATCACTTTAAACAGCAGCATCACAAGGACATGGCAATATTGCTGGCTATTGGCACAACATCATCTGGGGTTGCTGATTGGTTACTTTTACACTGTGCACCTCTGGGAAGCGCCTATGGCTGCCAATTAACACTTTTTATCACAGCCTGCCAGAGGCAAGATGTAATATTCACACTATATTGCTGTATATTCACAATATATTACAGTACATTTTTTTTTTCAGTACATTGCATGAGCGATGGAACCTAAAAAATTTTAAAAATATTTTTAAAAAAATGAATAAAAGTAGAAATTCAAATCATACCCCACTTTTTCTAGGACAAATAGAAAACTAGAGAAATGAAATCATAAACAAGATAGGGACTTTTGGGACACTGCATAACCTAACTTTTAAAATAATTGCCACTTTTTCTCTATTTTAAAACACATAAAATTGTGAATAAAAAGTGATCAAAAAGTCACAGTCTTGAAAATGGTAACTATGAAAATATCATCTTGTTTCACAGCTTCATATGCTGAAGTATGAAAAAGTTTTTAGCTTCATAATTGGGAAAAATTAAAATCTATATAAATTTGGTTTCCCCATGACCGCAATGACCTAAAGAATAAAGGGGAGGTTTCATACGGAGCACACAGAGAAAACAATAAAAACAATATCCAACAAAAAATAGTGCAATTTCATCCCATTTGGAATTTTTTTCCCGTTTCCCAATATACTGCATGGAATATTTAAGAAATGAAAATGGACTAAGGGATTAAATCATGTGCATAGAAGCCAGCCTACACATCTCATAAAAAAAGCTATGAACAGCATAAAGATGTGTTTCTTCTTAAATGATGAACACATCAGTATGGGCACAGTTGGGAAAAGGAGAATACTGTATTTCAATGTAATCTAGGTAAAAATATTTCATTGGTTGGCTTATTTGGTCCTGTTTGTGCCTTTTTATTTATATATAAATAAAAGGAAATGAAATTATGATGTCTATAATTTATTTGACACATTTGATCAATAGATAAAAAACAGATGGGGCATAACTCTAGGGGTTGCAAACTTAGAAGGGAACCTAAAACTACACCTGCTTTTTAACAGAACCCTGCTATAGGCCGTGACCTTTAAAGTAACTTCCTATTTTATGCACAACGTATACTTTGCTACTGTGGCCATAGGATATCCACAAGTTAAAATATTTATATAAGACTTACCATTGCAGGAATATCACAGCATCTATCCCGACTTGCCCAGGTTACAGTACACACAATGTCAAACATCTGGAGAAGGAACTGGGAACAAGGCAAAAGCTTGTTTACTTGTCATGTCATTTGCGTATTTCTTTATCAGACATTTCAAGACATTTGCTTAGCATTCACATCTGAATAGATGACAAATGAACATCTGCAGTGAATTACAAAGTGTGATGTCATCTTGTAAGTAAAGTTAAGTTCTACTTGTTTGGCAAGTTTCTCCATTGTAAAATTCATTGTTCTGGCTATACTTGATGTGGCACATAAAACTTAAATTATTACACATTGGGAGTTTGCCAAGCACTGCCCTGGCTCGTACATTTTATATAATATTACATGTGAGTGAGCTTATACCCACATAACTGCAGAGGATATATGTGTGCTGTGAAAATGCAGAGGCTTCAGTAACATAAAGCTTAAAAAATAAAATTTTTGCATCAAATCCTGATGAATTGTCTAAAAATGGTGAAAGTCCATGTTATTGTATTGATTACATTAATATCTAATGCTCATGACTCATGGATTGAAAACACTTTAAAATAAGGTTGTAATAGAACATATATATAACTAAATTATATATACTCTTAAGGAAGATCTAATGTATTCTCTTAAAGAGAGACTTACTGGGGCTGATTTTTTGTCACCCTTGAGCTTTCCAAGTACTTCAAATCCATCTGTAGAAATGACACCAGCTTCCTTAATCGGTTTCTCTGCCACTTCATTACAGTCAATATAGATTCTCACATACGTAGGAGACACCACAATGTTGACCTAAATATAATAATATTGTTGATCAGATATTGTTTTCTTTGAAAAGGTTTCATAAAAATACATATTTAACACTCATTTCTTATCACTTTTGTATGACAGCTAATACACTATGGGGGATATTTATCTTTTTTTCCTTCTTTTTCTCAGCAGTTGTTAATATGCACACTTTTCATTGACTTTTCTATATTTGCACCACAATTTTCGGTGCCCAGCTTTTGGATGGATTCACTTTATGCAGCTGTTTAGACTAAAGTTAGTTGTATTGGCCATCTGCGACTTTTGAAAAAGTTGCAGAAAAAGTGTGCATAAGCTCGCCTGGTCTCATGTGGTGAATTTGGTCAGGAAGAAGCAGGACAACCAACTTTGCGACTTTTTTGTCGAAAAATGTGCACCTTTTTTTTTTAAGTTGCATCTTGCACATGAGTTACCCTAACAGTGGAAATTAAAACAAGGAAAATCCAACTAAGACAAATTAGACTAAGAAATAAGACAAATAAGGAACTAGAAGGGCATGAAAACAAGAAAGACAAAAGATATGTCTCGTCCAAAATTTTACCCAATAAGAAGTTTGCTGTATCTTCTGTGTTTAGCTAAATTAGGACACAATCAGAAGACAATCACACAGAGGGGCGAATTGAATTACCCAAACATTAGTTAACTCATCTTTCCAAAGTTTCATTTGCTATGCTTAACCTACAAAATGAGGTTGGTTTCCACCATGGAAATTGGTGGCAGACAAACTCTTTGCCAGGAAAGCAGATTTTTTATTTCTTCATAAGATGATTCAATCCTGAATTTTTTTTCAAAGATATAGGCATGTTATAAAATTGTCAGTAACAATTCCATTAATGACTATTTTTTTTAAATATACCAATTAATGATTGTACTTAATTTGTTACTTTTTCGCCACCTTCTAATATATACGGATATTTATCTAATTACACGGAATACACTCAATTTCATGACATAATAAACCACAGTATTAAAATGTAATTAACAGAGTCTCTTTGCCAAAAGGATGGGTTTTCAAACTCTGTACAAACCGTAATTATTTCCAGCAAACTAAGCAATTCCCTGTAGAGTAGAGCAAATTAGATTTATACCATCTGACATCTTTCTGTCTCACTAATGGAGCCTGTAGTGGTGGCAAATCCATTAGCAGATTTGCAGGTCGCAAATAAGGGGCCTTGAAGCACCATGAACATACCTAATGGAAGACTATACGGCCTTGAGCTAGTACACAACCTTTACACATGTTTGTGTGCACGATGCTTTAGTGTACAAACTGGGTCCTGTATAGTGAAACTATCTAACCAAACTTAATACAGTAAATCCCCTATTACACTAACACCTCTAACTTAAATGTTGTACGCACTATGCCAATAAAATGTCATTAGTGTTGAACAATACCAGGACCAAAATGCCAGGACAAAACTTACATCTGCTTTTTGGTCCTAATGTTTTTACACTATTAGCGCTTCCCCCTTTCTGCCATTATATATTATATGGAATGTGTGTCTGAGGGTTTTTTTTTAGTGTCTGAATCAATTGAGAGTCTAATCTAGGGTTGGGATAAGCCCTAGAGCCTATAATGGAATCTGTAAAGGTTTTCCAACAATTGGGACAAATATAGGGCATAATTGAATAGCACAAATGCAGAACTGCCACAGTAGCCTTCCTATTTTTGGTAGGTATGGTGAAGGACCACAAAATGTAAGTCCTGCTGGTTATATGTTTTATGCAAGTTCATGGTAGACTTTTGCACAATACCAGGAAAGAGGTATTATTTTTAAGCCTTAATTTAGATGATTCTTTGGTTTAATTTTACACTTTTAATATTTTGGGAAGTAGCGCATTTGATATAGAAATATGACACAGAATCATAATTTTGTTACCTTATTTTCAAACTCAATTTTTCCAATGGAATTCAATAAATTCAGCTTAAAGGACATCTACTGCCAGGATCAAGGGTAGTAAACCAAGCACACTTACATGCTGGTGTATGTCCCCCACTGGCAGGATCTGCACTTCTTTAAGCCTCCTATGTCCTTGTTTTTAAGAAAAGAAGGCTTTAAAAATTATGCAAATAAGAGTCAGGAGCTCCAGGCTCCGATAATGTCTAAGGTGCCTGGAGCCCCTCAGACTCGTTTGCATAATTTTAAAAGCCTTTTTTGTAAAAACCAGAGCACAAAAAGCTAAAAGAAGAGCAGATCCTGCTAGAGGGGGCATACACCAGCATGTAAGTGTGCTTGGTTTACTATCCTTTATCCTCGTGATAGAGTTCCTTGTACCTTAGCTTACATTGTATAGTTTTCTTTACAAATGTATTTACATAAAATTGAATTAATTACTGATTGGACTATTTAATAGAGCCTATTTTTCATAGTTTATTAGGATTATCAGTTAATTTTCTTTCTCAAAGCACACAGTGAGATCTTCAAATGCCTTTTTTGATAAAAATATTCTGTTGGCTGTGACACAAAGCCAAAATCAAATTCCATTCCCAGTTTCCAAGGCTATTTTGAAATACTTGGCTTCA
Source organism: Engystomops pustulosus (assembly GCA_019512145.1). NCBI lineage: Eukaryota > Metazoa > Chordata > Amphibia > Anura > Leptodactylidae > Engystomops > Engystomops pustulosus. The sequence continues at coordinate 96,336,460 of CM033643.1, forward strand.
AGTTCAAATAAAAAAATATATTTCCTTACATGTACTTTGTTTAAAGTCATTCTAGTAATTTCCTGTTATGTGTATGGTATGTAAAATGTAGTAAAGATGTATACAGTAAGGCTGCATAGGTATACATGTACAACTTTTTAAATGTTCAACAGAGAATGTCTGCAAAGGTAACTTAACCATATCTATAACCTAAGTTTTAATATAAGAACAGAAAAAACTGTATGTGATACAAAATAGACTTCTGCAGATAACCACACTACCACAAAGTCACTGGGCTCTGATACATGTAACATTTCTGTCTGAGAGCACATATGGTTTCCTTCCAAAAAACCACAGACAAATCTTCCAGGAGACTGACTTTTCGTTTATTTAGGATTTTGTCACTCACTTCTTATAATTCAGGATCACGGATTATTGAAGGGTTTTTCGGTTGCCATGAAAACAGCCATCAACATATAAACACAAAAGCATTTAAAGACTTCTCGAATGTTGGCTCCTTCTTCTCAAAGTCCAGCCAACCCCATTTATATTAAACAAATAAACCCATGTGGTTAAACCCATTCTTTAAATCACAATCATGACATCACTACAAACTAACTGTACCTCCCCTTTCCCCTTCAAACCAACCACAACATTTTTTTAAAAAATAGCCGATGCAGCTCAATGTGTAGTAAGGATTTGCTCTCCTTGTTTGTTTCCAGTTCTCCAGTTTCTCTTAGAATAATTGACTTCCTACCAATCCTGTACAACACAGCAGAATGATTTGGCAAAATGCTGACCAATGCCATGACTTGAACAATGCCAATGCTTCTGGTCTATGGTAACTTAGTGAAAAATATATTTTATAGAGTTTTTAAAACTATGGATCAGTTTACGGTAGAGGAAATAAAAAATATTTTTATAGCATGGTATGTAAAAATTAACGACAGCTTGGGAAGAATGTGCCACTAATGCATGTTGACACCACCAGACTGTACAGTATCACTTATATATTCCAAAGACTGCTGGCTCCTACCACTGTCTTTTCCCATTATGTGCATAAACCAATTACCACATGAAAACAGAGAACACTATACCACAAAAAGGAGGAAAAGGAAAATGTGATTGTCTCAATCAACTGCTTGACTACAGAAGGTAAATTTAAGTGAGATCCATGGTTTCCTGAGAACATACGTTTGTTTGCTCTTCAAAGAGACCCGCATTTCAGTCTCATTTACATAGCCAAACATTTCCCAGCATCTTAAGTTCAGCAGCTAAAAAGTGGCAAGCTATGACATTCATTGGTCTATGCCAGACCAAGTTTAGGCTCATTATCTTTCTATGGAAGACTGGCAAACAATATAAAAACAATTAGAGGGATAGCTTATATATCCTGATGTCATCATTTTTCATTTACAAAACCAACAAACCAAGCTGTACTGTACAAAAGTAAAGCCAAACAGAAGCCTTTGGTCATTATCCTATGTACACTGCGTAGTGGCCATTTCTGGCTACTGAAGCTTAATTATGTTCAAGTACTTCTGGTGAGCAAAAACGTTTTGTACTGTGCTCCATGTGGTGATTACAACTTCTGAAACCACCCAATAAGGAAGGGTGCTCAGTTACAGATCTAAAATGGAAGGCCTATTTTGAGTATAGGCCACGAATAAGGTAAATAGGGTTATGGTTTCTAAACTTTTAAAATTACATCTGAAAATTATGATAAAAAGTGACAAACTACTGCAGACAACTAATGTTGTTTGTCTTTGCACTGATGGAGCCTGTTACATCTCCCTCAATGTGTCTAAATTATTTACAAATATATGAAATAACATTGGAGTCCTGTCTAAGAATACATCAGGAGGTATTATGTTCTCATAAGCGAAAAAAATGCCAAAAGACTGGTATGAAAATGATATTGATTGTAGTGTGACTATGTGTAAGGGCAATAATAAGTGTGGGCTCTACTGGAGACATAGGGGGTCATTTATCTTAGGCTTTTCTCTTTTTTATTGTTTATTTGCAACATTTGCAGCTTTTATACTCCAAGCAAAGTTAGTAGAGCAAGAATTATCAGCTCTGTGCCTGATATATCTTTAAAATCCAGAAGAGGATGTATAAAAATGGTGCAATTTTTGGCGAAAATTGTGGTTAAAAAGTTGCAAATAAACCCCAGTCCTGTCCATGCAATTGGAAAAACTTTAGAAGGGAATGCAGAAGAGTTTTTTATTAAAAAGCCCAAAATCCTGAATAATTAAAACAGACAGGCACAAATGTCCTGACTAAAGATAAATGATGTAAATGATAGATTGATGTAATTCTAATCTCTGTACAGCACTGGGCACATGGAAGGTAATGGAAACAAAAAAAAATTGTGCATACAGAAGATATACTGTCAAAATAACTAAAATACTTGAAAATCAAACTTTATAGCTGTGTCTTATGTTGCTCTTTATATGAAAGATGGATAGATGGTAGATATATGTGAAACAATGGAAAAAGTTGCTCACAAAATTTTTGCGATATCATTTTCACCAGAGGATCCTTCTGGGCCATAACAGACAAAAAATACAACCTGACTTTTCACTGACTGACATGAAATAAAATGGTCATAAAAGTGAGGAGAATATATTTTATTCCATAATCATTTCCTGGACTTTTAAGACATCTTTAGGCCACTGTGATTTATGGGCTGGAGGAAAGACTCACTATTAAAATGTAAGGTGTCCTGCATATTTTACAGAGTGCACATTCTGTACTGGCGTATAATACAAATCACTTCATTCCAAATCTATCTGCAGATCTGTTGATCTTGTCTGACTTATATGTGTCTGACACTATGCATTGTAACTAGAGCAACTTATTTGTCTTTTCTAACCCCAAAACGTAGAAAACCAAAGTTACTTACAGCTAGGGAGATCAAGAATTGCATCTCCAAAGAAATCCATTGCATTTGTAACATAGTAAATAGAGAATTTATAAATTGGACAGCAGAGTTATTGAGCAGCTTTGACTCAATATATTTGCAGACAGATTGTACATCACAAAAGATTAAGACCTTTGTGAAATTTACAGCCAAGCTACTGCAAGTCAAAGACGAAGTACAGACCACCGCAGATGTATCACTCCTGCAGCTGTTATACTACTGGCTGGTTATTTTCATTGAGCCCCTGCAGACTCATTAAAAGTGTGAATAATCGCAAAAATATCTAAATATGTAAAACTATTGCTGTTAAGCTCCAAAGAGTGTACTGTCTATATTTGGCCATACTCTTGTCCAACATCCCTCAAGACTGTGAAGCTGAATCAAGAAGAAGCTAAAATGTCTTAATCTTTCATATATAAGGGAATATTTAACAATATAGACTCGGATTCCTGTCTCCAGCCATTCACAAGATATTGAAGAGGAAGAGGATGCATTGGTGATGCTTCATCAATATGCACACCACCTCTCTATGGGCATGGGAGATTCAGCAATACCCAATGCTAACTGGACAGCACATAAAAACAACTCACTGGTCATCATCAAGAGAATATGATTAATCAGAAATACAAGAAGAACTGTGGTTTCTTTACCAGAGCTATAACTGACATTTGTTAAACACTATGGCCCAATAGGCTAAACTAAAAAGAGGTTTCTTAGTTTTCTCCCGGATTCAAAGTGACATTTTTTATTGAAGCTTCTCTTCAATTCTTCATGAAGATTCTTTCCTGAAGAATTGATGTGCAAACTGCTCATCAATTTGGACATTATAACAATGAGAAAAATGTTTCATTCTATAAAAAGTTCAGTGGCAAGAATATATATAGTCTTTATCTAAATACATTATTAAGATTCTGCCTTTCTTGAGTCTTAAATGACAGTGTTACATGTGCAGTATTGGATGTACTAGACATTTAATTTGGCTCTCGTATTAAGCTTTTACATTTGGAATTACACATCTTTTATGTTCCAGCAATCATTGCCATCGACTTTGTTTTTCCAATGTTTCAAATATTGGACATGATATTAATTCTTGTTTCATAAGATCATGTTTCATACAGGAATGGTTACTGTGCACAGTCTGCCATCATTGATCAGCTACTGGATATTAGGGTCATAAAGCTCTGTTACAAACCCCAAGGATGATCATATTGAGCTTTGGCTTCTGTACAAAGCTGGATGTAACCTCCTCCCACTCTTTCTCATGTGGGATTCCCAAAGCCTACGAACTCATATAATACTTTACAGAGTGAAGTAAATACCAGTAGCTATATTTCATTTCTTCCCTATGTCCTAACATGGAATCGAGTGTTAATCATTTCATGAAAACCCAGAAATTTAGACCCCCCTAAGGGACTAGATATTATATTAGCTAGATTTCCTGCTGGTGACTTCTGGAGAAGGGAAATCAGTTACACCATGAAAAATTATGTTAAGTTCATTACTTAAAAAGAACTATTCGTGTGACAGGCCATCAATGGGTTCTGAAAGCATTTACAGTCCTTTTACTGTTTTTACAGGTTCAGCACTTGAATGGTGCAAGATGGGGAGACACAGCAGTCAAAGCTACCAAAGTGGTCTAGCTGAAGTCATGTCAATCAACAGATGAACAATTAGATAAGGCTTTCAATGTTTGATCAGTGAGTGTCTATCTTCTTTAAGTCCTGAAGAACTCTTATGTTTTCTATTCTATTGCAGTTTACTTTCTGCAGGCAGCATATACACTTTCCTGGCAGATGTCCCTAGCATTTTGGTGTTTGTGATAGGGATCAGATTGCTGCAAAGTCTAGAACACAGTTGTAGTGAAACTGTGTTGAACAAACGGTAGATCAACAAAAGGTTCTATAATGATCTTTGTTCACTACAGTAAAATTATTATGGCTTAAATATAACCATCATATAAATATTTACAGAGTGGTTTACAAAGATCATTTGTGGATATAGGACACAACACTGAAAAGTTCTGTCTTTGAAGATGCACATTGATTTTATACTACAGAAACTAGATATGTATAACAGAGTATAGCAGAGTATGACCTTTTTTCCTTTTCATACTTATGCATTTTAGGTGACAGTAAGTATTAGAAAATATGAAAATAATTTACCTTATGAAAGCTCCCATAAAAGAGTTTTTTTATTTCATCGCCATCAAATGTTACTGTCTGAGTATCTCCTGTGGCTCCTTTGTTGAAGAATGAGAGTGTTTTTTTGGATCCTACACATTAAGTTAAAACAGAAAGTGACTAATTGTGCATATTTTTGGCAATACGTTATATACACAATACTTTAGATATGAGAATTCATATCAATACTCAATTATATAGTGCACACAAACAGATCCCAAAGTAACTGGTGCATATGCAGTGAGCCATTCCTGAAGGAATTATGACTATTTTACCCTTATTCCACCTACACTCCCTAGTTCATTGCACTAGCAACAGCCGCCTCCAGTTCCTGGCTCAGGTAGTAGTGATTTTTGACAGACTCTAAAGGAGATATGATCATATCCTAAGTCAGAACACTGGCTATAATATAATGTGCACCAACATTTTAGTGCAATTATAGGTGGAATTCTAAAGCTTTTGTAACTATAAATCACTGCCATTTTCTCAGATGTTAAAATGGATAGCACTATTGATGTTATACTATTCACATCACTGCTATGTAATATTGCAAGCTGCAAGTAAGAAAAAAAGAAAGATACTTACCATCCAGAGTCACTCCTGTCATTGGCTTATAGCCTTTGTCTGTAACCTGCCAAATTGAAAATGGCTCATTGGGAGTTTCAGGGAGCACACGGAACAATAGTATAATAGTATAGGATGGTGGTAATCCATCAGGATGGAGGTCTCTGTGATAAAAATACATAAATGCATGAATTACAAGAGCCTGATTTTATTGTTCATGTAAACAAAGCTTTAGAGTAGGTCCAATATACTCAGTCAAATGGACCATAACACATCGATAGCAATATATCCTACATTTTTCAAAAAATATCCATTGAAATCAATATATAGTATAACAATGTATTCAGATACACTGTTGTTACCATACTAATGTACACATGGAAGCACACTAATTCAATTTAATGATTCTAGTATTGTAGGTGGCAGGGCCTTTGTTGCATGCAATTACCTTAACATTTTTCTGCAACCTAATTACTATCAGCAATAACACTAGTTAGCTTACTCGGCCAGGTGGCTATCTTGTTGAATTTCTATTGTGCTATATTTAATAAGGACAAGTATAAGGTAGGAATTTAGGTGGTTAACCAGAAGGTTGTGTATGGGAACTATGCTGTAAGACACTAGTTATTGTGATTATTTTATATTTCTATTGTGTTACTGTGATCCAACATCCCTTTTTCTCTGTAAAGATCTACTTTAGGCCTACTGAAATAATGTTGAGAAAAAGACTGTAGTTTGCTTACGAGGTAGGTATTGAGAGGAAGGCATCTTTCTGGAGATTGTATGCAGGGAAGCTGTTGAATGAACCAGGTTGCATGGAAACACCTTGTACAGATGCGAAAGTCTTTTCTGTAAGGTTATATGCCTCAAGCATCCTGAAACCTGGGGAAAACAGAAATGTAAAAATGCACACTATCATAAGGAAAATTCCAATGTGCAAGACCCAAATCTAAAAAAATGTATCTCTTACCGGGGGATGTATAGCCTTCAAGGTATATAAGTGGGCAAGCTGGAAAAAAGCAATAATAAAATGATTTTATCTATATTTATAACTTCAGAACTTTATGACTTTACCATTTTCAAAATTCTAGATTGTAGTATATCATATTTAATCTCTCTTTCTCTACTAAAACATGGTATGCATTACGTGATGTATTTCTTGGCACCATATTTACTGGTCACACTCTTGTGTAAATAAGGCTCAAATATTTGTAAATGGAAGCAAAGCTCACAAAAGAACACAACATGTTCTTGTCATAGACGTTAATTTCCTGATGTGTCATATATTATGGACTTGGACTTATGGTCTGATAAAAGTTTTTTTGGCATGTTTGACATTCCTAGAAATAAGAGAAGTTCAGCTTTCTATTGGGAACCTTTTTCTTAGAATTTTCTTTGGCAGGTACTTAGACAAAAGGTCAATGTGACCCTATTTATTGAATTATTGAGCCAATAGTTGTTGATGGCTTCTCTTTGATTTCTTAATCCTTGGATTAATTTAGTATAATTGCAATATTATTTGCCATTCTATACAAATAAACATTCAAACTGGCAGCAAAAAGGTATTGCTTTGTTTATTTTGGAAGCAGTCGATACAATTGCAGTTATTTACACTAAGATAAATCAGTTTGAGGGGAGATTTATCAAGGCTTGCACTTAAATGACCAGGAATTACGACCACTTCCTCCCTGAAGCCACATCCGTGCCAAGTGGGTGTGGAGAGGCATTGTGCCAGACTGTGGACTAGCTATAGTTTGTGCCCTTCTATCAAGGTTATATCGGTATTCTACAATAGGCAGGTCCTGGCGTAGCATTGCCTCATTGCATGGCCATCCACCAGAGGGGCCAGCATTTGATAAATCCCTCCTCTGTTTTCTAGATCTATTATAAACCTTCTGATATAAAGATATATATAAACTTTATATGACACTTACTTGAAGTTGCAGTTTCACACACAAAGGTGATCAAATTATCCTCAATCTTCTCAAAAGCATCAAAATCATCCACAATGAAGACATGGCGTTCACTTGGTTTACTTCCTATATTTGTAAGTTCAGTATAATCCACATCAGCCACTCCTATTACAAATACACTAAAACCTGAAAGCAATAAAAGATAGTGGCTTTAAGATGGCTGCCGTGTCATTTACATACATACTTAATTTTTGCAGTTGTCCTTTCCACTATCTTACACTTTATTTCTATTGGTTTAGTGGCCTATATAACAATACATATTACAGCGAATGAGAAGATCTTTCATCAGAGTGTATTTTGGATGAATTAATTAAAAGGAAATGTGTTCATCAATTTTCTATCATCAGTGCTCCCACTCTATAAAATACTTCTTAACATATTCAAGCATTTTCTCTTTAGTAAAAGGTTCCACAGCAATTTCTTAATATATTAAGCATATCTACATGTATTGTAAATAGAGTCAACATTGTGCATGATAAATTAGATTTAAAAGGGTTGGTCACTTTTCACTAGATCTGTCCTATTACTCAAGTCTCTGCATGTACCTGTGTCTTCACCACATTAGAAAACGTAAGCCTTTCCCTATTCTCATCATGCTGCCCTTTGCATATATATACAGAACCTCCTCTCTCTGCCTGCTCCAGCCCGTCCTCATGGTGTCACTCACTCTGTGTCTCTCTCACATTGTCCGTTTCACTGACAGACACAGGAAGAGGGGATGGGGAGAGCACGATGAGTTATAACTCTCCTACTACATCCCCTCCTATTCATGAGTGTTCACTCATGTAAACAAAGAATCATGGAGAGTCTGCGGACAGCACTAAAGTAAGTATTATTGAATCACTTGATGAGCATTCAGGGATTATTATTAAGGCAATAAAGGCTCATGGGCAACTTATATAAAAGAGTGGCCAACCCTTTTTGGACATACTCCAGCAAATGTATTTTTTTTTATCTTTGGCCTATTAGAAAAGTACCTGATGCTAATGGTATTAAAGGTAATTAGAGATGAGCGAGTATACTCATCCGAGCTTGATGTTCGTACGAGTATTAGCATACTCGGAACGGCTAGTTGCTCGGACGAGTATTTCCCTTGCTCGAGCATTTAATTAAGAAAAGACAGTGAAGAACAGTGAAGAATACAATTAAAACAGTGAACACGTGAACACAGGATCATTTAAGGGAAGAACACAGTGAAAGAACACAGTGAAGAACACATTGCAGATGTTCTGAACATCTGCTAACTTAGCCGAAGACACGAGCGCCGAACGGTGGTGGAGCAGGGCAGGGCTGGAGGGCTTGAGCGAAACGGAGCGGGCATCATGGAGCAGAGACTGGATCAGGCATGCAGGACCGGAGGCTGAAGTGGAGCGGAGCGGGGGCTGGAGCAGGCATGGAGGAGCGGAGCGGGGCTGGAGCGGGCATGGAGGATCGGAGCGGGCATGGAGGAGCAGGGCTGGAGTGGGCATGGAGGAGCGGAGGCTGGAGCGGGCATGGAGGAGTGGAGCAGGGGCTGGTGTGGGCATGGAGGAGCGAAACAGAGCGGGCATGGAGGAGAGGAGCGGGGGCTGGAGCGGGGCTGGAGCAGGCATGGAGGAGCGGAGCAGGGCTTGAGTAGGAATGGAGGAGCGGGGCTGGAGTGGGCATGGAGGAGCGGGGGCTGGAGAGGGCATGGAGGAGCGGAGCGGGGGCTGGTGCGGGCATGGAGGAGCGAAACGGAGTGTGAATGGCGGAGAGGAGCGGGGGCTGAAGTGGAGGCTGGAGCGGAACAGGCTGGAGCAGGACCAACATTCCGACCCTGATCACATCACAGCCCAGCCCGAGCACAGAAAGAACAGTAAAGAACACATTGCAGATGTTCCGAACATCTGCTAACTTATCGGAAGACACGCGCAATAGTAACAATAGTATGTGAAGAACATTATCTGTGAAGAACACATTGGGGCAGATTTATCAAGCAGTCTGAAAGTCAGAATATTTCCAATTGCCCATGGCAACCAATCACAGCTCCCCTTTAAAATATTCATGAGCACTGGTGAAATGAAAGCTGAGCTGTGATTGGTTGCCATGGGCAACTGGAAATATTTTGACTTTCAGACTGCTTGATAAATCTGCCCCATTATATGGAAACATCTGCAATGTATTCTTCACACGTATTGTTCTTCATATACTATTGTGAAGAACACCGTTCGGCGCGCGTGTCTACGGATAAGTTACCAGATGTATGGAACATCTGCAATCTGTTCTTCACTGTGTTCTTTCAATCTGTTCTTTCAGTGAAAACATCTGCAAATATCTGCAATGTGTTCTTATTTAGTGTTCTTTCAATGTTTTCTTTCAGTGAAAAATGCTCGAGTCTCCCATTGACTTCAATGGGGTTCGTTATTCGATATGAGCACTCCAGCATCGGGAAAAGTTCGACCCGAGTAATGAGCACTCGATCATTTTAGTGCTTGCTCATCTCTAAAGATAATCTTTTACTGACAGCTGTATATGTCAGTTATCTGCTCCCTTCTGGTCATCAGCTGTATCCTGTAACTAAGATTCTGATTCCTTAAACTGGGCCAGTGTCTTTTGTCTGGACAGGAAGTCAGCGACAACTAAGCTCCAATAGGAATACTTAGTATAACCGACTTCCTGTCCACACACTAGATGCTGTGAAGAATCAGAGTGTCAGTCACAAGACACAGCGCAGCAGAATTTAACAGATAACTCATGAATACATCCATCCATCAGTAACAACAATACCTTCATTATAATTAACACCATGTACCTTTCTAATGACTCAGAGTATATATTTTTTTGGCTGGAGTGTCTTTTTGCATGCTATTAGGAAAACTGATCTTGCATTCCTTAATATACAGATAAAAGAAGGACTTTCATTTAAAATATGTCTCTCCAAATGAGTTGTTAGCATTTCAGACTTTATAATATGACTGACTGTTATTTATTGTCTTGGAACAGCTAGAGTCACAACAGGGAACACTTTGTAGCTTCACAGTATGTGTTATACATATTATTCTCTAAAAAAAAAGTTGCATGCAACAAAAAACAAGTTATAGTTTCAATGATCAGACTGAGAAATAAGTCATGGATCATGCTTCTTTTCCAGTCATTTGAACATAGTCAAATGCCCTGTTCCATAATAAAGGTGGAAATGTGCATGAAGGGAAGACAATTTTCTTCTTGTCTGGAGCAACATATGTGTCTTTGCCTTGAGATATCCAGAGATTTGGGGTTAAGATTACTAGCTTTTAGAAACCTTACCTTACAATAAAGTAAAATTCTCTATATCTCCTGATTTATCCTAGGGAGTCTCAAGCTTAGAGGAAGATATGGAAGGACATATCTATTTATCAAATAACTGACATTAGTCTTAGAAACCAATGTTATAAGAAAGTATTCATTTTGTAGCCAGAACAACCAGAAAAAAATATTTAATTTCACTATGATCCTTTTATGGAGAAGCATACCAGAGTGCTGAATTTCCATGGCAGACTTCTTAACTTCATCCTGGGATCTTCCATCCGTCACCACTACAAGCACCTTGGGAACAGATCTTCTCATTCCATTTGCGAATGTCAAAACTTTATCACGCACAAACTTCAAGGCCTTACCTGCAAGAAAACATGCACAATACTTACAGCATACATACTTATTAATTCAATGGTGCTATGCATGAACTGATGTTCCATATATTTCATAGATTATATTAAAGTTGGTACTATGACAACATCTACATTTAATTTATTTTACGTGATTTAAAGAAATCTACCATCAAAATCAAACATGATAAACCAGAGACACTTAGTTATAGATTTAGTAATCTTCTTATATTTGTTATACATGACCTTTTCCACATCTAAAATCAACTTTTTATATGTGAATCAGCCAGAAGTGCAATGGGGGCATTACCAGAGCCCGTCCGCAGTCAGGTGCCTGGTTTTATGAGTAGGTGTCCCTGGTTTATCATGCTTGATTTTTCCTTTAAAGCCCAAACATGGATTTTTAGATTTTATGCAAGATGTATCTATACATTAATACTGTACCAGTTTTCGTGTTTCCTCCCTTGTATCGGACATTAGCTAGTGCACCCAAAGCTTGTGCTTTGTCGGCATATGTATTCAGCTTGAATTCAGTTTGGGCTTCATCACTGAACTGGACAAATGAAACCTGTAGGAAATCAGATATTAACAATATTGTATATTATGCTTATATTGCATTTTCTAATTCAGCATGCATGAATTAATGCATATTAATATGGATTGAAGAACTCAAATATTTAGAGTACTGTGAACAAATTCAGGAAACTCATGAAACTGAAAAGTTTAAAACATGGGGATAACACATATAAGCGAGTAATCTCATTCCACCCTCTACTGGGCCTTTCAATGTTAATACATAACTGTAAACTATGTTACACTCACATTTTACTCAATAACTATTAACATGGTCACCTAATCAAAGTCTCTAATAGATGGGGTACACTGTTCTACAATATATGGCTTTGCAGCTTCTGTCAGGCTACAACCTCCTTTTGCAGGGTATGCTAGGAGATCTGAAGGATCCAGATTACTGTATAAGCTTATTGAAAAATACAATTCGAAAAAAATAATGTGCTCTATTTCTATTGCCATCTACCCAATACAAAGATTGCTTTTATCAGAAATGCCTTAATAAAATATGAGCCCTTCTTAGCTTCTACTAATACATTTGTGATATGTTTCTATGCAAACCCAGATCTTATTTTGTATTGTTGTTATTTTCACCTGGATGCCAGCAGGATTGATGACATCAAAAGCACCAATAGTGTTAAAAATAAATTGCCGGACTTTGTTAAAGTTATCATCACCAATACTCCATGAACTGTCAATCAAGAAGACAATATCTGCTTTTGCCCCTTTGCACACTGAAAAAAAAACAATTACAGATATCAGCAATTGGACTATTTTTAATGGAAATGTTGGTTAAGTGATAATTCAGTGATAGGTCATATAAGTGTGTTAAAGCATAGAAAGTGGCATGAAATGTGCTAAAGAAAGCAAGGGGTCAGAAGCCAGGCCAACTAACAGGTGGTAAAATGTCCTAGACCAGCGATGGCGAACCTATGGCACACGTGCCACATGCGGCACGCAGAGCTGTTCCTGTGGGCACGCGGGAGCGCTGAATTTATGTGGTTTCCCATATAAACCACTGCCGGGATAAGAAGAGAGCCATGATACAGCTGCTCCATAATAGAATGGGCAGGGCCATAAGGATCTGGCCCTTAATATCAGGGTCCAGCGGCTGCACTGTTCAATGTGCTCTTTTGGGAACCCTGAGCACAGTATATCGCGAGGCAGTCATTGCTCCTGCCTTCCCGCCCCTGCTAAAGCCGGGACCACCAGAGGGGCTGGTCCCTGACCCGACCTGCCATAGGAGAGGAGAGGAGGGGAGGAATCACCAGAGCCCGGGCTGCACTGTAGCTCAGTAGTAGAAAGGTAATAAATGATTAACATAAAGTGTAAGCCATCAGCTCATTCTCCCCTTCTCCCCTGCGATCCTTAAACACATCAGGCAGCTATTCATATCTTTCCGCCACCCTCATATCATCTATCTATCTATCTATCTCATCTCAGCTATCTATCTACTATGTATCTATCTAGTTATCTATCTACTATCTATCTATCTACATCTATCTATAGCTACTATCTCTATCTATCTCATCTATCTATCATCTATTATGTAATTCATCTATCTATTATCTATCTATCTATCTATCTAATCGTCTCCTATCTCTCTATGTATCTTCTAGTATCTATCTATCTATGTATCTATCTGATGTATCTTTATCTCATATCTATCTGTATCTATCATGTAGGACTATCTATTATCTTCTCTAGCATCTTATCTTTTCTGTATGTATCTATCTATCTATCTATCTATCTATCTATCTATCTATCTATCTCATATCTATCTATCTATCTATCTCATATCTATCTATCTCTCTCTCTCATATCTATCTCTCTGTCTCTCTCATATCTATGTATCTAGAAAAATGATCTATCTATCTATCAGGGCCCACTGGTGTCTTGTTACACCACTGGGATTGGGGTCACGTATAAAGGTCAGCAGACCCCTATATGTGACATATGACATAGCTATAAATAAAATACATCAATATTAAAATGGGGCAATTCTCTCTATAATGCTGGTTATCAGCTGCAGGTGTACCTGAGCTCTGCCCCAATCCTTCCCCTGAACAGTATACAACAGTTTTAGGCGAGCAGCGGACAACAGTACACTGCCAGGATTTTTTAACGTTTATTACAGAAGTCCCTATATAAAACACATATGTGGGTTTTTTTTTAATTTTTGTCTTGGCACTTTGCTATAAGTAAGTTGGGTTTGAGTTGCATTTTGGGCACTCGGCCTCTAAAAGGTTCGCCATCACTGTCCTAGACAATCTATGCACCAGATATGTTAATAACAGAAGTGAATGTTGCACATTGTGATTTATTCTTTTTTTAGCTATAACAATTTTTTTATAACATGTATAATCACAGATCAAAGTCATAAAATGCAATATATATTGCTTACCTTCACGGGCTGGAGGTATTGTGGGAGGTGGAGGAGGAGCAGGAGGCTCGGTTGGTGCTTCAGTTGGCTTTATCACTAAAGGTTAGGACAATTTATTTAGTTTTACTAGCATTGCAAGAAAAAAAAATGATACTTATAATCTATTCCTTACCCTAAATCAACTTTAAAATTCTGAATTTATGTTTTTACTGTCTAGATAAAGTTCCAATCAGTGTTTATGTTTTACTTACAAGTGCGATCATTGGTTGAAACTCCTCTGCCCTCGAGGTTTGGTGTTTGTACAAATACTGTGACAGTATATTCAGTGTCAGGGTTCAGACCACTAAAACAGGTTGATGAATCAGATCCAGGTACTGTTATTTCCTGGCCACGGGATCCTGTAATATCATAAATTACAATAATTTATCACTACTTTCTGCAATGAGAGAACCATTCGGTGTTTTACAAATGATACACACTAATTTTATCTTTATTATATTTTGTATATAGATAAGTAATGTATTCTGAATAATTGTTTTTAAACAAAAATCAAACAACAATATGTCCTTACCATCAACTGGATTTAGCTTGACTCTATAGGAAGTTGCAGCCCTGTGAGGTGTCCATTTAGCACAGAGTGAATCCCATGTCACCTGGTGGGTTGTCAGATCTGTCACATTGAGGTATACTGCAAGTGGAGATATCAGATATTTTAAGAAAAATTATGAGTCTTGAATTGAGTTTAATAAGAGATTCACTATTTCATCATTCTTGAGGATCAATGTGAAACTGAAGCCTTAGCAAATGTCTTTCGCACACATCGAGAGCCCTTGTCATCCATATAACTTCTAAATATTTCCAAATCATTTGATTAGCTATGTAATAATTCAGCTACAGATTTGGACTTGTAGTGCTATAAACTAGAGAAACAATTTAGTACTGCTTGGCTGTAAAGAATGCTGAGTAATTAGACTAGACCCAAATGTTAAGACCTCAGTGTATTCATGAAGAAGTGTTAGCAATTCATCACGCCACCACTCAGGATGGTGCGTGAAAGGGAGCTATGTACAGTAAGTAGATAAACACAGAAGACTGACAATGGCTTCAGAGATGTCAGAGAGGGGCGTACTCTTCTTATGATTACTAAACCAGATACATGTCATTTGGGTTTTCCCAGTATTCCTTGTAGCTAAGCTGCAATGCATTGTTTCTGCCAATTGGCTACTAGGAGTAAGTAACTTTACAATAGCAGAATATTAAGATGAGAGATTTTCTTAAAAGTTTAGTTTTGAACAGAGTCCTCCAAACGTTGATAGAAATGGCTATAATCATTTGTTATCATTTGGCAATGAATAACATGACATGATTCATGGAAAATAAATAAAAGTAAGATAACAGGATGTAGGTAACACAACTCATATCAGAAAAACTGATTAAAATTGGGTCTACAACTACATTTACAACCTTTAAATATTTACAACCACAACCCACATTTCTAGGCCCTCTGATTCATAAACTTGGAAGAAACAAGGCATCCATAATTATATTTACCACACAACTTGCAAAAATAATCATTTCTCTTATTGCCAAGCACTATTCAAGTACAGTTAAAGGTGGCATATACACGTAGCTAAGCTTTTGCCAAAATACAAACCCAAGTGCTAAAGAGACCTGTCACAAATATACTTGTGTTTTGTAGAACACATCATTTAAAAAAGATTTATTAACATCAAGGACCTCTTATGAGGTCCTACTCCAGCTTATGTTTCTACATTAGTATAAGTAGATGACTTACAGGTTGTTCCAGGGCCGCTGAGTGGTCCACTGAGCCCTGTGTCATACTGAGCATACACTTTAACATCATAGGTAGTTCCAGGGTTAAGATTTTGAAGAGTGTATGAATTTACATCTCCAACAAATACTTCCATAGATTCATCAGCATCTTCATGAAAAGTAGAAAACAGTTACTTTGAGAAATTTAAATAATAGTTATAGAAAATGAAACTCTTAATTCTCTATGACCATGAAAAAGGTTCTCTGATCAATCTGACTATGTTTATATTAAATCGGAACTCTCACCAAATAATGTCAGCTGGGCATATGTTTTCCTTGTATGAGCACTCAAACAAATCGCAATCCATGTAGGACATGGCTTAGGCAGGACTGCCAGGACTAATAAAGAGGACTCCCTTTTAATAAGCCAACTCTTGGCGGTCGCTGCTACATTTGGCTTTTCTGAGACTTTTTCTTTATAATGCTGGTCTTTCACTTCAGGTAAAAGGAAGTGAATGCTTAAGATTAACTCTTTCCATGCCTAGAGCATATTTCAAAGCTCTGTAAGAGGATAAGTCTATCATTGACTATGAAGAGGAAACTCATAAGACGCTTTATCAATCCTTTACACAAGATTTATCTCAAGATTTTTAAAAAGATTATAGTTACCATGAGGCTGGTATACAAGTTTATAGCCAAGAACTGGAGAGGTTGCTCTATCCCAAGATACCCGGAATCTTGTGTACCATTCGTCAGATACTTGCAGATTTTTTGGTGCAAGCAAGCCAACTATAACATAATGATGAAATTCATTATAATGAAACATGTTTCCAGCAATGAAGCATACAATTATATAAGTAATATCATTTAAAAACTTAGAAATGTAGTATGTGCCTCTACTACCACATAAATAATACTCTTAACAATTTAAAACCTTTTACTCTTTTAACAAATTTACAAAGACAAGCTATTAAACTGACCATAGTCAGAGACTGCTTCAGAAACTGGTTATATAACTTATTTAAGACAGTAAAAATACATATTGTTTCTTTTACCTGTTCTTCCATTTCCAGTGAGTTGTCCTCCATCTCCATCTGCATACACAGCCACCACAGTTATTTTGTATGGTGTGTCTGGTAATAAGGGTTGAAGGACCACATTGTTTCTTCTACCAGGAACAGTTGTCTTAAAGAATGTGTAATACAAAAATATAGTTATAGCTAATAACTAAAGCTAAAAACTTAATAAAGCATGATGGAGATAATGCACTTTAGTCAGTAAGAAGAGAGTGTTTGAGTGTTACAGCTTTTGTATGATCCTTGAACCTCTGAACAATGTAGAGTATATGTTAAAAATAAATTTTAATGTGCTATAATAGTATTAGTACAGTAATGGCGATATGTGTAACACGCACAGTAACAATGTATTCTGACAAAACCACCGTAAACACTTGAGACCAGACATAAAGTATAATAACACAGCTGTTCTACAAAATGAACAATAGAAAGCAGAATGTCTACAAAATCTGGAACATATGTATAGACGTGGTGTGACACAACGCGGGGACTGGCTTGGAAATATGACAAAAAAAAAATACTATGTCTGCTATGGAAAATGTGCTGTATTCTTAGGGCCGCACAGTATAAATGGTGCTTGCAAGCGAGTATATTATTGAAGTATTCTGAGGTTAGTCCACAATGCCTAAAATTCATCTTCAGATCTATGGAACTTTACGTCTCAGTCTGTTATTTTGTTCCAATTTTGTGTTTAGGACATGTGCCGTGTATATACCAATGGGGAAAAACGGGGGATGAGGGGATGAGCTTAGCTAATCACATTAAAGAGGCCACAACTCAAAACTGAAGTACAATTAAACCAAGAAAACAAAGAGGATGCAATAATAAATATAAAATATAAAATAATAAAAAATCTAAATCAACAATTGTATTGTACAAATATCAAAACGCTATAACATAAATCTGAATCAAAAGGAAGCTTAAAAACACTTAAAAATGTGCAAAACATCATCGCACATACCCCTAATAATGGGACAAATATGAACCTGAAAACCAAAGGAACCACTCAATCTCTACCTATAACCTATAGGATGTACAGAGTAAAATATAACTATATATCCAAACGTTCATCAAACCTTTCCAAAGATAAACATTTCCAGAAATTATAATAACCACCAAAATACAATACCACAATGAAGTAAATGGAGGGAGGCAGAAGGTGACCCAAGGAGTAAAGTAGGGTGAATGGAAAAAAGACGCTTTTCGTTGCAACACTTCCTCAGGGATAAGTCATCCCTGTATGGACAAGCTGCATGTGTGCATAAAGGACTGGCCAGTGGAAAGTGAAGCTATAAAAGAATCAATATCAATATCTTGCTTGAGAGGTTCCGATGCATTCATGCATACATTTTTTGTCCTCTGTGAAGGCACAGTAGGAATATGGAAATACGTTTTTTAAGATGGGATAAAATAAGCCTTAAATGGCCAGCTCTTAGTATGGATATTTTTAACTTCCCAATCCCAGTCAAAAGCCTCTTGCTCACTACACTAGTTACCTACACTCTACTGACAAGATGCAAAGACATCTAAACAGTCTAGTGTTGCTAATCTGTTCCTTTTGGAATAGATATACTGGTTTGGCTTTAATCCCACATCATGTCATTAGGCTTCTTGAAGGTCCTGCTTGATGTTAAGGCAGTCCGCTTTACAAAATAGCAAAAGAGGTAATGTTTTTCTTATCCCATCCTTGAAAAAGTATTTGTATAATACCCCAGTGGAGCCTCAATGGCAATAAATCCCAACACGCCTTAATAGGCAAAGTCTCCATAAGGAAAGCTTCTGCTTTCCAACACTCTGGGGTCATTTATATTAGGTTTTTTTTTTAATTTTGTCTTATATTTGCGACTTTTTGCAGTACATTTGCATATTTGCAACAAAATTTGTGATTTTTCTATTCATTTTTGTGTCTGATATATCATTGTGTGTATGCATAAAGCAATTTTGCCGCACATCATGGTAAAATGGCACAATTTTGGCACAAATAAACTCCAGTCACAGGCAGACATCAGTTAAAGTTTAAAAGGATGTTGCAGAAAAAAAGCACAAATGTCCTGAATAAAATTAAATGATCCCATTTATGCTGTAATCCCTAACAATCTATAGCTTATATAGCGTTCAGTAAAGCTGAACTTCAGGGAACTTTTGTAAGAAAATAAAAGGGAGAAGGATTATCTATTGCAGTCACAATGTGAGATTGTGTCATGATAATAGTGGGTGAAAGGTTTTATAATAGTGACAACTGAATTGTTTAGGTCATGAAAAGAATCATATGTTACAAATAAGAGATAAAAGGAAAATTTTAAAAAAAAAACTTACATATTCATCAATAGGATCACCAACAGTTGGCGAATAGATAATTCTATATTGTTGGACTGGACCATCAGCATGATCCCAGTTGACTGACAGACTGTTGGTTGTCTCTCCAAAAACTTTAATGTTCTTTGGCCCGCTGCGAGGCACTGCAGGGAAACACATAATTACAAACAATTATCAGTCTCGATATTAACCTTGATTTTTCTTAACAGCAATGTCAAATATTTAATATGAACATGTGAATGCAGGAAATTCTGAAGTTTCCAACCACACTCCTGGTGTCTAGTTGCTGTACACAATCTTTGTAGTACAAAGCCGCCAGCTAGGACATACTAGCAGATTATTAAGAAATAAACCTACCGCAGTATGGATAAAATGTGGAAAGAGGGATACCACAACTATTTGGAAGGCTTTTAGTAGCTGGAGGGATTTGCAAAGCAGTCAGCAAAAGAGGGGAAAATTCTAATATAACACAGGAGACTTTCCATACAGAATTCTTTATAACACAGCAGAATAGCTGCACTCTCCTCAAAATATAGTGAAATATTGCTTTTAATAATATCATTTCATTGGATGCTGCCAACATACAAGAATGTGCCAAATCCAAGGGTCTCTCTGGGAGTCTTTGTATCACATACCGTATAAATAACACTATTGTTAGCATGACACTTACAGAATATGCCACAGAATATGCCACAGAATATGTTATGGTCTCAATTTACAACAGATTATTTTATATTTACATGTCTATGTAGTATATACATATTCTGCTGTGCACAGATTGTCATCACTGCCTGTACACAGTAGGGCTCCTTGAAGGGGTTGGCCACTTCTCTGTTTTTGTAATGTATATACAGACAGTCCCCGGGTTACATACAAGATAGGTTCTGTAGGTTTGTTCTTAAGTTGAATTTGTATGTAAGTTGGAACTGTATATTTTATCATTGTAGCCCCAGCCAGAATTAATTTGGTCTCTGTGACAATTTGATTTTAAAAATGTTGGGTTGTCATAAGAACCAGGATTATAAATAAAGCTTCATTACAGACACATTTGATAACTGTTATAGATGTTTATTGTAGCCTAAGGATAAAGTACAGTAATTTAACAATATCCAGAGATTTGTTTGTAACGAGGGGTTGTCTATAAGTCGGGTGTTCTTAAGTAGGGGACCGCCTGTATAAGTGTGGGGACAGGATATTAGGTGATTTATCAATATACATCTATTAATAGTTCTGCCCCATTTTCTTGTAATGTAAAGTGAAGCCCCTGGTTCCGAAATGTCCATTACCTCTTCAGCTGCCATTCCTGCCCATAAAATGTCTGCATGTGGAGGTTCATTTACTCTCTAATTAACCAGGAACAGTCAAATTTATTGAAATTTAAAGAGTAAAATAACTGGTTCAGAAATGTCTTTTTTCTCATCAATAGTCATTTCTGTCCATAAAATGGTGGAGGGTCATGTGATCTTACCTGTCCATGACCATTTTCTCTTCCAGGAACTTAATTTATTTACTAATAAATAATATCCTGAGGTCCTGGATGGTAAATCGGTCATGGTTAGTTAGACAGCAAATGAACCTCCACCTGCAGACATTTAATGGGCAGGAATGGCAGCTGAAGAGGCAAAAGACATTTCTTCACTTTACATTACAAGAAAACAGGGCAGAAGTGTTAACATATGTATATTAGTAAATTACCTAATATACTGCCACCACGCATTACACATACATTCCAAAAACATGAGTGCCCAACCCCTTTAACTCATACACTCAAGCTGTTGACCAACAGTTGACCAACCTAGCACAAATTTGCTAAAAAATCCACCAGAGCACACATAACAACAGACAACATGCATTAATAAGGATCAAAAATAATCTCTGTAGATATTGATGTACTAATAAATTGCAGAGGTTTTATGCTATGAGGACAGGCTATTATATACATGCATTAGAAGAGTAATTTAATGTGTCATGTACATTGACTCTACATGAACACTAGAAATTGTGTCTCATGGTGAACAATGGTCTACTTCATTCTGATATGTTCTAAAGCAACAAGAGTCGCTTATTTACATTTCAAAACAAACTAAAAAACTGATTTTGGAGTTTTTATATCTTCTGTTCATGTTTAAGATTTGTATATAGGATCACCTCATTGTGTCTGTTTTATTTTAAGCACTAAATCAATAACACGGGGAGAACAAAGCGCTGAGATAGTTTACTAAATACATAGGGAAATGGTTCCATTTGGTAACATTTGCAGCTATCAACAGAATAATGTAACTCAGCCTTCAATTCTATGCTTCATATGTTATTGGTTTGATGTAATATAAGTTAAAATGTTAACTACAAACTATGTGCTTCTAATGTTACTAATAGATACCAACAGGGATGTAATGTTCCTTGGGACAAAGTTAAAATGACATTGAGTGAGGAGGTATTGTATTGTAGTGAGGAGGTAAGAGAATTTTTATACTGTATTTTTTGGACTATAAGGCGCCCCGGATTACAAGGCGCACCATTAATAAATGCCTGCTAAAACATCTAGGTTAATATATAAGGCGCACCGTATTATAAGGCGCACCTTATTATAAGGATGAATAACCAGCAGGTGGCAGACCTGTGCACAGTTCAAGGCAGCTGTTGTCACTAAGTATGGTTCATATATAAGGCGCACTGAACTATAAAGCGCACCTTTTATTTCTGAGAAAATCAAAGGATTTTTTGTGCGCCTTATTGTCCGAAAAATATAGTATAAACTATGGTTATATAAGAAATATAGTTATTAATATGTCAGAAATAGTAGAAATAAGTTATATCAGAAAATAAAAGTACACCATTTAGTCCTATGGTTATATGTATCAGGGAATAATAAATAAAAAATCTGGTATATGTATCAGGGAATAATAAATAAAAAATCTGGTCCTTAATAGGTATAAAATTTAGTAAAAAAAAACCTTAGATAAACACCACACAAAAGATTCCACCTTATCTTTATAAGTCCATCCATGAACCAATTCCCAGATTTATGTACATAAAGAATTGCTGTTGTATGTGCAGATGTTTTTCCTCCTCAGGATTATTTAAACATATGCCTGAATACTCAAGAATGTTACCTTTTAATTAACCTCTTAACGCTCAGCGTCCGATAATCGGACAGCTGAGCGCAGTGACTTAGCGCTCAGTCGTCCGTATTATCGACGCTGAGCTGATGCCGGTTCAGCTCAAGATCTGAGCCGAACCGGCATAGGGAAAGACGTGTGCCGGCTGTGACAATAGCCGGCACCCAGTGTAACACCCGCATCGGAGTTGTCTCCGATCGCGGGTGCTTAACCCGTTAAATCCGCGGTCAGCGCGACCGCGCATCTAACATGTATCTGGGGATCTTTCCCCCACGATCGGCCCCCCCGAACCGTTTTCGGGGTGCGCCGATCGTTGCTATAGTAACTCGGGGGTCCATCTGGACCCCAGAGTTACCTGCAAGAATTGCCAGTAAGATGGCGTCTGTGACGTCATCTTACTGCACAGTGCCAGCCTATGCAAGTGTTAGGCTGACACTGATATACTCTGCATACATGAGTATTGCAGAATATTATCATAGAAGCAATCAGATGATTGCTTCTTCATGTCCCATGGTATAAAAGTGAAAAAGTAAAAAAGTTATTCAATAAAAAAATAAGTCATAATCCCTAAAAATGCCCCAAACCCCCAAAACATATAAGAGACATATACTCAAAAAAAAGTCTAATCATAACACAAACCCACATATAAGTATCACCGCAGCGTCCGTAACAACCGTAGAATAAAAGTAAATCATTATTGAACCCGCACGATAAACGCCGTAAAAACAACTGTTAAACCCCTCCAAAAATTATGATTTTTACCTTTTCAACCACAAAAAATGCTATAAAATGTGATAAAAAAACCATATGTACTGGCGACTGATACTGGTGCAATGTACAACAGTCCCGCAAAGCAAGCCATCAACCAGCTCCGTAGCCAAAAAAGTAACAAGTTATGCCACTTGGAAGACGGCAAATACATAATGATAGATTTTTCCTCCCACATTAGGGTTTGTGTTGACAATTTAGAAACGAAGAAAATATATTCATGTTTGTTATCCCGTAATCGTATCGACCTAGAATAAAGATAACATGATTATTAGTCTATACGGTGAACACCAAAAAAAGAAGTAAAAAAATCCAGTACAGAATTGATGTTTTTACTCCTGTCTCAAAAAACGTTCCTAAATTTTCAACAATAGGTGATACAAACCCCAAAATGGTAACCATTGGAAAAGCATCTCATCCCGCAAAAAAAATGGCATCACAGGGCCCCAATAACGAAAAGCGAAAATTTTATAGCCTCAAAAGGGGCCAAGAGGAAACTAAAATCCTGGCAGCGCAGCGGCCTCCTTCCCTTCTGCCGCTCGCTGTGCCCCCATAACCCAAGTCACAGCCACATGTGGGGGGTCTTTGTACTCAGGAGAAATTGCAGAACAAATTGTATGGTGGGTTTTCTCTTTTTTATCTTTTGGAAATGTGTAAATTTTAGGGCTAAATGAACGTATAAGGGAACAATACCATTCTAAATTTCACCCTCCATTTTGATTCAATTACTATGAAGATCCAAGGGGTTACAACTCTTAAAAGCTGTTTCTGATAGCTTAGGGTTGCAGATTTGAAAATGGGTTGGTTATATAGGGGGTTTTGATGCTAAATATGTAAAATTTCATTCCAAACTGTATTTATCCCCAAAATAGTCAATTCTGAAAATCCGGAAAAGCGATATTCTATTTGCAAGCCGCGTGACATCAAAATAAATTATCCAGACATTTCAGAAATTATGAAAATGTAAAGTAGACAAATGGGAAATGTTATTCAGCAACTTATTTAGGTGGTAAATCGATCTGCCTGAAAACGCAATGATTTTGAATTTCGAAAATGGCAAATTTTTCCAAAAATTTATCATATTTTCTTTTTTTTTGTAAATAAATGCAAAACTTATCTGCCAAAATTTACCACTAAAATGAAGTACAACATGTGGGGAAAAAACAATCTCAGAATCGCTTTGATAAGTAACAGTGTTCAAAAGTTATAACCGTATAAAGAGACGCAAGTCAGAATCCAAAAAATCGGGCTGAGCCTTAAGCTACAAAATGGCTGCGTCCTTAAGGGGTTAAAGAGGTGGTGACACTTGCTGATATTCAAATAATGTAGGACATTTAAATAGCAACACCTAGTTTCTAGCTAAGACATATTTTCTTAATTCCTATAGGAACAGTAAGAATGCACTTTACACGCTGCTTCCAAATTTTGCCAAAGATTTTGATAAATTGATAATAACACAGTGTAATTGTTCAAGTGTGCTGTCACCTTTAAGATATTTTAAGCATTAAGTTATTTTTTCATTATGTCTCGATACATAACATATCTAAAATAACACACTAGAGGAAATTTATCAAGCCCTGGGGCTTTGTGCACAAGCGCTTGATGATCCCCTTGCCCACAGGTCATGCCGTATATACTAAGGGACTCCGGCTGCACCCACCATCTGGCCGGATCGTAGTCCCAGCCCTGCCAGGCATAGAATTGCAAAATAACCTGTGTCAGAAACTGGTGCAGGTGATAGCGTGGTCTGGAGGTGGTGTAAGAGGAGAAACTTACACTAGAAATTGTGACCCTTTTTAAGGCTGATATACTAGTACAAGCCTTGATAAATCACTTTTACCAACTCTTTCTCACATTTTTATAATAAATTTTGCAATAGTCTGAATATGATATATTACAAATGGGAATACATTTTAAAACTTTTTGTATTGGACCCTGCTGTGTTTCTGATCTACAGTATCTTTTATGCAAAATGTCATTATTTCATTATTACTGTATAGTGGACAGTGGACATATACATTGGCATACATTGTAAAAGTAGTACATACATGTTTTTCCCTGTCCATTACTCGGGTCTGCCTCTCCATCAGGATAAATGGGCACCACATTCACAGAGTAAGCAGTATCTGGATTCAGGCGCTCCAGTAACACATTGTGAGTATTGCCAGGAACCACGACCTACATGTAAAAATGGACATTTATGGTTAAGTTGTAAGGACAGGAAACCATTTTGTATTTGTATTTAACAAGATTTTAATGCCTCCATTTTGGAACTCAATTTTGGTATGTTTTTGGTAATAATAAAAGCAAAGAATTGTCGATTGAATAATTAAGATACTCACATATTCTGAAGCAGTTGTACCAAGAAGTGGAGCATAGTTGACCCTGTATTGCTGAACTTGTCCAGGGGCAGGATCCCATCTAACGTTTAATGTGTTTGTAGTAGGGTTGTATACTTGAAGGTTTTTAGCGGTTCCTCGTGCCACTAAAAAAAAGATAGTAGAAACTTTATAATGGCAATGCACTGATTCATATTAGTCTGGGTCATCATAAAGTTAAAAAGAGGCTGTCCCCGAGTAACGTACAAGATTTTTGTTTGAAAATCAGAAGAGGTATATTTTGTAAGTGTAACTCCAGATTTTTTGTTTGATTTTCATACTTTTGGGTTCTCATGGGAACAAGGATTAACAATAAAGCTTCATTGTGGACACCTTACAGTAATTCAATGCAGCCTGGGTCTAATGTTCAGTAAATTACAATCATCTACAGAACTTCACAGTGGGCAGAGAGGTTGGTCTGTAACTAGGAGTCGTCTGTAAGTCGGGTGTTCTTAAGGTACGTCTTCTACACAAAACAGCCCAATTACAATATAACTTGATTTATGGTAGGAAACCAAATTGTCTAAATGAGAACAAACCAACAGGTGTGATCAAGCAAGCAGTTCTGGTTTGGTCCTAACACTAGTAGTGTCAAATTTACAGCGCTAACCCTATTGATTTTCTAAAACCAGACTGACATAACTTCTGTTTATTTTGGGTCATTTATATTTTGGACTGAAGGTATTACTTCAAGTTCTTGGATCCTGAAGCAAAATATGTAACAGCTTCCAACCTACTGTGTCTTTTCTCTAGTAGGGAGGAAATTTGGGACCTTTTGAGCCTTGGTGCAGTTGCTTCTGGGCTATGAACCTTTTATAGACACAAACTGTTGACCCTGGTTTATGTCATGGGAATACAAATACCTGTATGTTACCTATATTTGCTAATGTTGTTGGGAAACTGGTTGCTAAGATCATGTTGCTTGTTTTTATGTGTTACTCTTTGGGGGTCGTTTATCATAGTTGTTATTTTTTCTTTTTTTCTCTATTTGCACCTTTTTAACCAATTTACGCCTTTTTTGCCCCTGCTGTAAAATATGTTACAAAATTTTGCAGAAATTGAGTTTTGTGTTTGCACTATTTATCTTAGCAGGGCAGATGTACTTGTTCAAATTGCACCTTTTTTGTCAAAAATGACTATGTCAACAAAACCTTGGTGTTTTTTTTATGGAAGAAGGAAAATATAGGAATAAAAATTTAAAAAAATTAAAAATTGAGCACCTGAAAGTAAAAAGACACAAAAACAAATGAATAAGTCTTTCTCTATATGTGTGTCTTACAAATGTGTATTGCAAATTGTAAGTATCTGTTTGAGTGTCTCTGTGAAGGAGTTAATGCAAAAATGTAAAAAAATACTAATAATTAGTGACATACATGTCCTTCCCGTGTCAGACACGCGTCCGCCATCTCCTTCAGCATAAACAGGGACGACAGTTACTGTATAGGGTGTGTCTGACTGAAGTCCCCTGAGTACTGTGTAGATGGTATTTCCAGGAACAGTTGTCTGAAAATTAGGAAACAAATGATATATGAACACATTTAAATAAAGCTTTACAGAATGTATCGGCATGTTTTGCTCTACCATAATGCACTGTACAGAATTAATTCCCTGTTCTTCTTACAGAATGCATGACGTACCAGATAGGAGACATTTATCAGGGCTTCTACGCAAGAAAACCATTGTAGGGGCTCTGAAATAATTGTTATTATAATCTTCTTTACACCAGTGTCTGTGCATTACCTTGAACCACTCTAACTTTAACGTTCGCATGGTTTTTACAAAACTGCGCCAGCTAGCAGCCACCCAGTGGCAGTGCAGGAAGGGAAGGACTTCTATCATAAGTTTGATAAAACTCCCCCTATGTTGACACAATATTAAAGAGACATGCATGATAAAAACACAAAAACATGTATAATGAAAAAAGAAAAATTACCACTTCCTCAGAACCTCCTGCAGTTGGCACATAAAAGACTTTATACTGACGCACATTTCCTTCTGCAGCTTCCCATCTTACATTTAAGGTACTTGTAGTTGGGTCATATACTCTCAAATTTTTAACTGTATTCAAAGGCTCTGAAATACAATATTTTGTGTATTTTAGTTTGCTACAAATGTAAAAATTATATTCCCCATACTAGAAGAAAGAAAACAGAGGTATCAAAGTAATGGGGAGTGGAATACAAAGACAAGTTATCAAAATTGGACTGCTTCAATTTGAAATAACTTAGGAGTGATCTAATTATATTGTACAAATATATGAAAAGGCCATACAGGGATCTATCTAATGATGTTTGTACTTAGGCATGAAGCAATGGCCAGGACAACATTACTTTAAGAGAAATGACTGGGGCTACACCATAGTCACACAGTCAGTACACCATGGTACGGTGGCATCTAAAATCTCTCAACTTGATCATTCATAGTGTAAATGCCCCTTTAAATGCCATCTATTTTAAAGGTTTTGCAAAATTTAATGATGAGGTTTTTTTGGGGGACTTTACAGGAGCAGTTATTATTAGTAGACTAGTAGAGGTGCAACACACATAACTACCGCCAGTCAGAAGACAGCAGGTCTCCTCCCTCTGACAGTAATAGAGGGCCATACAATACCTTCTCTGTGCAGGCACTGCTCTCACTGAAGTGGATGAGAGAAGTGCCTGGAACTAGGGGTATATTACAGACGGAGCTCTCTGCTTTTGACTCTATCTATAGCATAGATGACTGGCACGAGAATGCACCCCTTCCATTTACTTATTCTTCATGCATAAATAAAGATAACACCCAATTTTAATCAAATAAATTTGCAATGAGTAAACTTACTTGTTTTTCCTCTTCCAGAAATTCTTCCCCCTTCTCCTTCAGCATACTGAGATGCTACAGTTATAGTGTATGGAGTATCTGGCTGGAGTCTCTGCAGCACAACACTGTTCTGCCTTCCACCGACAGTTGTCTAGGGAGTCAATAAACATAATCCTACAATTAACAAGAGGTTTTTCCAAAGCTTGTCTCACTCTCCCTTTCAAAGACAACATCACTTTCAGAATGACTGGTGAAGGCTCAGACTTCAACAGGAATTGTATTTATGAATTACATTTACAAAAACCTTAAGGCACAGTGTTAGATGGAGCCAGAGGTGTCAGTGTCTGCAACGTAATCCTAATCCTATAACACTTTCTAGCCTGATCTAAACGTTATCTAATTCATATGTAAATTCTCGGAAGAGGCTATATTATACAGCTGTACGAGCTGTATTCACACCGCTTCAGTAGCCCCTTCAGTACCAGTGGTTGTCACTATATGGTTGTGTTCTCAGCCTCTGGCATGAATAGAGCTTGTGCTGTATATTAGGAGAACATCAACATGGAAGGAGGTGGGCTAGCATAGGTTACTCTGGCTTGGAGTAGTCTTTGCTCCTATAGACTGCTTAGACTGCTCCACACCCAGCAGCCTCTGCCAAAAATGTGCATATTAATTAGGTTAAGTTTAGATCAGGTGAGGAAGTGTTATTTTAGGGAAAGATAGTTTAGGGCTTAGAAAATAAGTAGGAACCTACCGTCGGATCTACCTTAATAAGTTCATTCCTGATGATAGGTTTCCTTTAAAGGGGTGGAAAATAACAATGCATTTTTAAGTGTCTATTGACAATTAACTCATCACGAAGTATCTTCCTGCTGGATTCCTAGCTATCAGTTTTACTTTAGGTGGAAAATTTATGAAAAAATAAGCTTAAATCCTCTTCTGTTCTTCAGTTTGAGTGTGATAACTCCATTTTGGCTTAAATGTGAATGTGCCATTAACAATGACCTATTATTTAACTCAATTTGATATATTTAGAACATTATGTAGCCATTTTTGATAACTTTTTTAAAATTTTCATACAAATAAGGCAATACATTTCACTTCAAGCAAACCTGTCCAGTGATTTCTGCAGGCTTATCTAAGTACGGGATATGATTAAGAGTTAAGTGGGGGTTATTTATCATTAGACCAGCTCCTTGGGACAGTTATATGTCTATCTTTGGAGCTTCGCTGCCCGTCAGATATTTTAAAGTGGCTTTGGCCCTTTAATAAATGTTCTTATGGGATTTTTTCTTTGAAAAATTGCAAAATCCATAAAAGGTCAACGCACATACACCTGCAGCGGGTTGGAGTAACTATGTGCAAAAAAGTCATGAATCTGGCTTTGCACGGTATTACACTAGCAGTAGTTCTATGTTTACTCCAGTATAGTGAAGTGGCGGTAAAAGTTCTGTGTGACTATTTAGCAATGAAAAGTCACAAAAACATCTATGTGACTTTTTTGTTATTTTTTTACGCTAAAAAACTATTATAAATCTCCCCCAAGGAACAGTGCACTTAGGCAATGGTATTAACCAATGAACCATAATGCATCTATTCCTTTTTGGGAAAAGTAAACTAAATGCATATACAGGCGGTCCCCTACTTAAGGACACCCGACTTACAGACAACCCATAGTTACAGACGGACCCCTCTGCCCCATGTGACCTCTGGTGAAGCTCTCTGGATGCTTTACTATAGTCCCAGACTGCAATGATCAGCTGTAAGATGTCTGTAATGAAGCTTTATTGATAATTCTTGGTCCAATTACACCAAAAATTTTGAAACTCCAATTGTCACTGGGGCAAAAGAAAAAAAATTGTCTAAAAGTTCCATTATAAAATATACAGTTTCGACTTACATACAAATTCAACTTAAGAACAAACCTCCAGACCCTATCTTGTATGTAACCCGGGGACTGCCTGTATAGGTATTTCCTGTCGTGTTATGTTATGATGTCCTCCATCTTATAAAAGACAGCTGCACATCAATCACATAACCAAGACTGGATCCTTCCAGATTTATCAAATAAAACTAGCTGTAAAGAATCTCTTCCAAGTAAGGTGTCTTGTCCTGTTCTCAGCACTGCAGCTGGGAAGTCTTCACAAATAAACCTTTTAACTTTTGCAGAAGCATAGTAACAATGCTGAAGAGCTGCCAATTTTCACTCTAGTGCTGGATAGTTTCAAGCATTTATAGATACAAAATCTGCAGTAAGAATGTGTTTTACTAGCAGCTGGAAACAACTTCAATAGGAAGCTAATTATGGGCCATAAAAACACAACCAGCAGAGATAATATTCTGCCATCTTACATATGGAGATAAATGTGTAAATTAGAAAATATTCAAGGGAAAGTTTTGCAGTTTTTTGCAGTATCGGCCCAAGACATTGAATTATATTGAACACACAGCAGCGGTCAAGTACAGAAATAGCACAGACAATACATTGTTGACACAATACAAGACCAAAAATTTGACCCAAAGAATAGCGGATGGAAGAATAACCAGTGGCAGAAAACATCAGACAATTCCTCAAAATTCTAAATAAAATGTAATTACTCATTTATTAATCAGTAAGTCGTCAACCCTGTTCATTCTGCTGCTTCTCATCTTGTCAGATTCCAGATGCTCAGAAAAATCTTCACTATGTATTGTGGGGGAGAGATTTATTTCTTGTTGGCTCTTTGTCCAGGGTCATGGCTCTTTCATTGTTTACCATAGTTCTTAACTTGTAACATTGCACATTATGTTTCTGAACACTCATGACCCAAAATACCCACGATGCAAAATTTAGTATTAAATTGCTAAATGATCACCATTGCACATTGCTATAAGATCAAAGGGGCATAGTGATTGTAAGATCACTATGTGCAGTTTGCCTAACTATCCTGCAGAATGCACCTGAAGCACGGTCTTCATGAATCTCAGTATAACGAGCATGTGTCACAATTATGTCGGACTTCCGACATAAATGTGGTACATGTTGCAAATCTGCACCTTAACACCCCATTATGTGCACATTATTGTGTTGTGGTGTGCATAGTGCAGCTGCAAAACAACACTAGTGGAAACCATCCATAAAAACATGTGCATAGAGGTTGCACAAGTATTCATGTGCAGTCTACGAAAGAATAATGGCGTAGACTGCTTAGTAAATGGGGGTCATTTTCTTACCAGTCTGACATCCACCTTGCTGACGCTCAACATTCTGGATATTTTGAGCTGTACTGCAGGCATCGAATTCTACCATTACCTGCTCCAGGATTCTGGCACATGCTATAGTAAATTCGGGGGGCTAGAACATTCCTGCATCTTGCCCCCACCCCATGACACCTACTTGTCCTAGGGTGACTAGAGCTCACTGCAGCAAGCAATTTTTGTGCTTACGCAGTGCGCTGAGAAATGAACACTGGTAAGCACAGGTAAGATAAAGGATTCTAAAGGATTAAAAAAATTTAAGTAATAACCAAAAGATTTGTATTGAACATTAAATGCGCTTTTGAAACCTGTCACTGAATCACTGAAAAATGCCCATTGTGATGACAGGTTCCCTATAACATTATTATATTGGATACAAGTGGCATCCTTTCAGGTAAGGATAAAAAGCAGAATTATTTTTGGCAATGCTGATCACCACCTTTTGCAAAAAAAAAAATTTAAACAATAATAACTTGTGGTGCAAATTAAAAATCTAACTTTTTAAAACTTATCCATAAAATGTAACATCCTGCTGTGTGGTTATTAAGGACATGTTACTAAAATGGTCTGGTTTAAAAGGTTCCTTGAGGCAAACTAATGTAAATTGTTTTTACTGACATATCCAATGCTGTGTCATATCTTTTCCATTAACTTTATGAGAGAAAAACACCTAAAACTGCTTTAGGCTGTCACAATAAGTCAAATAATTTATTAGGCCTACATTCCACAATTTATGGCAACATTTTCTTTGAACTCTTGTATGTTGATGCTATTTGTATCTGACTAGCAGGTATGCTATAGGAAAAACACTCATTCATACAGTATACAAGGAAAACAACTAACCCAGTTCTGGTTTCCATATATATGCTCATAATTCCCCAACCCTCTCTTATTACCTACATAATAATAATAATTCCATTATTTATAAAGCGCACACAGATTACGCAGCGCCTTCACATAAGGACTAATACACCATTTAGCTGTCACCAGGGACCTCATTTTCACTAGACAGGATGCAGAAGCCCATCACACCTGCATTGCACATATGCCTTTCTGCTTTCTCTAAGCATTTGCATTACAATTTAATTGTGTCAAATGTTAAGTTGTGCTTATTATTTTGTCAATAACAATGGAACAATTTAAGCTTGCCAATATGAACCACTACAATTAGTGAGATTACTTGGGATTACTAGTGAATTACTTACTAGCTGTATCAACTGGTGTTGCCCAGGATAGTAAATAACTGCTCTTAGCTACAACAAAATAAAATGGGTTGACAAAATTATTTTATATGTATCTATAGACTGTCACAGACTGTCTCTTTCAGTGACTGTCTTTCACTGGCAGTCTCTTTCAGGGACAGTCTGTCACTGGCAGTTTCTTTCAGGGACAGTCTGTCACCGGCAGTCTTTTTCAGGGACTGTCTGTTACCGGCAGTCGCATTTCAGTGACTGTCTGTCGCTGGCAGTCTCTTTTCAGTCACTATCTGTTGTTGACAATCTATTTCAGTGACTTTCTGTCCCCGGTAGTCTCTTTCAGTGACTATCTGCCAGCAGTCTCCTTTTACTGTCTGTCGCCGGCAGTCTCATCACCAACAATCTCTTTCAGTGACTGTCTATCGCTGGTACTCTGTATCGCTGTCCGTTGTATATGGTGAGTAATGAGTGGATTATGAGATAGATCAAGAGGCTCAGGACCTGCCTAGCGTAAAAATACAGGGCATCCCCAGTCCAAGTGGTGGAGAGGGAAAATTTGCAGCAATTACCAGCTCTGTGCTCTGATATCAGTGGTGCATCAGCCATGAGGCGAGTTGTCTCAGGCAGCACCACCCACAGGGAGATGGGGGGCGGCTTTAGAAACACAGTTATCTGCAGGACCTGCCACTTAACAATAGTATCTCTTCAAAACTGATGTCAGCACCGATGTGAGACACTGCATGGAAAACCCACTTACTAAAAAAAATAACCACTGGATTGGCAGAAAAAGCGCCATTCTATAGCTCGCTCAGGCAGCAGAGAGTTTAGGTTCACCCCTGACTGGTATTCAGGGGTATAAGCCATAATAAATCTCTCCCATTGTGTCCTGCTTTATCTTTCTCTTTAAAAATCAAAAGAAAATTTGTTTATAAGATTTTATTTTTTCTTACTAAAAGATGGTTATTCTGGAAGCTATAATTATATGGCATAAAAATGTAGCTTTCTGCTCCCTGAATAAACATAACTGCTAATATGGGAAAAAGCCAGAGTTGCCTGCTGAGCTCACAGGATTTCAGTAACGTGCCTTTGATTTATTTTTGAAATAATACATTTTAACGTCATCCTTCCAGCAGATGCGTTTTATAGAACAGCTGGAAATTCTTTGAAGTTCGCATGTATACCATTAACTGATAAAAATTACTTTTTTTTCTAAATTATTTAGCTTTTTCTGCAGTTCCCTAAATAGCCTGCTTAATCAGGATTTGGGGGTTAAAAAAAATAACTTAATATTAACCATAGATATTCCATCCTTGATGCTCTACCACATAAGAATAAAATTGACATTGACTTTCGACATTTAGCTTAAGAATTCCACATGGAAGGGATTTCCTCTTGAATTATGTCATGCCCTCCTTGACTGATGCGTATTGGAGTGTGGATGTGACCTTCACCATACTTATAGAAATACCAGCTTTTACTGCCAATGGAACTGAATCTATAGCAAATGAAAACAAACCAGTCTTCTTGTTCATCTAAACACTGCAATGAAACATAGGAGGACTGCCAGCAAAATAAGTAAGCTAAGAAACTTTTAAAAGGGTCTTATAAAATGTAGAAAAAAATGCTGTATAGTTAAACATAAAATGTAAAAGCCTTACTAGACTCTTGTGCAGTCCTACAAAATGCCTATTTCCACTGACACTTTACAGCTTGCAAATTGGAAATCCAAATGTGTGTCTTAAATGGGTCTACTGACCATATTTAGCACATTATATAGAATTCTTATATGATTGCCATATAGTGAAGTGAATGTAAAATATGGAGATAGTCAAGTATAGTAAAGTCTAAAATGTGGACAGTATGTTGTAGAATAATGTTAATTATGCAAAACCAGTTTCCTTATTGAAGCCATGCCAAACCATGAGGTCGATGAATCATGCCTTGTATGCCAGTGTTTTGGCACACAAGGAATGGAAAAATTGCAATGCCTGGCACATGCAATGGAATTTGTGACTTTTTGCCTCTTGAAAAATGGATGGGGTAGGTAACAACTTACGGTTTGTTCAATGCCATCTCCCACAGCAGGCTGGTATATTATTCTGTATCGCTGCACTTTGCCAGTGGCTGGGTCCCATCTCACAGTCAAGCTATTTGAAGTTGCATTATACACTTGCAAATTACGAGGACCATTTCTTGGAGCTAGTACAGAAAAAGTGAGATATTGAGTCATTTCTTTGTAAGCATACATTATGTTAATATGCTAATATTTCATATTTTCAGCACACGGGGATCAAAATTTCTCTGCTTAGAAAGTCTCCGCCCACACTCACATTTTACACTGGCCCCCACTGAGTAATAGGAGCTAAAACAGCAATAAAACTCGGTAAAAAAAAAAGGGGTTAAAAAGTATCTTTATTGTGTAAACATTAATGGGGGTTGAAATTTGAGAATTTTCTTTCATGGGCATATGTGCCAAAAGAAAATCCGGATATATTTTGTTTTTGGCCTATGAAAACTTGTTTTGTGTCTCTCTCAAAGCTCTAATATTTAAAATAATGTAAGTAATTCAAAGGATATAGTAGAAAGATGTATTTCTGCTCATTACATTACAATAAATATGTCCCTAGCGCAGAAATAAAAACTCAGATTGGATTTATATATTTCGGTTCTCTGCTAGAAACAAAGATAAAAATAATGGCAGTGCAGGATGCATCGTATGACGGCCTGAAGAACACTATTAACTACAATGAGGTCGGCTGAATTTTCGGGGTGGTGTCTGTCATTTTACTGTAGCACAGACTCCATGTAACCTCGAGCACAGATGTGAACCTAAACTGTACAAGAACATATGCAGGGAATGGTAACAGACTTTAGTAGACAGCCAATAAAAGTATTTACTCACTTGGAGTTGTTGTCATTGGCACTAAGAAAAGGGAAAGAGGAAAACACAATTAGTATGGAATGACCTGATAGAGGGATTAAAGAGTGTTAAAAAAAAATGACAAGGCTTTACATGTTCTCTCAACTCCTATAAGATCTTCACTTTCTGATTCATCAGGGTAGATGGCTGTCACTGAGACTTCATATGGTGTATCATAATCAAGATCTTCAAATACCAAAGTGTTCTTATCTCCTTCAAGTATTGTCTGTAATCACATAATTATATGTTTAAGACTGACAGATATAGGTGAACGCTCATTCAACATCCTTTTAAGATTGAATACTTGCCTCTTTCTTTCTATCTGGCTGTCCAACAGGCGCCCAGCTTATTCTGTACAATGCCACATCAGGAGCACCATGGTCCCAGGTGCCTCTAAAACTATCCATAGTTATTTCTGAAAATCTGAGGTTGACTGGTGCTGGCACTGGAGCTGTTCATGGTAAAACATACAGTTCATCAGTTATCCGAGAAGTCGCTTTTTATATGAATTGTGTTTATCTCAAATACATAATATAAGGGCATGCTCATACTACAATTAGGCTATAATTAATCAAGAGAAGATAATTGGGCTGATGTACAAACACCTTGTGTGCCAGCTTTACTAATCTTTCTGCTAGCACTAGATGAACTTGTAATACTAAGATGTGCCATCTTCCTAATAGCTCTGAGGCATCCTGCGCTTCACAAATGTAATACATTTCCTCAGTGTAAGTTATAGTAAAGCCTGTAGTTAATGAGTGAGTTTGTTGTGATAAACCAGATCCGTACGATTGCAAAATTTAATGGACTAAACCTCAACCTAAACCTTAAACTGAAATGCTCAGTTCAGTAATTCTTGAATTGGTCTGGTGAACCCTCCACGAACACAGATGGTGGCAGAAAATAAACTTTTAAGAGAGATGTAAATAAATTGTATAGGAGGCAGAGAGTCTAGTACTGAAGTCAAGCTCTCCCCATTCAGATTACTCCCTGTGCAGTGATATCATCACTGGGCTATGGAGGAAACACAATCTGAAAGTTGACAGGATCCCTTTAAATCTTTTACACATAGATATCCCTACCACTTTCATTCCCGATCTACCCCTTTTGGAATACCATACACATCAAAATGTAGAAGTGTACAAGTGATACACAAGTTTCACAAGTGATACAAGCTTTTCCAGAGTAGAAAGGAGAACACTGTGAATTACCAAAATTTATATATATATATATATATATATATATATATATATATATATATAAAACTATCTATGTTTTTACAGTTTTGGAAAGCTGCACTGAATAAAATATCTTTATTACTGTACCCATTCCAGTAAATGACAGTTCTACACACCTGTGGTTCCTTTTGTAAAACGTGGCATAGATGACAGACCATCTTGCATAACTGCAGTAACACTGACATCGTATTCAGTTTGGGAGAAAAGGTCAGTTAAAGGAGTAGTAGTTCTTGATCCATCTACTTCAACCTAAAACATGAAAATGATAACGAATTATGAAAACCAAGGCAAAAGAAAATGGGCCCTTCAAAAGTATAATTGTAAGAAGCTCTGATTGTACAAAAAGAACTGTAAACCTGCATTGTTGCAAATCAAACAATCATTAAAAGCACATGAAACTATAAAGAAAATAAACTGAAATACAACTGAAACCCTATTGTGTATAATTTAAGTGCCTCTATTAACAGTCCAATGTCATAGAGATTATTCATATGTAGTTGGAAGGATATTTATCCTGGGTATATTGTTAAATATTTATCGTTTAACTGATATTTATCAGTAAAAATCTGCAAAAATTTATCAATGGTTTTATAGAGGTTTTGTAAAAACTTGTATGCATTGTATGGTAAAAGGGGTGTAGTGTAACAGAAAAGAGGGTGATTAAAGTTGCACCAGAATATTGGGGCAGATTTACTTACCCGGTCCATTCGCGATCCAGCGGCGCGTTCTCTGCGGTGGATTCGGGTCTTCCGGCGATACACTAAGGCAGTCCCTCCGACGTCCACCAGGTGGCGCTGCTGCGCTGAAGTCCGCTGAGTTCGCGATCCATTGCTGGGTGCAGGTATGTGCATGTCCACTTTTTTTTTTAAATGCGGCCGTTTTTCCGAATCCGCCGGGTTTTCGTTCGGCCACACACCCCGATTTCCACTGCGTGCATGCCGACGCCGATGCACCACAATCTGATCGCGTGCGTCAAAAACCCGGGGCAATTCAGGGAAAATCGGTGCAAAACGGAAAAATTCGGGTAACCCGCCGTGAAAACGTGATTCAGGCCCTTAGTAAATGACCCTCATTGTGTTAAGGCACAACGGGGTTCATTTATCTTATCTCTGTTTGCCTTGGCTAGTTTTTGCCTGTCGTTTTTTCTGTCTGCTTCTTTGGTAATTTATCTCTTGTGTTACATTATTTTTTTTTTTCATCTGTTTTTAGGACATTTGTTACAAATGTTGCAAAAATGTCGCACAAATGTCTCAAGTCACTTCTTTCCATTTTCTAAGTCTTACTTAAGTATGGGTTGGTCTTGGACCAAAAAATGTGATAATTTGAAATGATAAATGTCATTTCAACATTTAGCAAAATGATAGACTTACTGACGAAAAACAAATGTCCGGCGGACATTTCAAAATGTCCCCAAAAAGGTGCAAAAACTGCAGTGTGCTGAAAAATGTCTCAAAAAAGACAGAAAAAAACAGGAAGAAAAATAAAAATAAATGACCCCCAATATTTTGCACATTATTCTGTTAGCAAACTTAGCAAACAAATAGGAAGTATAAATCTATAATAGGCAGATTTACCATTCAGAATTAGATCCTTTGATAAATTTGGTAGTGCAACACTTTGCTCTAGCATATAATTTCTAGACGCTATTAAAGTTGCCCTTGTACACATTACCTCTTTGAAATCTTCCTCTTCCTCGGTTTTATATCTCACTATATATTTTCTGACATTTCCAGGGACGGGATCCCAGAAGACATTCATTGAGCTATGAGTGATATCTCGAAGTCTTACATTTCCTGGACCTTGAATAGGAACTGTGAAAAATGTAATGTTAATATTTCAGTAAATGAATAGAGTAGCAAAACACTAGCTGCTATTTACTCAATTACATTTGATATTATTGTAGTGATTGTTTGGTATTATAGAGGAATTATAGGAGTCCTCCTCACCACTTAACTATGCTCAAATCTACATTAGTAGGTCAGTCAGGAGCCACTATTGCAGGATTTAGTTGGCAAAATTACAGACATTGCTCATGAACTGTTACTGACATCTTATATCATCCGAACTTTTAACACACTATAAGGTCAAGTTGTAACCGCAGACATCATTAGATCTTGCTGATAATACTTAGCGGCATGAATACTATAACAAATTGTATGGATTTTGATTCAGCAAAGTTTTTAAATCATTTTTCGATATAGGTAAACAGCCTGGGCCCAGGTACACTATATATCCACTCAATATATAAACACATTTTATACCCTAGTGTGAAAAAAGGTTAGGTGAGGACATATCATACTTTTTCAGTGATGTCAATATAACAATATTGTCAGGTATAGATGGTTTTAAATAGTTTTGTGCATTGGATGTGTACAGTTTTTATCCATGAAATTTAGTTTTGTAATCACTTAGAAATGTTTCAATTTAACTATCAGTTTTACTAATGCCTGTGCAGAATATTAGCCGCAAGTTAGTACTTGAGAGGTTGATTATAAGAATATTGGCCAGAATGGGGCTCTGAATGAGCAATAGAAACATAGCAATGGTGTTCACGCATGGCAATGTGCCACTCATAAGGGAGTACATTAAGAACGTGAACCAAAGAATCCTGAACATGAATGAAGCACTGGTGGGAAAGGTGCACTCCCAACTAAACGACTAACCTGCAGCAGTTCTGCAATAAATACACTAATCCATAAAACATCTGAACAATATATAGAGCTTCTCTTAAACATGCAATAGTTTCAATTGTGAAAGGTATAAGGACAAATTTAACCACTACCAGCTGGTGTTACAATTGTAGTGAAACAGAAGGAGCTGAATCTGAAATGTTTTTTTCAAACATTTCTAATGTTACTAAACAACATGATACAACCTCTTTTGATCCTATACTTGAATTTTAAAGGTACTTGGGGTAAATCCTGTTACACCATTTACGGATACCATGCAGAAGAGCCTAGTACAGGATCTAAATTAATTGAAGAAAGCTGCAAATTTGTAAAAAAAAAAGATAATGTGACCCCTCCTCTCTTGTTCGACCACTGTTTCACCACTAATGACCCATGTCAGCATGGAGTAATTCTTCTTGTATGCCTTAAGATACCAATTCTTTTGGACCTACTGTTTTGGTCACTCTGTGAATTCTAAAAGCGCTGTATTACTTGATCAACAAAAAAGGCCTTTATTAAGTTGAGAAAATAATATTGGAAAGCCTTACGTGTCACTTCCTGAGCTGTGAGTGGGTCACTGGTAAGATCATCAACAAGTGCATAAAGGGTTACTGTATACTCAGTGTTTGGTTGTAAATCCTCCAATCGCACATCAGTGACTGTTGGGCCAACACGCTTCTGTAATTGTTAAGATAAATACACTCAGATGAAATAAATAGGATAATACACTATAATGTTCCAACACAAATTTGCCTTTTATATATAAAGAGAAAGAAATTCATGTTCCCATACACAGAGAAAGGTTGTCCCAAGTCATACAATTCAGCAGGATCATTTAAGAATTTTTTGGGGTAATGGGGCCTCTCTAATATTACCTAATAGATTAAGCAGGGGCAAAGAAAGGGGAAGGGAGAATTATAGGTGTAGAATCTCAACATACTTTTGCATCCACTCTTTTATCCCCTTTTACCCCCTGACAACAGAGGGAGTCTGGCAAGTATGCAGGCACATCTATGTCGGCTCAGATGATGAGCAGTGTGAACATTATGGTACAGAATAGTGGGTAAAAAAATAACCATGTGTAACTACAGAAGGTGTGTGGTAACATTGAGAGTACATCTAAGCGTGTCTGAAAAACTGTGTACTCTGCCATGAGTTTCAGCCAAGCCAATAAATTGTTCTTTGGAATCTGAATTTTACTCATGGCAGATTAAGTACTGGCAAAATAGAAAAACCTCATGAAAGAAGACTTTCTTAAGTACATTATCATATGCCACAAATGCTGACATTTTATTTGGATTGGCTGGTGGAGTCACATTCCTCACCTCTACTTCTGTAGTAGGAACAGTAGCATTGACAGCATCATATAACAACTGATATCCAGTAGCTCCTGGAGCAGCTTCCCATCTGACTCTCATTGTTGTTGTTCCAACGTCATAAATGTTGAGATTTCTAATGTTAGGGATGGGCACTGTAATAATAAGTGGACACATGTTATTATACATGTATTACCTTTTAAAATAATACTGAAAATATGTAATAGCAATGTTGGTCACAATGGATTTGATATTTGGTATGCAGCTAAAAGGATCCAACGATGATAGGAAGTCCAGTTGTATGGTAACAGAAAAATGTCTCATTATGTGAAAAACTATTAAAAAAAACATTTTACTTTGTGATATAATGGAATGACGTATCTTATATCTAATAGTAAATGGATTAACAAGATTAAAGAGGTTATCCATGGAATAAAAAAGACTAGTGTTATTAACTAACTTGCTGTCCTATTTCTGGTTTCTTCAGGATGAAATTTCAGCTGATCTCAGAATCCAGGAAGCAGTAACATTAAACTGACTTGTGATGACACTCTGACT
Organism: Engystomops pustulosus; assembly: GCA_019512145.1. NCBI lineage: Eukaryota > Metazoa > Chordata > Amphibia > Anura > Leptodactylidae > Engystomops > Engystomops pustulosus. The sequence goes on from CM033643.1 coordinate 96,378,003, forward strand.
TTGGTCTACCCAGAATCAGAGCATCATTACATCATGTGATCGAGGGCTGGAATCATAATGCCAAATGTTTGGTTACTGTGACTGAGAGGGCTGGGTTTCCTAATTTCAGCAGCATGAATCCAGGCTTTGCTCACATTATGCAATGTTCTAACTCTGGGGACAAGGAGGACAACGTAGGACTTTTGGATCATCAATTCATCATTAGTATAAAGTCACTGCTACCTGGTCCCTCAGAAGAGCTGAAAGGAAGGAGGAAGCAAGTTAATAATGTTAGTTAGTCAGTATTACCCAGCAGAGAATAGATTGCTGAGTTATTATATTCCCTTAAAATTCCCTTTCAATGTACCTAGTGTACTTCCGGTTCTTCTATAATTTGCATTATGATTAACATATATCAAGTATCTTCTTTACACTGGGCATCTTATTGTAATTTTTTTGTAAGAATCCTATGCACCATAGTAATGCACACTGCATTAAATTGTCTTCAAATGTCTTCAGAGCATTAATCATAGTGGGAGGAATCTCAGGCTTTAATTTCAAGATACATAACAAGGCAAATCTACACTTTATATGCACTGTCCATCATCTTTTTTTCTTATGGTATACTGTGCATTTTACTGCTCCTCTTAGAAAGAGTTTCCTTTATCTAAATTGTATTTGAATGCCTCCTATTAAGTTACTTCAATTTATCAAAAAAAGCCAGATTAGAGATTATAAGAGAAAATATGCAATGCACACAATACTTCTAGTTGCTCTGCATTCAAGAGTCTTAAAGAAAATATACTATCAAAATCAAGCATGATAAACCAGAAGCACTTATCAGAGCACCTCTATGCTGCAGATTCATAGGCTGTTACATTCTGAAGGAGCATTTCCCCCTTCCAACAGTGTGCTCACTGCTGCTGAGATTACAGGAAGTGCACTGGTAGGGGGAGACTGAGACGTGCTACTGGAGGGTAAGAGCAGTTTGTAAAACCAGAACACAGAGGGTTTCTGTAACACCAGAGCCTTTCAGGCTCATTACCATAATTTTAAAAGTTGATTTTAGAAGGGAGGAGGGCATGGATAACAAATATGAGAAGAAGATTACCCCAGTCACTGTGCCTATATCTATGAATAGGTGCCCTAGTTTATTGTGATTGAGTGAGATTTCCTTTAAATGGTGTCTATCAGAAGTTTTGACCATAGAAAGCTGCAGACAGTGTTGGCTAATCTTTAGAGACATCAATTCAGTAAATTGGCTGTTCAGCTGCCAATCTGGCAATATGTCCAAATCACGTGGCAGAATCTGAATGCCAAACCTCATCTTTGCAATGACATAAACTCTGCCTCTACAGCAGATTGTCATTTTTATTCATCTTTGAATATATCTATGATAATTATTAGGTCTCCTTACATATCAGTAAAGATTGTCTCCTATTTACTATATATTTTATAATATATATTATACTAGATTTGCAGATTCACTCTAAATTTACTTTAGAGTTGACTGTCTTCTTTTGGTTTGGTTCTTCTGCAATCACTGTAATGGAATTTGACATGTTATAGTTGTCAGGTCAATGGTACAGGTCATTCCCGTGCACTGAATGTGGTTTTAATTTATAGGAAACAGATGTTGTGCCATTTTTTGCTGTATGAATTTTGAATCACTTTCCACATTAGTAAATCAGGACCATGTGTAGTAAAGTAATTAGTAGGTAACTAATACAGTTATGGAGTAAAAGTAACAGATTTATATTTGGGTCATAAAATTTCTCCACACTCTGTTTATAGCCAGAATTTTATAAAACATTTTTGGACGGCTGGGACTATATCCTACTATATGAGTGTGAGTAATGAATATTAACAACAATGAAACAAATGTTGGTAGAATAAATAAAATCTGTATTTTATTTCACTTAATTTCTGTCATCACCATTACCTACTTCTAAACTGCTATTCTACAAAAAATGTCTTACCCTCAAGTGGTACTACTGAACTGAACTTATAGGTTCATTTCAGAGGAATCCAAACATTACATCAGACCTCAAACCATAGAAACAATGATTTATTGGCACTGTCTCAGTTAGACTAAACAGCTTTTAAAAGTAAAAGATGTATCCCAGTGGCTTACACTAGAATATAAATCTGGCACATTGTTAGACTGTGTAGCCAAAGCGATTACCTCCAATTTATAGGCTTATGTTCTGTAAAAATGAACAATATTTTAGCCTCCATAGCCCCACCACCTTATTTCCAATGAACAATACCCCCTTGTAAGACACAACTCGTGCATATTACATCTACATCATGATGTGTAGCCAATTTATCCTACTATATCTGAATAATATCTTAATTTTAGTATAAATGTTGTCTTAAGAAAATATGGAAACTTACAGGTAGTCTCCTGTCCAACCAATGGTTCGCTGCTTTCTCCTTCCACCACTGAATATACTTTAACTTCATATTCTGTTTCAGGCTTGAGATCAACCAGCACTGTGGATCTGTCATTTCTGCTAACAATAACCTATAGAAAGACAACACCAGAGTTAAAGACAGACACGCAGGAGGAGTAATATCATGAAGTATGATCAATATGAAACAACGACAGAAACCTAATGTGTATGACCACCATAAAAATGTATTTGAGGAAATAAAATAAAACATTCCTGGCTAACTAACTTCACTGTGTGGTTCAAATGTCATCTGTGTCTGAGTTATTACTGAGTTAATTGGAGAAATATGCTCTATATGCTCCGAGTCAGATCATTGTATGCACATAATGGGAGAGCTTAGCTGATGGCGTTACAAAGTGCCTTTATTTTACAGTGTTCTAAGTAACTACCCAACATTATTTAGTAATGGGAAAACTTCAGGTTACAACCTGGCAAGGACTGTACAGTCATACGTTCAATTCTGCTGACTTCATGAGATAATACGAGGAATTAGGAATGTAAATGGTTGTGCTGGAAGTCTGTGATATAGTTGTTATTCACAGCAATAAATCATACATCTACATCAGCTTGTGCTGGCACCAAGTTACTGGATGGGTGTTACTAATAAAAGTAAATTTGCTCATTATAGCTTTTATAGGCTTTATACTATGACAATAAATGTGGTATTTTGATCCTGTATGGCAAAAATCATGTGCCTGCTAAAACCAAAAAGGTTACTCTGAAAAAAGTAGCATCTTTGATCTGAGAACTTTACCTCTTGGGGTCGGCCTCCAGCTACAGGATAGTACTCCACTCGAAATCTATCTACACTGTGAGATGGTGGATTCCATGTTACTCTGAAAGAACGAGTGGTGGGCTCTGAGGTCACTAGGTTTGATGGGGGGTCCACGGTATCTGTAACAGAGAAAAATTTACATATACACACGTTATATAGAACAATGTGCTTGGTTTCATTAAGATTTTGCTATAAATTACATTCTAAGCATTGTGGAAAAAGGGAGTGCCTATGAACATACATAGCCTCAGGCTATTAGGAAAATAATTGAGTCTGAGATACTGTTAAAAGAAGAAAGTTACTGCTGGCAAGGACAATATTGGGTGTGTGCGATCAAAAGCAATTAACCATATTTCTGCTGTGTGTGCATGAGGTATATAAGAGGGGAAAGCCTCTTAGGTTCACACCGGTGTGTTTAATACATATATCAACAATAGCTGTAGGCAGTCTTTAATAATATTCCTGTGCCAAAGCTATTTAACAAATATTCTGTATAAAGTACCCAATGTAACCGTCAATGTAACTCACCTCCTCCACCCTTAACACTGTTACACAAATTTGTTGTGACAGGATCGACAATGTTGGTTAGCTGGCTGAAATCATTGACGTTAAAGACATATATCTCATCAGGATCGGTTGCTATTTCTTTCAGTTCATTTTCATCTGCATTTTTAATACCTATGAAGTTGAAAATAGAACATTAATAACATCGTAAAGATCCCATAAACCCGTTACATGACTTATCATGTCTCTATGTTCACCCATCCATTTATGTTTTACTGATTAAAAAGTATAATTCATAGATCATAATACCACAAAGGGTTACCAGCATTGTGGACGCTCTATATATTCTCCCGCTATATTTTAACTTAGAGTATTGTCAAGGAATATTAAAATACCTCTGCTATTGAATATATTTTGGCAGTTGCTATCACTCTTATTCTAGCCTTGTTATTTCTAAATGTTCTTTAGTTCCAGTGTTGTAGCTCAAAGTATTCAAAATGACTTGAATGTGCCAAAACTAAATTTAAGGCAGCATAAAATGATGCAATTCTATGGTGAACTTAAGTACATGGACTCTACAAAACTAAAATAAATATCTGACCTTGATCAGGATGTGGAAAAAAAGACTGCATCTAAAAGCAAGCCCTACGCATAGTTTAGTATCATCTGGCTGGCAGACACTGGCGTGCTACCTAGATAGTGGAGTCAATAACCCGGTCTTATAATAATGATTTGAGGCTGGAGGAAATCAGGCCATTCAAAACATCACACAATAAAAATATTCCCTTGGATTCATGCTTTGCCAGAAATATCAGTGTCTAGCAACAAATATATATACTCTGCTGTCTGCCATAAATTATTGCCTTTGTACTATTATTGCATGAGTAGTATTTTAGTAACTGTATAAAACTCATTGGCCATTTTTATTCACCAATTGGATTCACCAATAATATTTAAGTCCTAAAAATCAGGTAATCATTCACTTCACAGACGTTCATACAACTATGCAAGGTTTAAACGTCATAATTTTAAGCCAAAAGTGGAAATAGTGCATCTAGTATCAAAATGTAATAAAAAAATGTATAAAACTTGCCACTTTTAAATGTTAAATTTTAGCAAATATATATTTTTAGTTCCTAGTAGCACAATGTTAGCTGGACCACACTCCTTCTCAAGATTTATTATTATACATGACTTGGCATAGATTTGTCAGTATGTCATAAATCAGCTGGACCTGGTGCAGGGGCTATGAAAACCTCACTGTGTTAAACGCATAACCAATAAAACAAATTAATTGAGTTGAAGAATTCTGTGTTTTATATACATGGATAGACCTGTTTTATCCCCTTGATTACAAAATGTCTTTACCTTTAGAAGTTGAACTTACCAATGGCATATAGTTCTATTCCTTCGTCTCTTAGCTTTTTGGATGGCCCTACAATGTCATCCTGTGACTTTCCATCAGTGATAAGTACACCAATTTTTCTTGACTTGGATCTCAATCCAACTGATGCTTTGAAGTTGTTTTGCAAGATGAAATTCAATGCCAAACCTAATGAAACATGTTGAAGACGATGTTCATCCTGTCAGTTTGCTATAACTTTGCTTATACATGCACATATACATTTGTATGTTGTAACTGATTGTGTAAATCATAATTGATGAGTATTATCACCTGTAAGAGTGTTGCCTCCTTTGTAAGGCAGATTTGCTACAGCATCCATTAGAGACTTCTTTGTTGCATGAGAGTTTAATTGCCATTCAGTTCTTGGATCTCCGCTGTACTGAGCAAGTGCTGAAATGAAATGATGGGGGGAACATTGAGTGAGGAAAACTCAAAGATGCATTGTCGTTGTATAAACATATTGTTAAATTTGTCTGACTGTAAACAATGAAGATCATATTTTTATTTCAAACTGCTCAGCCCACATTGGTGTCACATGTTCCACCTTCTCAAAAACCATTAGGTTATGTTGCATCTATTGTAATGTACACTTTGATAGTTCTTAACAAAACTTTTCTATATTAAAGAACAATGGAAACATAATGGAACAAAAGGAAACAGAACTAAAAGTGTAAATACAGGCTATATTTACAGGTGTTGAGTCTAGACAGTAAGTCTATGGCATAAATGTGTCCCTGTTAACCTTTCCTCTCAGCTCAAAATATTCCCACTGCTCCCAGCTATTTAGGCTAGGTTAACATGTGTTCGGCTGAGATATCAGTTTCCGCTTGGGCTGGGGTAGAAATGCCAGAGGAAAACTGATGTCAATAGTATATCACATTGTTTTTCATAGGATCCATTCTACCAAAGGCTTCATGGGGTGGCAGATACAGAAGCTGGATCAGTTGTGTTCAACTTCAAAGGGGGAAGGGCAAAAGGAGAGGAATCGCAAAAGTGTAGAAATTGGAGTGTTGTTTTCTAAAAACAACATAATAACCATGTTCCTCATGACAACCTTAACTATACATATGTTAAAAAGTAGATACATGCTGTGTAATATTTGTCTCAAATAAATGCAAATTTACAAAATACTAAAATATATATCTATCTCTTGTGTTATTACTTACCAATCTGTACTCTGTCTGGGCCAATCTCAAAGACTTCAACCAAGCGAGAGATGAAAGCCCTGACAGTTCTAAAATTGGGTCGACCAATGCTCCAAGAGCCATCTACTAGCAAAACTATATCTGCAGCAGCCTTAGTTTTGCACTCCAGGCCTGTTATGGTATCACAGAGAAAGACAAGATATAAATTACATTCATGGGTCGTTGGTATATAGAGCACACAATATAAATCCATTACAACATTTAGTCTTATAACATATTTTCTAAATATAACCTAATATGTGACAGATAAAAAGTAACACATTAACTAGTACAAGAATAAGAATAGCAGATAAAAGTAAATGAACATTCCAAGGAAAGAAGGAAATGAAACAACAACAAAAAAGAAATGTCACAGTTATAACACAGACATTGATCACACGGGTTACCAATGTAGAAGCATGCATTGGCATCACATATAAAGACACAAAGGCTGTGGGTATATAACATGAATGCTCTGTCCATTGTGAATAGTGTTCCCGTGGCAGCTTGTGCAGGTTGTCTAGTAGCCATTTATTTAGGATACTCCTGACAATGATAACTTGAGACATAATATGATTTCCTGAACGCTCCAGAATAATGATCCAGATAGTATAAAATAAGGTTTAATAAAGTTTCCTTCTGCATGAAATAAAAAAACCTAAACTTATCAACAAAAGCAAAAATAAGTTACAAGTGTTAAACAAATGCACAGAAAACAATTCTGCTCTTAATGTGATATAAAATGTACAGATATATGTAGCAAACCTTGACTACACTCACTGTACTAAATGTACATGGCTTCAGAATGTGTTAACCTGAGCAATATGCAGCAGTTGTCTAATGGAGTTCTGCTACTTTTTAGCATAATTTATAATTTCTACAGGTAAATGAAATACTAAGGAAAAAATGAGCAGTTGTTGACATCTCTAGGGTCAAAAATCCACATATTGTACATTCTGTTCAGATGATTCTTCCTGAAGCTGAGGCCTTCTAAACATGAAAGGTGTCCCAAAATCAATAAAGCATCTGAGAATGAAAATAATTTTTATGCTAAGCTGAAATTAAAAGGAAAAAATGCAAGAATAGTCTAACAAACAGCACAAATACCAGAAATGATCCTTTAGAATGTTACCAAAATTCAATAAATTTCTGGTTTTCCAAAGGTAAATGGTACAAAAAGAGGACTTGACTTCACTGTATATGATTACAGTTATGTACATTAGTACATAATGACAGCTTGAGTAAATAATTATGTTTGAGAATGGATGTTAGCAATAACTTATAAATCCCATTCCCACTCATAATTAGAATCAGTCAGGTTTGTGCTATGTTTACAGCTGCAAAAGCAGCTTATAATAATATATATAATATATAAGCCTGAATGTCTTTATCCATGAGAGGTTTCACATCACTTTGCTCATTTCACAGGTTTACTACAAGATAAAGAATATGTGTCTGGTTGCTGGGGATCTTGCCACAGAGAACCCAAGTCATCACTAGAAAATAAACCTTCAAGTGCTCTTAAGGCTGGACTGGGCTCTCTTTTGGGAACAGAACGACTAGTAGCCCCTTCAAACTATGTTGTCTTCAGCTCAATCTCTCAGGCAGTGAAGCCACAAATATATCCTCAATTATGCTTATCCTACAATGGCAGACAACATATAGACACCCACTGTAATCTCAAAACCCAATAGCTTCATTTATTATACATGGGGGTTTGAATTTTATAACTTTTATATCACTGTATTTTTTAGAAACGTTTCTCACCATGATAAATCTACATAATTAAGTGTAGGCAGCTTGCAGCAAATTAAAACACTGGAGTAGGAAAATTCTAAAAAAGTAGGATTAAACTCTTATTTTGCAGTCATTCTGTGACCATGTTCTCGCATTTGATGGGTAATTACCAGAATCAACAGGGACATCGGGTGCATCTGACTGAGTTGTCATTTCTTCTCCGATCAAGGGGGCGCTCTCTCCATTTTCAAACATCCCAATAACATTGACTTTGTAGGATGTTGCAGCCCTGCACAAACAAATATTTATATTAGAAAATTAAATAGCGTTCTATCACCATAAGCCATGCTTCAGATATTATTTATGGTCACAATTTATATGTAGGCATCAAATGTTCAATAATGAATTATTCTGTAAGATGTTTAAGCAGACATACATAGTGGTATATACAATACTGTGTCAGTATAAATATGAGCTATAGCAAGCTGAGGGACCTAACCAAATATTTAAGGTATACAGGAGAGTCTAGATTATCCCCTAAATGCAGATGTTTGGAGGAAGATGGGCCAGGAATGTTAAATTTCAACATGGCCAAGTGCCTGTTCTCAGAAGATATAAACTTCCACTCAAAGTGTACGAAATATCCCAAAACAAAACCAGATTCAGCAGGCATGTGCATAGGAGAATCATGGAGAATAGTTCAGCCAACTGCTATCTAAGGTGTCTAGATACCAAAATAGACCTAACGGGCATGGTCACAGATAATTGTTGAAACAGGAGGCCATTGTTAGAGCATAACAGAGAAGTTTCACAACACAGCCCAAAATAAGAGTCCTAGTCTAAGCTAAGGAGGATGATGTATGTTCTATTTAAAGGTTTGGTACAAGAGAAGTCTTTGTTATAATTTGCATAAAGTACAGTACATACACTATAACAATACTAAGTATTGTTATATAAGTCTAGCTGGAAGATGCTGGGGCCGACCAAGGTCCCAAGTAAATTTTATACCTTGAGGAATCATACAAAAACCATGGGGGCTATAAGGGACTATTTCTGCTATTATGAATTGGTAGGGAGTCATTGTATCATTGTACTAGGAATTATATAACAGCCTCCATTTAATAGCTTCTAGAAAAAGACTTATAACTAATGGGTTAACTTACTCTCGGAAATTAAAATGTAGGGGCGACAATGAGCAGTTGTTTATAAAAACTATTGATGTTTACTGAAGCAGACTAGGAATAAATATAATTGTTTATCATACAAAATAACTACACTTCAAAGAGCTCGAAAAGATTCATGTCGACCATGAAGGTTACATGGCAAGAACACAACTGTTCAGATTTTCTAAGAAGTGTCTGTTCACATGTTGTTTACTATTTGTACAAAATAATAATGATTTTTATTTGGGGTAGTATGTTTCCAATTAGCAGCTATATTTTATAAAAAAAATACACAATTGATAAGGAAGACTCCAAAAGCATAAAGAATAACAACCAATTATTTAACTCATTGAAACATGGTACAATCTGTCCCATTTCAAATTTTTATCTCTTTATTGAAAGTACAACTTGTAAGTATTCATATCAGTTTGATAGACCTGATACAAGAATCAATATAGGACACATACAATGAACTGTAGCACAAGAATTAGCTTAATGATGTGGAACTGATGAATGGTGCAGGCTAAGTTATATTCTGTGGCTATATGTGTAAAGTATAGATTCTATTGAATGTTTTTGTTAGTTAACACTTTAAGGAACATTAGCAAATGAAACTATTGAATTTGATTTGCTTGTTTGACTACTTTTTGCAGTAATGTGCTATATACAAATAACGCTACAGCAGCCAATCACTGGCCTGTGTGTTGCACAAGTTATTATAAATTATTTTAATACCTGAGTTCTTCCAAAACAACTGTGTTATCATATGGACCAACTACCATTTCTCCAATTTGCTCTTCATCTTCTAAGGGATAAAATGTGACTTTATAACCTTTAACTTCTCCAGGAGCGGGTTCCCAGGTCACTCTGAATGTTGACATAGTTGGATCTGATGTTTTCAAGTTTCTTGGTGGTTTGAAAGGAGATGCTAAGTGAAAATGAAAAGTACTTTTCATGTAATGAAGCTATACAGTTCAATAGATATATAGATTGATTGATAGAAAGTAGGGTGTGCAGAGCATGAAATTATTAAAGCCTGTGATTGTCTGCCATAGTCATGTGTCATTACGGTCAGGCATTGCTGACCTATTAAACAAAGGCAGGGACCACCAAAGTATCTGAAGTGCATTTGACATGTTGGGAATTTTTAGTTTACAAGATTTCTTGTAGGTTCTTCCGTTTATTATAACTTCTGGACAATTCCTGTAACCATGACAGGCTGAATGTTGGAAAGTTGATGGTCCACTACCTTCTCTTGGCAGCAGGTAACCTTTTCGAGAAAGGTCAGCAGCCGGTGAGACTAGTTATAAGAGACCAAGTTGATCTTATAAGAAAATAAAGACCGTCTAATGTACATTGGCTGTGAATGTATAGTATACTAATGTTCAGATGTGGGAAGCTTAACAACATATTCCATTGCAGAATTGGCCACTTATGTTACATAGGGAAAAGTAATCTTTCCTGGCAATCACTTTACTGGCAATGAACATGTCTATGTTTAAAAAAGTTAATTTTATATATCATTGTATATAGTTACAGACGCCATTTCCATTCTGAAATGTAACAAAATTTCCATGACTGTTTCCATGGATTGTAAAATATACATTTTATTACTCAAGGGAGTAAAATATTAAAAAGTGTCTGAGACTGAGGCAAATACATGGTCTTAAAGGAAACCTACCATTTCAAATGGTAGGTGTAAGCTGTAAGTACTGAGCGCTAGTGTTATTAACCGCTATATAGCAGAAGCTGCTTCGGCACTGCGCGCGACTGTGCGCGTGCAACATCTCTGGCAATTCCTATGTAGGCGCGCAGCGCCGAAGAAGCTTTTGCTATAAACTTTAAAAAGTGTTTAAACCACTATACAACGAAAGTAAGCACCGGCACCAGCTCACCCTGAGCGGGTGCTCGGTACTTACAGCTTACACCTACCATTTGAGATGGTAGGTTTCCTTTAAGTTATAGTACGGTACAAATATGGATAGAGTATAGATATATAAACGCTGGTCTCTCAACCATTAAATGATGCATACTACTGGTGACATAATTAAGCAACACATCAGCCTTGCCCAGTTTTCAATGTGCCCCTATCCAGCAATAGATAGAAAGTAAAATGTAGAATGTAAAGTTCTCGATATACTGAAATTCCTGAACATGACTCAAGAGGAAAATATTATGTGCATAAATCAAAGTCGAAGAGATATCAGATAATAATTTATCATTTGCAATGTTCAGATGTTAGATACTGTAGCTCAAAAAAAACGATATGGAACATTTTTTATTTATCTGTACCTGTCGTTCCTTCTCCTTGTCTTGCTTTTCCATCACCTGATTTGTACACTGGGACAACTGTGATATCATAGGTCGTCTTGGGCTGAAGCCTCTTTAGTACAGTTGAGGTGACTGTAGGTGGTAATTTAGCAACCATTTGTCTTCCACCAGCCCGTGGCCGGTAGATAACACGGTAGTTAACCAGTTTCCCTGGTGCAGGCTGCCATGTGACTTTCATTGTATTTTCTGTCTCATCAGTTACTCTGAGTTTCTTGGCATCTGGTGATACTGTTCATGATAAAAGAAGAATATTTAATAATTACGGAATATATCTAGGAAAATGGTGTAATAGTGGTTAGCAATGTCTAACTAGTTATTGTTTGTCCTGACAATCTATGAATATGATAACATATGTTGTATTAGGAAGGGGATTTTTCAGATAGAGCAAAGCAATACTAAAGCCTGACCCAAACAATGTGTCACTTAATCAAAGACTTATAAACAGAGCTTAACATTCTATGAGCAAGCCCCTCTCCAGGAAGATGAAATGTATATACAATGTAAGGTCACCTGAATGGGAGCTAAGCTGCATCTACTAGAAAGAGAATGGATCCATCCATCTGTTTATATGCACAACTGTAGGGATTTCAGAGGTTATGGTAACATTAGGGCTTTGGAACCTCAGAGGACTTAAAAAGATCTTTCTCTCTCATGTAAGAAGATTAGTGCAATTAAAAAACCCATGAATGTTTTATGGACCTGATGCAGATTTAGCATCTGGGTACAGCTGGAGATGTGCTTTAAGGAGTTGTCCTGTTTTACCTAGTAAATGTTATTGTTTGTATAATGAAAAGTTATACAATTTTATAATATATTTTTATTTATCAGTTTCTCATAGTTTTCTAAATATCTGCTTGCGATCAATCTATAAATCGCTTCATTGTTAACTTCCAATGGATAATGGATAAAAATCAGTCCATGGTAATGCTTTCTACTAATATGGCACTTTGTACAATATGATCAGTTTCTGCTGCTCTATAACATGCTGTCTATATCTATGCTATCAATTTTTCCAGCTCTACAATATGCTACTGACAGATAGGACATTGGCATGGGCATAACTTGAGGGGTGTAGAGGGTGCGATCGCAACTGGGCCCTAGAGGCTTAGGGGCCCATAAATTGTCACTTACATACATTATAGTCGAGGGGCCTGGCACAGACTTTGCACTGGGGCCCTAACAAAGCAGTAACACACCCTTTATGTGCACATTTCTTGTCGGACACAGGGCAGCTGTGACACAAAACTGGCGCAGACCCTTTATAAATACATGTGCAAGCAGTTTTTATGTTCTTTTCAGTGCAAAAACGCAAACACTTTAATAAATGTGGCCCACTGTGTACAATCTACTAAGCTCCTTCTGCTTTACTGTAGATCGGACTGTATTATTTAAGAGATGGTTAAAAAGTAGTACAATTTTCCAAAAATATTTCTGTATCAGTTTCCCATAGTTTACTAGATCTCTTCTTGGTGTCATTCTATAGGAAACTTTGTTGTTTACTTCCTATAGATAAAAAAACAGTCCATCTGTGTGACATCGGGTGATTATGGACAGATTTCTGTCCACTTGAAGTAAACATGGAATCTTTCTATAGAATGACAGCAAGCAGAGATCTGGAAAACGGTGATGAATTGATACAAAAATATATTGGAAAATTGTATAACTTTATTAAAGCATAATTCAAACAATGACATTATTTTCAACCCCTTTAAGTTTCATTTATGCTGTGAGGCACTACGGTGATAGTAATAGTTATGTCTCTGGACTTAAAGAATTCAAATAAAATCTGACACTTTTATTGGGAACACATCAATAACTGTGATACGAATGTGTTCTTAAAACAAGATGTACTGCGATAAAGGGATTTTACTGGTGCCAAATGTCATATATGTGTTCCCCAATTTTTTTGTTTTGCAAGTATGGTAAATATGATAAATACAGGGGACTTGGTAAACCATCCACATGTTTTCCATATGTCTTTGCAACTTGGGAAATCTAACAGATGTCTCTGAGAGTTTCCTGAAATTCTTGAGATTTTATGTATATAAAATAGGCATATCTACATATAAGTGTATAAGCGTAACACACGCAAGTTTAAACATGATGCCTAAGGTGATGCAATGAGAACAGCTGCACAGGTACTGTCACTGAGCACAGATAATATGGAAAATGTGTTACAGCTTATATAGGGTCATGGTATCCAGTAAGTATGGAAGACCTATTGAAAGAATAAAGGATCTTTAGTGACGTACACTGGGTTTAATGTATCAATCCCAAAATGTTATATTGATGGGATCCCAGTGTATAATAAACTATCAAACTAAGCAAACACTTCAATCTACTAAACATATCAGAAAGCAAACCTATCACAATAAAATGCAGTACAATCTTTAGACAATACATTATAGAGCAAGAGGAGCTAAAAAGATTGATAGTTTTGTGAGAATTAACTGACAATTAATTCTTTCAAAAGTCCACTGGGTGGTCCTAGTCAGTGATAGACAGCCTTCTCTATTTGTACATTCATATAGGGAAGGTTACCAATCACTAAATAGGACCACCCACTAGTCTCCTATGATTTAGTGGCGAAGAAATGACAATGTATAGTTGAACGTCTAGAAAGAATCAGCCCAGCTCCTCTCAGCTGCTCTATAAAGTACAGATAGGGCACTGTGTAAAATCATCTCAGCTTCTCCTGCTCTATAATATGCTGCCTATGGATAGGACGCAGTGTACAATCTGCAAAGCTTTTCCTGCTCTATAACATGCTGCATACTGATAGGACTTTGTCATATCAGCTCTTCCTGGTGTATAATATATTGATTGAAAATGGGGCATTGTGTACAATCTGCTGAGCTCCTCCTGCTCTATAAAATGCTACTTACATATAAGACACTGTGTACAATCTGATCGGCTCCTCCTGCTTTATAAATTCTACTTACTGATAGGACACTGTACAATCTGCTCAGCTCCTCCTGCTCTATAAAATGCTTCTCACAGATAGGACACGGTGTACAATCTGATCAGCTCCTCCTGCTCTATAAAATGCTACTCACAGATAGGACACTGTGTACAATCTGCTCAGCTCCTCCTGCTCTATAAAATGCTTCTCACAGATAGGACACGGTGTACAATCTGATCAGCTCCTCCTGCTCTATAAAATGCTACTCACAGATAGGACACCGTGTAAAATCTGCTCAGCTCCTCCTGCTCTATAAAATGCTACTCACAGATAGGACACTGTGTACAATCTGCTCAGCTCCTCCTGCTCTATAAATCTACTACGATAGGACACGTGGTACAATCCTGATCAGCTCCTCCTGCTTCTATAAATGCTACCACAATAGGACCGGTGTAAATCTGCTCAGCTCCTCCTGCTCTATAAAATGCTACTCACAGATAGGACACTGTGTATAATCTGATCAGCTCCTCCTGCTTTTAAACATTCAGCCTGCAGATTGGACTACAATAAATAAGTGATGGTTTTGCTCTTATGTTCTAATAACGCCCCACTGTATATACAAGTGTAACCAAAAAGATATGTATTTATATGTATTTTGAAATGGTTCTCTGTATTTAAGGGTTGATCAATAGAAACCTAACATTGGCAGCCATCACACTGATCAATCAGTATAATGAAGGGGATGCTTCTTACATTCAATGGAGATGGCCTACATGGATGAAGACAGTTCAGTGGAAATAAGAGATGTCTGTCATTTTCAGAAATGGCATCTTTATAATGAGCTCATTTTCTAGATGGTATCTAACCAGCAAAACAGATTTATTTTACAGCAGATAATGATCAGGTGATGACATATTAAGCTCTGGGAAATACTAGTCAATTAAAGATAAGCAAAAAATCATTTCATGGGAAGAACATGGAATTATTTTTTAAAACTTTATACATTTTTACGGTGTGGCTCAGATACCTACTCAGCAATGTCATTTAAACTAATGAGCATCCATTGCGGAGCGATTCCCAAGTTTTACAACCTTTACTAGTTTGTAAGACAGATTTACTAACTACAAATGGTGACAATGAAATTCTACTAAAGATATGATCTAGTGATATAATATTTACCCTAATTGTCACAGCCACATGTAATACTCGGTGCTCTGTGTGAGACAATATGTATGAATGTCTTTATAGTGGAGGAAGTGTTACCTTCTGTAGTAGCTTCTCCTTCAAGGGGAGCTCCTTCGCCACTTTTATAATTAGCAAAAACTGAGATTTGATACTTTGTCTCTGGTGTAAGGTTATCCAACACTGCGTCTGTTACATCCCCAGGCACGTTCTTCTCTCCTGACTCATCATCAAACAGTGATTTCCATGATATCCTGTAACCTCTAACCATTCCTGGTGCTGCTGTCCATGAGGTTCCAATGGAAGTGTCTGTAATATCCTTAGTCACTAAATTGCGAGGTGATCCACGTTCTAAAAAACATATGCATATAAGATATTTTACAATTATATCACATTCCTATGAGCATTAGTTGCTTCATTGTAATAAAATCACCCTGTGTTGGTCATAAAATCCAGATATCCTTTATTTGTTAATCATTTAATCCACCCAGTTTTTACTTTTTCAAAATAAACTTTTCTTTTGTTATCAAAACATACATAAAAGTGCAACATAAAACCAAAAACAATGCCTTTAACTTAGAATATTCCTTAGCCAGGTATAAGAATCCAGTCTTGAGACGTACAAGTCTCTTGATCTAGACATACTCTTGCATCCTCTTACATAGCAGGACTTTCCGAAATCTATTCTAATCATCCACGTATTTGAAAGCTCATTGACAAACATTTCATCTAATCCACCAATACAACCAAAAACAGCAAACATAATGATAACTGCATTCAGTAACTGGGTGGACTTGAGCAGAGCATGGATATCTGACCTTACAAAGAGTCAGCAACAAGGCAATGTCCCCTGAAACACTCCACAGCACACTGATAAAACAATGCGCAAGTGATTTATGTAGTCCCAGGGAACCCTCTGGCCACGGCTTGTATTCTTCTATATTATACTGGATTTCTTCTTTGAGTTGATTATGTAAAATTAATTTAGACATGTGTATTCAAAAACACGGATTGTAATTTTATATACATATCAAAACTGACAGGCCCTGTTTGGTACAACTGATCTCTTGGCACAACTTCGGGTTAGTTATGTTGACCAGCAAGCCCTATCCTTGTATCGTTACATTGGAACACAGATGGAAGACCCCATACATATTACATCTGAACATGTACCTACTCATAATGCTTTTAAAAAGGCAAGATTTATTTCCTGTAATCATGATGATTCTTGATTAAGGAAAATCCGGATATCAATGGATTTTCATGTGCAAATATTTAAAAGAAGGAAAACACATGAGTCAGAGTCTAAGCAATCCAGCTGTTTCCCAAGTGCAAGGACACTGAAGGCATATGTGGGGTCTCTGCTCCAGACTATTACTTCACAATATAATCCTACAGCAACATGTACAATATACAATACATCCATGTGGTGAAAAACAAAGTTGCTTCCATTATCTTCTGTGCTACATTATTCAGCGGGTTCTGATGAGAAAATCTGTTTTCATCAATTATCAACAACATAGGAGCGTTCTTCTATAGGGGTGACAAATAGGCAAAGCATTGACTGGAGAGTGAATAAAGTGTCTTCCATGCTCTGAGCAGCCTAATTGAAAATGTATGTTGTAAAACTCCATAGGCAGCCCTTAAAAGGGCCATTGTCTTTCTGCAGTGAAACGTAATCTGTCTTTCTCTCACACACGATCATTTTACCAGAAAACAATCCAGATGCTGCTTTTCTAGAAATAGCGCAATAGGTCATAAAACTGACAATCTGCTTAACAATCACCTATTGTCACTGAAATACACGTGTATACTATAGCTCTGACCTCATGCAACACAGTCTCCAGTGTAGTGACAATAAAGAGTCACATCTGCCAATAGTGCACATTCCGTATACTCTAGGAGAATATTTGTTTTCAATTTTCAATCTGTTCTGAGGCCACACAACCTTCCATAGTGATAATATAACAGATTTCCATGGATTTCCCAATTGCAAGTCTATCATATTGTTTGAATACTGGTCATCATTATTGAGAACACTTCCCTTCTGGAAGATTCAAAACAATTTGGGATTGTTTTTTATGGAACAGAAATTATTATTTGTAGTGGTAGGTCTAGAAACTACATGGATTTACTTACCCGGTCCATTCGCGATTCAGTGGCGCGTTCTATGCGGTGGATTCGGGTCTTCCGGCGATTCACTAAGGCAGTTCCTCTGACGTCCACCAGATGTCGCTGCTGCGCTGAAATCCGCCGGAATGCACGAGCCTATTCCTGGCCTATCCTTTTTTTTTTTGTTAAATGCGGAGGTTTCTCTGAATCTGTCGGGATTTTCGTTCTGCCACGCCCACCGATTTCCGTTGCGTGCATGCCAGCGCCGATGCGCCAAAATACGATCGTGTGTGCCAAAATCCCGGGGCAATACAGGGAAAATCGCCGCAAAACTGAAAAATTTGGGTAACCCGCCGGTAAAACGCGATTCGGGCCCTTAGTAAATGACCTCCATTGTCTTTCTAAACCTGCTAGACATGGGAGGGAAAAGATTGAGCAGTGAATGAGTGCGGGAGGGGAATTGCTGAGGGAGGGAAGCTACAGTATTAAGCTGTATCCGACTGAGCTGTCTGCTGTGAGATGGGCTGTGAGTGGCTGAGCTGAAGAACTTGCTGGAGCTTGTAACAGCGGTTTGTGTCATAAGGGACAAAGGGAGTTGATTATTTGAATTTTAATGATTTAAGTTTTAAGAAAGGAAAAACAAGATGGCAAAGGGGCAGGGGCGTAACTTGGGGGGGGGGATGCAGTGGTTGCGGTCGCACCTGGGCCCAAGAGGTTTAAGGGGCCCTTATGGTGTTACTTTCCCATAAGAGAAGACTATTACTATAGACCCTACATTATAGTCGGAGGCCTGGCACAGTCTTTGCACTGGGGCCCATCAGATTCTACGCCACTGCAAAGGAGTACATTACCTTTGACAGGGGCGTAACTAGGAGAAGCAGAGCTCCATAGCAGACTTCTGAATGGGGCCTCTTAACCCCTCAGGAAATATAAATGTTTGACACACATTTATACACTTATGCGCGCACACACACTGATACATTTATACATTTACACAGATCTATCCCAGTAACTGCTGACCACATGTGGGAAGTACATGGCAGAAATTAGAGATGAGAGATCCCCAGTCCTGTCATTCTGCTGTCTCCTCCCTCTCCCCCGTCATTTCTGAGCTGCTGACTCATGCTGTGTACTGTGGAAGATCTGCACTGTTATATACATATTATACTGTATAATCTACACAGCATAATATTTATATAATGGTGAAAATCCTCCACTCTTTCATTTGTCATGTTGGATGCCAGTGCCCCCTGACACTGCAGGCCTCATAGCAGCTGCTGTGGCTGCTACCGCTCTAGTTACGCCCTTGGCATTTTTTGGAATAGCTTACTAATATTTAAAGGACAAAAATCAAGCAAAGAAATATATTCACTTTTATTATTCTCCAAATCAGTGGCTTGTACTGCGCACAAATAATCTAAATATCTAAACATCTAAATACATGACATTTAAATGTCATGAACACCGGCTTCAGATTGTAAAAAAGAGCTTGACTCAGCAGTAAATACTCAAGATATGCACAAAGGAACTTTTCAGCAAAAGTAAAATACATTAAAAACATGACATCCGCTTCCTGTGAGAGCCCAAGAGCTGAATTGTCAAGAAATGTCAATTCATTTTAATTTTCACTATAGGAGGAAGTCGATTTTTTAAACATTTTGGTGTTTCCAAAGAAACAGCTTTAATAATATAGCAAACAGCATAAAGGGGGAAATCAAATTTCTTAAGAGAAGATCAATGATGACATCATATAATAATTAAAGTTATGTTTTGTGTAAAGCCTACACCGGATATATTATGTCATGGCTCTTGAGTAAATGACATTGCTTAAAATGTATTTTATTATTACATACATATGTGGAGCAGAACACAGCTTCCAGTTGTAAAGGATTACATGACAGCCCATTCACTACTGCTAATGTAACAGCACATTGGCCCAAATGCAAAATCAGAAACAGCTCCTCTCCCGACTATATTGCAACTGTATAGTATTCTCTCTAGTAAGAAGAGATATATAAGAGATATATAATGTGAACACTGAGGCTCCCTGGTCTTGATGATGTGCCTTTCATAGGGTTCCTAGGTGGCATACATTGCCATCTGTATCATAGCTTTAGCTAATTGTGACTTTTAGAGACTATAAGAAAACATGAGTGTTTAATTGTTTAGTAAAATTTCTGCAAACAACTTATATTCATATAATGTTTAAGAAAAGCTGTAGCGCATTTCATACAGCAATGTTATGACTTAGCAGGTAAAAGAAATCTACCATCAAAATCAAGCCTTATAAACCAGGGCCATAGATCTGGACTCTGTGATTGTGGTAATTTTCTTGAATCTTATTGCTGCCATTAGATTGCAGCAGGCAGAGAGATGGCAGAAGTGTCCTAGGAGCATGGGAAAGGGTAGGGTGTGCTCATACCTAGTGTAACAGCTTTTGAAGCCAGGGCATGAAGGGGCTCTGGTAACTCCTCCAGTGGACTTCCACTGCATAAGGTTAATTTTAAAAGTTGATTTTAGAAGAAAGAGGCCACAGATAACAAATATAAGAAGATTACCATGGTCACAGTGCCTGGATCTATGAGTAAAGCCTTTTTCAAATTGTGGCCATATGCTACTGGTATGAAAATGCTACGGTACGGATAGCATACAGTCACCTTCATTTTAATGGGCAGTACTGTGAGCTGGACGTAAAAGAAATATAGAGCATGCCCTATTTTCTCTAGCAATTCTGTTCCGTACACCCCATAGAAGTCTATGGGAATTTTTAAAATATGTGTTGCATACATGCTGTATATGGACTTGGTGGTGCATTCTGACAGGCAGACAATAGTCAGCCATCCATTAAGGCAGCCATCATTTGGCAGCCCACCATATTTTATACAGATACGGTACAGATACAGTGACATACGTGCATGTTTACAAGTAAAACGTGTACATACAGATTTATATGGCACAGAAATACTGAACTGGAGAAATCATACGTTCCTGTATAAGGTGAAATATCTAGAAGCAGTGTAATTATATTTTGGCTTAAGATATAATTTAACAACATCTCACTTTTGTCTTTTGTTTACATTTTGCTTCATACATCTTCTTTGGGAAACTATTAAGGATAGTGTGTGTATGCAAAATAGTACTAAAAACTAATATAAAACATGATATGCTATGGAGAACAGCATCTGTCCAACTACTTAACACAAGAAGCATAGTGGAAATAATGTCACTAGGCACACTATGCATACACAGGGGCGTACCTGCCATCAGGGGAGTCGTTGTGGTCATTGTGGGGGTGGCATTTTCAGGACTAAAGGTTAGGCAGCATCCTTCTCTCTTCCAGTGTCTGCTGGTGCTCTATTTCAGTGGCTGCATTAACCCTTCATTGTCCTGTGTGTAGGGGTTATCATGTAAAGGAGAGCTGCTGTTCCATGCAGCTCTCCTTTACAGCATTAAAGTCCTTAACACAGCTGTACACTGTGGACAGATGTGACAGACCTAAGGTGGACACATCACCTCTACTACACCTGCCTAAGTAGCCCTGCTACTTGTGACTAATACAGCGCTGCTACATATGACTAACTCAACCCTGCTACACCAGACCAACTCAGCTCTGCTACTTCTGACTAATACAGCCCTGCTACATATGAATAACTCAGCCCTGCTACTTGTGACTAATACACGGTGCTACATATGACTAACTCAACCATGCGACAGCGGACCAACTCAGCCCTGCTACATCGGACCAACGCAGCCCTGCTACACCGGACCAACTCAGCCCTGCTACTTCTGACTAATGCAGTCCTGCTACATATGACTAACTCAACCCTGCTACACCAGACCAACTCAGCCCTGCTACATCTGACCAATGCAGCCCTGCTACACCGGACCAACTCAGTCCTGCTACTCCTGACCAACTCAGCCCTGCTACTCCTGACCAACTCAGCTATACTAAACCTGATCAACTCAGCCCTACTACACCTGACCAACTCATCCCTATTACACCCAACCAACTAAGCCCTAATTCACCCAACCAACTCAATTGCACTACCCCCAACAAACTCAGCCCTGCTACACCCGACCAACTCAGCCCCGCTACAACTGAGCTACTCAGCCCTGCTACACCCAACCAACTCAGCCCCACTATATCCAACCAAAATGGTATTGATGACAACATTATCTTAACCTGCAAAAAATCATACTTTAAACATCTCCATAGACTTAAGTATGAAAAAGTCATTCATATATGTCAGAATATTTGGTATCTCCCTGGCCTTATTGACCTCAAGAGTAAGGGGAGGTGTCATTCGGGGCTGCACAGTGGTAGCCATGGAAAGAGCCCACAAGACAATGGTGCTATTGTGTTAATTGTGTCAGTTTTTGTCAACTGTACTGCGAATGGAATTAATTTCCACTTTTCCGGCACACAGCATGGAATATTAAATGCTGCCACTAAGAAGTATAATTTATCCTGCAGATAAGGCTGTGGTCACACTGCGTTTTTTTCTCGTTTTTGTAATGATACGATGAAAGAATTCCCACTCTATACAATTCAGGGGGTTCACCTCAGGCAGCTAGGTGTACCCCTGTGTATACAACCTCATGATATAACAGGTTTAATTGGATACAAACATGAAACACATTACTAAAGTGCTACTAATTTATTGTTTGTGCCTATGCAGAGTATAAAGATGTCTCAACAGTATGATACCATACCCAGACATATATGTCTGTGCATGGAAAGGCTTGCATTGGATTATCCCAGCAAGTCTCATATTACTGCTGTAAACCAAACATTGTAGAATCCTACTGCATAATATGCAAAGTCTTCAGAATATTCAGAATTAGTCATTCTACTAACAAGTAATTTAATATAATCCTATTAAATGTGCATTCCTACTAAGAACATGTTTTACGTATCCACAAGATAGGAGAAAATTTACGATTGCTGGAGGCCCCACTGTTAAGATCATTAGAAAGGAGGGTCTGCTGACCTATACACTACAGAATGTACACTAGATGATGTACTAATATGCTTAAGGTGAGTTGGAATAGAGTTGAAGCCACAATGGTGGGATCCAATGGCTAGGATGCTCCATCATTAGGGATCTGACTGTACTTTATGTAAGAAGTTTTATGTAAGAAGTTTTACTGTATGTAAGAAGTTTCAATAAGTCTCAATTTCAGAAATTGCTTTAATAGATAAACCTTCTTTTTTTAGCAACTGTTGTCTGTTTTCCTTGTAGCTTGAATAGGGAGAGAGTGGTCTATGGTTGCTTTATCCAGGGCTTGGCTCTCATCTACTGTTAGGAAAAATGGGATAACTAAGTTTTCTTTTGTAATCAGATGGCACATTTTTAAGATGCGTGGGTTGGGCTACTCTCAATTCTGCTTACAGCAATGGAAACACAATTTTATCTCAGCAATCAACATCAAGGCTTAATAGATTAACACGTAAAGTGTAGTCTGTGTATGCATTTTGCTTTAGGTTGTAAAAGATGAACGTGTGCCAAGATTCTTCTAACCACCTCCTCGCTCTTGGGAAACTCGATTGCTAAAACAGTAGCATTTAAAAGTAGCCACAGATTATTGAATTCCCAGCTCTTCTGCCTGTATTTTCCATTACGTTTCTATTTGGGCTATGACAAGGTTGGGTAATAACTTGTATTGTAGGGCCATTAAACTGTAGGACAAACAAGGAAAGCTGCCTGCAATTTGCATTAGTGCTGTGCATATGAAAAGATAACTGTGTGCCAGGCACCACAAGAAAAATACAAAAATAAGGTTTTTCTGTCCAAAAGATTAAAATGAAAAGACTGTCCACCTCCAGCATATCAGGTTCCTTTTTCCCCTCACTCAACAATGCCTGGAAATAAAGTATGGTCAGCTAAAAATCTATGTCTTCTGTTTAAATCATCAGTCAGGGCCTATATTGTAAATGTCTGCAGTACAAAGAGTCTTCTTTCATTTCCTTCAATGCATCATTTTGCTGCATAGGCAAAAAGTGCTATATGATAATTGGCTAAAAACTCTGTTTTTGGAATGGCAAATCACTTATAATATTTAAGACATTCCTGTTAAGTCAAAGAGATTAAAGTGGATCTATGGTTAGGAGACATAATAAAGACTTTATTGGAGAACTGTGCAACTTCTCAGTCCGAAATATATTACAAGAGAACCTAAACAACTTGGGATGGTTGGTCCATTCACTTGCACTGTAATGACATGCTCATTCATAAGGTGGCTTAAAAGAATTGGCCAATATATCACCTTTTCACAAGAATATCTGGTTTGGAGCGTTCCATCTGCTGACACCTTCATTCATCAGAATAGAAGTCATTTATATCCCAATCTAAATTGACCAGTCTTTTCAACTCTAAGATATATCTAATGAGAGCTGTTCCCTTTATCTATAGAGATAGATGAAGGAGCACTGTGTACAGTATAGCCCATCAAATCACAATTGAAATAAAAGTACAACGGGTCGCCGTTTATGTGAGGATCCCTGCAGATGATAGCCCACTGATCAAAAAAACATCTCCTATCCTGTAGATAGGTTACAGGTTGTAAACTGGCTACAGACTGATTACGTCTTTTTAGAATGCGTTGAATTGACCAGCTATACAAATGTTCATTAATATATCTGCATAATTTTGATACATTTCTCATATGTAGTTTGTCGACAGAGTTCAGCTTATTGGAAAATTGTTATGCACATAACACAAAGTATAACACTAATACATGTCACAGTATGTCATAATAAAACAAATCACACTAGATCTCATTAAAAGTAATTATTACCCTGATTTGAGCTTTTTGAAAGTAATGTTACGCTCAGAAGTAAGTGCCTAGAAAGTACTTTTACACCACATTGCATTTTAGTCTTTGGTGGAAATTCAGTTTTAGGTAGAAAGAACTATGCAATAAAGAGTTGTGTGGCTACCCTCATGAATCGTACGTATAGACATAGAGAAGCTTTCTAGACAGAATGGGGTCATTTATCAGGACTTGTACACCAGTTTTTTGGTGTACAAACTCTGAATAATAACAATGACTAGAGAATCGCCAGTAATTATGATTATTTCCTCCTTAATGCCATCTCCACCCTGGCAGCAGAGTTGAACATTCAGACCAAAAAGTTTACAGGCTATAATGAAATTCTTTGTCAGGCAGGACCTAGCGTAGACCCGTCTGGCGGTGCAGCCGCCTGCGAAATACATCAGGAGGCCAAAACTTCCTGATGTGTGCACCAAGGTGGGGAGGCCAACATCAAACTCCAGTCCATATAGTTCTGGCATATAATGGATATCCCCTGGAGTCTTTCTTTTATTCTGACTTTCATTAAATTAGTAACCTTGATTCTAACCCACATGCCATTTTGCTGCCTCTAACATATTTAGGCCTCTTTCACACGAACATAGGCTCACAGCCAATCACTGCAGAGAGGATCTTGTACGGCTGTACATACAGGGAAAGATAGATCCAGCTCTACCTTTTTCCTGTGTACAGTACTATGGGCAATACATCCATTCATATAGATGAATGTATTGCCCATTCGAAGGCATGTGGCTGTATGCCGCGCATGCCGAAACAGTACGGTACAGCTAGCATACCATCGAAAATATCCAGTGGTGTGAAAGGGGCCTTGAGGTAAGATTAAATAGTTCTCCATTGCCACTACCTGAGATTACCAAAAGTTTTTCATTATTTATTCCTTTTAAGGATCTAGAAAATAATAGCTGGTATCTGGTTACTCTCTAGGTTAGCTTCATTGGTTTCTTACTGTTGCTACAATAACCTGGAACATCATAACACAACAAATATCGATTCTCACCACAGTCATTCCTTACTAAGCATTATGAAGCTACAATTACACGAAAATAAAACTTTGCTTTAGAAAATAACAACAATAAGTCTTACCATCAAGAGTAGTTCCTTCACCGGATAGGGCAGATCCAGCTCCTGATCCATATAAAGCATTTACAGAGAGGGAATATGTTGTACCAGCATCCAGTTCTCTTAATACAGTGTCAGTTACAGCCCCTCTCAATGTAACCTCTTTGGGTTCTCCTCCTGCAGCTGGTGTATATGTTACTAGGTAATGCTTTACTTTGCCAGGCGCTGCATCCCATGATAGCCTCAAGCTAGAAGTGGTAGCATCAAACACTTTCAGATTTCTTGGCTCTCCTAACACTGTACATAAGAAAACAACGCAAATTGTTTAACAATGGATGAATCTTTACAACTTTATGAAGTTTGAAGGCATAAAGACAATTGGCCATGTATCATTTACCTTCCTCGGTTGCTCCATTGCCTTGCAGAGGTTTCCCTGGACCTGAGCGATATTCAGGAGTTACAGATACCTGGTACTTCGTATCAGATAAAAGATTCTGTAGGGTTACAGCTCTTTCATTTCCTTTGACTGTTACTTCTTTTCGTTCTCCCCCAGAAACTGGACGATATCCTATCCTGTACCTCAAGACATTTCCGGGAGCCGGTGACCAGCCCACCTTAAAGCTATCCGTGGTCTCATCACTGACTATAAGGTTTCGAGGTGCTCCTTTCTCTACAAAATTAAGGTGAAAAACACAACTTACTATCTACATAAATTACCAAACATGGTTAAACATGTGAAGCTATTAATAATAATATTAATATAATACTATGCCATAAAATGAGATTCTACAACACAGTAAATGTATGCTTAGTTGACTTTAAACTAGATTTACCAGAGCAGAGAAGCTATTCAAACTAATAGAGTATCTCACCACATTAGGTCTATCAGAACTGCATGTTAAAATGTTCATTGCTGCCAAAATGTGTTCACAAATAAGCTGAGCATTGGTATAATGAAGACAAAGATACCTCCCAGCAAGTATTTATTAGAAAACTTTGACTGGTTGACTCACCAGGCTCTTTCCAGCTCGCTTTTAGTGGGTATGGGTATATTTAAACAATTTATGAGACACTTAGTATATAATTACTTTGTTATGCTTCTCATCCATCTACTTAATGTTCTAAAGTATGAATAAATAGGCAATGCCCTAAAATATCTCAACAGCTTGGTTCCAGAGGTTACAGAGATCAGATGAAGTAAGAAGAGCCATTTTAGGTAATTCTCTTTAATTTCCTACATGAGAGATTCAAGATTTGATCTTCCAATTTTTTTAAACACTCTAAAATCGATGAATTGGAATAAAAGCTCTTTTGGTCCTCTAAAATAAAGGATTTTAAATTAAAAGGTCCTATTTTGTTTGGTCCACTTTTAAAATTTCCCTCAGCCTTCGCCATCCTAATCTAGTCTTGGTTCATTTAACAAATGTGATATTTTGCACTGCTACTCAGAAAACAACTTGGTCCCTTTGGTAGACACTACCAACCCAGATTCAATGTCTGAAATTTACAGATTCATACCAAATTTACCAAGATTCTCTCACCTCTACATTGTGTAACACTTGTTTTCCAATTCACACTGGTCTGTTCTTTTAATTTATTTTTTTATATCCTTTCTGCCTTATTAGTCTTACCTTCTAGTGTGGTTTCTTCTCCTTCCAATGGAGGACTTTCTCCTTCTTCATAATCTGCAGAAACTGTTACAGCATAAGTGGTCTCTGGAAGGAGATTGTTGAGAACAGTGGTAGTAGTTGTGCCAGGAACAGATACTGTAATCTCTTCTCCACCAACAGCCACTCTGTACTTGACAAGGTAGTTTACAACATCTTCGCCTGCTGGCGACCAGTTTACTCTAAAGCTTCTGGATGTGACTTCAGAAAAAGTTAGATTCTGAGCAGGGGTTAAAGCTGTAACAACATCAAACAAAGATTTTTACCATGAGAACTGTTTTCAACTACTATTTTAGGCCCCATGCACACGAACATGTGGGGGCTGGTGATACTGCCACACAATTTGCGGCCATTCAATGGCTCCAATAGAGGTCTATGGCAAATGGTCATGGTACAATGAGCACACAGTGTCTCACCGCACTGTTAATGAGCCAGGCGGCCGTGCTGCAAGATTTAGGACATGCTGTTTTTACAGTGCGTCCACTCTACATTTAATGGAGAAGGGAAGGGTGAGGAGCGCTCACTCCCGCTCCCTTCTCCACCTTGCCCTAATAAATTTTTTGTCTATATCAGATCTAAGATGTAAACACAGCAGTCGAAATAACATTTTAATGGCTAATAAGAGCTTTTCTATGTTCTGGATAAGCATTGATTATATTGGTTCTGAATGTAGTGCATAAAGGCATGTACATTATAAACTTACATTTTCTCTTTATTGTCTCAAGTTCTTGTTCAATACGGAGACAGATGGATTGTGTTAACTCAAAGGAAATTCTTTGGAAGGCATCAAAATCCTCTACTGTGTAGACATGGGTATCAGTAGGTGGAGATGCAATAGCTTCCAGTTCAGTTCTTACAGCATCTTTAACACCAACAGCAAAAATCTCCACATCTGAGTTTCTCAATTTAATAGCTGGGTCTTTAAAGGCATCAGAAGACTTTCCATCAGTAATGAGTATCATGACTCTGGGGACATTTGCTCTTGCTCCCTTGTTTTCAACAAACACCTTTTCTCTAACAAAAGTCATAGCCTTGCCAGTATTGGTAGAGCCACCTCTATATGGAAATGTATTTACTGCGTGAAGAATATCTTCAATACTGTCATACTTGTTCAAAGCAAATTCTGTGACTGGATCTCGACTGTACTGGACAAGACTGATTTGGACTTTGTTGGGTGAAATGTCAAAACTTTTCACTAGAACTTCTAAGAAGGCTCTGACTTTTGCAAAATTTGACACTCCAATACTATAGGAGCCATCAACAAGAAGGACAACATCAGCTTTGATATCCACTCCACCGGAACATTCTGTGAAATACAATACCATATGTTATAGCCTTTGGACACTGTTGCATGGCATGTTAAGTCGAAAATATTGTTTTTCTTTTTTTATGTTCAGGGAAACTTCTTTAAACAGGAAGGTAAACAATTCAAGTCAATATCTTACCAACTCTTATTTTCACTGCCTGGGTTTTTTCCAGTGTTGAGATTGGCTCACTTGCTGTGAGTTCTTTCATTGCAAATACATTAATCTGGTACTCGGTATCTGGGGAGAGATCCTTCAGAGTAAGGCTTGTAGTTTGAGGTCCAACATTTAAGGCTTGTTGTTTACTTCCTGCCAACATTGGAATAAGCTGAACTCTGTAGCCTGTGATTTGGCTTGGTGAAGGCCTCCAGGTGATCCGCATGGATTTAGAAGAAATTTCTGTCACTCTCAAGTCTGAAGGAGGATCCACAGCTAGAATTTAACAAAGGGAATAAATAAATTGAGAATATTTGGATTTGATGAAAATATTCATACAGATGCCTATAGATATTTAAAGTGAAACTATGCACTATTTATAAATGATGTCCAGTTATTAAAATATTTTGAATAGTTCTATCCTATTTGTGCTTGCTACAACCATAAGTTTGTGAAAAAATTATGTATCAGCTTTAATGGTCTGACTCAATGGGGCTTCTTTACTAAGGGTCCATGGATCGCACGTTCGTCGTTTTTTTGAAGTTTTCGGGATTTGCGCCCCTGTGACAGGTATTTAACTGGGAATTGTGTTGCATGCAATCAAATTATCGCGCAGCTACACTGGCTTTCATGCGACAGAGATCGGGGGCGGGTCATCTGATGATCCGACTGATTCGGACTGAGCGCAGGATTCAATTTGTGTTGCAAGGAAATGCACTTACATGCACCAGGAAGAAGAAGGTGAACTCTGGCAGACCTGAGCGGGGAAGCGACGCATGCAAGATATTGGGCACATGATCTTAGAGAATCGCGGCAGATGTGCATTCCGGTTGGACAATGCACTTTTGGGATTGTGCAGGACAGGTAAGTAAAGTAAGTAAATGTGCCCCAATATGGGGGAGACATAAACACACTGTTGCAATTACAGATATTTGATTGATTTATGCATATAATGCAGACTGTTAAAGTACAGTTGAATATGTAGCTGCAACTACACAGTCAAAGTCAATAATGTTACTATATTTGAGGTAGAAAGTGGTAGGATACTTATTTAAATATTAGCCTTGGAACCAGAAATGTGGAGAATTGTGCAGAGCTGTGTGTTTCTAGTAGCACAGCAGAAATATAGAAACAACAAAGCAAAGGTACCTATCTTCAGAAATGGATGAAGTTAGATGAGAATAAATTACAATATTCAAAACAATCAATCATCTGATTAAGTCAGATGGTACAAAAAAATACCATATTTCTTCTCTTAAATCCAGATTGAGTGCCATGGACACATTGCAAGAGAAAGGATCTCAACACACACATCCAACAGGTTTGCATGAAGAAATATTAAGGGGGTAATGCTAGATCTACCTTAACCACTACATAGGCTCAAGCTATACATAAGCTACATCCCTGTATTGCTATATGGCAATCAGATAATGGAACAGGCATCATAGTAAAGGAATAAGGTTTATACAAAAAGTTGAATGATGAAAACATATATATATGTATAGGAACATATATATAGGAACATATCAGAAATTAAGACTGAATCAAACAAAATATACAGTTACAGTACTGGGGTGTCTGTTAACAAAACAGCTATTGTTGTCTGTTAACATTTTGGCAGCTATTGTTCTACCAATACCAATAATTTCAGTATTTCATATACTTCCCCCACAAACAAAATGTTTGTGTCTCCCAATCATTCGGTCAATTGTGGCCAGCACAGGTTCTCTAAATGAGAACCTCACCGCCTGTGTGGGCTGCTACAACCTTTGTTAAAAGGGTTTGCCCATAAAATAAAATTCTCAAATTTCAATCCCCTGGTGATTTTTACACAATAAAGATCAATTTTAACCCCTTACTTTTAATTTAGCTCCTATCACTCAGTGATGGTCAGTGTAAAATTCTAGAGTATGCGTTGGGACTCTCTAAGCAGACACATTATTATTACTCTAGCGCTGTATGAGATGCTGTGAGATGACATTGTGGCTAGATTCTCAGGGTACAGAATTTATACACACTTTCATTTACCTTCTGAACATTGTACTAGTATCGGACATATAGAGAAAGAGATGAGACAGATCAGAGATGAGAGATGATGAGATTCATGAGATGCATATAACACACATTGACACTCAGCTCTGCTAATTCACCTATAACACACACAGTTCTGCTATATACCTCCCTCCCCCTCCCCTAGATAAAGATCTTTTCTCTCTGTAGCTTTACTCTCCTCACAATGTGATGTGTTGTTTGCCAACAGGAAGTCAGTGTCTGTGTGTCTGTGTGAACTATCCTTGGAATTCAAGGGTGGGGGCTAGATGGAGAGAGCAGAGAGGGGTCTCAGCACAGTGTTAGACAGAAAAACAAGATGTCTGTCAACCTTTAATTTAGAAGATCCAGCGTCGGGTCTAAGGGCAAGCAAAATTGTGTACACCAGGATTGAAAGAAACAGATTGTAATTCTGTATTTTTGCTAATAACATTGAATTAGAGAATGTGTTATTTTGTTATCCGGAGTACATTTAAGAAACTTGTCTTTGAGGGAATATTCCTTTAAGATTTATTCCCATTAAAGATAACAAGCAATTTATGTATAAGTGGATCATTGTATAAATCCATTATCCATGATATGGATATACAATCCTTAATCTTGCTTCTTGATGTCTTAAGCAGCTTT
This sequence comes from Engystomops pustulosus, assembly GCA_019512145.1. Lineage (NCBI taxonomy): Eukaryota > Metazoa > Chordata > Amphibia > Anura > Leptodactylidae > Engystomops > Engystomops pustulosus. The sequence continues at coordinate 96,409,429 of CM033643.1, forward strand.
ACCAATTCTTTGACGGCTTTTATTGTACTCAGTGTCAAGTATCTGCTATTCACAACTTCTTAATCTTTGCTGGTCAATTGTATTTACAAAACAAGACCTTTTTGACATTAATAATAGGTTTCTATTATTCTTTACTTTGTTTGTCCATCTTATATTGGAACTGATGCCCAATGGAATGGGTTTATTTAAATAAGGAATTCAGCAATTCCTTGTTATGTAAGGATTCTTGGATTGATCCTGAAACAATGATTGCTTTTTAACATGATGCACTGATAAAGAAAATATCAACTTCACTAAAATTTGGAGTGCTGGGACGTGTTGCACTACTATTGTTCAACTACCTCACCTCATTACACACAGCGGATGTTTCTCTGTGAGGAGCCTAGGGTAACTGATTTGAGTGACTTTATGGCAACCCAGCCCGCAGACTCACCAATATTACATCAATTACCCAGCTTTACTTATATAAAAATTAGAAAAAGACATATATACAGAAGCATTTCTCACCTTCTTCTCCACTTATTAGTTCACTTAGTTGTTCATCGACTCCAGAGCAAACTTGATTAATAATTTCATTCTGCACTTCAGCAATGTTATCAAAATTGGCAACACTGTAAACATGCTTTAAAGAAGGTAGGGAAGCCATTTGTTTCAGCTCTTTTGCATCTGCTGCCTTAATTCCTAGAAGAAACAAAATGATACATCATTTTTTACTAATCTATATTTAGAAGATTTTCTATAATTCAGGTTAATTATTAATGACCAGCAAAGAACACCGTCAAACAGTAATAAGAAATAAGTATAACACATAGGGGGGATTTATCACTACGTGTACACCTGAAAACAAAGGTACAAGCTATTATTTAGTCGCAATTCCTGCCGCAGATCTGGGAATTGCACTTATTTCACCCCCTACGGCTTTTTGGCAACATGTTTGGGTGCAGGCAGGGGTGTGGTTCTATGCCATGTAGGATCTGGCGTACAACTGTGCCGGAGGTTAAAGCCTCCTGATAGATCTGGCGAGCATCATCAACCCATAATATTTTTTATCAAGTTTATAACGTTCATGGATCCAAATATATAAATATATATTAAAGATATGAAGCACTGAAAGCAGATGGGGTTGGATTAATTATTGGCATATTGTATAAAGAGTATATAAGGTGAAACAAAGACACATAAGTTCAATTTATTACAAAACATAAGTTGTCAACCAAAAACAGCAGACTTCTAATTTTAGCTAAACCTTCATGTTGATTTTAAATGATCATTATTTGCCCAGGTTTAGGGAATATACATGCTCTATATACAGTAAATAATGACACCATTTTCTTACCTAATGTAAACACTTCAACTCCTAAATTCTGAAGCTCTTTTGCAGGAATTTCAACTTCATCTTGGGATTTTCCATCAGTTATAATGACTGCAATTCTAGGAAATCCTTTCCTGGATCCAGCGGATTGAACAAAGCTGTTTCTTATCAAGTACTCTATGGCTTCACCTGAAAATAAAAGCATATCATTTAATTAATTGAATTTAGCATTTGCTATTTAGACTTAGGGCTCATCACATATAGCCATCAGCTATGCATCCTTTTGCTATCAGTTCTGCAGGTTTGAGGTTGAAAATAGAGAACAACTGATATGTTTGAATGAATATTTAAACAATATGTAAGATGTGATGTCAGCACTGTCCATGAAAAAGAGCAGAGCCAAATCAACTGGATTAGAGTGGGTGAAATACATTTGTGACCAAAATTGGCACCACTTTGTCAATTGTGATATGCATAAATGTGTATATGTCTATATGAATAAGAAGCTCTATTTTAGCATGTCATGCAAAAATGGGTCACATTTCAGACCGGATGTCTACCATGCATTCAAGGCATTCCCCTCCGAAGTCGGTCAACTTATTTACTACTGGCTGGTTGCCATAATATGCTAATGTACCATAAATACCACCTACAGTATAAGATCCACTTAAGATAGAAGTAAAACACACAGTACATTCTCTAGAATTCTCTAGACAATTAACAAATCCTAAAAACTTCAGCCATATAGACTTGGAGAATCTAAGTACCTGTCATTGTGTTTCCTCCTTTGTAAGGTATTCTCTTAATAGCAGCCAGTAACTCATTCTTATTATAATATCTGTTCAGGTTAAACTCTGTTCTGGTATCAGAACTGTACTGGACCACACCGACCCTTGTCTTGTCTTCTCCAATATCAAATGCCGACACCAAGGAAGCCATGAAGTCAAGGATAAATTTGAAGTTGCTTCTTCCAACACTCCAAGAGCCATCCACAAGAAAGACTACATCAGCAACTGCACTTATAGAACACCCTTATGTAACAAAAAAAAGAGTAATGAGAATAACTTTTCAGGCAACATTACTTCTTTATGACATTGCCAATTTGGGCAAAAAGGACACAATACATGTTTTTGTTTCATCATCCTCACCATCTTAGAGACAACATGCTTTTGTTTTTCTATAAATCTAAGCAAGTTTTTTGCTTATGAAGTTATGTAGGGTTGTTATACATACCATGGCCATCAATTGGGATAGCATCTAGGAGGTTAATTATCCCTGATCAGTTATCTCAGGGAAGTTGTAACCAAATTCCTGGCTATTGTTGCTGCTGACTATGTAGATTTGCTGTATTCCTCTTGACATGCATCACAGCATTATGGCTCTTTAACGTGTTAAGAAAGTTGACTATGGTTATGGACAAACAGCTATTGTTTTGTAAAGCCTTGAAAAGATTGCTGGCTCTTTATTTGCATATGGCGTTAACAACTGTGGAAAAGCAGTCTATACTGTCTTAAAGAAGCACTCCGACAAAAACTTTTAATCACTTCCATAATAAAAGGGCACAAGGTGTAAATTATTGATGTACATGATGTTAATTATCAATAATATATTTGCACGTTTAATGATTACATCTGTCATTGGGAAACATAGTAGAGCCCCATATAAGCCTAAAAAAACTCAGAGGTTTTAGAGAACAGAGGGGTTTTATAGTTTCCTTCTTACCTAACATTGACTTTTATGAATATTACTTTACATCAAGCCATATGTCCTTGCCTCATGTTCATCATATTCAACTTCTATGTGTGTGCATTGGCTAGGGATGAATAATGCTGTAAAATGATGTAGATTGTCTTAGAATATACTATATCACATGTCATCATGGAAGCTTCTATCAACTCTTGTAGTCACATGGTGAATGAATGCCAGAGCTCTTTCAGCTTCAAAGTTCCTCCGGAATTTATAACATTTAGTAGGGTTTTACCGTTTTCTCAAATAAACAATTCTGCTTTTATAAAGGCATTGCCAAAGTAATCACGTAGGATACAGACAAGCTCAGTTTGCTGCTTAGATTTTACATGTAAACGATTAAGTATGGAAAATGAGCCTCTGCACACTTGGTTCATATAAAGAGAGAAGTATATGGAAAGACTGGACATAATAATTCAGGAATACTGCCATTCCTAATTAGCAGTTATCACAACCTGCCTGTCCTTCGCTTTAATGTGCATTTAATTTATTGGATAGTTAATAACCTATGTTTCAGCAGTCACTAGATAAATACTGAGGATATGAGGATAACAACTAATGCCTGGCTCTGTTTCAATGGTTGCAAAGGGAGAAGCAATTACTAAGATATATGAAAATGGCCCTTAACCCTATCTCATTCATTATTACAGATGTTTCCATAACATTTCTATGGTGAACGTACTTGGCGAATCAGTGGTGACCACTTTCTTATCCTCTGTCATTACTCGACCTCCTGTCTGAACTGAAAAAAAGAAAGAGAATTGATTGAACAATAAGTATTGCACACGTTTATCTATGCACAATGTATTTGTTAATGAGTTAAAGGGGTTTTCCAGGATTCTTTAATTGATCACCTATCAATACGATAAGTGATGAATATATGAAGAGACCTCCGTGTTTGGATGAGGGCTGTAGCTTCTACACAGTAGACCTAGAACAGCACTCTACATTGTGTAGTGGATGTGCTTGGTATCAAAATCAAAGCCCATTTACTTGATATGAAAAAAGGCTGATTATCATGAAGTCCGGGAAATGTAGGAAACAGTACACACAGTAGCGGCATGACTGCTTTAAGCAGATGATTATAGAAGTATGAGGTGTCAGACCCCAGCATTCTGATATCAATGACTTACAATTAGTGATAAAAAAAAATCCTTGAATAACCCTTTGAGGCACATTCTAGCCAAGATTCCTATTGATTGGGGTACAGTCTAGGGAGGGAATTAATGGGGGGAGCTAAATACAGGAATTATATCAAAATATCACAACTCCCCATTTCTATGTACTGTATATCCGGTGTAGTCACTCACAATGAATAGAAAGAATGTGAGATTTTGTATATTTTTCTCCATTTCATGCATGTAAAAAGGGCAAATAGAGTGAAAATGGGCTTTTAGCCTTCCTGCAAGCTCTAGCTCTGTCACCTTTTTGACTACCTACCTACCTCCCAGCCTCAGCAATAAATCTAAAGTAAGTAATCTTCTTTTTATTGGTGATCATACAATTTAGAATAACATTGGCAGGAAGGGAGATAAGACGTACCAGAATTTGTACCTCAACAGCTTTGTGCCAAGTCATGTCTCAGTTATTTCAGTTTTTGCATTAATAACTACCTGCTAAAACAGATGAATTAGGCGCACATGTTGCTATCATATCTTAAGTCAGTGTAGCCTCCACATCTGGCTTTAACAAACAATAAGGCTATATGTATTTGCCCAAGCCAATTTTTAGATGTAAAAAACAGACATCAATTCATCAATTTTTAACACAAAAGTCTTTCAGTGATCAACCCACTTCAGACTAGAGAGAGAGAGACTACAGACACACAGGGGGGCATTTATACATTTTGGCGCAGGGTGGCACTGGAAACGTGCTATATTTTTCAGTGTGATATTAATTTGTTATGCAAGGGGTTAATGATTTTGCACATAAAGGTTAAGGTTAAGGCCTGTCTCCATATTCATGAAAGTGAAATAGAACTCCCTAGCTCTAATTGTGAGCCAAAATCTGTGCCACTAAATGAGTCTGAAAAATAGAAGACCCGGAAAAGTGTTGGATTCAAAAGTGGTGAGTGTTGGAAAACCACCAAAATACTTCATATATAAGGCGCAGCAATGGGAAAAGAAATCTGCCAGTTTTTCATTTGAAAGATGATAAATTCCCCCCCGTGTACTGTCCATTAAAAAATGGGACTTCACATGGCACAAGGTCATATGAATAATCCCCAACTCATGCCAAAAAAACTGATGAGAAAGTCAAGAGGTGAATTAGCCATATCCTTTCCCCATGCAAAACTTAGCTACACAAATTTCAGGGTCAGACGGATATAGCTGTTGACCAATGATGGAGGTCAGCTATTGAAAGAATACGACCACTTACATACATTTATTTTTTTCAGGTTTCTTATGCTGTTTGTTAAGTAAAAACCAAAAGTTGATTAAAAAAGGCAATTCCACACACACAGGTTTGTTGTAAATTTCTGCAACCTAAAATCCATTCCATTGACCTGTATTAATGGGTCTTGGCAGCTATTACATGGATTAAATCAAGTCCCACTACAATGAAAGAAACATTCCCAGACATTTCTACAACAAATCTGCTGTTCGTGAAAGTATCACAAGTACAGTATGCACAAACTAATGCATGGTTCTTTAATCACTTGAAAAGAAATGCTCAGTTACTAATAAGTAAAAATGTTATATATAATCTAATACTAAACTATGAAAAAAGGGCATGGAATGAGTGATAAGGAAACATTGGTAGTTATGCCATGTGACACATGGTAATAACGGGAAAAGTCATCAGGCAAAAGGTAATAAACAGGAAATAGAAAGCCTTAATACTTTTTATGGTTTAGGGATTGTAAGAACAACTTTCTGAAACACTGCATATTTCTATAAAAAAAATTAAGATGTAAAACCCATACTATACAACCTTAAAGAACCTGGTTAAGCTGACGTGATCTGAGATTTGAAAAAAAACACATGTTGTAAGCATTCCCCAACGTTTCTCCATTACAGCTTTGTAAGGTGGATACAATAATTGCTTAAAATTGATCATAACAAGACTAAAACAAGACATTCCATATCGATTGTGTAGTGCCATCTGTTGATAGTGAAAACAGGTGGGTTGTCCATTTGTAACCATTTCAATGATGAATGTCAGTTGAGTACTTACTTGTAAGTTGGCCAAACACAGGTAAACTTTCCTCCGATTCATCATAGGAGAGTATTGTGACAACGTACTCAACATCTGGTATAAGTTCTGTTAGTACAGTTTGGGTTGCGGAAGCTGGAAGATCCAATTCTTTTGCTGGTCCATCTGGTAAGCATTAAACAAAGTATATTTCAGACAACTATTAAAAAACAGATCCTCTGACTCACAATTCTGTTTAACATTAGAGGCTATATTACTTCATTATTATAAGCTCCCCATCCTGAAATATTTTAGAATTTATTTGCGAATGATTCTAGGTCACAAAAATAAGTACAAAAATAAAAATAGAACTAAAATGGAATGTTGAAAAATTGATGAGGATGTATCCCCCAGTGAATATAATTTGGCCTAAGCTGTGTCCTCAACAATCAAGTTAGGGATCCAGATCGCAGGCGAGCACAGGGAGAAGGAGTGGGTAGCCCTCTTCACCCCTTCTCCCTCAATGGCACAGCCACCGGACTTGGTGCCTGTGCAGTGAGACAACGTGTCACCGGGACTCACAGATGTCTATGGGGGCCGTGATCTTGGCCCCCATAATGACCATCTGAATGAGGCCTTATTGCTATAAGTGCTATAAAGAATGGCATTAGCAAGGGGAGCAGATAATTGACAGACACCAATGCTTTACTTATTTGTTCTACCCATAGTTATATGTGTGAAGAATAAGTTTTTTTTTTCTTTTAGGTTTTACTTTCCTTTTGCTATCTTCTATTCATACCCTCTACCAAAACTCTATTACTCTATCTGCCAAATACAACAATTGTCAACAAAAGGGTGTTTTGGTGATGTAATACCTCTTCCTCATTGACCATTTGTGTAGTAAAGCTCAGACTTATTAATGGTAGTTTATAGAAATATTATCTATTTGGACAGATTACCTCATATATGACCACTAATGAAATCAGTCCTGCTGACAGATTCCTAGAAACAATTCTACTTTGCCACTTGAAATAAACTTGTAATTCCTTATCAGCAGAATATTAGAAACTCTGAATTATATCACTCTTCTGTAATCCAGCAGCATAATATTTGGCATTGTCGTCAGGCTCAAATAAGGCAAGAAAAACATTGTGAACTGTATGTTTAACAGAAGAGGGGTTTAGGAAAGCTAAATTGTATAAATGACATACAACTGCCAAAACGCACTATTACTCATTCCAAACATCATTGTACAAATATCATGAACTGAACGAGAGACAGGGCCCTTCACTGGGAAGTGACTTACCAACTGTTGGAACAATAGTAATCTTGTACCCTCTTATCCTCTCTGTTGGCCTTTGCCATGACATCCGAACAGTATTCTCATTTACTATTTCAAAATTTAGATCTGTAGGAGGTCCAACTGGAAGAGAAGTTTGACATATTAGAAAATGTGCATACAGCAAATGTTATTGCACCCATTTTATCTAGGTATAAAAACCGTTTGATACAACGGTTTCTATAGCAAATTGGGGCTTTGGTGATACTGGGTACTTCTGTAAAACCAAATCCAATTTCCACAGGTGCAATAACATCTGCTACTCCAATGATTAAGGAGGAGGTTGAGTACTATGTACATAGAAAGCTGACATAGAATAGCTTTGCTTCCAACACCATAACAGACCTCGACCAGAAACAGTTGAAGCTGACATCAACAATAATAAAACTTACAATGCACGGCACAAACATTTACATCTTGAGTTGCTTAATCATTCAAGAATGATTAAGACTGATCAAGAATATTAAAAAACACACCAAGAGACATGTAAACTTACAAGGAATAATGAGAGGTGAACACACATTTTAGGAGACAATCTGAGTACATGCTGGTGTATATCATGCCATAGGCTTTGTAGTTGACACAAAGTGGTCTAATCTGATATTGATACAATGCATCAGAGATATTGACTATGTTCATTTTTCTTCTGCTTATCGTTGCAAGAAGGACTCCATATTTTGATTTAATACATGATATTATGAGGTATCTAACTTATGGAGTTAAGGTTTAGGTTCTTTTTATTATACTGATAGTAAATGACATGTTGCTTAATGATTTTACTAGGTGACACCAAATATTACTATGAAGAAGGCCGAGATGTATCTTTAAAGTTGCAGAAGTTGCCAAACGATGGTGGGGCCCAAAAGGGCCTTTTCCACATATGAGGACCTTGTTTGAAGAATTTGGGACGTTTCAAATTATTTTTCAATTTTTTTTTTCGGTGAAGTTGATGACTACAAAATGGGAAGCTGTTCATAAAGAATTTGACTATTGATGTGAATCTATCGGACTTAAGATCCATTAAAATCAGCAAGTGTTGTTGTGTTGCTCTTCTATAACAAGGAGACAGGTGGTCCATACTAGAAACAGCATTTTGACATCAAAATGCAAGTATGGATTTTCACAAAGATTGGTTAATGATGGCAAGACGGAATCACAGCAATGTGGATGAGCATTTAGAGAACTGCGAGCACACAGTGGAGAGGGCACGTCAACCCACACAGAACTGCACATGGAAAAAATCAGATGGCTGATAACAGGTATGATTGGACATTAAAAAATGACAGGAATTCTCTGCATTTTAATTATTTCATGGCATCATGCGATATACATGAAATCATGATTTGCTTGAGCTCACCAAAATGAACAAAAGCCTCCATGTACAGACTGCATTACACGCAGACTTTTTGTGTCTTATTTTATAATGATATTCACTCAGGTTGTAAATCAATGCTTCTGCCAGTGCAAGGTCAGAATGAATTAGCAGGTAAGGAAGCAATGTGTCTGCATTCTGAAGGATTGCTCTACTCTATGTCAATAGGAGAAAGAATTGGAGCCTATTCCTAGTCTAGCTATTAGAATCTAGAAATAGTGTGCATGCTGGATCCCAGTTATGCCCTATTATCATATATGGATTACGATTTGAAAGCTTTTTCATGCATTTAACATTGATTATATTAACACTGGAGCTTTTTGCATTTATATGATTAAAAGGATTTTAATTCCTGTTGTAAGCTTTATTTACTATAAAAAATTCAACTATACAATGTCATATTTTATCACAGGATCGTTTTCACACTAGTAGGAAGTCTAATGATGAGGCATGCAACCCTAGAGGTTAAGATCAGAAACTGTGAAAGGCCGAGCCCCATAGAAAAATAGTGCTGGGGACGCCTTGCATGTACATCTAGAATGTCTAGAATGCACATTGAACCATATCTATGTCTTAAGGGTATCCATACATAGTATATGTTGGCAGTGGTAAATGCTGGAGAATTGCCACTTACTGCCAGGGGGTAATGAAGTAGTCTGGGCTTCCTGCCCCCCCTGCACCTTGGCCCGGGTAACAGCGATTATGACTGCTACAGTGGTACAGTAGCTATGCCCCAGAACACTGTATATTATTATATTACCATAATATAAGATATTATATTTTGGAAAATTTATGTTGGAATTAATGATTTTGAAATGAATAATGTTGGAATAAACGGATTAAAGTTTATTTGTGTGTAACATGCAGGTTCATCTTCTGTACTTCATCTAATAATAATTTAGCTCTTATTTGTTATGTCATGCAAAAGCTTCTATCAGTCATAAATAAATAGGCATTTCAAGCTTGCGTCTGATATTAAGGAATATCATTATAAAATACTATTTCGGTAGCAATGGCTCAGGACAAATTTAATGCAAAGGCAGGCAGAACTGACCTGAGCATGCTTCAAAAGGGTATCAGTACATGGTAAATAGGTGGCACCAACCTGGACAGCAATTTGACCTGTTGTGCAGATGACTTAGGCTTTAACTGCCCGAGAACAGTAGCAGCCCAATTTGGTTAACTCCAAAAGACGGGATTCCAAGCATAAGCTGACTGTGGGGAAAAATCTTTAGCATCTCAAAATTCTGTCATAGCATATGGATTTTGTGGTAGAAGATTTGCTTTAAGTTCTCTCCATATAGAAGTGTTTGTGAATATACCTCCTGATCCAGTCATAACAATACTCCACATAGCATACACTTGGCAGAAATTCACAATTCTTTGCATGCTTAAGCGTCCATCTCATAGCAAAAAAAGATAATTATGAACTGTGACTATTCTGCATTGTTTTGCCCTTTTTAGGTGACATTTTCAAACTTAGGTCTCCACAGTTTCTTCAATGTTGATGAATGCAGAATTACTTGGGGAAAACAAGTGGTTAATTTATACAGTATTCGGTCATGTTTTCTGTATTTTAAAACTCAAAATATAGTGTGTGTACATTCTTTATTATAAGCATATCTACAAAGCAGGAAGGAACAGTAACATTAAAGAGGACCTACCAGCGTTCCAGTCTATTTTACTAAATACTTGCATTCTTTCAGGTTTCAATAAATCAACTATTCTGTCTATAGGGTGTTTCCAGTTCAGCTATAACTTCTGCCAGTCTATAACACTTAGATCCCATCCCATTATGCATATGATGCTTAAACATTACTTTTTTGTGTGGGATACAAGTATTTATTAAAACTTATAGGTCAGGAAAGGTGATAGATCCTCTACAAAACATACAAAGCACTTACAGGTGTAACAGAAAATCACTGAACTGTATCCTATCTTCCATATTTGTTCATTAAAAAGCTAACGCTAAGTAAGAGAACTTGTCCATCTGTTACAAATGATGAACTTTATACACTCGCATCATTACCCAACATCATTTCAGAAGGTCACATTTTATCACAGTGTTAACTTCTAAGCTCTAGAGGAAATGAATACATACATGTACACAAATGCTGAAATGATGCAAACATTTGTCATAACCATAGAAACATTTACAGAAATATATAAACAGAACTTAGGTCACCAAAATTATCATCTACAAATGTTCTGTTATACTAGAAATGTAAGAATCACTCTAAAATTGGAATTCTGAAACCTGTGCTACCAGTGTCATACTGTGCAACACACATTTGTCAATGTAAGACTACATTCATATCAGGTTTTTTGTTTTTTGTGATGTGCTCTGCATATAAACCAGGAAAGATTCCGGCATATACACTTAATGTAAACATAGACATATAGGGGGAGAGTCATAAGTCTCTTAGAGCACAACTGTTCTAGTTGGCCATGGTAGCCAATCAGAACACAGCTCACAAAGGTCCCAGGTCCATGGAAGGACAGGTAATAAAGAGGTCCATATAAGGACAGTGACATCATTGAGGAAAACGCCCTTAACATCAGCAGACAGTTCACTCCTCCTCCAGCTTTCATGGGGGAGAGGTAGAACAGGACAATCTATCCCACTGTATTTCCATAAAGTGGGATACGTATTAGAGCTCCATTGTATGGACTCATTGGGAATCTGCCCGGGGTATCTTTCAAAAGATGGCAAAAATGTGATGTGAATGAAGCCTAATTATAGCTTTCTACATTTTATGGACAATTGTAGACAATAAATTTCTACATTTATTTACAATTGTTCACAATATATATCCAGAGAGGTAACGGGTCCTCTTTTGCTTGATAACCCTATTTATACAATCCCTAACCTGTACATAAATCACTTTATGAACATCTCACACAAAATCTTCCCTATTTATCTATGAGATGTATTATGTATATGAGATACATGCACTGACAGACTCATGTAATTACTCTCCTCATTAATAAATGGCCTTTATCTCTGAATAAGCAGAAAGTCGTAAGATTCGCCTAAAGAGTCTTTCAATTATATATTTGGCAATTACTTTCTGAAGAAAAATTATTAGTGTACTTTAATTAGGAATTTAATCTGTATTAAATATGTTATAATATATATTACATGCCTTAGGAAAAATAAAATGGCACACCCACTAGCTTGAAGACTGGATTCACATGTTTTTTAGGTCAAAACTACTTTAAACTGCAAGGGATAACTAATGCCAAGTCTACAGTACACAATTCTTGGTATTTGTTAACAGACAGCATGTGAATGCTATGCCAAGTTTTCCTCATATATGTTTTTCATGTACTTTATATTTCACAAAATGAAAATCCCACCAAAAATGTTGGAAAAATATTCAATGAATATAAGCATTTAAAGACACCAAAAATTGTGATATGTGGAGGATGCCCAACAAGAGTACTTGGGTAAGGGGTACTATGTATCAATGTAGACACTGTCATGGCAGGCCATGTAAGCTCTGCTCGGAATTCTGGGGAGGAATATGCGAATGAGGTTTCTTTCTAAGAAATTAGTACTGAATATTATTATTGAATAGGTGAACTTAAAATGCATACGATAAGATAAAACTACAATGGGTGATTACTTACAGACAAGCATTCACTAAAGATATTGTGGCTCTACTAATAAAGTCTATTAGAACATTCCAGAAATATTCTTTATATAAACATATGCTCTATGTTGTGTTAATGTACTGTATTATCATCTGCATACCATGTCTAAGAAACCACACAGCTCAGCAGCATCTCAAAGTCACTGCCAAAAATGGATGTATCTCATTCCTTTACTTAGATAAAGGGCCAGCAATAGAATCTGCTGACTTTTGGCCACTTGCATGAGACAGTTGTTTGGCTTTACCCGCAAAACTGGATGAGATGTGTAAAGGCAGCAACCAAAAACATGTAGATAAATGTGTACTGTACTACTGGCTGTATGTTATTAAGATACTGCTGAAATAGTTGTTAATAGTAGAGAAGCAGCTATGGTCTTGTAGCAAATATTCATTTTTAATACAATAAATCAGGGCAGAATTAAGGTTGCAAAAATATACTTCTGCCCCAGATACTGAGTGGTGATGGCAGGGAAGGGAACTACAGATCTAGGGAAGAAAACCTAGCTCCTACACTGCCAAAAAAGAAGTTGATACTTTTCAAAGCTTAGCTATAATAAGGATGTTGTTGGGCATGAGTAACTGAGCAGTTTAATGTATTGTTTAGTGGGATAAGATTTAGGTATAGCTTTTATTTATTAATTCAAAAATATTTCTATTCAGGTCTCAGGAGTCCACTGGGAGATCACAATCAGTAATTGACAGTCTTCTGTGTATTAGATAGATCAGTAGGGCTGCACATTGCATCCCTTAGCTTAGAATGAGCAGATATTTATATACCGTATATACACGTGTATAAGCCGAGTTTTTCAGCACAAAAAATGTGCTGAAAACCATCCCCTCGGCTTATACACGAGTCATACAGTCATAAAAAATCTTTAAAAAATAATAAACTTATATACTCACCCTCCGGTGGCCCCGACCTGCACGCGCTGCTCCCCATGTATTCCGCGCGGGTCCTCTTCTGGCTTCGGCGCCCTCCCGGCCGGCCCCTAGTATGATGTCGCAAGCGGCGCGTCATACTAGGCGCCGTCCAGGGAGATCAATGCGGCGCCCGGCACGAATTAGTGAAGACAGAAGACGGGCCCGAGCCAGAAGGGACCACCCCGCGGACATCGGGGGAGCAGCGCTTCAGGTCGGGGCCACCGTGGGTGAATATATAAGTTTATTATTTTCTTTTAATGCTGGGCTGGCTGTATATTACTGGGGGCAGGCTGAGGGGGCTGTATATTACTGGGGGCAGTGCTGTATACTACTGGGGGCAGTGCTGTATACTACTGGGGTCAAGCTGTATACTACTGGGGTCAAGCTGTATACTACTGGGGGCAGTGCTGTATACTACTGGGGTCAAGCTGTATACTACTGGGGTCAGTGCTGTATACTACTGGGGGCAGGCTGTATACTACTGGGGCTGCTGTATACTACTGGGGGCAGTGCTTGTATATCTACTGGGGGCAAGCTGTATACTACTGGGGGCAAGCTGTATACTAACTGGGGGCAGGCTGTATACTACTTGTCAGGCTGTATACATACTGGGGAGGCTGTGACCAATGCTTTCCCACCCTCGGTCTTATACTCGAGTCATAGGTTTTCCCAGTTTTTGATGGTAAAATTAGGGGTCTCGGCTTATACTCGGGTCGGCTTAAACAAAAGTACATACGGTAAGTTAATTTCTGGTTGTAATAAAAATGTCCCTAAAATATAAAGAATGTAAATTATATCTGAATGAACTGCAAGTATTTTACAAATATGTTATGTAACATAAAAATATACATGCCTATGTATTTATTATACTAACTCCTTCCTCACATGCCATACAGTGATATCCATCACAATAGGATTTGATTGTTGAAAAGCAATATGCTCTTTTATCTTTTTTTAAAGGATTTAGTGAGTTAGAGGTCAAACTAGGTTTTCCAATCCCTTTTTTTCAAGATAAAAATGAGATGTGAACATATTGCAATGCAGAAACCATTATCTTTGTGTAAAGAGAACCCTTTACATGTTCCAGCTCCTCAAATCCTTAAAAAGTAAAATTCCTAGCCTCCACGTTCCTGGGCAATCTTTGGCACCTATCAAGCTAAGTAGGCTTTCTACTGTCAGGTGGGCAGTATAGGCTAAAATCCCCCACTTGACTACAGAGAGTCTGTTTATTAGTATATTGGGTGCCAACCTTATTGAATGCCGAATTTTCGGTCTCTCTCGTTGCCCAGGAATAGTGTGTGCTATATGTAAATTAAGGTTACACCCAAATCAGCTGAGCATTTTTCACTACTGCACTTACTATACATACAAAAAAATGTTTTTTCACTACATATCTCTCTCTCTCTCCATGTCATAAAAAGTCTCTCTAGGGCTAATGGAATCCTATAGCTTTGTCGTTAACTATAAAAATGTCTCAGCTTCAAAAAGTTATTTAGAAACAATGGACATCACGACAAATACTATATCAGTAAATTTACTTTGCTTCTGCTACTAAACCATCTGCCCATAGGCGCAAACATAGGGTGAATGTGTCTATCACAAGGTTAATTAACATTTGGAACAAATGGAAATAAATAAACAATCATTTTTTACAACATGTCAAACATGTATAAACCTTTTATTGAATGTGGATGTTTCACACTGCACAAGTGCCAGGCAGGAGAGGTTGTGCCAGTGCCGGAGGGCTTGTAATAGTTACTTCATGCTTACCAAGCTCTTTTCCAAGTCTTTATGTCTTGAAGAGAGGGGTGGGCAAATGCCAAGTGCCTTTCTATTGATATACAGTACATTGAGTACAGTCTGAGTGGTTTGGGGGAAATGTGTAATTTTGAACACAAGAAAGGACAAACGGAAAAGACAACACAGAAGAGAAAGGGAAAAGTAGAAAAGAAAGAGAAGTAGAAAAATTGACAGTCCTATTACCTTGTAGACTAATAATTGGTAAGTAGTGAATGTATTACCTTCTGCCTCTATGGAAGATAATAGGCGACAGCACTAGTGCTGTCACTGCAGAGTAGAGCCGAATTTTCATTCCTTTGATTTCTCTGGTTACACCAACATGTATGGACTAAAAACAGATCATATGTAAACAGCAAGATGCAATGAATACAAGATAGATAGACCATAGGCTCTAGACAGTATAAAATGACCATAGTTTGAAGATACTGTGTAAAAATATATTAACATAACACTTGGCCAGAAAAACCTCAACTAGGAAAGTCATCATTGTTTAAAAGATTTTGGCTTCCTGGCAAATGTTTTGTATTGCAACATACTGTGAAATAAAAGTACAGATTATTAGATATTTGTCACAGATATGCCAATGTGTTGTAGCCTTTGTTGACTGGCTGCGACAATGAAATACTAAGTGTAATGCTAATGAATTCTAATTGTAACCTGTACTGTTAATAGTATTAGGACAACATGCCTGACCTTTATATCTGTATCAGCATATATCTGAGAATTTGCATAACATTTTGTATTACATTAAGTATTTAAAGCCAGTTGTATGGCACGGCCAGGGTTCATGGACGGGGTTCAGAGGGCATGGACCCCACAGTTCACCACATAAGCTCTTACTACTGCATTAGGACCCAGAGGCACCCATGAGTATGATGGCTCTATGAGACATAATCTCCCATGAAAGCATCTCCCATGAATACCCCCACAATATGGTATGCACATGAGACTCGTGCATCCATTACAGCCCCATGCCACTTTAGAGGTCTATGTAAGGTACACAAACAAGTGAATGGGTTTCTAATATGCCTCTGTGTGTCTCCAATTTTTACAAAGATCTTAGACATGCTTCATCTAATGCCATAAAAAGATTCTGAATAGCTTTCTAAAATTCTGCACTACATTTGTACCATATGGAGGCATGACCCTCTCTATGGGGCATTTATCATTTGTGCAGGGCCAGTGTTTTGGGCGCTTAAACACAATTTTAACACTTTGATGTCAGCTCTAAGTGTACGCAAAAAATTGCGCCAAAAACAGTGTTGGGAAATTAAAAGCGCGGAAACGTGTGTGATTTCAAATGGTGTCCAAAAAAAAGGTGAGTGTCTCAAAGACAAATATGTGATGTCTGACAGTTCATAAATAGGGGCAACAGGCATGAAGGCAAAAAGTTGGAAAGTCAATAATAAATGCCCCCCTATGAGTTTAGATTAATGATGAGAATCCTCCTCTATGTGCATGATACTTCAAGATGCCCATACATTCAGATATGTGTAAATGTATTAATGGGTTATACTGACTGTTTATGTACATGAGTGGTTGTAAAGAGTATAGATGTCTGTTAAGAAAGTGTTCTGTCAATGACTATGAGACTTACTGCCCAGCTATGTTCCATTAACTATAGCACATTTCATTGATAAGTATGTTTACACAATCTGTGACAGGATACTCTGGATATTTCTGTAACAAAACTGAGCAAATGTGAGCTTGATAAAGAATTGCCTTAATAAATATGTTATATGTTTCAGTATTATATTTACTTGAAGCATTTCTTTTGTCTGCACTGATGATACATGAGCCCCCTGTGTTCGGCTATCTAAAACATGCTAAACCTAAAGCCAAGACCAGACTACCACAACCCTCCGAGATCCACAGCCTGTGGCAACTTGACTTTACAGCTCCTGACTATGATGTCTAAGTAATCATGCCAGGTGATCCTCTACAGGAGGGAGGGAGTGGCGGTTATCCAGTTCTACAGAACTGCTAACCACTTTAGTTTTGGTGACTAAGCACATTACTTCTCTATGCCTTCCAGCCCTTCACATAAAGCTGGAGTGACTGCAGAAGCCATTACCTCAGATGTTCTTCATTCTAGTATCTGAGATTTATAGCTTATTATCAAATTGTATTTAATACTGAAATCGGATAGTAAGGTTTGTACACCATAGGGAACCATGAGACTCTATGGGCAGCTGGGGAGAAAGACCCCAAACGGTTGACCCTTGAGCTGCCAAACTGATAATTTGGCTGAACCTATCAATTATGGGGGCTGTTGGGCAGCCATGCCAAGATGGCAGAGACTAAAGAGAATAGGCTCAGGCTGGTGCATTTCAATATGTCTGACTTATTTTCCAAGTTATAATAAATCTCCAGGTGTACATGTGTATGAGGTAGATAGTGATCAATCGAATAAGTGTTCATCCCCCTGCTACTGTATTTAAGCGTAATCCAGACTTAATTTAATAGGTAAAAAGATATCGGGGCAAACAGCGCATCTCATGTCCCAGTTGGAGGTTTTAGGATCATAAAACAAGGTTACTTTTTTAACTAAACTGGTTACATTCGAAAAATTCCCGATATATATATATATATATATATATATATATATATATATGTATATATATTATATATAGGAGCCATCTGCTTACTAGAGTATTACTAAATTCTATCTTGTATGATTATTTTCTTACATGTTTTCATAGAATCTAGCCATCTACAATGTGTGTTAATGACAAATCTGAGAATTTCTTTTAAAAAACCCTGAAAATTCTTGGACATTAAAACATGAGATAGTTGTGTTCAAACAATTACAGCTCACAAGAGAAAGGTAGATAGCAACATTGTGTACGGGCCTCCATTTGGCCACTGGACTCCAGCTAGACTCCCTGAGACAATGGAAAGTCTGCCAGTGGTATGATGAATTCCATTCTACTACTAACTAGCTGAGAAATCTGAGCCTACTAGCAGCATGCGGTTAAGGACCCTTTGGACCCTAAGAAAAGTGCAACCATGATGTAATGCCCACAAGGGAGTCATCACAGGATTGTAAAGCACCATGATTGCTGCCACAATGGAGTCTATAGGAGCTGCTCAAAGCAGAGCTTGCAGGATTAGGGTCACAGTTTAGGTTTCCTTTTCTAATCATTCGGCAGACACAATAAGGCTATGCAGGTAGTGAGTGCAAAAGCCATTACCAGGATAGTAAAGACATGTGTCCCAAAGCTTCCTTTACCACTACATTTACGCTGTTTGGCACAGGATACAAGTGAGCTGTGCTTCATTTATTCTGTGCTGACCATACCTAAACTCTGCCAGTGTTTCCAAGAATCAGAGCAAAGCACACTCTCTACTTTCTTCAGTTATATTCCCACGTACTTTCAAGTTAAAATCAGAAACACATTCAACTGCAGCTAGAAATCAAAGGATCTAACCTCATAAAACATAACTGTACATATCAGTTAATAGGGTAATTGAATTTAAGAAGAACAAACATGTCAAAACAAGACACCAGGGAAACAGTCCCCATATAGGTAGACAGCATTATCTACAGCTTAGTACTCCCAAACAATTGAGTCACAAAAGTCTGCATTTCCAGCAAGACTAAGAATGCATTTCCTTACAATCACACTCCCCATTCACTGTTTTACGTTCAGCTGCTTAATGTTCTTTTTCTAAAGTTTGGAAGTGAACTTGAAACAGGTATCATATATCACAGAAGATTTCTATCCTACTCACCACACTCGCCTATGGTTGGAAAAAATATCACGTCAGTATTGAACAAATAAAAAGCTCCTCTTATGACTTTGCCTTCTGTCTAACACTTTCCTTTAGGTTTATACCTGTTTTAGCACTTTTTTATAGAAGGAAGTCTATTCTGAGACATTCATTCGAATCTGCTTCTTACTGGCTCCAAATCTCCTTGCACCAATATACCCAGTTTATGAACAAAGTAACAGTGAACAGACATTACTGATATTTATCCTTCCTTTTTAGGCAGCTAAGAATTTGTTAGGCTATGCATATTATGCAACTATTTCATTTACCTACCCTAACCTCAAAAGTAGTTGCACTTTTATCCATGAAAGTTTTTATACAAACTGACTTTAATAGTGAATAAAAGGAATTGCTATAATGACTTAATAGTGAATAAAAGGATTGCTATAAAATAAGAGAAAGAATAAAACACATGGCTGCTCTTACATATGAATTTCCACTCAGGTGTCTGCAGCCCTGGCTGCAGTGTCATGTCTATGAGTCTATGCATGAGGATCCGACGGTCGCTCTTATTACAGACATTGCTGATCCTACAATAAATCAAGTAAACTTCCAAAGTTCTCTTCCATAGATCCCTGCATTTTAAACACCTCTGTTGCCATGGGCGCCTGGAGGCAACTGACATCCACTCCTTGCTATTCTCACAATTCAGCTGACTGCCCCCCTTTGTCATCAGTGACAAGTCCATTGTCTTAGCAGACCATCCATTTCATACATTGTAGCTATTCACTTGTCCTAGTGCATTATCATAACACAGTTACTTTCTTACTTCAGTTATTTAGAGACAATCTGAAAATATTTGGCTGCATATGGAAATATTTAACTCTAGCCAGCAAAAGTAGCGTTTCAAAATCTCTCTGCAGAGCAGGTTAACCAATGAAACGAGTCAGAAAAGCAGGAAAGACATATAAAGTATCACTATACAAGCAACTTTCAATCTTTCAAAGAAAATGATGATAGAGAGTCCTCAGCCACACAGCTGTTTCATGCTAAAAGAGAGACAGTAGCTATAGCAGGAGAAGTGACTGCATGATGGGAATAGCAGTGTGCTGTCTACTGCCCAACCTGCTCGTGATGAGGCTGTAGGACTCAGGGTCTCCTGGTCTCCTGCGGTCCAGCACTGATGCGATGTTCAGGATCTCCTCCTCCCCTGCAGGCTCAAAAAGATGCTCCTTCCTTAAGGACTGTCTTCCTTCAAATGGGAAGCGCCTCTCCCCAATCTGCTCCTTATGAGAGGGCTGTTCCCCAAAACTCCTCAAGCTCTTACGAAACAGCAGGGAGAAGTGGACAACTGCCACCGGTTGGATATGCAATGCTTTGCTGTATGGGGGAAGGTGAAGGAGGGAGGGCTGGAAAAAAGGGGGAGACTCTTACTTTTTGGAAAGTTCCACATACTTTTCAAAATTCTTTATCCGATTCACTGTTCACGAGCTAGTGCCAGGGGGTCCTCTGTGTCTTCTCAGAGCCAAAATGAGCAGCCACTCTTGGAAGGAAGCTGGAAGCTTTTTTAGGTTTCCCTGGCAAATTTACAAAGGGATTTCTCAAACGGAAGAACAATGAGGGAAGAAAATGAAGAGCTTTAATCTCCAAGTGCTTTGTGTTACAGGCAGGGAAGAGAGGACTCGGAGGTCCTGGGTGCTCTGGATACTTCCGCGGTTTTTCCATGAAGTAACTGTCTGCCTATTCCATGTTTATTTCTGCCTTGTAGGTTTATTTGGCAGGAGCTGAGAACATTTGTGAACCAATAAAACGTAAATTGTTTGGAGTTGCTGATTTTCGCAGCCTAGTTGTCTCATATGAGTTTTCACCGACCCAGAACCTGACATTCACTTCCCTAGTTAGCTGGCAGCATGGAGCATTGGGGATCCTTCTATTAGCAGGCAGCCAATGAAACCCTCCTTCCTCATCATTATCCCATATTCCTGTGCTCCTGAACTATAACTCCAAGTATGCCTTAACCAACAAAGCCCTATAGACATTGTTGTCCAATCTGCTTCTACAAAATAATTCTCCACATTTTGTTACGTAAGGGTCGTGCAGATAAAGGTTCCTAAGTTGGAGCTTGATGGAATCTAATTATGATATCAACCCATTTAAGAATTATTAGGGATTGCCTGCTATGTATTATCACTTTATAGATTTTACTGTAATTTCACTTAAACACATATTTATATAGTGCTTCCTAGTTATTTGGGGGTAAGTCTATTGAAACAGAATGATATAGTGAAGATATATAGTTTAGGAGGGGAATGCTATGCTTGTAATTTCAAGAGGTACCTACACACTAAAGAGAGAGCTGCATGTTCATCAGATGAATATGAAGCTGGAGAGATAATTTAGACAGCTGGATGAGATAGATAGATAATAGATGATGATAGATAGATATTTATAGGTAGATAGCTAAATGATAGATAAGTAAATACTGATAGAAAGATTGATTATAATAATATAATTATAATAATTTATAGCATCTCATATTATGCAGTGCTTTAAAGATCAAAAATCAATATAATAATATAAAAGGAATAATATAGTCATATGAAAAAATAAGAGTGAGGTCCCTGCTTGCTAGAGTTTTTACAATATATGAACATTGATAGATAGATAGATAGATAGATGATGAAGATATGTAGATAATAGATACAGTAGAAAGATAGACAACAATCAATTAATACATTTATGGGACACAAAGCATTCATGTGCCCTACATATACATGTACTCCGAGAACCATAACATTAATAATGCATCCATAGATGCAATGCTTGTATATACTAGCATCTTTTACAGAAAACTGTTGCATTAATCTAGGTTTGCTTTAGCATCTAGATAAATTAAAAGAATATATAGAGAGCTATACATAATAGATCACACAGAAATTGCATGAAAAAAGATGTTAAACCTAGGACACTTACTCATAGATCCAGAAATCGTAACTGTGGTAATCTTTATATTTGTTATCCATGGCTTCCTCCTTCAAAATCAACTTTTAAAATTAGCTAATGAGACGAATGTCTCGGGGGCGGTTACCAGACCCCCTCATTCTATAGCTTTCACAGGCTGTTACCCTGCTTCCTTAGCATTTCCCCTGCCTTCTGCCTGCTGTAATCCCACACAGTGGGACGGGAAGACCTGATCCTGCACACAGTGAAGCCTGTGAAGCACAGCACAGAGGGTTTTGGTAACACTTCCAAAACCCTTGTGGCTCATTAGCATAATTTAAAAAGTTGCTTTTATTAAGGCAGCAGGTCATTGATACCAAAGATTACCACAGTTACAATGCCTGGAGAGAGAGACAGATGGATAAATAAAAAGAGATGAATCAAGAGGTTAGGTAGACACCTTGTCATAGATAGTCGTATAGTTACCCTAGCTAGATAATAAGAGAGAGACATCTAGAGAGAGGTAGACGCTTTGTTATTATATATAGATGGATTGGATGTGATTATATCATATGTAGGTAGATAGACTAGATAGATAGATAGATAGATAGATAGATCAAGAGAGAGCTAGGCATGGCCATGCTGGTCCTCTAGGAGCCAGTCAGAGTGATCAATGGGTTAAGTGTTTAAATGAGACTGAAAATTTACAGAAAGTGAGTAGGAGTTACACATGTAATTATAATTTATGCACAAAGAGAACGGTGGATCTCAGCTATCAGACAACATACTTGATAATGACTGCCTCTTTGGCCCTTTATCATTATACAGTGTACATAATATCCTGTCCTTCAAATGATTAAGAAGGGGGGGATCTGTACCACAAAAGTTTTGGTTTCAGTGACACTGCTGAGAAGGAATGACTTCAACACGCCTGTGATCCAACCTGATAACGTATATCCCACGGAATGTGCATCTCAGTCAGGTTTGACCACACAAAAAGTTTTCCTGCTCTATGGTTATAACTATTCGAGGTCAGTTTTTAACATTTATTGCTAAACTGCATGTGGATTCGTATATGTATTACTAGAGTACAAAGTAAACACAAATATTACCAATCTCAATGGGTAAATAATGCTGATTCCTAATCCTCTCCAGGCAACCACTATTCTAAGCCTGGTCCCTATGTCTAAGGACCATGGAATTCGCACAAAGTGTAAATGTCTGCAGCTCTGTCTGAAGGCGCCGATCATTCTGGTTGTGGTAACAACTATAGAAAGACAGTACTCATCTTTGGATTGACAAACGTGAAGCAAATTCCAACTCCCTCAGGTGAATCTACTCATTGTACTAGGTTTCAATTTGTGAAGCTGGTCTTTAAACAGAGGGCATATCCATGTGCCTTTATGATATTTCTAATGCTCAATCCTAATCACATTTTATGTTGTGTTTCTAATAATTGAATAAAGAGGTATTCATTTTTTCTATCCTTGCAGCACACATCAGCTACATTGGGCATTTCTAGTGCCCCCAAACAAAGTAAGACACACTTCCAGACTAAGGTTTCTACCTTCTCAGCCATAGGTGTCCTATAGGTGTTATACAGTTCTAAGCAGCTGAAGATGGGGTCCTAATCCCCCTGGTAATTGAAGCCCAGGGCCTTTCATTAAAAAAACCATGCCAGAAGGTAGATGGGGTATTATTAACTGCTATACAGGCAGTCCCGGGTTACCTACAAGACAGGTTCCATAGTTTGTTCTTAAGTTAATTTGAGTAAGTCGAAACTGTAATTTTCTAATTGTAACTCAGATTAATTTTTTTTTGTCCCAGTGACAATTGGGGTTTCAAAATGTTTTGCTGTAATGGACCATGATTATCTATTAAGTCTTCACAAGACACCTTACAGCGATCATTGCAGTCGGGACTAACTAGTCAAAGGGCATCAGTCAAGAGTCTGTTGTAACTAGGGGTTGTCTGTCGGTGTCCTAAGTAGGGAACTGTCTGTAGTAGTGAATTAAATGAATGAACTAAAGTAGTAGTATTTTAACGATTGGTATAGTATTGAAAACATCTGAAGAGTTACTTTCATGAAGCCACAAAGAGTTTTCCAGATAAGCTTGTCTATAGCAGAACATTGTAAATGCCTGGAGGATAAGGGGATGTCCAGGCATTTGTGGGTCTCCCATCTTACCATTTCTTATTACTTTCATCTTTATCTGATCCATGTTGTTATCAGCATGTGGCTCTCTTTCATATCATTGGTATAGGATTGTGTACCCATAAAATGTTTTAGACAATATTGAAGCAATTATACCACTGGAGCTCCACTAAAGTTTATAGCATCATAGAATAAAGTCAGAGACTGATGATGTACACCCTTTCAAGCCCTAAAGGTCATCACTGTAATAAAAGCCTTAGGGATCTTCAATAACATGCTGAAGTATCATTTAGCAGCAGCATTCTTCAACTCATTGGCCAGGCAGGGAATGTAACTAAAAAATTTCCCTGAAAAAAGATCTACAAAGAGTATATAAATGATTTCCCCTTATCTGGTCTCATATCTCAATGATAAATGTAATATTTGATTTTATCCATCAAATCCTTTAATGGGCACGATAAGGAGTACCCCACCTGAAAGACTCTGTTTTGTTTCTTCCTCTATTGCCTGAAGTCTGAGTTAGCTGGTCTTTTCTACACGCACCATCAAGAATGACTCACCCCTGCCCACTACATCACTCAGCTCATACTTTGGAGATTATCCTTACTTTATCGTTGCAAACATAAAGGCTGCCTCCACCCAAATGTTTTGGGGTATAATTATGCAAGTTTATATGTTAATCCAGGTTGACTTCAACACTAAGCAACATTTGGGTTGAAATTACATTGAAATATTCAATATTCTTTTCATCAAAGCATTTGCATAATATTGTGTCTATGGTTAATGATAATACCAGAAGGATCTACATTTAGTGCTGGTGGTAAGATAGTGACAGTCTAGTTTTTACACTCTTGCATTAGTGGTTTATTTCCCAGGTAGTGACAGAATTCCCAGTAACTTCAATCTAGTCGGTCCGGTGGTTTATTATCTCAAAATTGTGCGATATCTTCACTATCACACAACAGACCTATGATTGTGGCCGATGTGTTTTTTGCGTATTAGGTCCAATCACACAACTTGACCGTAAAAAAAATTTCATACACAGGTCTTCTAGAAACCATGGCTGTGGTGTATGAGCATAGAAATAATGGGGACTACAGTTGTTGAAACAAACGGTAGCACATATCCCCAAGACTGCATGTGCATGAGGACTAACCATGATCCAGGGCTTTAGATTTCATTGGTCACTTGTGTCAGATTGTAAGCAACATCCAGTTGTGTAAGCACCCAAAGTCAATTTGGTGCTTTTGAAAAGCCCAAGTGTTCCCCAGTTGTGTGAACGCCTGACATTGTGCCCTCAGATCCACTCATATAAGATAACCTTTGTAATCTGTTTGTGCCAGTACTTTATACTCTCATGGTATTTATTAATCTAGCAATGCAGACAAGCCCATGTCTGGAGGACACACACACCCTGTGTAATATTAGCACATGCCAAATACAGGTGACAACCAGTAAAAAACACATGTTAACAGACACCTGAGGCCCTGCGTGCTTTGTCCTCTGCATGTAAATCAATCACAACCCTCCTGGGTGCAGACACTACTCACTTCAGACATTTACCTAAAGGCAAAGGTATACCGGCTGAGTAAACAAAGGGATACCACTGCATGTCAATTTGCAAACGACATGAACGATGGCCTCACACTCATCCAACCTTCAATGTCTAATATTGTAATCGGAGTTATTATCTTTTCACCTTTACACCAGAAGTAAATGGTGTCTGTCACATAAATCATACATTATAGGTGCTTGTCAGCCATGTGCCATGTACAGGTCAGTATAAACCAGCTGGGGGTGAGAGGTTAAACACTGTACATCCACATAATGACACTCTCAGTTTTGCTAAGATGTAAGGAGACTTTGGATCCAATGTGCCTGCAGGCTATATCTAACACTTTCTTTTATTCATGTGTCACAAATACAAATTTTTTTTATATCATTTTTGCCATAATGTTTGCTATGAATGCTTATTCCTGACATAACTTAAGCATGTGCAACCCTACGGATATCATGGAGTCAGACAAGCAACCTGCTTCTCCTAGAGCCATAGGTAACTAATGCTGTATAAATCATTCTCTACCAATTAACAGAGCCATAATAATATCTTTATTTATCCCGCAGTACTTTTCAGATAATGAGGTACATATACAACAAAATAAGACACATCATAGCAATAATAGTCTTTTACACAAAGGATGTGCGCCCTGCTCGTAAGAACTTGTAGTCTATGAAGAGGCGACCAGGATGCGGACAGTGCTGGTACAATGGTACGTCAATCCATATAATCAAATCAAAAATACAGCATAATAGTAACCTGTATAATGTGCTGAGAGATTACATAGTGGGTAAGCAGTGAAAGACAGCCCAACCTAGTCAGCAATCAATGGTTTTCATTTCTGTATTCACATCCTCTAGCCTGTAACAAGTAAAGAGAACCAGTCAGGTCCATTTTCAGACCCTATATCAACAGGTCATTAAAAAACCAACATTTTTATCTCATCTAGATACGAGTCCAATGAGGCACATCAGATTCCCATCTCCTCCGTAGTGAAGCCCATTTGCAAGCTTTACTTGCCATAATGGCGTAGGCATCAAATAGATTCGTATGAATGTGATTATGATGTTGTGATTTTTTTTGTGCTCCCTGGAAAGAACCATAACAGGTTCCTTTTAAGATATAATTATGGAGGTAATACATTAAAGTACTACTCTTTGCCTACCATCAGTGGCAAGGATTATATCGTTTGGTGATGTATAACAATAATTATAATAAACCTTTAGTTATATAGCCACACAGATTACGTAGCACAGCCGAGCTTGCCAAATCAATCCTGTCCCCCATGGGCTCACAATCTAATCAACCTACCAGTATGTTTCGGAGTGTGAGGAAACCCGAGTACCAGGAGAAACCCAGGCAAACACGGAAGAACATACACCTCTTTGCAGATATATGGGCACTATCTGCCAACATACACCAAGATGTACATTTCAGCCTGTGATGTATTTCAAGTGAAGGGGCCCTACCAAAATTTGTGCTATGGGCTTCCTAGTTTTGTCCCGGCAGTGATCCCATGCTCTTTAGGGGAAGGATATGACTTGTAGATTATCTATGTTAGCATTCACATCTGCACTTGGTGTATACATCGTGCACGTAGGTGTCGGACAATGTCCCATCTTTTGAACTGTGGTCCGAGACTCAAGTTATACCTATGGAAGACATCTCTAGGGTTTCCCTCCATCTGACACCATAGTACTTTATTGCCACCCTGTAATATCATTCACAGGTTAGTCATATCGGGTCATTGCAAAGCTCTCCAGCACAAATAACCTAAGTGTGACGTGCTCATAGTGAAGATGCTGGAGAGCCATCTGGGGTTCCTTTCTTCACACCATTAAAGATTATGACTACAGATTTTCTGAAATGAGACACATGCTGTATTAGTTGAGTAGTGGAAATATGATAGCCCGGTCACAGAAAGGCTATGACATCAGTTTCTTGCTGCTTCCTCTCCCAGACTACTTTGTTCTCTGCGGCTAAATAAGTCCAGATGGTGGATGAAGACACACAATAAATTGTGTTACCTTAGCCCATTTGGTTTCACTGTCCGAAAAGTAAGTGGCAGTATCTTAATGAACAAAGTGTAATGAGCTGGGTTTCAGCTACTTAGATATGGGATGTCTGTAACCTCCAGATAAATTACACAGGACCCTTCCCACACGCAGAGAAGGTCCTTGTCTGAAAACTGTATAGTGGATACCTATGGTCTCACAAATGAGAGAGAATTCAACCAAATAGACACAGGAGACCAAAGTCAAGATAAAGATTTGTACTTTATTTTAATTTTACATCAATATGTATGTGGAAAATCCAAAATAACAAAACCTGGTGATGAAGTGTACAACCCCAAGGGGGACACAAAAGAAGTCTGGGGCACAGGCAGCAAAACATCACATATAAACCTATGAAGTAGCAGCACTGTGTGGCTATGCCATTATGTACATGGGAGCTGTAAAATATGCAGGCAATAAGTTTGTAAATCAGTAAAGTGCATGTGCATATAAGATAGATAGATATGGGTATCTTACCCATGTATGAGGATGATCGTTGCCGGGTTGACAGGGCCACCGGAAAAAACGGCGGTTCGGCTGGCGTGCAGCCTTCGTCCACCCCCGACGAAGGGCTGCACGCCAGCCGAATAAGTCAGCGCGTCGGGGCGCTGTCAACCCAGGCAACGATCAGATCCTCATACTGGGAAGATCACCATATCTCTATTATAGCGCAATGCACTTACTGATTTGACAACACTTTATTGACGCATATTTACAGCTCCATGTACATATGGCATAGGCCACAGTTGCTGACTCTTCAATAGGCTATTTACTGTGATGGTTTGCTGCCTGGTGCCCCAGTCTTCTTTGTGTCCCCCTTGGGTTGTACCATTCATCACCCAGTGTTGTTATTTGTTTATTTACCATCCCTTCTTGATTTTAAATTAAAATAAAGTACAAATTCTTTATCTTGACACTTTGGTCCTCTGTGCGATTGTGTTGATTCTCGCTTTCCGATTTGTGGAAGCCCAATGGGTATCCATTTATGTGTTTTTCCATGCAGCCATATGGTACTCGAACTGTGTAGGAGAAGATTTAACTCTAACTAATTCCACTTTAGAATAAAAAAGTACTTCAACCAACGTGTGATTCCATCTCCTCACTCAGCTCGTACTGTTCATAATCAGTCGTGAAAACTGTAATAGGTAGTATGTAGTAGAAATTCCATAAGGTGGAACCCGCTACTTTGAAGTGTGTTGAATATTAACCCATCATTATATTATAACACCACGGGGACCATTTGTATAATATTTAAAGAAACCTTCTCCATACAATCCATGAAGATAACCAGGGACAACTTGCTATAGCCAGGAGAACGTTATTTGTTAATCTTAAATTTTGTTATCATGCCACTCCTTCCTTCTAAATCAACTTCTTAAATAATTGCTTATGAGCCCTGAGGGAGCTACACGCTTGCCCTTTGTGATGTTGACAGAATGTTAAAGTCTTCACACCCCCCCCCCCCCCATCCTCTGCTTCCTGAGGGAGCAGAAGGCAAGGGTGATCTGTCTTGTAAGCAATGGTAACTAATATAAGAAGATCCACAGTCACGTGCTTGATCTATGAGTAAGGCCCTAGTTTTTTATCATGTGATTTTTGAATGGTAATTCCTTTAACCTTTATATTTTGAGGTTTCAAGTTAATACATTAAGATCATTGCCCAGGAGGCTACAGTCCTCCATGGTCACTGATGGATGTAGTAGCCAGTATCTACAACATGATAGACTGATTCATTCATTCAAATGGCTTTCCTAGGAATACTGTAACAGTATATAGACATCCCGAAACAGGGTTGCATTACTACTATTGATGACTATTGATTACCAATCCATTTGATATGTCGGACATCTCTATAAGAGTCATGGGGTTCTATGCTTGGGATGCATAAACCAGTCTGCTCCTGTTAGAATGTTTCTTTCTATGTCATTCTTCTTTCCTATGGTACGATTAGATTGCGGGTAGCCCTACAAAAGTTTGATCATCTTTGGTTGTATATATTCACATGTGGGTTAATCTACATGTCAGTTCCTTTAAGCTATTAATCTGTGGATCAAGGTCAGCTACACAATGGATATTCCTGGGAAATATCTATGTTAAGGTGCCCATACACAGCCAACAATCTAATGGTACAGCTGGCCATACACATAAATATATGGTGACTGACATTCAAAGTGTTCTCAGAAGAAGTAAGCCAAATGAACAAAAATTGAATACATAATCTTTATTTATATAGCGCCTACAGCATTAAGGAGTGCTGCACTAAGCATGAACACATTGGTCCCGTCCCTGGGGCCTCACCTCTAAACAACCCTACCAGTATGTTTTGGAGTGTGGGAGAAACTGTGAGGACCCCAAACACAACACGGAGAAACATACAAACTGCTGTTTGTCAGATGGTTGCACCGGTTGGATTAGAATCCAGGACCCCAGTGCTGGCCAGGCAGAAGTGTACCCACTCAGCACTGCACCGTGTGCCCCATATAATGAATACAACGAACTGCTGAAAGAAGCTCTCCAGGAAGATGCCAAATGGAATGATAATGAAGTTTATAATAATAGATAATCTTTTCTTACCGCACTAGCTGCTGAAGAGAAGACACATGTAGAGTCCAAACATGAATCATGTATGGTGTTCCTCTACAATATCTGTTAACTAACAGGTTAAAAAACCGATCTGGATTACACAGATATGCAGTGCTAGAGTGACATCTAGTGACATATATACACTTCGTTAATAAAACCTGAAACTTCTACTTTCAGGATTGAAAGGTTTTTATATTTTGAATTCCAATTCCCATTTCTTATCTTTGAAGCATTTTTTGAAAGTAAACGTTGTAATATAAATCATTAGCAAGGAAATTTCTCTGTGCATTGTTTCTGCTTTGTCATTTCTCCTTATTTGTAGTGAACTGGTTATCCGAAAGCCTGTCCAATTCTGACAAGATAAGTGGAATCTAAAACCAGAATGAGGATTGTAGCCAAGCCAGACGTACATGAAGGGTGTCTTGTTAGCTTCTTTAACCCTGTGGGCGACTGGCCCAGGGGGCACACACCAGTATGTAAGTGTTCTGTTTAACAATCCTTCATCCTGGTGGTAGATTCCCGTTAACACTTTGCATAACTGGAGAATGTTTAAGACTTAAAAAATCTCTCTCGCAACACCCTTAAATGTTTGCCCATAAAGGGGTTTTGCCCATTGAAACAATTTTTCCAATTTCAATCCCCCCCTTACTTACAATTTTCGTTTTATTACTGTTTTGGCCTCATCACTCAGTGATGGTCCAGTGAAGATTCCCAGGGTGTGGGCTGGGGACTTTTCTTTAAAAGGGCAGACACTTTCTATTTCCTCTAATTCTTTGTTTTTTGCTGCAATGTGGTTGATTATAAGGTAAAAGTTTATATTCACACTTCATGTAGCTGATTCTAATATCACTTTCATTTAATTCTTGACAACATAGATGAGACCAGAGTGATGGAAATCCATGAGATTACATATTACACATGACATTTCAGCTATTCTCATCACCAGCCATAACATTCACGTTTCTATATGCTTGCGTCCCGGGATTCCCCTCCCCTGACTAAATCTATCGCTGTAGCTTGCGACTTTTACCCTCCTCACAAGGCTGCTGTTGTTTGCTGATAGGAAGTCAGTGGGTGTCTATGTGAGCTCATCTGGAAAGGGGGGTGGGGGTAGAGGCAGAGGCATCTCAATGCGCATCCAGACAGAAGAACATAATTCTGCCGACCCTAACCAGAAGATCCAAGGGCAACTAAATTGTGTACACCTGGATTGATAAGACAGTTGGAATTAAGTATCTGTGAAATGCTGCTGCTTTTTTGTAAACATATCCCTGCAGTAATGTAAGAAAATTGTCTGTCGTGAGAATACCCCTTTAGATAATGACAATGACATAGCTCTAAAGGACGCACAGGTATCTAGTATATATAGAATCAAATGCTGGCCCACATACATATTATAATTTTAAGATATCATGAATGAACCTTCTGTCTGTTCCTAACTGGTTGCAGAAAACTAGTGACAAAATAAATGAAATATTATATGATTTATTTATCTAAGTGCTGATTAAAACAATAAAGATTAGCCATGTGGTTGCCCAAGATCCTGGCCTACCGGTTGACTTACCCAACCAGGGATGAATTCTGATGCAGCACGAAGAAATCAGTCCTCAAGTACACAGCAGGGAGTACGATTTCCAAATGGTCTAGCAGCCAGGCCAGGAGAGGGAAGTAGGCGAGGTAGGTGATGGCGGACTAGGGTGCGGTCCACTTCCTTCTTACCCCTGGGTGCTGTCCCAGCCCCAATAGCAACAAGCACTGTGGTGCTGCCTACGCCTTAGTGGACAAAGACACCAACGATCACATCATTGCCGCAGGCAATGGCGGACTGGGTTCATACGATAGGAGAAAAAGGTCCACGGTGCCCAGTGCAAATGTCTTGCAAGGATCGAATGGGAGATTTACCAGGGAGAGCACGGTAGGTTTGTGTTAGTTTTTTTCTTTTGCTTGCGCATAAATAATGGGGGTTGCTTGAATGAATGGCTATCTCCAGGGAGTAGTACGTGGGCCCAGCTATCTACAGGGGGCCAATGTCCTGAGACTGAGCTATCTATAGCAGCTGACTGTGAACAATGGGGGCTAGATGTAAGAACTGTACAGCATCATTGTAAGGCATAGAAGTGTACTGCACTGGCTCTCAGAGACCGCTGCAATTAGTGTAGCAAATAAAGAAGGGGAAAAACGGTTAAGTTAATAACATCCTCAGCTCGTGAACTCAGTTACTATATTCACGTGATAAACCCTTTCAAAAGAGATGATCCATGATTTTTGAACAGTAAATATGATTTAGTTAATATTTGTATTTAACAGAATGAAACAAATTGTTATTAGCTTGATGTGGCAGTTCTCGGGGAGCATACTATACCCTAACCACTCACATGGACATGTTGAACTACGTCAGTGCTCCTGGTTACAATTTGGTGATAAAAACAATGTCCAAACAGCTGTGGTCCAAAAGGTCGGGGGACCCGTCTATTACAGAAAACAGGAGAACCTTTAAAGTCCTTATTACATAAGTTTTCCAATATAAATGTTATACAAGCCCTTCATATCACAAGAATTGTCTTTAAACATTGGTTCCCTGGAAGGCAGGCCATGCTGACTGGCTCGTTCCAGTCCGGCTGTCAACGTTATGATCTGAAATCCTTGTGTACATATTTTAAATAACCAGAGAAACACCCAGAAGTTCAAGCTGCTCTCGATGGAGCAACACAAATATGTTCTGCTTAAGTGGAAAACTCTGATGTAATCTTATTAAGTGAATTTTTCCATATTGACGTGATGCACGTATAATAACGTTGTGTTTGCATTTTTTCAGAAGCACTAAATACATGATCTCTATACACAATGTTCTGGTAATCTGGCGCTTTTAATTATTATGTTTTGCTGTGAACATGAAATAGAAATTTGCTGCAACATTTTATACCCTTTCATTCATAATCTTTTTCATATGAATGGCAAAGCTCTGGTTTACATCAAGGATATAAGAAATGCATTAGGAATTATTCTTCACTATTAGATTTTATTTCTTACAAACTATGAGGATTCTAAGAATAAGATACCGTTCTGTTGATACCCTCAGAATATATTTATGAAACAGCTCGATATTCATCATAGTGGGGAGTCACACTACATGACAGTGTACTAAGCGGCATTGCAAGATCACATTGCAATTAGATTACACGGTAATTAAGATAATCTAGTGTTTTATAATAGGACCATTCGTCCTATAAAACTTTGGAAGCAAAGGGGAATATTATAACTCTGTGTAATAAGAATGGAAGATATCAATGTATGCTGATTTTGGTAAGTGGCCAGGTTATAGCAAAAAAAAAATGTGCTCAGTCAACTATGGATACTAACCACTCTATGCCAATACATGAGAAAAATGCCACTTTCATACAAGGCGCTTCAATACATTCTGATGGCACATTATTTCCGCAGAGGCCTGCAGATGGATCCCGACTAAGAATATCCGCAGTTCTTCAGTGGCAACGCCCAGGGGTCTGCGTGCTATCCAAAAGATTCCTGGGCATTTGCCAATATATAGGCAATCATTACAATTTTTCATCCCTGGTAGCTCTACAGTTGAGTGGCGCCTAATCAAAGAATACTGGGGACAATTTCGCGTCTTGATGGCTCCATACAGCGAGGGAAGGACCTGCATGCAAAAAGAACCCCGAAACTAACTATAATTTCATACATAAAACTGCCATTAGAGAGGCATTAATCTATCCCCTTCATTGTTTCTCAACATGCCTGTAAACCTAAGAAATGAAGAGGTCCAGTAAAGCTGTATGCAAATGACCTGTTGGAAATCTCCAATGTGACACATTGCATATTCAAGCTGTCCACCTATTCTCATTAGTGGGAGGACACAGCCACCCCACGAAGTGCTTGACTGGACACTGATAATGAGTGAGAGCTGTATATGATGTGCTTTGCGGTGGCTCGGTGGCACGCCCCCTGCAGCCTGTGTATGTGCAGGGTGTGCTGTATCAGGCAGAGATAACGCAGCTCACCAGGCAGCCAGGTTACAGCAAATTGTCCGATTCGGGTAGCTGATGTCTGTGTCTCTCAACTGTATACTAGGCGGGGATGCAGCATGTCAGCAGATGCCGGCCACACCCCCAACTAGCCATGTTACCAATCATTACACAGACGTGAGCAGGGGGGGAAGGGAGGGTAACAGGGTGTGACCATAACTGCTCACTGAACCATGTGACCAGCCTATACATGATAAAGAATAGATGATTTTAATAATTGATTAATGTAGGAAAAAACGACTAGATGTAAGGCTGGAGATGGGATCCTATGTGAGCTGATCCAACAAGAGTAAAGGTGACAGGACAAGTGGCGAGACATGACAGGTGTTCCATTAAAGACTGTTTCTCCTGCATCTGTATCTTACCAGACCTGATACGGAAAAAGCCAATTTTTTCGGGAGTCGATACCTCTGTCCGTAAGGAGCGGGAGCAGGTTCTACCCAGAAGGGGGCCTAGGGACGAACTCTATCCTGTGGCTTCTCATCAAACTTTTTCTCCGCAGAGCGGAAAGATATTCTATTGGGGTCGGAAGCTTTGGCTATCAAGCTTGCCCTTAGAGGAGGAATGGCGTTCAGCTGTGGAGGGCGCAAGCTCAGATCCAAATGTCAGCATTTTCACGGACCACCAGAACCTACACAGAAACCTACAGAACCAGCTAACAGCGTTTGGTTGACCCACGGTCAAGCCCGGTGGTCCTCTTTTTCCCGTGTTGACTTCCAAATCAATTTTCAGCCATGCTCCGAAAAAAAACATCGAGACTGACGCCCGTCCACGGGTTCCGATGGGTTATGGGGGAGCGACTATGCTCGAGGAACATCATGTCGTCAGAGAGGTTGCGGCTGGTCAAGTCAACGATTGGACCTTCGGCCAATTACCTTCCCGGCAAGATTTATGTACGACTGGGCTTTTCGTAAGAGATTCCTGACCATGGGGAACATTCTTCGAGTTGGCTGGCGACCCTGGGTACAGCCTCTGTGGCCCTGATTGCTTTTCATGGGCCGGGCCTTATATGGTCCTGCATTATGGTCAAGGAGTGTTCGGATTTTGGCGGGTCTTTTTGGCCTCTTTGTTGCTCGCTCAATAAGCCTCACGAACAAAAACAGCTGGTCTCTATGTTGCTGTTACCCGTGCCTACTGCCCGTGCTTCACATGGGCTAGGATCTTCTATACTGATCTTGCACGCCATCATCTGGCAATATCGTTATATGGGGGTGTAACAGACCCGCTTTGCTAAGACGTCCATTTTGTTCCCTCTGCAGGTTGTGCCTTCAGCCCCACATTACTTGCCAGGTCTACTTCTTCCGCTGTCTACCGGACTTACATGCCTACCCTGGCACAGTGTTTCTGATCGGGTGTTCAGTTCAGTGTCCAGTCGTGAAATTGGACTTTCCTCTGCTAGGAATCCTCAGTCCAAAGGCCACAAGGGCCGTGGAGAGGGTGATGAATCAGACGTGTGGGGTGTATCTCCCACTGCTATGACCCGCCAGTCAGACGCACTGGGCTTCTCTATCTGGATGCGAGTTCCGACAATTCCACTGGGACGCCATCCTTCTGCTTGCTTCTGCTCCCATCTTTATTAATTAAGCGGAACCTGCATCACCGAGCCTCCTCTTCGCGACCGTGTCTGCAGATATTCCTGCTGTGGAGACTTGGTACAGAATCTCCAAAAAGCCATCTGGGAACAAGTCCGTACCATCATTGACTCCAAACCGCTGCCAAGATCAGCCGTGCAAGTCGGACAAGAAACGTCGGTTCTTTCCCTTCTTAGCATCCTGGTTACAGGGTTTGGTTATCCTACAAGGTATGTCCGACTGAAGATCCTGGACTACAACATGGGTACCACGGTTCTTGGTGTCCATTGAAATCCTCAGTCGATCAACCCCGGGGCTAGCAAATGGCGGCTGCTCCTTCCAGGTTCCCTCCTCCAGCCAGTCATCTTAAAACCACTTATGCAGACAAGGTCCTCTCCTCAACCAAAGAGGACTGCTACTGATTCTTAGGTTGGTGAGGGAAGATCTGGATACTAAGAAAGTGAGAGGTAGGCGTGTTGTCTGGTAGACTTAAAGGATTTTGGTCATGACGGGGAGAGATCTGGAGCCCAGAGGATAACATCGTGGACAAGAGGACTCTGACTCCAATGTTTTCTCAGGCCCAATGAAAGAGCGAGGGAGCCGAAGGGGGGTACAGTAAGGTTCAGTGCTCCGCGATCCCTGTCTTCGGTCGTGGGCGCATCCATGCTCCCCAGTGTGGTCCCCGCTGCAGACGGTATAATCACCTCTCTGGCTCAACTGCTCTTCCCCGGACTGCGTGCGCGCCGTCCCTGCCTCTTAGGGCATAGCGCAGAGGCTCCTAACAACAAAGTAAGGGCAGCGCACCGCTCATTGGGATCCTGTAGTCCCCCGCCGGATTTTGTGCCCTCATAGCCTAGAGAGAAGCGTTCCAAAGAGTATTCTGCGTTACTGTGTATTCTGCGTTCCTGTGTGTCCCCGCTCCTGGTCCTTGTGGTCGTGTTACCAAGTTCCTCTGTGTTGCGTGTTCCGGTGCCTGGACCTCTCTGTTGTGACCCCGGACTTGGCACCTTGACGTGCATCTCTGCACGTCTGCCCCTGACCTGGTGACTGGACCTGACTACGAGATGATCACCGATAAGGTACCTCGACCAGGCTTGGCCACCGCAGGGCTAGTTGCACCATGGGAAACGACATAGTGGTATCCTGCCGCAGCAAGTCCACCCGCTTATGCGGCGGGCCTCTGTGAAGAACCAGTGCCGCTTTAGACTCATATTCCACGGTGTGACTAGTTCCTCTCCCGCGGTGGTCGCAGCGGATCACAGGATCCTAACAAAAACCCTGGCCATTTTTAGACGGACTGCTTAAAACGACCGAAAAACAGGTTCAAACGCCACATGTGACCGCAGCTTACGTCAAAACTTTTACCATTTCCCTTATCCACCTCCCCACAACAGTTCCTTTGAGGATGATGCCAAACATGACGTTTTGGGTGTTTTTAAGATGCGTTTCAGTCCAATTAAAAAAGCATCGTTTTGAACCGTTTACGATGCGTTTGGCTCTGCTTACAACCGTGTTTATCATTAGAAATACTGGGGAAAAATGGACAGAAGCGGTCAAAAAGAACGTTTTTTTTAACTGGGACGAAAGCTGATCCAAATGTAAAAACGCACTATTAAAAAACTCATCGTGTGCACACCCGATGTGTTCTTTATCTAGTGCACACAGACTTACGCAGCGCTGCACAGTAGTGCCCAATCAGTCCCTGTCATGCATAGGGGCGCACAATCTAATAACCTAGCAGTTATGTTTTGGAGTCTGATGGGAGGATGAAACTGGAATGCACCGGAGCGAAACCCGCGCAATCACCAGAGGGCAATCCCCAAGAAAACCAGCAAAACAGTGCCGAGAAGTGCGATCCGCAACACCTTAGTGTCAATGAGTCCCTAGCCTTTCAACAGTAGCAGAAAAGTGAAGGAAACAAGCCCCTCCAGGTTCACAACTCCAAGGATCATATTAGAACCCCTGGCTAGTTTTGACCATTATTTTATATTGATGCATGGAGTCCAAGGGGGGGTGTCTAGATGAATTAAGGCTTGGGGATCAGGGTGAAAAGTATTTGAGTCCATATCACCCTGTAACCAGTAAACAAAATGTTGGACGTGGTTAATTATAAATACTATAACCACAACAGAGATTTGTAAAATTAGTACAAGGATTGCCCTTCTGGGTTGGCAAACATC
The DNA here is from genome assembly GCA_019512145.1 of Engystomops pustulosus. Classification (NCBI taxonomy): domain Eukaryota; kingdom Metazoa; phylum Chordata; class Amphibia; order Anura; family Leptodactylidae; genus Engystomops; species Engystomops pustulosus. Next base: position 96,447,508 of record CM033643.1, read on the forward strand.
AGCCGGACCTCCCGAATGACCTCGAACCAGACTTGGCCCTAGGAGACATGATGCCGGCGCAGAGATGTAAGATGATTGGGATGAAATATGGTGACCTGTATTCCAGAGTTGTGTCGCTCCAACAAAACATCCAGTCCTAAAGTGGTACCAAAGATAAGAGGTGATAGTAAGTATCCACTCTCTAACTCGACAACAGAAGAGTAGACATCATGAGGGGATCAGGTTGTTAGGGAACCGAAGGTTCAGAACATGTATTACAACTGCTGTGCATACTAACTAAATACCCCCGAGTACGTCAAGACTCTCCAAAATGTTAATGCCAAACGCCTGTGTCATGAAGACTACTCCCAAATGATGCGGCATTGTTGAGAGACTCTCCAGCTGATGGGTGACACGACTTTCCAAAGATGGCCTTTCAATACTCCCAAAAATGGCCGCCAGTGTCCAAAAGACATACGTCCTAAAGTAGGCGCCTGTGTCTGAATACTCGCCAAAGATGGCTTTGTGTTGAGACTACCTAAAGATGGCCGCTGTGTATGAAGACTACTCCCCCAAATGCGCCTGTGTCTGAAGACGATTCCCAACAAAGCATTGGCCCTTGGTCCAAAGACTTCCCGATAAAGATGGCGCCTGGATGCTATGGCAAAAGACACTATCCAAAAGATGCGCCTGTCGGCATATTCAAGCTGGGATGTCCTGAAGACTACTTCCCAAAGATGGCGGCCTGTGTCTAAGACTACCAGGATACCGCCGATGAAGAATCAGAGGGCCTGGTGTTGAGACTCCTCGACGAATGGGGCCTGTGTGTAAAGACTACCTCCCAAGATGGGCCTGTGTCTGAAGAACTCCCCAAAGATGGAGTTTGTGTCTGAGAGACTATCCCAAAGATGCCATTCTGTTGTCTGAAGATTACTCCCAAAGAGGCTTCTGTGTCTGATAGACTACTCCGATAAGATGGGCCTTGTATGAAGACTAATCCCAAAGATGGCCATCTGTGTCTGAAGCTACACTCCCCAAGATGGCGCCTGTGTCTAAGCACATTGACTCCTAAAGATGTGTGTTAGCACCTGAGATAAGACTCGGAATGTGACCACCCTGAGCCTTGGTTATTTCGGATCTTCCTGACCATTGAAGATGCACAAATAACAATCTGGCACAACCCTCTTCTGTTTTATATGAGTTTGTTGTACTCCTTGATAAAGGCGACCGAAGAGGGGAATTTCTACCGGTATAATACTTACTGTCTGGTGTAGATTTCCTTTATGCAATGTATTGTTGTATGATAATCAATTGTGGAAGAGGGAAGCAACAATCTCATATGAAAAAGGTGTTTCCTCTCAGGCAGCATTTCAAACTGTGACGAAACTACGGCAGGTCCTTATGCTCGGGGTGGGAGGGGGTCATCAGCTCACAAAATTTTTTTTTAAGATTTGAACGGATTTCCCGCTATCCCGACCCCACCCGTCACCTTAGTAGGCAAATAAGCCCTGCTGGTGATGTCATCACTTGCGCCAGTTGGCAGCTTTACACAGGATATTTATGCAACATTATTTATCATAGTATCACTGTGTCTGGTTGAATGTGAGAAGTGCTGTGACCCAAAATGTAGTTACCAACAGCCAAAACGCAACAGCCGACTCATAGTGTTAACGCCTACAAATGTGTTTTATTGTGATAAGGGAACTGAGTTCCATGTTATATATTTCATCTATCGTCCAATTGTGCCCCCAGGATTGAGTCCTCTTGCTGAGGGGTTACATAGATGAATCCCCTTTTTGCTGTTGGACATCGGAAACACAGGCGCCAGTTCTCCTGACGTTTGTTCTTTTTTTAGCATAAAAGGCGAAGGTATCACTCTCTTTTCAGGCGAAGGATTTGGACGTCACTTGACACATTGAATTCAGGACTGTTACGGATACACCGGGCCAGCTCAGCCATCCCTTCTGCCGCCGTAGTAGTTAAATAATTTTAGTAACAGGAATTATAGAACTTCGAGCTTACAACTGCGACTTGGGGATGGAGAGGAGAGTTAGGCACCGAGGAGGCGGGTGGCGCAGTTTAAAAACAACCAAGGTAGAAGAAGAAATTCAGTTCACTCGTATCGTAAATGCAAATGCCGGTGGCAAGATAATTGGGCATTGATTTAGAGTGCTGAAATTCTCACAATCAAAGCCCGGTCAACGTACGCTAGGCGTCGTTCAACGCAACGCTAGCCCGGAAGGGGTCAAGCGTCCTGTGTCCCGCAAACGCAATGCTTTTCAGAGAAAATGAAATTGCGATGAACGGCTTATCAATGGCTATGCGTTCCCTGGAAACGCTATGTGTGTTGGCGTCGAGCCATCGCGACACCACTGGGCTAAGGCAGCAGCAGTTATGTAACGGACGGCCTAGCCGTAGTGTGAACTGCGGCCCTGAATCGAGGAAGGACTAAAGGTGGTCTGTCTGGTATGTTTTGTTGAGCGGTCAGCCCTGTACTGATAGTCCAGGGAAGATGTGCCAGCTTGACCCCCGCATAGGTGGTGGTTTGCTTTATGGCCAACAACATAATCGCTACAATGTGGTCGTGCCAAAGACAAGGACATGTTCTGTTATGAGCAGACCCTGGGTCACCTTGTCAGCAACTGCATCCAAACGTTAAGCTCTCTATAAGAGCGATAAGTGTTAGAGGTACAGCTGCAGAAGGGGTTATCACACCGTAATCGGTATGTAGCCGCATGAGGCAGCCAAAGTGACATGAAAGCCATTTAGCGAATGGCGGTGTAGGGCCTTGGTTGTAATATAAAGTTGTCAGGTTGGAGGTTGAGAGAAGGAAAAACGATCTCCCCCAAGTGTATATGAAAAGATGTTGAGAGCGAAGTGCAGCCGTGAATCTTACCTGATTTGTGATGTGCTGGCTGAAGCAAGTGCCTTTCACCGAGACGAGTGTTGGATCCTCCGTTTTCCAGCAGGAACGCGATAGGGAGCAGTGATGGGTGGACCACGCATCAATGGCGGGCTAGCCGCACTGAGCAGGAGCTGGGGGAGGTGGTGATGCTGGTCCGATGGGTAGTTACGTTACAGACAGACAGTGTGACGAAGAGACTGTGGTCACTCGTGCTGCTTAACCCTTTCTGTATTGCAGGTGCCATGGAGATCACAAACTGAAACACCCTAATTTTATTGGCACCACAGCAGCACAGGAAGAATCTGAAAGAACCTGCAGGGACACAAGACCAGGGGAATGGGGGTGAAAATATGTGAAGAATTGTGCTGTGTACATGATATGGAGACCCATCAACCACAAGGGATTGTAACAATATTACGTGACGTCTCTGTCTCTGTGCTGCTTCTGATGTGCCAGAAAGATAAAAATATCAGATTGGTCACTGCCGGATACAGATAGGGGGAATCTAGTGACCCAGACAACAATACCACCATCATCCCCATCACCTGTAACGTGGCATACAACAATGGCCCAGATGTATCATTAAGTTGACGAAACTGCAGGTAGTGGCATTTGCCACATTATTGAAGAACTGGACTCGGTAAATCTGTGGCACCCTCATGATCAATCCGTCATATAAGTGCAACATTGTGTTTTGGTGGTGCCTAGTTTAGATGGCAAAGTGCGACCCAATTATTCAGCATTTGCAAAAGTAAATGTGGGGCCCAATGCGAATCGGACTGGAACGCCCCTTATGTGAAAGTTTTTGTCGGTGTTGCGCGGACAGACGTGACCGATGACAAACTGGCGCAAACACACGTATAATGTTGCAGGCGAGTTTGCCAGCAAAATACGCCTAAAAAATGGGGGACTTAAACTGGGGCGTGACAGTTTATAACTCATGGGCAATACTTGTCGCCACTAGGCGAGAGTCCCTTGCCTTTACTTTGCTTACTCTGTTACGAGAAGTGATGTAATAATCCCTATGCAGAGAGCGCACCCTAGCCATCTAATAGGTACAGAGAAAGTAAGCGCCTACTCACGTTGCTTCCTGTGCCTGGTCTTGCTTAAAAAAACACTTTGGTGTCCACACCTGCGTCTGGCCTAAAGGAAAATTAAGTAGATAAATCATCGCATGTGACGAGTGAACTAAGGCCTAATAAAATAGTTAAAAATTGAGATGGTACCTAGGAGTCATGTCCTGTTGGAGAAAGCAAAAAGGAAACCAGTATCTATCAGGCAAACGTATAATGATTCCCCCAGAACTTGCTTATCTATCAGGAGCTGGTTCCAGTGCGGCGGTCTGACCCGGGCATAGAATGCGCTACTGTTCTGACCCTAGCCATGTTTTTACCTGTTCATGTGCACAGCCCATTGCAGTAGGACCAGCACATCTCATGCCAACTGGAGTCGCAAGTGGAGAGTCTCCGCAACTGTGCCGGAAAATTATGACTAAGTCAAGGCTTGTACGCCTATTTTCAGACACAAGCTGTGAGAAATCCCCACCTTAGTCCTCTTACAGCACATATACTGGTAGACAGGTCGTGTGTCGGCCTTGTACCTCTTCTTCCTCCATTACTTCCTCAGGTTCCTCTTCCTCCTCGTATGAGACAAAGAACATATAATGACGTTCTTATTACATCAAGTATAAATCTAGTTCATAGTGTCTGAATGGGGTAGGGTCATGTGAAATGAAGTTTGTGACCCCCGCCCCTGTTCTCCAGCAGTGTACCTGTATCCTCACCCGGGGTATAGACTACATGGTATCCAGGGTATAAAATGGAAACAATCTTCCTGCTCCTTCCTATAAAATAAAAAACACATCACTGGTTACTGGTGATGCCAAAGCCACACCAACCAAAAACAGCATCTATACACCTCCTGTGACTCCAATAAGAATACTTAAGAAAACTAATACAGAATGGCCCCTTGTATTTGGAGTCTCATAAAAAAGAAAAAAGTATCAGGTAATTACCGTTTCGGGGGCTTTCGATTTATCAACTCGCAGCCACACTGTTTGGGGAATGTGATAAGATACATGATATACACATATATACAGGACAAGAATATCTCATGCAAAGACACGATATGAAGAATTAATCCAGGCACCATATGTACTATAGCCGGTCCCTCTTCGCATTCCCACAGGGGGAGTATTAGTGGTGCGGATGTATAGTGATTCTGATAAATCTACCCCAATTTAATTGTATCTTATTATAGAACTGTGATATACTACTCCCAATTGTCTCCTATCCTTGTCCTCATTCTCCTCTTCTTTCTCACTCTTATCCCAGATGTTTCCATTCTGGTTGACTCCTTCACTCCACATTTGATGTTCATCCTCTCCACCATCTCCTTCAATTCCTCCTTCAACAGATCCAACTCACTTGATGTTTAATCTCTTCCACAAATGTCTCCTCCACCTCTCCGTGTTCTCTTCTCCTCCATCTTCCACCACTGTCCTCCATTCACTCATCCCTGCTGTGTATTAATGGCTCCACCACGTCCCTCCACCTCTCCGATGTTCATCTTCTGCTTTATCGGCATCAACACTCCTTCACTAAAGCCTTCAGCGCCGCCAACTCCTAGTGATGGTTCCTCTCCTCATATCTTACTTCAACCAAGTCCCCATCTCCTCACCACCGTCTCCTCCACCTCTCCGATGTTTTCCTCCTCTCGCCATCTCCCACAACTCCTCCCCAACTCATCCAACTCCTGATGTTAAACTCCTCCACCAAAGTCTCTCCATCACCTCGTCGTCCTCCATTCTATAAATAAATAAGACATAAGTTCATGGACACGATCATCTTACAGGCATTGGGGACATAAGGAATAAAAGTAAAATATTACCAAGTCATAATAACTTGTACCGGAACACAACCCAAGGCTACATTTACATGAAAATATACCCCCTGGCCGTAGCATAGTCAGGACGCACTGCCGAGGAGCAGGGATGACCCCTCCCTCTCCATAAAAAAATAATGCAGCCACGGGACGTAAATACGGTCGAAGATAGAGTGTATTCGTATCTTTTTGTGGGTATGGAACGGTACATTGAGCACATGTTGTGTTCACGGCCGGGACATTCCGTGAGTGTGAAGTAGCCTTATCCCAGAGATCTACCATATCAGACAGCACTGTATACAGTGCACTGCCCCAGTGGTGGCTGCAGGAAAACACTTTAACATATGATATAAAACAGACCAAGGACTGTCCCATAGACCCCAGAGCAGTGACATCATACCCCACTCTAATAGTAGGTACACCACAACCCGCTACCAGTCACATTGAGCCCATCTACATAGGATCTCACCTCATAAGGAACGTTTATCACAACTATTATAGGAGATGGACTTAGCGACAAATCGCTCAAAAATCACCAACCAGCACCAAACTCTGTACAGGATGAGAAGTGAAGAAGTGGCCATTACTGAAGCAGAGGGGACATAGAGGGGGAATTAAAAGAACGAGAATGAGACACAAAAAGAGCTGAGGACACAGCGGACTTACCTCAAACACCTACAAAAACCTCAGCGGTGTGAAAGTTCCGCAGCTTTTATATCCCGGGTGATGTTCATAATGTAGAGGGAGGGAGCCAACAGAACATTCCGTGACATCACAAGCAGCAGCAGATTGCTGGGTCCTGATTGGTTAATGCAGGCATTCATATGCGTGATGGCAATAATATGTGGGGGAGGAGCCAAACATACCACACCAAATCAATCCCTTATAGACTAAATTGATACAATCTATTATTGATATACAAGTGTATTTGTAGTCTTATAATCTCTGGATCTGGGGGGTTTTACTGGCCTCTGTAGGATCAGGGCGTGTTAGGGTTGTGCTGTCCTAAGCACTTAGACTTACGCCCCCTATAGGAGCTGTCAAGCTAGTGCCTCTGCCCATAACCCCCAGCATGTTACTGGAAGAGATCAGCGCTGGACCCAGGGGGGAGTCTTCAATGATCACATGCTAGCATTAGGTTAAAAAAGATTCAGGACAGCGTTCCACACAGGGCGTTTGATTTTGTTTAGAAATACATTGGGAAAAATTCTTCATCACATGTAGTGGACTGTATTAGTGAACGAAAGGCCGTTGCTGGACATGTATAGTGAGGGGAGGCCGCAGATGCTGGACATGGTTGTTAGTGAGGGGAGGCCAATGCTGGACATGTTTGTGAGGGTAGGCGCGATGTGGACGTGTTGTGGTGATGGAGGTCGCTGCAGGACATGTTATTAGTGAGGGGGAGGCCACTGCACTGGACATGTTATTAGTGAGGGGAGGCCATGCTGGACATGTATAGTGGCGGATGGTCGCTGACTGGACGTGTTGTGGTGAGTGGAGGTTCGAGCTGGATATGTATTAGTGAGGGGAGGCCAATGCTGGAGCCACGTATGTTAGCTGTAGAGGGATGGTCTGTATGGGACCCAAGTGAAGATGTTAGATTCGGGCGGAGGCCATGCTGGAAGTTGTCGAATAGTGAAAGGCGGGGGGCGCCTAGGAAATGTAGTAGTGAGGGGAGGCCCGACGGAGAAATGTTCTAGGAGGGGACCGGGACACGTGCTGTAGGTGGGGAGGTCGCTGCTGAACTGTTGTTAGTGATGGGGAGGCCAAATGTGGAATGTTGTTGGAGGGGGCCAATGCATGGACACGTTGTTAGTGAGGGGCGAGGCCAAGCGCCCTCGGTAACGTTGTGTTACGCGTGGGGAAGGTCGACTGTGGACATGTTGTTAGTGAGGGGAGGCCAATGCTGGACACGTTGTTAGTGTGGGGAGGCCAATGCCGGACACGTTGTTAGTGTGGGGAGGTCGCTGCTGGACATGTTATTAGTGAGGGGAGGCCAATGCTGGACACGTTGTTAGTGAGATGTATTACAATGATGTGTTTGCAATTCAAATGCAAAATGCATGAAACGCATCTGTGTTCTGTAAGTATCAACATGTGTTCTGTCTTGTATTATTAATACTGATGACTAGCAATGTCACACACCACTCGCTGCTACTAAGGAAATGTATCTACATGTGATGAAGAATTTTTGTCTAAACAAAATGCAAACGCCTTGTATGAACGCTGCCTGAACCTTTTGTTAAACCTAATGCTAGCAATGGATCATTGAAGACTCCCCAGGTCCAGCGTGAGTCTTCCAGTAACGGTGCTGGGAGGTTATGGGCAGAGCATTATTAAGCTTGACAGATCCATAAGGGGGCCGTAAGTGCTGAGAGTGCACCTTCACTAATAAATGTCCAGCACGCGACCCTCCCTAACATATCACGGGGAGAGTAAGCTATATTTTACCCCAACATTACAGGGAGCTGGCAGATATCGGGGTGCAGGCTATACACATACAGGGGGCTGGATGGCTATATACTTCCAGCGGGGGGCTATCCCTACGGGGTGGGTACTAGGGCTGGCTAAGGCATATACTCCAGGGGATGGCGGCATTACCACTACAAGGGGGCGTGGCGGCTTATGGAATATATATACAGGGGGCTGGACGGACTATAGAATACAGGGAGCTGGCTGGCTATACATTACAGGGGGTGAAAGGCTACATACAGGTGGCTGGCTGGACTGTTATACAAGGGGGCTGGACTTATACTCCAGGGTGGCAGGCTTTATACACTACAGGGGCATGGCTGGCTAATACTACAGGGGGGGCTGTGCAGGCTGCTATACACTACAGGGGGCAGGCAGGCATAAATTACAGGGGCTGGCTGGCTATATACTCCAGGGCCTGGCAGGCTATACACTACAGGGGGCAGGCTGGCTATAGACTACAGGGAGCTGGCTGGCTATACACTACAGGGGGCTGACAGGCTATACATTACAGTGGGCTGGCTGGCTATATACTACAGGGGGCTGGCTGGCTATATACTCCAGGGGCTGGCAGGCTATACACTACAGGGGGCTGGCTGGCTATATACTACAGGGGGCTGGCAGGCTATACACTACAGGGGGCAGGCAGGCTATACATTACAGTGGGCTGGCTGGCTATATACTACAGGGGGCTGGCAGGCTATACACTACAGGGGGCAGGCAAGCTATACACTACAGGGGGCAGGCAGGCTATATACTACAGTGGGCTGGCTGGTTATATACTACAGGGGGCTGGCAGGCTATACACTACAGGGGGCAGGCAGGCTATACATTACAGGGGGCTGGCTGGCTATATACTACAGGGGCTGGCAGGCTATACACTACAGGGGGCAGGCAAGCTATACACTACAGGGGGCAGGTAGGCTATACATTACAGTGGGCTGGCTGCCTATATACTACAGGGGCTGGCAGGCTATATACTACAGGGGGCTGTGACCAATGCATTTCCCACCCTCGGCTTATACTCGAGTCAATAGGTTTTCCCAGTTTTTGGTGGTAAAACTAAGTACCTCGGCTTATACGGTAACTAGCATGCGCGTGGCCTATGTAGAACCTATTACAGGAACAAAAATTAACAAACTACAAAACTAGTTCTACCAGAAATGAAGTGTCTTGTATTAGGATTTTGCCTCCTATATTAAGATGTTTCCCTTTGAAAATATTGTTTAAAAAAAATGACAATTACCACATCTATAGTTACTTTGTGGAACAGCTCTAAGAAGCCAATTTTTTCAGGGGAACAGGACCTATTTAGAGGAATTTTTCCTTAGTGCTGTTTGGCTTCCCTACTGTGGGTGGCTGAAGTTTTAGTGTATCCAGATGGGGTGCTGGGTGAAGGGCACTTATGTGCCTAAAGTTTGGATAAAGTGTGTTGAGATGAGGTTCTTACTTGTGTGTTTTCTGTTTTCGGTGGTCAGACCCACTGGAACGTATTTCTCCAAATCAGCTCCGCCAAACCATCCTGCTCCACCATTACTTTAGTGACATTAACCCTAAATGTTAAAAAAATCTAGGACCCATCGCCCACCCACCTCGCAAATACAATGCTATGAATATAGATGGATGGGCGTGGCCGACCGAAAGCTGAATACAGTGCGGCTTCCATGCCCATGTTTGTTTACAAGGGGCACGGACCAGAGCAATAGTACCGCGGGACACCCGGACCGCGCCAGGAGGTAAGTCCTATTTTATTTTTTTAAGCAGCCTCATCCCGGCCACATTTGTTTTTTTAATAAAGTCTCAGACATCCCCTTTAATTCAAAGTTAAAGGAAATGTACCATCAGGATCATGGATTATAAACCAAATACACTAACATGTTGGCATGTGCCCCTTTAACTTCTTATGCCCTCGATTTTTAAGATAATATGCTTTATAAGCTATGCAAATGAGCCTGAGGGGCTCCAAGCTCCATTAACGTCTACGGAGCCTGGAGCCTCATAAACTTATTTTGAAGCCTTTTTTCGTAAGAAAAAAAAAAGGCATAAGAAGCTAAAAGAAGATCGGATCCTGACAAAGGGGACACACACTAACATGTAAGTGTAGTCGGTTTATAATCCATAATACTGATGGTAGATGTCCTTTAAAGGGGTTGTCCACTTTCTGCACTAAATGCATATGCTTTTTGTAAGGGAAAAGTTATACAATTTTCCAATATATTTTCTGTATCAATTCCTCACAGTTTTCAAGATCTCTGCTTGCTGTCCTTCAATAGGAAGATTCCAGTTCATAGAAATGTGTCCGTGGTCACGTGACGTCACACAGGTGCACAAGCCGTTGTTATCACACGCCTCTGATTACTCTCTGTGATAATGGCTCGTACACCTGCGTGTCTAATACTTGACCATGGACAGATTTCTATGCACTGGCAGTAAACATAGAAGCTTCTTGTAGAAGGACAGCAAGCAGAGATCTAGAAAACCGCAAGGAATTGACACAGAAAGTAGATTGTTGTAGAAAGGAAGTTAATTTTTTTTAACTTTTCATTAAACAAACTATATCAACTATTTGCTGAAAGGGGACAACCCCTTTAACACTGGTGATCGGTGCTAGGACCAGTTGTGGGGCAGCGAGTGAGCCCTCTCCTTACACCCACAGCCAATGTGTCACGTACACATACATCACACATTGGTAAGGGGTTAAGCCCACTAGCGCCATACACCTATAGTGGCTCTGATTGGTATTGCAGTATAACTTGATTTACACTGTGGCGCAAGTAGATCACATGACCGACAAAGGTCACGTCCTCGCCCTAAAGCCCCAAATCTTTCTGTTATATAATTCCAGTGACTGTGGGCACTGCACCCTCTCAGCACTGAGGAGAATCCCCCATAACGTCGTCTATAGTATAGAGGGCCTGCAGCTTTCTTCCAGAATATTCCCAGCAGTCGCGCCACGTGACGCGCTGACGTCACTGGTTGGCAAAGCGAACGACGGCAGACTCGCTACTCGCACTGATTGCTATTAATCACGCCAGCCACAAGATGGCCGCCGCCCTCCGCGTCACGCAGCGCCGCTCAGCCCCCTCCTCCTTGTGGTTTGTGCGTCGGCTCCGGCAGACGTCAGTTCCTGTAGGAGAGGAGGCCGGAGACGGACGCGGGTGAGAGCGGACAGGTGGGTAATCTATTCGGTGGAGGCCGCGGCGCTCGGTGTCCTGTGGGTGTGAGGTAAAAATCAGGCGGGAAGACGCAGTGTGGTCAGTGAAGTGTGAGGGATGCGGCGGCTCCGGGGGGTGTGGTGAAACCTCCGCAGAGGCCGCGGTGTCTGCCCCAGGAGGACGGACGCATGAGGGGGGGCAAGATGGCGCAGGGTAATGCCAGTCATCACCTCGTGTGTGCTATACAGGGTCACATGTCTCCTGGCAGGCTATATGCACTGGGGCAGGGGCTGGCAGGCTATATGCACGGGGCAGGGGCTGGCTGGCTATATACTGGGGGGCTGTGACCAATGCATTTCCCACCCTCGGCTTATACTCGAGTCAATAGGTTTTCCCAGTATTTTGTGGTAAAATTAGAGGCCTCGGCTTATACTCGGGTCGGCTTATACTCGAGTATATACGGTAATTGGTTTCAGGTTGTGGTATATAGGTGTATAAATGCTGACTATGAGAGAGAGGTCACCATCGTGTATGGTATGGGGGATGCATCTCTCTGTGGACTATTAGTTCCTATATTTAACCCCCCCAAACCTTCCCCGGTGTATCTCTCAATCCTTCTCTATGTTGTTATGTTGTTGCCTACATGGATAAGAGACCTCAGGAGTTCTGGTTCTTTGCTTCACCAAACAAGTGACTGCCTTATCCTGTATTTATAGGCGTCTTCTCTCCATGTCCATCAGTATAATATATCCACTTAACATAGCTGCTATAAGTGGAGTAAATGTAGTAAATAGTCAGGTAATGAGCAGGGTACACATAGTAGTAGGGCAGGTAATGCGCAGGGTACACATAGTAGTAGGCCATGTAATGCGCAGGGTACACATAGTAGTCAGTCAGGTAATGCGCAGGGTACACATAGTAGTCGGCCATGTAATGCGAAGGGTACACATAGTAGTCAGTCAGGTAATGCGCAGGGTACACATAGTAGTCGGCCATGTAATGCGCAGGGTACGCATAGTAGTAGGGCAGGTAATGGCCAGGTTATAAGCGGGGTACATGTAGTAGAAGGCCAGGTTATAAGCGGGGTGCATGTAGTAAAGGCCAGGTTATAAGCGGGGTACATGTAGTAAAGGCCAGGTTATAAGCGGGGTACATGTAGTAGAAGGCCGGGTTATAAGCGGGGTACATGTAGTAGAAGGCCGGGTTATAAGCAGGATACATGTAGTAGAAGGCCAGGTTATAAGCGGGGTACATGTAGTAGAAGGCCAGGTTATAAGCGGGGTACATGTAGTAGAAGGCCAGGTTATAAGCGGGGTACATGTAGTAAAGGCCAGGTTATAAGCGGGGTACATGTAGTAGAAGGACAGGTTATAAGCGGGGTACATGTAGTAAAGGCCAGGTTATAAGCGGGGTACATGTAGTAGAAGGCCAGGTTATAAGCGGGGTACATGTAGTAGAAGGACAGGTTATAAGCGGGGTACATGTAGACAGGTTACACATGGTTCCGCTCTTCTCTAGCCATTACATTGTATCCTATATCTCCTGCTGTATGTATTTCCTGCCTCTGTTGCTGTATGTATTATGTATGTGCCCCCTACCCCTTCTACATGTTGGTGTAATTCATCTCGTTGATGTGTTTTGGCTGCACATCTAGCAGCCCGTTGTGGGGCCTGGTAATGTTCCTGGTGACCCTCCAGACTTGGAGACCTTGCAGCTCCCTCTCCTAGCCCCATACTTCATCCTGACGTTGTAGATGAGGTCGTCACCCTCCAAATATGACTGGAGGTCGCCCTCATGAATCGCTAATCCCCAGCGAGTTTCGGGTGGCATCGCTTTCTCTGTAGGTCACTTTTGCCTTGCAGCTCATCACATCGGAAAATGCAGAGAAGATATAAAGTCTCCATAACGATTCATCGCTTTTTGTACCTTTTATTACTTTGTGATTTGCTTTTTACTCTTTTTCCCCGTTTTTTTGCCAACTCATTTTACAATGCGCATTGAAGAGGAACTGCAGCACGTCATGGCGTACACAAGACATTGGTGAAGAGTAATTACGCCGTCCCTTCGTGTCGTTTTCCAGTTCAATGAGGAGAGGCTTATAACCCTGAGTGAAGCTGCTCCAATAAACAGTACTCCTCGCCGGGCGGCCATTTTTCATGGGGACACACAGCGAGGGAGAGACCATAACTTAGCCTGAAATTGTGAGGACTCCAGGACGTATCAAGTAGAGGCAGGACGATGGCGGAGATCTATGTCCTCCTTCCTCCCGCCGCTGATGACTACATAAAACCAGTTTATGGCCCGGAGAGTTAATTGGATTATGGAGAAGGCCGCTAGATCCATCGCATTGGACTAATCTACGCAGCAAGTTAAACAATAATTTAGCGGCCTCTGTAGATAGAAGCCTCACAAAGTGACAGCCGCGACCCAACGTGACACTTATTAATGGGGATTTAGTGAGTTAGAGGTCAAACTAGGTTTTCCAATCCCTTTTTTTCAAGATAAAAATGAGATGTGAACATATTGCAATGCAGAAACCATTATCTCTTGTGTAAAGAGAACCCTTTACATGTTCCAGCTCCTCAAATCCTTAAAAAAGTAAAATTTCTCTAGCCCTCACAGTTCCTGGGCAATCTTTGAGCACCTATCAAGCTAAGTAGGCTTTCTACTGTCAGGTGGGCAGTATTAGGCTAAAATCCCCCATTTGACTACAGAGAGTCTGTTTATTAGTATATTGGGTGCCAAAACTTATTGTATGCCGAATTTTCGGTCTCTCTCGTTGCCCAGGAATAGTGTGTGCTATATGGTAAATTAAGGTTACACCCAAATCAGCTGAGCCATTTTTCACTACTGCACTTACTAATAACATACAAAAAAATGTTTTACTACATATCTCTCTCTCTCTCCATTAGTCATAAAAAGTCTCTCTAGGGCTAATGGATATCCTATAGCTTTGTCGTTTAACTATAAAATGTCTCAGCTTAACAAAAGTTATTTAGAAACAATGGACATCACTGACAAATACTATATTCAGTAAATTTACTTTGCTTCTGCTACTAAACCATTCTGCCCATAAGGCGCAAACAGTATGGGTGATGTGTCTTATCACAAGGTTAATTAACATTTGGAACAAAATGGAAATAAATAAACAATCATTTTTTTACAACATGTACAAACATTGTATAAACCTTTTATTGAATGTGGATGTTTCACACTGCACAAGTGCCAGGCAGGAGAGGTGTGCCAGTGCCGGAGGGCTTGTAATATAGTTACTTCATGCTTACACAAGCTCTTCCTTCCAAGTCTTTATGTCTTGAAGAGAGGGGTGGGCAAATGCCAAGTGCCTTTCTATTGATATACAGTACATTGAGTACAGTCTTGAGGTGGTTTGGGGGGAAATGTGTAATTTGAACACAAGAAAGGGACAAACGGAAAAGACAAACAGAAGAGAAAGGGAAAAGTAGAAAAGAAAGAGAAGTAGAAAAATTGACAGTCCTATTACCTTGTAGACTAAATAATTGGTAAGTAGTGAATGTATTACCTTCTGCCTCTATGGAAGATAATAGCAGGACAGCACATAGTGCTGTCACTGCAGAGTAGAGCCGAATTTTCATTCCTTTGATTTCTCTGGTTTACACCAACATGTATGGATCTAGAATAAAACAGATCATATGTAAACAGCAAGATGCAAATGATATACAGATAGATAGACAATAGGCTCTAGACAGTAGAAAATGACCATAGTTTGAAGATACTGTGTAAAAATATATTACATAACACTTGGCCAGAAAAAACCTGCAACTAGGAAAGTCATCATTGTTTAAAGATTTTGGCTCCTGGCAAATGTTTTGTATTGCAACATACTGTGAAATAAAAGTACAGATATTAGATATTTGTACACAGATCTGCCAATGTTGGTAGCCTTTGTTGACTGGCTACAGACAATGAATACTAAGTGTATGCTAATGAATTCTAATTGTAACCTGTACTGTTAATAGTATTAGGACAACATGCCTGACCTTTATATCTGATATCAGCATATATCTGAGAATTTTGCATAACATTTTGTATTAAATTAAGTAATTTAAAAGCCAGTTGTATGGCACTGCCAGGGTTCATGGACAGGGTTCAGAGGGCATGGACCCCACAGTTCACCACATAAAGCTCTTACTAATCTGCATTATGGACCCAGAGGCACCCATGAGTATGATGGCTCTATGAGACATAATCTCCCATGAAAGCATCTCCCATGAATACCTCCACAATATGGTATGACATGAGACTCGTGCATCCATTACAGCCCCATACCACTTTAGAGGTCTATGTAAGGTACACAAACAAGTGATATGCCTAATATGCCTCTGTGTGTCTCCAATTTTATACAAAGATCTTAGACATGCTTCATCTGATGCCATAAAAAGATTCTGAATAGCTTTCTAATATTCTGCCACTACATTGGTACCATATGGAGGCATGCACCCTCTCTATGTGGGGCATTTATCAATTTTGGTGCAGGGCCAGTGTTTTGGGGGCGCTTAAACACAATTTTACACTTTGATGTCAGCTCTAAGTGTACGCAAAAAATTGCGCCAAAAACAGTGTTGGGAAATTAAAAGCGCAGGAAACGTGTTGGGATTTCAAATGGTGTCCAAAAAAAGAAAAGGTGAGTGTCTCAAAAGGACAAATATTGTGATGCTGACAGTTCATAAATAAGGTGCAACAGGCATAAGAAGGCAAAAAGTTGGAAAGTCAATAATAAATGCCCCCCTATGAGTTTAATAATGATGAGAATCCGTCCTCTATGTGCATGATACTTCAAGATGCCCATACATATCAGATATGTGTAAATGTATTAATGGGTATTACTGACCTGTTTATGTACATGAGTGGTTGTAAAGAGTATAGATGTCTGTTAAGAAAGTGTTCTGTCAATGACTATGAAGACTTACTGCCCAGCTATGTTCCATTTACTATAGCACATTTCATTGATAAGTATGTTACACAATGTGACAGGATACTCTGGCCTATTTCCTGTAACAAAACTGAGCAAATGTCGGAGCTGATAAAGAATTGCCTTAATAAATATGTTATATGTTTCAGTATTATATTTTACTTAAAGCATTCTTTTGTCTGCACTGAATGATACATGAGCCCCACTGTGTTCAGGCTAATCTAAAACATGCTAAACCTAAAGCCAAGACCAGACTACCACAACCCTCCAGAGATCCACAGCCTGTGGCAACTTGACTTTTACAGCTCCTGACTATGATGTCTAAGTAATCATAGCCAGGTGATCCTCTACAGGAGGGAAGGGAGTGCGGTTATCCAGTTCTACAGAACTGCTAACCACTTTAGTTTTGGTGACTAAGCACATTACATCTCTATGCCTTCCAGCCCTTCACATAAAGCTGGAGTGACTGCAGGAAGCCATTACCTCAGATGTTCTTCATTCTAGTATCTGAGATTTTAAAGCTTATTATCAAATTGTATTTAATACTGAAATCGGATAGGTAAGGGTTTGTACACCATAGGGTAAACCATGAGCCTCTATGGGGCAGCTAGGGAGAAAAGACCCCAAACGGGTTGACCCCTTGAGCTGGCCATAAACATCAGACTAAATTTGGCTGAACCTATCAATTATGGGGGCTGATTGGGCAGCCAATGCCAAGATGGCAGAGACTAAAGAGAATAGGCTCAGGCTGGTGCATTTCAATATGTCTGAGTCTTATTTTCCAAGTTATATAAATCTCCAGGTGTACATGTGTATGAGGTAGATAGCGATCAATCGAATAAGTGTTCATCCCCCTGCTACTGTATTTAAGCGTATATCCAGACTTAATTTAATAGGTAAAAAGATATCGGGGCAAACAAGCGCATCTCATGTCCCAGTTGGAGGTTTTAGGATCATAAAACAAGGTAATACTTTTTTTAACTAAATTGTTATTTTTCGAAAACTTCTATATATATATATATATATATATATATATATATATATATATATGTATATATATATATATATTAGGAGCCAATCATGCTTTACTAGGAAGATAATTTTACTATAAATTCATATTCTTTTGTATTTGATTATATTTCTTTACATGTTTTCATAGAATCTAGCCATCTACAATGTGTGTTAATGACAAATCTGAGAATTTCTTTTAAAAAAACCCTGAAAATTCTTGGACATTAAAACATGAGATAGTTGTGTTCAAACAATTAACAGCTCAACAAGAGAAAGGTAGATAGCAACATTTGTACAGCAGCTCCATAGTGGCCACTGGACTCCAGCTAGACTCCCTGAGACAATGGAAAGTCTGCCAGTGGTGATGATGAATTCCATTCTACTACTAACTAGCTGAGAAATCTGAGCCTACTAGCAGCAATGCGGTTAAGGACCCTTTGGACCCTAAGAAAAGTGCAACCATGATGTAATGCCCACAAGGGAGTCATCCAAGGATTGTAAAGCACCATGATTGCTGCCACAGATGGAGTCTTAGGAGCTGCTCAAAAGCAGAGCTTGCAGGATTAAGGGTCACAGTCTAGGTTTCCTTTTCTAATCATTCAGGCAGACACAATAAGGCTATGCTAGGTAGTGAGTGCAAAAGCCATTACCAGGATAGTAAAGACATGTGTCCCAAAGCTTCCTTTACACTACATTTACGCTGTTTGGCACAGGATACAAGTGAGCTGTGCTTCATTTATTCTGTGCTGACCATACCTAAAACTCTGCCAGTGTTTCCAAGAATCAGAGCAAAGCACACTTCCTACTTTCTTCAGTTATATTCCCACGTACTTTCAAGTTAGGAAAATCAGAAACACATTCAACTGCAGCTAGAAATCAAAGGATATAACCTCATAAAACATAACTGTACATATCAGTTAATAGGGTAATTGAATTTACAGAAGACAAACATAGTCAAAACAAGAGCACCAGGGAAACAGTCCCCATAATAGGTAGACAGCATTATCTACAGCTTAGTACTCCCAAAGCAATTGAGTCACAAAAGTCTGCATTTCCAGCAAAGACTAAGAAATGAGCATTTCCTTACAATATGACACATCCCCATTCACTGTTTTACGTTCAGCTGCTTAATGTTCTTTTCTAAAGTTTGGAAGTGAACTTGAACAGGTATCATATATCACAGAAGATTTCTATCCTACTCACCACATCGCCTAGTGGTTGGAAAAAATATCACGTCAGTATTAGAACAAATAAAAGCTCCTCTTGATGACTTTGCCTTCTGTCTAACACTTTCCTTTAGGTTTATACCTGTTTTAGCACTTTTTTATAGAAGGAAGTCTATTCTGAGACATTCATTCAGAATCTGCTTCTTACTGGCTCCAAATCTCCTTGCACCAATATACCCAGTTTATGAACAAAGTAACAGTGAACAGACATTACTGATATTATACTCCTTCCTTTTTAGGCAGCTAAGAATTTGTTAGGCTATGCATATTATGCAACCTATTTCATTTACCCCTAAACCTACAAAAGTAGTTGCACTTTATCCATAATGGAAAGTTTTTATACAAACTGACTTTAATAGTGAATAAAAGGAATTGCTATAATGACTTTAATAGTGAATAAAAGGAATTGCTATAAAATAAGAGAAAGATATAAAACACATGGCTGCTCTTTACATATGAATTTCCACTCAGGTGCTGCAGCCCTGGCTGCAGTGTCATGTCTATGAGTCTATGCATGAGGAATTCCAGACGGTCAGCTCTTTATTACAGACATTTGCTGATCCTACAATAAATCAAGTAAACTTTCCAAAGTTATCTTCCATATGATCCCTGCATTTTAACACCTCTGTTGCCATGGGCGCCTGGAAGCAACTGACATCCACTCCTTGCTATTCTCACAATTCAGCTGACTGCCCCCCTTTGTCATCAGTGACAAGTCCATTGTCTTAGCAGACCATCCATTTCATACATTGTAGCTATTCACTGTCTAGTGCATTATCTATATAACACAGTTACTTTCTTACTTCAGTATGATTTAGAGACAATCTGAAAATATTTGGCTGCCATATGGAAATATTTAACTCTTAGCCAGCAAAAGTAGCAGTTTCAAATCTCTCTAGCAGAGCAAGGGTTAACCAATGAAAACGAGTTCAGAAAAAGCAGGAAAGACATATAAAGTATCACTATACAGCACATTTCAACTCTTTCAAAGAAAATGATGATAGAGAGGTCCTCAGCCAACAGCTGTTCATGCTAATAAGAGAGACAAGTAGCTAATAGCAGGAGGAGAGTGACTGCATGATAGGGAATAGCAGTGTGCTGTCTACTGCCCAACCTGCTCAGTATGAGGCTGTGAGGACTCAGGTCTCCTGGTCTCCTGCGGTCCAGCACTGGATGCGATGTTCAGGATCTCCTCCTCCTCCTGCAGGCTCACAAAGATGCTCCTTCCTTAAGGACTGTCTTCCTTCAAATGGGAAGCGCCTCTCCCCAATCTGCTCCTTATGAGAGGGCTGTTCCCAAAACTCCTCAAGCTCTTACGAAACAGCAGGGAGAAGGTGGACCACTGCCACCGGGTGATAGATGCAATGCTTCTGTATGGGGGGAAGGTGAAGGGAGGGAGGGCTGGAAAAAAAGGGGGAGACTCTTACTTTTTGGAAAGTTCCACATACTTTTCAAAATTCTTTATCCATGATTACTGTTCAAGAGCTAGTGCCAGGGGGTCCTCTGTGTCTTCTCAGAGCCAAAATGAGCAGCCACTCTTGGAAGGAAGCTGGAAGCTTTTTTAGGTTTCCCTGGCAAATTTACAAAGGGATTTCTCAAACTGGAAGAACAATGAGGGAAGAAAATGAAGAGCTTTAATCTCCAAGTGCTTTGTGTTACAGGCAGGGAAGAGAGGACTCGGAGGTCCTGGGTGCTCTGGATACTTCCAGCGGTTTTTCCATGAAGTAACTGTCTGCCTATTCCATGTATTATTTCTGCCTTGTAGGTTTATTTGGCAGGAGCTAAGAACATTTGTAGAACCAATAAAACGTAAATTGTTTGGAGTTGCAATGATTTTCGCAGCCTAGTTGTCTCAATGAGTTTTCACCGACCCAGAAACCTGACATTCACTTCCCCTAGTTAGCTGGCAGCATGGAGCATTGGGGATCCTTGCTATATAGCAGGCAGCCAATGAAAACCCTCCTTCCCATCTCATAATTCCCAATTCCTGTGCTCCTGAACTATAACTCCAAGTATGCCTTAACCAACAAAAGCCCTATAGACATTTGATCCAATCTGCTTCTACAAAATAATTCTCCACATTTTGTTACGTAAAGGGTCAGTGCAGATAAAGGTTACTAAGTTGTGAGCTTGATGGAAATCTAATGTTCTATGATATCAACCCATTTAAGAATTAGTAGGGATTGCCTGCTATGATTATCACTTTATAGATTTTACTGTATATTTCACTTAAACACATATTTATATAGTGCTTCCTAGTTATTTGGGGGTAAGGTCTATTGAAGACAGAATGAATATAGTGAAGATATATAGATTTAGGAGGGGGGAATGCTATGGCTTGTAATTTCAAGAGGTACCTACACATCTAAAGAGAGAGCTGCATGTTCATCCAGATGAATATGAAGCTGGAGAGATAGATTTAGACAGCTGGATAGAGATAGATAGATCGATAGATAGATAGATAATTTATAGGTAGATAGCTAAATGATAGATAAGTAAATACTGATAGAAAGATGATTATAATAATATATAATTATAATAATTTATAGCATCATCATATTATGCAGTGCTTTAAAGATCAATAAATCAATAAATAAATAAAAGGAATAATATAGTCATATGAAAAAATAAGAGTGAGGTCCCTGCTTGCTAGAGTTTACAATATATGAACATTGATAGATAGATAGATGATAGATGAAGATATGTAGATAATAGAGAGACAGCTAGAAAGATAGACAACAATAAATTAATACATTTATAGGGACACAAGCATTCATGTGCCCTACATTTACATGTATACCAAGAAACCATAACAGTAATATAATGCATCCATAGATGCAATGCTTGTATATATACTAGCATCTTTTACAGAAAACTGTTGCATTAATCTAGGTTTGCTTTAGCATCTAGATAAATATAAAGAGAATAGATATAGAGAGCTATACATAAATAGATCAGCACAGAGAATTGCATGAGAAAAGATGTTAAACCTAGGACACTTACTCATAGATCCAGGTACTGTGACTGTGGTAATCTTCTTATATTTGTTATCCATGGCTTCCTCCATTCTAAAATCAACTTTTAAAATTATGCTAATGAGACAGAAAGTCTCTGGGGGCGGTTACCAGAGCCCCTCCATTCTATAGCTTCACAGGCTGTTACCCTGCTTCCTTAGCATCTCCCCTGCCTTCTGCCTGCTGTAATCCCACACAGTGGGACGGGAAGACCTGATCCTGCACACAGTGAGAGCCTGTGAAGCTACAGCACAGAGGGGTTATGGTAACACATTCCAAAATCCCTTGTGGCTCATTAGCATAATTTAAAAAGTTGCTTTTATAAGGCAGCAGGTCATGGATAACAAAGATTACCACAGTTACAATGCCTGGAGAGAGAGACAGATGGATAATAAAAAAGAGATGGATCAAGAGGTAGGTAGACACCTTGGTCATAGATAGTCGTATAGTTACCCTAGCTAGATAATAAGAGAGAGACATATAAAGAGAGAGGTAGAAAGCTTTGTTATAGATATAGATGGATTGGATTGATTATACATATGTAGGTAGATAGATAGATAGATAGATAGATAGATAGATAGATCAAGAGAGAGCTAGACATGGCCATGCTTGGTCCTCTAGGAGCCAGTCAGAGATGATCAAATGGGTTAAGTGATTTAAATGAGAGTAAAATCTTACAGAAAGTGATAGGAGTTAACATGTAATTTATAATATTAGCACAAAGAGAACGTGTGAGCTCAGCTATCAGACAACATACTTGATAATGACAGGCTCTCCTTTGGCCATTTATCATTTATACAGCGTACATAATATCCCTGTCCTTCAAGATGATTAAGAAGGGAGGGGGATCTGTGACCACAAAAGTTTGGTTTCAGTGGACACTGCTGAGAAGGAAATGACTTCACCGCCTGTTGATAAAACCATGATAACGTATATCCCACAGGAATGTGCATCTCTAGTCAAGGTTTGACCACACAAAAAGTTTTCCTTGCTATGGTGTTTAGATAACTATTTCGGAGGTCAGTTTTTAACCATTTATTGCTAGACTGCATGTGGATATCAGTATATGTTATTTACTAGAGTACAAAGTAAACACATAATATTAACTAATTCTGAATGGGTAAATAATGACTGATTCCTAATCCTCTCCATGGCAAACACTAATTCTAAGACTGGTCTCCTATGTCTAAGGGACCAGGGAATTCTGCACAAAGTGTAAATGTCTGCAGCTCTTGTCTGAATGCAGCAGATCAGATCTGGTTGTGGTAACAACTATAGAAAAGTACTCATCTTTGATTGTCAAACGTGAAGCAAATTCCAACTCCCTCAGGTGAAATCTACTCATTGTACTATGTTTCCACTTTTGTGAAGCTGGTCTTTAAACAGAGGGCATATCCATGTGCCCTTTATGATATTTCTAATGCACCAATCCTACATCACATGTTATGTTGTGTTTCATAATAATGTGAATAAAGAGGTAATTCATTTTTTCTATTCCTTGCAGCACACATCAGCTACATTGGCATTTCTAGTGCCCCAAACAAAGTAAGACACACTTCCAGACTAAGGTATTCTACCTTCTCAGCCTTAGGTGTCCTATAGGTGTTTGTACAGTTCTAAGCAGCCTGAAGATGGGGGTCCTAATTCCACACCTCCCCTGGTAATTGAAGCCCCTGGCCTTTTCATTAAAAACCATGCCAGAAGGTAGATGGGGTATTATTACTGCTATACAGGCAGTCCCCGGGTTACATACAAGACAGGTTCCATACGTTTGTTCTTAAGTTGAATTTGTATGTAAGTCGAAACTGTAAATTTTCTAATTGTAACTCTAGATTAATTTTTTTTTGTCCCAGTGACAATTGGGGTTTCAAAATGTTTTGCTGTAATTGGACCCATGATTATCTATTAAGCTTCATAACAGACACCTTACAGCCGATCATTGCAGTCTGGGACTAACGTAAAGGCATCCAGAGAGGTCTGTTTGTAACTAGGGGTTGTCTGTCGGGTGTCCTTAAGTAGGGGACTGTCTGTAGTAGTGAATTAAATGAATGAACTAAAGTAGTAGTAATTTTAACTTGGTATTGGTATTGAAAACATCTGAAGAGTTACTTTGCATGAAGCCACAAAGAGTTTTCCATAAAGCTTGTCTATAGCAGAACATTGTAAATGCCTGTAGGATAAGGTGATGTCCAGGCATTTGTGGGTCTTCCCATCTTTTACCATTTCTGTATTACTTTTCCATCATTTTTATCCTGCACATTTCCATTACTGTAC
Source organism: Engystomops pustulosus (assembly GCA_019512145.1). Lineage (NCBI taxonomy): Eukaryota > Metazoa > Chordata > Amphibia > Anura > Leptodactylidae > Engystomops > Engystomops pustulosus. Next base: position 96,471,378 of record CM033643.1, read on the forward strand.
TGTTCCATTACAAAGCAATGTGGCTCATCATTTCATAATGATTATTGCTACTTTGGGTAATATATGGGATGTTGTACCCATATACAAAGTGTTTTAGACAATATATGAAGCAATAATACCACTGGAGCTCCACTAAAGTTTATAGCACATAGAATAAAAGTCAGAGACCTGATGATGGACACCCTTTCAAGCCCTAAAGGTCATCACTGTAATAAAAGCCTTAGGGAATCTTCAATAACATGCTGAAGGTATCATTTAGCAGCAGCATTCTTCAACTCCATTGGCAGGCAGGGAATGCAAAACTTAAAAATTTCCCTGAAAAAGATCTACAAAGAGTATATAAATGATTTCCCCTTATCTGGTCTCATATCTCAGTGATAAATGTAATATTTGATTTTATCCATCAAATCCTTAATTGAGGCAGATAAGGAGTAACTCCACCTGAAAGACTCTTGTTGCTTCCCTCTTATTGCCTGAAAGTCTGAGTGAGCTGAGTCTTTTCTACAGACCATCAAGAATACCACTCCCTGTCACACTACATCACTCAGCTCATACTTTGGAAGATTATCCTTACTTTACCTTCGTTGCAAACATAAAGGCTGCCTCCACCCAAATGTTTTGGGGTATAATTATGCAAGTTTATATGTTAATTCCAGGGTTGACTTCAACACTAAGCAACATTTGGGTTAGAAATTAAACTTGAAATATTCAAATATTCTTTCATGCAAGCATTTAGCATAATATTGTGTCTATGGTTAATGATAATACACAGAAGGATCTACATGTAGGGCTGGTGGTAAGAATAGTGACAGTCAAGTTTTTACACTCTTGCATTTAGTGGTTTACTTCCCAGGTAGTGACAGAATTCCAGTAACTTCACATTATTCAGTCCGGTGGTTTATTATCTCAAATTGTGCATATCATTCACATCACACAACAGACCTATGATTGTGGCCGGTGTGTTTTTGGCGTATTAGGTCCAATCACACAACATTGACAGTAGAAAAAAATTCATACACAGGTCTCTAGAAACCATGGCTGTGTGTATGAGCATAGAAATACATGGGGACATGTACCAGTTGTTGAAACAACAGGTAGCACATATCCCCAAACTGCATGTGCATGAGGACTAACCATGATATCCAGGGCTTTAGATTTCAGTTGTCACTTGTGTCAGATTGTAAGCAACATCCAGTTGGTTAAGGCACCCAAAAGTCATATTTCGGTGCTTTTGAAAAGCCAAAGTGTCCCCAGTTGTGTGAATGCCTGGACATTGTGCCTCAGATCCACTCATATAAGGATACCTTTGTAATCTGTTGTGCCAGTACTTTATACTCTCATGTATTTATTAATCTAGCAATGCAGACAAGCCCATGTCTGGAGGACACACACACCCATGTGTAATATTAGCACATGGCCAAATACAGGTGACAACCAGTAAAAAACACATGTTAACAGACACCTGAGGCCTGTGTGCTTTGTCTCTGCATGTAAATCAATCACACCCTCTGGGTGCAGACACTACTCACTTTCAGACATCTTACCTAAAGGCAAAGGTATACCGGCTGAGTAAAGCAAAGGGATACCATCTGCAATGTAATGCAAACGAATGAACATGGCCCTCACTACTCATACACACCTTCAATGTCTAATATTTGTAATCGGAGTTATTTATCTTTTACCATTTACAACCAGAAGTAAATGGTGATCTGTAACATAAATCATACAATTAGTAGGTGCTTGTCAGCCATGTGCCATGTACAGGCAGTATAAGAACAGCTGGGGGTGAGAGGTTAAACACTGTACATCCACATAATGACACTTAGTTTGTCTAAGATAGTAAAGGAGACTTTGGATCCAATGTGCCTGCAGGCTATATCTTAACACTCTCTTTTATTCATGTGTCACGAATACAAATTTTTTTCATCATTTTTGCCATAATGTTTGCTATGAATACTATATTTTACATACATAAACTTAAGCATGTGCAACCCTACGGATATCAATGGTGTCAGACAAGCAACCTGCTTCTCTAGAGCCATAGGTAACTAATTGCTGTATAAATCAATTCACTACCAATTAACAGAGCCATAATAATAATCTTTATTTATCCCGCAGCACTTTACAGATAATGAGGTACATATACAAACAAAATAAGACACAACATAGCAATAATAGTCATTTTACACAAAAGGAATGTGCGCCCTGCTCGTAAGAACTTGTAGTCTATGAAGAGGCGACACAGGATGCGACAGTGCTGGTACAATGGTACAGTCAATTCATATATCAGAATAAAAAAAGATACTGCATGAATAGTAACCTGTATAATGTGCTGAGAGATTACATAGAGGGGTAAGCAGTGAAAGACAGCCCAAACTAGTCAGCAATCAATGGTTATTTCATTTCTGTATTCAGACATCCTGTAGCCTGGAACAAGTAAAGAGAACCAGTCAGGTCCATTTCAGACCCTATATCAACAGGTCATTAAAAAAACCAAACATTTATACTCATCTAGATATGAGTCCAATGAGGCACATCAGATTCCCATCTCCTCTCGTAGTGAAGCCTTTGCAAGCTTTACTTGCCATAATGCGTAGGCATCAAGAGATTCAGAACGATGTGGTTATGAATGTTTGATTTTTTTTGATGCGCCCATGGAAAGAACCATAACAGGTTCCCTTTAAGATATAATTATGGAGGTAAATACATGTAAAGTACTACTCTTTGCCTACCATCAGTGGCAAGCGTTATGCGTTTGGTGATGTATAACAATAATTAATAATAATACCTTTAGTTATATAGCGCACACAGATTACGTAGCACAGCACAGAGCTTGCCAAATCAATCCTTGTCCCCAATCGGGCTCACAATCTAATCAACCTACCAGTATGTTTCGGAGTGTGGGAGGAAACCCGAGTACCAGGAGGAAACCCATGCAAACACGGAGAGAACATACAAACTCTTTGCAGATATATGGGCACTATCTGCCAACATACACACAATGATGTACATTTCAGCCTGTGATGTATTTGCAAGTGAAGGGGGCCCTACCAAAATTTTGCTATGGGGCTTTCCTAGTTTTGTCCCGGCAGTGATCCCATGCTCTTTAGAGGGAAGGATATGACTTGTAGATTATCTATGTATAGCATTCACATCTGCACTTGGTGTATACATGGTGCACGGTAGGTGTCGGACAATGTCCCATCTTTTGAACTGTGGTCCAGGAGACTCAAGTTATACCTATGGAAGACATCTCTAGGGTTTCCCTCTGACAACATAGTACTTTTATTGCCACCCTGTAATAGACCATTCACAGGTTAGTCATATAGGGGTCATTGCAAAGCTCTCCAGCACAAATAACCTAAGTGTGACAGTTCTCATAGTAGAAGATGCTGGAGAGCCATCTGGGGTTCCTTTCTTCACACCTATTAAAAGATTATGACTACAGGAGTTTATGAAATGAGACGACATGCTGTATTAGTTTGAGTGGAAATATGATAGCCCGGCACAGAAAGGCTATGACATCAGTTTCTCGCTGCTTCCTCATCCCAGACTACTTTGTCTCTGCGGCTAAATAAGTCACAGATGGTGGGATGAAGACACACAATAAATTGTGTTACCTTAAGCCATTTGTTTCACTGTCCGAAAAGTAAGTGGCAGTAAATCTTAATGAACAAAGTGTAATGAGCTGGGTTATAGCTACTTAGATATGGGATGTCTGTAACCTCCAGATAAATTACACAGGACCCTTCCCACACGCAGAGAAGGTCCTTGTCTGAAAACTGTATAGTGTAGTATGTCATAGAAATTCCATAAGGTGCAACCCCGCTATTTAAAAGCTTGAATATTAACCCATCATTATATTATAACCCACTGTGGACATTTGTATTAATATTTAAAGAAACTCTCCAATCAAAATCCATGAAGATAAACCAGGGACACTTACTCATAGCTCCAGGAACTGTTACTTTGGTAATCTTCTAATATTTGTTATCTATGCCATCCTTCCTTCTAAAATCAACTTTTAAAAATATGCTTATGAGCCTGAGGGGCTACCTTAGCCCTTTGTGATCTGGTTTACAGACTGTTAAACTGTCTCCCCCCCCCCCAATCCCTCTGCTTCCTGAGGGAGCAGAAGGAAGGGTGATTCAGTGTCTGTAAAGCCATGGATAACTAATATAAGAAGATTTCCACAGTCACAGTGCCTGGATCTATGAGTAAGTGTCCCTAGTTTATCATGCTGGATTTTGATTGTAGATTTCCTTTAACCTTTATTATTTTGATGCTTCAATGTTAATACATTAAGTATACATTGCCCAGGAGGCTACAGTCCTCCATGTCTGTGATTAGTAGCAGTCATACTACAAACATGATAGACTGATTCATTCATCAAATGGCTTTTCTAGGAATGCTGTACCAGTATATAGAACATCCCGAAACAAGTGTTTTGCATTACTACTATTGATGACTATTGATGACCAATCCATTTGATATGTCAGGACATCTATATCAGGTCATGGGGGTCCTATGCTTGGGATGCATACCACCAGTCTGTACCTGTTCAGAATGTTCTTTCTATTCATATCTTTCTTTCCTATGGTACAGATTAGATTGCGGGTTAGCCCTACAAAAGTTGTCATCTTTGGTTGTCATATATTTCACATGTGGGTTAAATCTACATGTCAAGTTCCCTTTAAGCTATTAATCTGTGATCAAGGTCAGCTACCAATGGATATTCCTGGGAAATATCTATGTTAAGGTGCCCATACACAGCTAACAATCTAATGTGTACAGCTGGCCATACACATAAATATATGTTGACTGACATTCTAAAGTGTATTCCAGAGAAGTAAGCAATGAACAATAATAATAATTCTTTATTTATATAGCGTCTACAGATTTCGGAGTGCTGCACAAAGCATGACACATTGGCCCCTGTCCCCATGGGGCTCACAATCTAAACAACCTACCAGTATGTTTTTGGAGTGTGCGAGGAAACTGGAGGACCCCCAAGCAAACACGGAGAGAACATACAAACTCTTTGCAGATGTTGACCTGGGTGGATTAGAATCCAGGACCCCAGTGCTGCAAGGCAGAAGTGTTACCCATTCAGCCACCGTGCTGTCCCATATAATGAATACAAGAACTGCTTGAATAGAACAGCTCCAGGAAGATGCAAATGGAATGATAATGAAGTTTATAATAATATATACATCTTTCTTACCGCACACATTTTATCTTCGAACAGAGAAAAGGAAAAGCGAGTACTGCTGAATGAGAATACACGTTAGAAGCCAGAAATCATGTCATGGTTGTTCCTCTACAATATCTGTTAACTAACAGTTAAACCAATCTGGATACAAAGATATGCAGTGCTAGAGTGACATCTAGTGACAATATATAACACTTGCGTAAAACCTGAAACTTCTCTTTCAGGATTGAAAGGTTTTTATATTTGAATTCCAATTTCCCATTTCTTATCTTTGAAGCATTTTTTTGAAAGTAAACGTTGTAATATAATATTCATTTAGCAAGGAAATTTCTCTGTGCATTGTTTCTGCTTCATTCTCCTGTAGTGAACAGTGTATCCGAAAGCCTGTCCACTTCTGACAGATAAGTGGATCTAACACCAGAATGAAGGATTGTAAGCCAAGCACACTTACATGAAGGTGTTCTTTTAGCTTCTTATACCCTTGGGCAGATCTGGCCACAGGGGGCACACACCAGTATGTAAGTGTTCTTGGTTTACAATCCTTCATCCTGGTGGTAGATTCCCTTTAACACTTTGCATAACTGGAGAATGTTTAAGACTTAAATCTCTCCGCAACACCCCTTAAATAATGTTGTCCATTAAAGGGGTTTGCCCATGAAAGACAATTTTCCAATTTCAATCCCCCCCTTACTTTACAATTTTAGTTTTATTACTGTTTTGGCCTCTATCACTCAGTGATGGTCAGTGTAAGATTCCAGGGTGTGGGCTGGGACTCTCTAAGCAGACACTTCATATTTCCTCTAATTCTTTGTGCTGGCAATGTGGTTAGATTATCAAGGTAAAGGTTTATATACACTTTCATTTAGCTGATTCTAATATCACTTTCATTCTAATATCTGACACATAGAGAGACAAGATGATGAAATCCATGAGATACATATTACACATGACATTCTCAGCTCTATTATCACCGCCATAACATTCACGCTTCTGCTATATGCTTGCCTCCCGATTCCCCTCCCCTGAATAAAAATCTTATCTGCCTGTAGCTTGTAGCTTTACTCTCCTCACAATGCTGCTGTTGTTTGCTGATAGGAAGTCAGTGTGTGTCTATGTGAGCTCATCCTGGAAAGGGGGGTGGGGGGCTAGAGGCAGAGAGCATCTCAATGCAGCATCAGACAGAAGAACAATATGTCTGCCGACCCTAAACCCAGAAGATCCAGGGGCAACTAAAATTGTGTACACTAGGTCTGATAGAGACAGCTTGGAATTATATCTGTGAAATGCTGCATTTTTTGTAAACAGTACATTTAAGAAATTTGTCTTCGTGAGAATACCCCTTTAAGATGACAATGACATAGCTCTAAAGGAGCAAGGTATCTAGTATAATATAGAATCACATGCTGCCCACATACATATTATAATTTTAGATCATTCATGAATGAACCTCTTCTGTTTCCTAAACTGTTGCAGAATATGATGACAAAATATAATGAAAGATTTATTTATGATTTATTTATCTAAGTGCTGATAAAACCATAAAGATTAGCATGTGGTTGCCCAAGATCCTCCTACCTGGGACTACCCAACCACGGGATGAATTCATGATGCAGCACTGAAGAAATTCAGTCCTCACAGTCACAGCAGCGAGTACCGATTTCCCAAATGTCTAGCAGCCAGAGCCAGGATGCGGAGTAGGCGAGGGTAGGTGATCGCCTAGGGTGCCACTCTCCTCTTACACCCTGGGATGCTGTCCCAGCCCTCAATAGCAATCAGCACTGTGTGCTGCCTGCGCCTTACGTGGGACAAAGACATCACCGTTAGGCAATGGCGACTGGGTCATAGATAGGAGAAGAGGGTCACGGTGCCCTAGGCAATATGTCTGCACAGGATCGAATGGGGAGTTTACAGGGAGCGCAGGTAGGTGCGTGTTCTTTTTCCTTTTTGCTGTGCTGCATAAATAATGGGGGATGCTTGAATGGCTATCTACAGGGAGTATGTACTGGGCCCAGCTATCTACAGGGGCCATGTACTGAGACTAGCTATCTAGTAGCAGCTACTGTGACAATGGGGGCTAGATGTAAACTGTACAGCATCATTGTAAGGCAGTAGAAATGTACTGCTACCTGGGCTCTCAGACCAGCTGAATTATTGTAGCAAATAAGAAGGGGAAAAACGGTAAGTTAATAACATCACTCAGCTGTGAATACAGTTACTATATTCACTGGATAAACCCTTTAAAAAGGATGATCCATGATTTTTGGAAAAGTAACATATGCTTTAAGTTAATATTTGTCTTTACAGTAATGAAAACAAATTGTTATTAGCTTGATGTGCAGGTTCTGGGGAGCATACTATACCCTACCACTCCATGGACAATGTTGAACTCGTCCAGTGGCTCCTGGTTGCACATGTGTGGTAAAAACATGTCCAAACAGCTGTTGTCCAAGGTCGGGGGCCAGTCTAATTTACAGAAACAGGAGAACCTTTTAAAGTCCTTATTACATAAGTGTTTCCAATATAAATGTTATAACAAGCCCTTCATATCACAAGAACTTGTCTTTAAACATTTGGTTCCCTGGAAGGCCAGGCCATTGCTGACTGGCTCCGTTCCATCCGGCTGTCAAGTTTATGATCTGAAACCTTTGTACATATTTTAAATAACAGAGAAAACACTCCAGTAAGTTCAAGCTGCTCCTGATGAGCAACACAAATATGTCTGCTTAAGTGGAAAAATCTGATGTAATCTTTTAAGTGAATTTTCCATATGACCGTGATGCACGTATAATAATCTGTTTGTGTTTGACATTTTTCAGAAGCACTAAAATACATGATCTCTATTACACAATGTTCCTGGTAATCTGTGCTTCTTTAATTATTATTTTGCTGTAACATGAAATAGAATTTCTGCAACATTTTATACCTTATCATTCAATAATCTTTTTTCATATTAATGGAAAGCTCTGGTTTACATCCAAGGATATAAGAAAATTGCATTAGGAATTATTCTTCACTATTATATTTTATTTCTTACAACTATGAGGATTCTAAGAATAAGATTACCGTCTGTTGATACCATCAGAATATATTTATGAAAGCCTATATTCTATCAGAGTGGGGTCACACCTACATGACCAGTGTACTAAGAGGCATTGCAAGATCACATTGCAATTTAGATTAAGGTAATTAAGATACATATATGTTTATGTAATAGGCACCATTCTGCCTATAAAACTTTGGAAGACAAAGGGGATATTATAACATTGGTAAATAAGAATTGGGAAGATGATCAATGTATGCAGGATTTTGGTACTGGCCAGGTTATAGAAAATCTTTAGCTCATAGCCAGGCTGGCCTTTCTATTCTCTAACTTCTATCTTCTTTCTGTTTTATCTTTTTCCTCCTCCTTTCCATCTTTGATGGCGGAGCTGTTTGTAACTGTTTGTGATTAATAGAATTTCGTCATTTGGAAGTATATTGTAAGTTCCTTTTCTTTGTTTACTTTTTTTCTGTTGTTTTTTTTATATGTAATTTGTAAACAAAAACAAATATGTTTATTTGTTTCAGTTTGGTTATATAACTGGTTGGTTACCCCTCCAACCATTGAGATGGGAGCGGCTTTAAAGGAGAGGGCTTGCAAAAGATAATAACTGCAGATCAGTACTTAGAACTCTGACCAACTGAAAGTGCTGTAAGACCCCGGAGGTCATTGGAAGTCCCCAAAGTGGGTCCAATTGTATAGAAAGAAGGGGGAAATTTACCAGTGTAAGTACAATATGTATGACCTTATTAACAGGTTGTATTATAGAATATTTACAGTGTGGCCATCCTCTTTAATTATGAAAAGATATACAATAATGGAATAATGTACATGTGCCGACATAAGGAATATAGTCAAAAAACCTATACAATGTTTGATGGTGCCAAAGATTTACAAGGTGTCTGCATATACCCACATGTGCACAAAGACTGAATATGAAAACTCTGCAACTATAGTCACTTGCAAATGTTAAAGGAGTTTACCCACACACAATTCTCAAATTTCAATCCCCTAGGTATAGTTTTTAACCCTTTACTTTACAATTTTACTCAGTTTTATTGCTTTTTTAGCTCATATCACTCCCTAGTTCTGTGAGCTAAAAATGTACAAGGTTTATATACACTTTCATTTACCTTCTGAACATGGTCCTAGTATCTGACACGTAGAAAGAGAGATGAGAGAGATCAGAGATGATGAGATCCATTAGATGCTTATTGCACACAATGCTCTCCTACATCTCTGCTTTTCCGCAACACACTAGATCTGCTGTGCCTTCGTTCCCCTCCCCAGATAAAGAACTTATCTGTCTGTAGCTTTGCACTCCTCACGCTTCTGCCGGCAGGAACTCAGTGTCTGTGTCAGTGTGAGCAGCATCCTAAAATGGAAGGGGAGGAGCTAGAGTGCAGAAAGAGAGAATATCTCAGCTCCAAAGCCGTCAGACAGAAAACCAAGATGTCTGACGACCCTAAAGTCAGAAGATACAGGGTCGGGCACCAAGGGCAACTAAAATTGTGTACAAGAGTACTGATATAGACAGGTGGGACTTATATCTGTGAAATGCTGTATTTGTCTTGATAACAGTTAATTAGAGAATGTGTTATTTTGTTATCCTGAGTACAAATAAGAAACTTCTGACTGAAATGTATTATTATTTTGATTGGATGATAAAAAGTGATAAAGGATATTGACTGAAGGTGGACCAGGTAATGAGCCAATATTTTAAGACCTTTTCATACACATATTAGAAATAACATCTATTATGTAGTTTTAAGGATATCTGCCACCAGGATCAAGGATTGTAGACCAAGCACACTAACATACTGGTGTGTGCCTCTTCTGGCAGTATCTGCTCTTCTTTTTGCTTCTTATGCCCTTGTTTATAGGAAAAAAAGGCTTTAAATATTAAACAAATTAGGGGCTCCAGGTTCCATTAAAAACCAGGGCATAAGAAGTTAAAAGACGATCAGATCCTCCCGGAGGAGGCACACGCCATCATTTAAGTGTACTTGGTTTACAATCCTTCATCCTGGTGGTAGATGTCTGTAATCATTTGAAGAGTGGCCTGGCTGCATGTGTGGAATATTTTTAGGTCTACAAGAAGTTAAAGGGGTTGTCCACTTTCAGCAAATAATTGATATGATTTGTGTAAGGAAAAGTTATACAATTTTCCAATATACTTTCTGTATAGATCTGGTTTTCTAGATCTCTGCTTGCTGTCCTTCTAGAGAAAGCTTTTATTTTTACTTCCAGTGGATAGAAATCTGTCCATGGTCTTGTGATGGACACAAGACTGAGAGTAATAGGAGCCTTGTGATACTAATGGCTTGTCCACCTGTGTGACCATGGACAGATTTATATGCACTAGCAGTAAACATAGAAGCTTTCCATAAAAGCAAAGCAAGCAGAGATATAGTAAACCGTTAAGAAATGGTACAGAAAGTATATTTCCTTACACAAACAATATCAATTATTTTCTGAAATTGAACCCTTTCAATTAGTTAATAGCTGGCTGATTCATTTTAAATAAGACTTTAATGTCTATGTAAAGTAAGCTGAAGGGCTCTTGGGGGTTTTACTCTGGTCTCCAACATAACGCTTCCCAGAGCACTTCTAACCCACCTGCTGCCTCTTTCCCCTCCCCCCTTCCTGGCAAAGGAGACAGAGGGGGCATGATGCCGAAGCCTGGAGGAGCTCCAGTAATGCCACCCAGAGCCCTTCATACTTTTTCTAAAAGGAATAGACAGGCTATTAACTATGTTAACTGCTACAAATCATGGGTGGTGCTTTGTAGAGGTTAAATGAAGTGGTAGATTTTCTTTAAGAATGGCTATGTTTTATTTCATGTGGTGATTGATAATATTCTAGAACATTGTGTTTTCATGATCCAGAGTTTTGTCTAGAGTTATGTGGCTAGACATAATCTTTATAGCAGGCAGTAAATGAGTCTTTGTCATGCACAGTATGTGACTCACTGCTAATATAGCCTACAGCAGCTTTTCACTAATGCTCTGTATTCCTAAATCAAGTCAAAATGAAAAGCCATGAAAAGGTTAGTACCCCCATGAATCAATAGCTTGCAGAGCCACCAACATTGAGAGAGAGGAAAGAACTGGAGCACACATCCACCCATTACACAATGATCTACTGCCGCTAGGCTACATTTACAAAACAAACTCAAGGATCTTTGTTATATTTTGATCAAATTGTATAAGCTACTAACCACATCACGGTGACATCATTGTAGTGGGTCCCAACACTATTGTGTAGGATTTACATGGCATCCACTGCCGCTGCAACACAGCACCAGCAGGGACCAGGACCCAGTTGCCCCCCAGTACCCATACTGGCATGCATAGCCCCCATGGCTCTGGGCCCTGAGTCCCCACTAACACCGCACAACAGAAGCAGCAGACACCATGTGAAAAGGTCTTGAATGCTCACTGTTTCATGTGGTCTCAGACACTGGATGAGAGGAAGTAGGCAGCCACTATATTCAGTTTCCTGCCAATTTAAAAACACCTATATTGAATGGGGCAATAGATCATTGTATAATGTGTGGATGTGCAGTTCTTTTTTTTCTTCCCCAATGTTGGTTTAGTTCTACTACATCCCCTCATTTATTTAGTTTTTGCCTGGTACCAGCACTCCACCCCATTCGAACCAGGTGTTTTAAAATTAGAGACTGCATATGGAGGCCGTCTACTTCCTCTCATCTAATGTCTGAGACCAAATGGAACAGTGAGTATTCATGACCTCTTCACACATGGTGAGCATTTAAGTCCTGTTCACATGATGCGGTATTGCATTACGTCTGCTGCTTCTGCGGTGCTAGTGGGGACTTGGGGCCGGAGCCATGGGACTATGCCTGCCAGTATGTGTGCTGGGGGGCAACTGGGTCTTGGTTTCTGCTGGTGCTGTGTTGCGGCGGCAGTGAATGCCATGTGATGCCGCACACAATAGCGTAAAGACCCACTACAACAAGGTCACTGTGTATTTAGTGGGAACATGCAATTTGATCAAAACCTAACTAAGAACCTCAAGTTTGTTTTGTAGATGTAGACTAGCGGCAAGAGATCATTTTATAGTCTGTGGATGTGCGGTCCAGTTCTGTTATCTCTCCCAATGTTGGTCTTGTAGAGCCACGATTTGTCTTTATCTCAACATCATAAAATAGGTAGGGGATTACATAAAGAACCAGAACAATTTAAACTAGTGTTCAAGAATGTTTGTTCGCCAAGATATTTGGAACAACTTCCCTGCCAAGTTCCTTCAAAAGTATTCCCAGAGTTGATACTGTCTCTTTGGTTCATTCAGTTTTAATGCATAAATTTTAACTATGAACACTTATGTTGACCACTTGTATTTTTGAAAGCATTCTAAATTAGCAGCATTTCTTCCACACTCACATGTCTAACATTTGTGCACTACTGTAGCTCTTGGGGCTTATTGCAATTGGGACCTCAGGGTAAATTTGTAATGTCGTGAAAAGATAGTTAAAGGGGTATTCTCGTCTGGGCACTCACATTCAGTTTCATTAATCTGTCATATATAAACATTACTTCAATGAGATGTTATAAAAAAAAAATTTACCTGTGTGAAGATAATTTCTCATAAATGTAGTCATGTTGTCCCTTAGAAACGAGATGGCTTTCTCGGATATGGCCACCTCTGCTGGAGTGATTGAACAAAGAAACAAATTGTTTTTGTAAATGAAATGTCTGGGAGTTACTACATGTCGCACAGTCACCCTGTGGTAATGATTGCTGAATCCTGGTGGTCCAGCAGGACTCCATAGGGAATGTCTGGCCACCGCTGCCAGAGTGTGAGGTGGTTGTATCCAAGGAAGCCATCTGGTTTCTAAGGGACTGAATGGCTACATTTATGAGAAAGTATCTTCACACAGGAACATTTTTTTATTAACATCCAATTGAAGAAATGTTTACATATGGCAAATGAATTTAATTAAATGTAAATGCCCTAATGGGAATACCCCTTTAACTTTCTTGAATCATTTTCATGATGTGAACCATTGTTTTCCTTATAGAATGTAGAAAAGATCATTGCCGTCCCACACATAATCGCCAATAACATATCTCTTCCCCATCAAAGGAAAGTAGTACTTTCACTGATACATTATAGTTGGGGGGCATTGCACCAATTTTACATTGAGGCTTGGGGGTTTTGTGTTGAATATTAAGCTAAATGGGCTTTAAAGTAAAAATAACACTACATTGTATGACAGATCTATATGTACTTCAGAAAACTTTTGTCAATTAAAATTGACTTTTGTCAATTAAATTAGAACTTACTGATTTTATGATCACATCAGACATGTGACTAAAGCTTTACTGATGGTCTGGTTTATACTGGTTTATATAGGGCCCTTATATAGCAACAAGTTGGGAGCAGATTGCATAATTATTAACATTAATACCCCTTAGGAAAGGGATAATTTCACAAACGTTCACAATTAAATTTGTAGACAGAAGTGGATTGGAAAGAATTTGTTCCGGACATATTTCCAAGAGCTGGCAAGTGCTCCTCACACATCGGGAGCTCTCGGTAATAATATCCTGCCTAACACATTTGTGCTTCCTCTTGTGGATTTGTGCCAGCCTGCGAGAATGTTTGATTAATTAAATTAAAATGAAGTAGAGACTATATCAAAGTGTATAATTACTATCATATTAACTTTGTCTCCTAAAATGTGATCTCCAGTCTGTGGATCTTCAGCTCTAATGACTACAAATCCGGAGAGTTGTCCAGGCATGTTGGCGGTGACCATTTTACTGAAGAGCCAGAGGTATCAGAACATTATAATAAAATAGGAACCTAAAAAAGAACACACAGCAGGTTGCAATATTTGATAGAGACTACAGGAAAGAACTGAAAGTTAAAGAGGTTGTGCCATAAGAATACTTATATCCTATCCACATGTCTGATTACTGGAAATCTGATGCTAAGACCCAGAAATCATGAGCGGGGAAATCAAAAGTATGTGAAATGGCCCATATAATAGAATGATATGCTCAACCTGCACTCAATGCTACAGGATCGCCAGGACTTCCATAAGAGCACACACATATACTTAAAAACAGAGTCATAAGAAAATCAAATCTTTATTGCCAGAATAGTCATACAATTCATCACAAAATACATCTGATTAAAAGAACCCCAATAAAAGAGACATCTAAAAACATGTAACAAGAAAATGGATAGTATGGGTATAACTGAGAGGGCAAACGATATATAATCCTAATAGGCGCTGGCTCATCCTTAGAGTATAATTTCTTCTGATTTGGTGATCCAGAAAACAGGACAGTGACCACCAAACACTTTGTCAAGTTAAAAGTTTCTTCTTGCTTTATTTCAGGACCATATCCAAAATTATAATATTCCACATAACAGCGTCATAAAAAACGTATCACAGCAGCAACGCTTTTCAAACACACAATGCGTCCTTCCTCATGGCTGTATGATATAAGGTCTATTGGGCGTTAACCTAACCCACCTGTTGTCATCTCTCCACCCTCCTCTCATAGGTGTGCAAGTACAAATTGCTTAAATTAAAAACAATAACATTTAATACACTAACATTTAAAACAGAAGTATACTGCTTATATCAAAAAACTACAGGATATATACAGTATATGAATTACCTTCAAATTCACGGCAGCCCATGCATGCTATCATTGTTGTATCATCATCATCATCAGATTGTGTTCACATTACCCCCCGTATTCGGTATATACACATAACTTTAAGAAAATTCCACTACTTTATCTGTGCGTGTGTGAACACTGTCCTATTGGCATTCTCATGTGGTTGACATTTTCTTACCACGCCACTGAACAGTGTTCCGCCCGAAGGTAGCGGAGGATGGAAAAACCACACATGCGCCTATCCTTCACCTGCCTGGAATACAGCGCAATACGTTGTCCGGGAGATGGGGACGCCATGGATCGCGGGTGTTACCGTTAAGCCTTTGCTGCAATATGCAGCAAAGACTTACCGGTTATGGAGAGGGCTCGGCCCGCAAGCCCTCTCCATGCACCGGGACCCGTCATACTATTATGTCACATGTCAGTAAAGGGTTAATACAAGCACTTACTGTAAATCCAGCAACTCACACATGGCATCTTTGGTTGGAGGAATTCTCTCTCTTCTTTTTCTATCTGGAGGATGTTTCCACTTCTACCAGATGAGAACTCAGCTATGAAGATTTAGAAACATCAAAAGTTATGGCTGTGCCGCATGTTCCCTCCATGTCACACACACCCTGCACCCCCATATAACATCCATGTCACACTGCACCCCCACATAACATCCATGTCACACTGCACCCCACATTCTCCCCCTGCACCCACATGTTACAAATATGTCATGCTGTACCCCACATTACATCCAAGTCACACTGCACCCCACATTCTCCTCCACCTGCACCCCCACATTACATCTATGTCACACTGCACCCCACATAACATCCATGTCACACTCCACCGCTACAGTACATTACATCAATGCCACACTGCACCCAACATTCTCCCCCCTGCACCCACACATTACATCCATGTCACACTGCATCCCACATTCTCCCCCTGCATCCCCACATTCTCCCCACTCCATCCAACTTCCAGCCCCTTGCTTAGGTTGCTTTTGCAACACTTTCTTTACCTAGTCCCAGCACCATATGCATCAGACTGTACCTCGGATCTTCCTGTGCTGCTCCTCCCACATGGTCATGACCTCAACTAAGGTCCTTTAGACCACCATATCTACTGCAGATAATAAAACTAGTGCTGCTTCACCAGGTTAGTGATGCTGCACAAGCACCCACAGCGGAAGGGGGGTTGTCCCATCAAATTTTGTATTTTTTTAAAAAATAATAATCATTTAAAAAAAAATGTTAACCTCCACCTCCCACATATCAAAGGAATACATTTATTCTTTAAAAAAATTCACAATTGCAGTGTTCAGCCCATTTAATTTCCAGTAAGTTATAGTTGCTTTGTCAGTATCTTGGGTTAAGCTACTTCCTTATTTCAGCCCATCCCTTGTCACTCCTACTGTGACTCCTAGTGACACTAAGCGTTAGAATTATCAAAGTTTCTGTAATGCAGGCGGTGTACACCCCACTCTGAATAGTCTCTTTTGGATGGGTGATCACTATGGTAGGGATGTGGTTCAACCACCTCAATCTGGCAATTAATATCCTATGCAATACTATGATGTATATATTAAATATATACATATGCATGTCCCATGCAGTTTAGTATGCAGATTTATTATATGGTTTGGTTATATATTATGCGGTACTTGGTATTCCATTATGATGATTATTTAAACACTTGATAATAGGCTGACCTTTGTATAAATAAAAAGCGCATATACCTCTACACTACACAGCATTGATGTTTATGAAGATGGTCTTATTATTGCAATGGTATAAAATATAATAATGCAAACAACATAATATGCTTGGTTTCAATGTCTGATTCAAAGTAAGGAAAACAGATGGACATAGTGAATTCCTAAAACTATGAGCTAAGGATATGAAGAGCAAGGTCACTTCGGTATATTAAGAATGTTAAATGAACCTGAAAATATGGAAAATTTCAACATTTTCCCAAACCTGTGTAGGAGGGTGTCAGGAAGGAATCCAGTGATGAAAAAAAGCTGTGTGTGATGTTACAGTATATGCTATTTGCAGGAAGTAACATAGAAATGATTCAAGTCACATACGTGTATAGCATATCTTGTAACATACAAAAGGCACAGGAAAGCCATTAGTAGTGAGTGCTGGTGGTAGGTTATTTTAAATGTGAGCATTGTTATGCCTTTGAAGAACACTGCAAATTTTCATTTTTGTATTACTGCTTAATTAATCCCAAAACGTGAATACTTAAGATTACAGAGACATGAAAGGGCTTGGTTTTTTAATAGAATTATTTAATGTACAGTGCAATTGTCTTGGAAGCTGAATAAAAATCCAAATACAGTGAAATGAAAATGATGCGGCGCAAATTTTTTGTGGGTTTTTACAGCTTTCACATTGCACTGTAAATTTATATTATTTTGTTTCATTTTAATACCTTTCAAAAAGTGAAAATTGTTGGAAATAATTTATAAATGTGCATATTGATATATTCTGAACCAGTGCATTTTTTATGGTACTGAGCAACACTACATGTACACTATGTAGTTTCACTGTCTTATCTGTATTTTATACAGCAGTCTCATCGTTCAATATTATTGGAAGTTTGTAAGTAAAGGGGCATTTTTTTTCGTAAAAGAAGGAATATGATTTGTTCATATAGGGATGCTCTTCTTGACTGGAATTATTATTAAATACAATGTCCCTGGTATCTGTTAAACTGCTGCATGGATTTACCAGGCAACATTATCCACGTAGCTGTGAAATTATCCATGTAGCTGTGTAATTCAGACCCAAAAAAATAACATTTCTGCAAAAAGATGTTACAGTTTGATTCAATGGGGCACATTTACTTACCTGTCCTGACGCGTTCCCCGAAAGTGCAATGTCTGACTGTAATGCACATCTGCTGCGATTCACTATGATCGTGCACCCGATATCCTGCATGTGCCGCTTCCCCGCTCAGGTCTGCCGGAGTTCACCTTCTTCTTCCAGGTGCATGTAAGTGCTTGATCTTGGGACACAATTTGAAAGTTAAATCCCGCGCTCAGTCTGAATCAGTCGGATCATCCAATGCCCGCCCCCTGATTTCTGTTGCATGAAAGCCTGCGCAGCCGTACCACAATCCCATCACTTGCGACACAATCCCCAGTTACATACCTGTCACAGTGGCAGAAATATCAAAAAACATCGGAAAAACTGACAAAAGTGCATCCGTGGACCCTTAGTAAATAAGCCCCAATGAGTTTTGTTTATTGTACACATTAACATATCTGTAATTTTCCTTATTCTTCTGTATGATCATGTCATCCACTTTAGATATCTTCAGAGGCTTTTGTATGGAAGGTAAACACTCTCATAATTGGTAAGAATGCCCTAAAGTTAGATGCTTCTGGAGGCGTACATTCTATAACCCAAGTTAATCTGAAATTGTCCCGTGTATCACACAGCCTCACTCACGGCCGAAGATAGAGCAAGCATTTCTATGGCGGCCGTCTACTAGCCACCCTATGTACGGCTAGCATACAGCTGCCATATACACATGTGTGAAAGTGGCCTTATTAAATGGCACAATCCCAGAGGTCACATTTCCCCAACATTCATTTCCTATTTTTTTAGAGGCCAAAATCACCATTGCAACATCTTGAAAGAAGGTCATAATTCCAGTGCTAGTGAAATCCAAATTGAATTGGTTAATGGTCAGCGGTAAACTTCATAGTATGTTGAATGACAAAGAAGCTTGATGTTCTCTCTCCCTTTCTCCTCTATCCCTCATGCCAACCACCTACCTTCTTAATACCTGAGCCTTCCAAATTAATGATATTTATTGTTGTACAGTGCAGTACATCTGCTCATTTTCTTGTAAAATTTGACAAGACTTCTGCTGATCTGATTGTATACTCACAAAGTCTAAACTGTATGCTCCTGTTGAGCTATTTTATATCTTGGAATATGTCAATAAAAATCATTGAAAACAAATATCTGTATAGACTCATGTAGAATATACCTGCTATTTCATGAGAGCTATTTTCAACCGTAGAAACTATGAAATTTGACCTATGCCCTGGTGCTGACTGGGGAATTCCCTTGCTACTGGGTGATTTCCTTCTGTCTCCATGGAAACAAATGAACAAATTGGGTAATTTTCTATAATGTCTTGAAGATTTTATATGATTTCCTGGGTAACAAGATGGTGATGATGATGATTATGATGATTGGAGGTGATTTGGGAAAAGTTAATATTTTCCATATAATGTAGACTATTGTTGATGAGAATCAATCGAAAAGGGATGCTTCATGGATGCAACTGATCTCTATAATGAATGGTAGTTTTATAAAGGTCAGAGTCTGCTCGGCTGTGTGAATATAGCCTGAATTCTTTGACTGCAACCCCAAGATAAAATCTGAAGATGTTATGTTACGTGAAGGATTTACCCGCCATGAATTTCAATTCATAGCAGGAGCACAGTAGCCGAGATTTATAAAGATTTCATCCACAGCATTAAATGAAATCACATTGTACACTCACGTGCTGCAGATTTTAGACACAAAGTGGGTCACATAATGTTGCAGGTTTAATTTGCAGCTTACATTGCAAACATTAAAAGCTGCATGGGAGCAATAGTTATTCCTTGTGCACACTCAGTACATTTATAACAGATCCACTCAGTTCCTCCTTCCAGAAGAACACACTAAAGAATTCCCCCATGTTGCAGACTGCAATGAAGTTATGTACTTATTATCACGTATCACTGCTAGTGTCTCTTTTTAGTATCTTGGAGTGTAGACTATCAGAATAGTCTAAACCAAGGGGGGATCATATCAGCGCAGACAGAGGGAGCAGTTAGGCCCCATGCACACGACCATACCGGGGCCAGTGATACACCTGCATAATTTGTGGCTGCATCACAACCCCCAAAGACTATTAAAAGTGTGTAGGAAATTTTCCCAAAATCTCCCGCCAGGGGACAAAAAACTCTAACAGTAGTAACTAACAGGCTTATTAATTAGCCCTTACTCTATGGCACCAGAAAACAAAGGACCAATAGTAACCACCTTCATATGCAAATTATAATACAGCAAGATGGTGAATTCATGAAACATAATGTTTAATATTTGTAATATAAAATCATCAAAGATGTCAACAGAATTATAACCAGCTGAGTGTCGTCGCTCAACAAATAGTGGCTACAAAGTTGCAGCCATATTCTAAATGCAATAGCCCAAATGTTATTTAGAACTATATGTATATTATCAACCACAGCATGTATGGCTAGGTCACCATTAAATACTTGCAGATGCAATAATAGTTCAAATAAAACCGTCTCACCAAGTTCTTCAGTACAAGATGTCACAGTCGTGGATGGGGTTAGGCAGCGAGAGGTCCTGGTATATAGGTCCCTGCTTAGTCCCTAGTACCGCTGTACCTGTTCCCCAATAGTTGCTCCCACCCTAACAAGGGTGGTCCCAAACTCACCCACACGACTATACTGCTCCTAAGTCACACAGAGAATAGAGCAAATAAAGAGAAACTTTATCCGTCACTGTGACATCTTGTACTGCAGAACTTGGTGAGACTGTTTTATGTGACCTATCATTGTATATGCAGGTCCCCTGAGTTCTAAATAACACGTTGGGCTATTGCATTTACAATATTGCTGCAATTTTGTAGCTACTACTTGCTGAGAGGCGTCACTCAGTTGGTTACTCAGCTGTTGACATCTTTCATGATTTTATATTACAAATATTAAAAGATGTGTTTTATGTATTCACCATTTTGCTTTATTATAAATTACAACCCCCAAAGAGGTCTATGGCACTTGGTCATGGTGTGATGAGCACACAGTGGGGCAGATTTATCAAGCTGTCTGAAAGTCAGAATATTTCTAGTTGCTCATGGTTACCAATCACAGCTCAGCTTTCATTTTACCAGTGCTCATGAACATTTTAAAGGGGAGTTGTGATTGGTTGTCATGGGCAACTAGAAATATTCTGACTTTCAGACAGCTTGATAAATCTGCCCCAGTGTCTCAATTCACTGTGACAGATTAACTAAGCTTTATCTGGAGAGGGGAGGGGTGGGGAGTGCACCTCTTTCTCCCGGCCGTGTGCTTGCATAGGTTACGGCCTGGGAGGTCATACGCGTCACATAAAAGAAATCATCAGAGTTTACCCAGAACTGACAATGGAATATACCTTTTCAGTTTAATATGATCTACATGTGCAGCACGAGCACATGTGAAACTGCCCTGAGAAAGACCCTATATTTTAACAATGGAAGATACCATGCAAAGAACATAGCAATACCATTCATTGAGCAAAGTCCACCCACCAGGACCTGACAGCAGTGTGGGGGGCAGCTGAATTTCCAGGGACCAGACTCGTTGGCTGTAGTGCGGTCTTCACCATAATATCTCACAGTGACTTAGTCCACAGGGACAAGCCTTGTCAGGGAGATGCAAGAAGAAGGGTGATATTCCATATCCTCTATTTGTTTGAAATTTAAACGTGTCTAACTCCACTATCAATGGTGAATCATCAGATATACCTCTAATAATCCCATACTTAATTTTATTAACTAATTGTAGAGCCTTACTATCCGACAAAACCATATCAAGTCTTGAAAATACCCTATGAGAAGATGAAAAACATGAATACTCCCTCTTTACAATAAATAAATATATACAAAGCCATACAAATTTCAAATCAGTTTCCAAGCAAAAAGATGGATGTTTAGAAACCCTTTGAAATCCTTGTTCAAGATGCTAGCCCAGCGAAAATAGGTTGGACTGGTTAGAGAAGTTATAAAACGACTTTCCTTGAGCGAGTTGAGCATCGTTTGGTAAAAAAAAATTATATATCTGAGACGGCTAATAAAGGAAAATATTAATATAGGCACAGAACACAGACATTGGACAGAGAAGATGCGAAAAAAGTGTATGGACAGACAAATCTAAGTTTTGAGTGTTTTGATCACTTGGAAGAACATTTGGAAGATGACAGAACAACTGCAACAATGTGGAAGAGTTCTGATGCCATCTGTCAGGCATGGGCAGGTTAAATATGAGGTCTAGGTTACTGTGGTGCTAGTAATAAAGCGGGAATTTGTACAAGTAAAGGGAATTTTAAATAAGGAAGTCCATGACTCCATTTTGGCAATGCCATGCCATACCCCTCCTTGTGAACAGCACTGATTGGAGCCAATTTCATCCTACAACAAGGGGACAATGACGACACACCTCCAATTTTTGCATGAATGTTTGGGAAGAAGCCGGGCAGCAGGGATTTATCTTAAGGGACCCGTAGGTCAGCCGAGTACCAGATCTCACCCCGGGAGCTGTAGGGGAGCGCGGTGAGCGTAAAGCACGCAAAAGGTGCCCATTCAAGCCAATCAACTTTGGGAGGGGCGATTGTAAGCATGGGGAATATTCTCTAGATTACCTCAGCAAACTTAAAAGCTAACATCCAAAGTTCTGTAATGCAAGGGAACCCTTGTTGAAGCAAAGTTTTTGAAGGAGGGGAAAATTATTATTTCCAAATGAAAAAAGAATATTTAAACCTTTTTTTAATGTTGGACTGTTGTTATTAATTTCATTTTGCCCAACACTAGAAAAATACAAAAATGCTAGGAGTGTTCATGGAAAACACAAACAAATTGTCTAGGTGACCCAAAACTTTTGAGCACGTAGTGTAATAAACAGTTATCCTGACATTTAACCATGTAAATGGAAAATAGTCCCAGATACCAAAACCCCCAATTTTTCAACCATTTGCAACATATAATTAAGTAATAAAAAGGTCAAAAGGCCGTACAGTCCTAAAAAATGGTAAAGCAGCAATAAAAAAACTTCTAATCTCTCCAAAAATGACATGTAACATACCCAATGTATGACAAGAGTTATTAGTGCCAGAAGATGGAAATACTCGATTTTTTGTTTACTACCTATATAAATTAAGAATCACATGTCATCACACCAACCCAAAAGAATATAAAGGAGACCAATTCATGCATTGGAATTTTTTTTGCCCATTCCTAGTACACGGCATGAAAATTAAATCCTGTAATTGGCAAGTTACGCAGAACAACAAACCCTCATACAGCTCATTTAATGAAAAATATTAAAAAAGATTTTTTTGATTTTGGAGTGAAAAATTAAACCACAAAATGAACTCGACAAAAGGCTGGTCCATAAAGGGGTTAAAGGTTGTTTAAAAGAGTTGGTCAGTGGAGTTTGCTAATTTTGACATGCATGCACAGGGGCTGAAAGTTAGGTATGAAAGTGAGGGACTTTTACGTGCCACAGAATTATACATTGCTGACAAAAAACTGGAAAATAATGTGAAATTCTACTTTTTTAAAACGTGTCCTTGAGAACAAAACTACTATTTCTAGCAATTTCTTTTCCGTATATTAGTTGAGAAAACAGCACTTGCCTTAGGACGGGAAGTCCCCATTTCTCTGTTAGAAAATCTCTGACATTAACCCTTCTCGACGCAGCCCTTTTTCGTTTTTTTTATGTTTACTGACAGAAGCAAGCTTGCAAAATTTGGGGCTGTAATGGGGGTGATCGGATGGACCACACACAATTTATAAATTTTCACATCAGGCTAGCGCATCCCTAGAATCGGCCTGATTAGTCTACACCGATCTATTTATCATCGAATCTGTTATATTATCTTAGATCTATAATCTATATTTGCTGTTACGTTGACCTTTTAAACAGCATCTCATGACACGAAATCTATTCCATCTGTGGTAGGAATGCCATTATAAAACGGACATTTACTCCAAGGGATTCATTTTCTCTTATATAATATATGGTAGAGATGAGAATGAAAATATTCTATGTATACCTGGAGATGGGCCAGCTATCCTATTCCTCTTCTAATGTCTTTTTTAAAACAGTGATTCTTATTTTGCACAGCTTCACTATCCTGCCAGATATTATGGTAATCGTGATATATAATGAATCCAGGGATAGACATGACACACTGTTTGTACATATGGGCAGGCAGAGAAGAAGGGTCAACGTCTATCCATATGGGTAGCACAGATCATAAGAGAATATGATTTTCTTATTAATTTAAATACATGTTATGGAAGAAAATAGCTAAGGATCATTCTTGCTAAATTGTGGAATTACAGTTGTTTATCCCTTTCATAAAGAGAATACAACTAACTCCCCAAAAAAACTAACCCTCAATCAGATAGGGATGAAAAAATTGCTCGGTCAAGTAAGGTCAAAATACCCGGGTCGTAAGGGGGTGATAAATAGCCCTGTTAATACGTCACATTAACCAAACCGTTCATGAGCACATGTGTTAATAGGAAGGCAACTGGAAACTAAGTGCTCCTAATTACACAGTGACACATGAAAGAGTGACACAATAGGGGTATTGCTATTATTAGAGGAACAAGGAACAATTTTTCTCCAGTTGGTCTATAGTTGTTACTCGCTGGTGGTCCAGCCAACAGGCAATTGTGGCATGTAGTTGTAGCGAGTCAGCTAGAAAATATGATGGATCCAATATGGAAAGGGATTTTGGAAGGGAATATCCATGCCAAAATCATTTGATAGGTTGCAAGTCAAGGAGCTCCTATCAATATTATTTATTCACAATGAGTTATGGATGAAAGACCCTATTACATACAGCATGGACTTCAGTACACTGGACCTCAAAAAATAAAAGGGCAATACAAAATTACCACATCCTAGATCGTAATAATTGAAACAATATTGCAATTCTTAATTCGTTCAGAGTGGATTGTGTTGAGAACTTTAAAACAGAGAAATCAATTTGAAAAGACAATATAATAGTTATGGATTTGGAAAGATACTCAAAAGGGAGAATCAAATTAAGCTGATAAACTGCAGGGAAAATTGCCTAACCCAAGGATCGAGCTCAGTTTTGTGTTTTAGCCTCCCCTACAAGTCTGGCCAAAACGCTTGAAAATGACACAATATATATTTCACATGATCTGTTGGTTTTATGTGTGTGTTCTGATGTTTTATCAAATACAGAAATACAAGGTGCCAATCCATTTATGCTAACAAAGCTTTTAACCACAGGTAGAATGAGTTAACAATGGCAGCAAGTCAATATTTGCAGGTTAGCCCTTCTTCTCAGGACCTCTGCCAATTCTCCTGGCAGCTCTCAATCAACTTCTGAGCACCAATCCGGACTGATAGCCGTCATTCTGAACAACAATGCTTGCATTTGTCACAATTTGTTGGTTTTTTTGTGTGTTACCGTCGCTTGATGATTGACAACAAGTTCTCAAGGGATTAAGCTCTGGGGAGTTTCCAGGCATGGACTTTACCCACAGTCCTCAGCAGTCCAATCCCTGTACCTTTGCAATGAAGTTGAAAGTGTTTTGGGGAAAAAGGAATTCTAGGCAAAAATTAAACTTTGCAATTCTTGATGTTTAAGCTGTGATCACTTTTTATAACATTCTGGAGGTATATGCAAATGGCCATTAAAAAAAAAAGACGCGGTAGACTTTGTAAAACTTAAATTTGTTTCATTCTCAAAACTTATGGCCATAACTGTACAACCCTTGGGGCATGCTCCTAGAGGCGGGTGGATGTTATCCTGATGGACTCACCCTCCCACCGCCAGAACGTATTAACGCTCAGTCAACTACTGTGGTGGTGCACCACAGTGTGGGTGGGCATGAATTGGTGGATGATGTCCATGGATGTGTCAAATTTATTAGGTTGTTAAAGGGCATTCCATCCATTTGCATAATGCCTTTAATAATATTGGAATGGTGGCACACAAAAGCCACACAAGCCTAGTATTGTCATGCATCCAAGGAACCCAAGTCCCAATGCACCTGTCTATAGTCTCAAAAGGGATCTGAAAATTCTATCACAGTACCTGTCTTAGCACATGGAGGACTGCAAGGCTCTCCAAAAGAAAGTCTCCCCAGACCATTACTGACCACTGCTGGAGGATAGTGCAGGCAGGAGCAGAACATTATTTATGGCGCCTCCAGATGTCATGTCTTTCATTGTGCTCAGTGTGATACTGTGTTCTCAGCCGTGAAGAGTACAAGGGGCCCCGTTGATCTGATGAATCTTGGTTTGTTCTCGGCAAATGCAAATCAGCCTCAGGGTTTTGGGATGTAAGCACACACATCAACTTGGATGTCAGGCCCTCACACCACATGGAATTTGTTTCTTACTTTTAAGCAGAATAATAATATTAGTGTACTGGGGAGGCATGTTGCACGGTTTCTGGCTACACTCCTTCTTGTCCAAAGTGAAGAGGTAGCAGGTTGCTTACTTCCATGGCCCCCGCGTCAAGGTTCCTGGTGTGTACTGGTCTGTTTCCTTGGTATATGCTCCATGCTATGGGCCAATTGTTAACTACCCTTCTTACCATAGATCACATGTCCACAGTCACATTGATGTGTTATACATGGTATGAGCTGCACTTCCTGAGCAGCCTCTGTGTTTTTTAGACCAAATTTCTACCTTCTGGCGGTGAAGAGGTGAGGGAGAAATAACAAAAGCAAAATTGACCCAAAACAACAAGCCAAAAGGGATTGTGAAAAGAAATGACCGGGCGTCACCACCTACAGGCCACTGCTTTTATAGGGTGTATAGATAATGCCAATCATTTTTACACTGATCTCTTTACCAGTTGCAAAAACAGAGGGAGATATTGATTTACAATCAGCAGTTGATACATAAAAAACTGCACAGGATGATTTCACTGAACTGTGACTGAATTTCAAAACACTGGGATTTTTGTAGGTATTCCCTTTATTTTTTAGTAGTATTTTTCTATGCCATTCTGGTACAACTATTAATCACCCAAAAGCAAAAATTAAGTATATAAGAGCTGATCAGTGATCAGCGTCCCATATGTATAAGAGAAGATGTGAAAGTACATAATCATTTAAATGGAGGAAAAAGAAGTTTTTAGTATCTTTCCTTTCCTCTAAGTAAAAACATGTTTCTCTGCATACAACCAAATGATGTAACTTGGGTTGATCCAATTCTTCCAAGACAATGTCTGTTTTGAAAAAATAATGTCCTTTCAGAAACCATGAAATACAGCTTACATTGTGAGAGAAAAATGGAGATCATCGAATCTTAGCATTGCTCGGATAAAGATCATAAGGAAACAACAGATAAATGGCAAGTGGTTTAATCAGGTCAAGGCAATAAACAAACGATCAAAGAAACAGCAAATTTAAACCAGTATAAATAGCTTTTGTTTTTGGCTGTCACAAGGGTGTACCCAGTGAATGCTAGAATTTAAGCAAACCATGGCCAACGTTTACTGCATGCTGGGAACTGAAACTGTAGTATTTCTCAGATCTAAACTGCGCAAGTTAAAGCTTTTTTAAAACTCCACTTTGGCTTTTATTGAACTACAAAATCGGTCCTAAGGGTGGATTAGCGCTGGCATGCGCTGTTGCTGTCTTTTCAGTTTTGTTTCTGTTTTATTTCGTTTTTTATTTGGAAAAAACTGAAGGTTAACCTTTCACCTTGACCCGTGACGTAATAGCAGTCCACTGCGCACGCGGGTGTGATAGGTAGAGGGCTCACGGGCTTAGCCCTCTCCATAGCTGGTAAGTCTTTGCGCAATCGCAGCAAAGACTTACCGGTAACACCCGCGAATGTGTGCTAGCACTGATCGCGGGTATCAACCGACACATTGCCGCCAGCAAAGATGCGGCGCCCAGCCCGTTGCCTAGGATTGTCGCTCCCTGTGACCATCATGGGAGCGGTCGACCGCTAACCATGACAGCCTCAGGTCCTCCGAAGCCGAGGCTGTAACGTTTTAACCCTTCATTAAAATGTGCTATCAGCACATGAATGAATGAAGACAAAATCCATCAACTGCCAAACTGGTAATATGGCAGTATATGATAGGATCGTTAAGACAAACTAGGTTTAAAGTACCCCAGGAGTCTGAAAAATAGTAAATAAAATAAAATAAAACAAGTTAACAAAAAAAATTTAACTAAAAAAAATTTAAAAATTTCTCAAATCACCTACTTTCCTAGAAACTATATAAATAAACAGTGAAAATCCTAACAAGTTAGGTATAACCGTGTCCGACAAATGCAGTTCTATCAAAATATAATAAAGGTTTTCACCTGCCTTAACCTGTAACGGAAAATAGCTCCCAATTCAAAACCTGCCTTTTTTGCCATTTAAAAATATTAAAAATCAATAAAAGTGATCATAGGTCATACAATCCTAAAAAATTGTAGCATTGAAAACTTCATCAGAAGTCACAAAAATGTAACCTTCACAGCATCTGTACACTGAAGTAGAAAAATTTATTAGTACCAGAAGATTTTTAAATTTTTGTAAGTATGAAAACATTAAAACACTATAAAAATTTGTTATCCCCGTGATCACACCAACCCAAAGAATAAAGTAGACATGCCATTTGGGGCGCACAGTGAAAGCCGTTAAAACAATGTGTGAAAGCCATAATATAATTCAGCATCAACAGATATAAGGCCCAATTTATTACAGTGTTTGCGCCAGTTTTCGTCTGGCTTTGCACTGAAAGAACATGTAAACGCTTGTACATGTATTTATGAAGTGTCAGTATTGTGTCATAGCTGCCTGTGTCCGCCCACGCCACAAAATTCAGCACTAAAGGGGTGTCTTGGTGCAGAGTCGGACTGTGCCACATTTATTACTGCAACTCCACAGATTGCGTTTGCACGCTTTATGTTAAAGGTCCACAAAAAAAGTTGGGGCCATTGTCTTGCCGCAGCCACTTTGATATATGTGGACAGTATAAAACTGTTTAGCTTAACTTTTAGACAATATTATAGAATTATTCCCAAATTACTATCATCTACTTGACATAAATGGTCATATTAATCTGTAAACAGTCCTGATAAACAACAATATTTCACTTTTACACTAATTTACGATTCTGATTGTAAGCCATTGTGACCCACCAGGTGTCACTGTTCTCTTAACATGACTAAATGCAAAATTATATTGACAGTAATCCAAAAAGTAAAACGTTAAAGGGTGTGATCAGTCCGGGAACATAGAATGTGATGAAAGTGCCCGTCTGAACCCAGGTTCTGAAACACTGCTACTGTCACATATTGATGCATGTTCCTGCTTCCCAATATGCAGAACGCCAAAACGCAAGTATTTGTTTTGTGAATCATGTATTGATACAAATTTTTCCTCTCCGGCAGTGTGGTCAGTCCATGAACTGCACTTTTCACGTTCCATGATCATGGCCTGATCACTTACAGTGTGAATCCAACCTAGGGTGAGGGTCTTTAGTCGTCTACATTGGAGTTACTAACAGAAAGTTCATAAAAAAGTGTCCAATTTTCACTTCTTTGTTTCATCATTGCTTTCCTGAGAACTTTGAATACATCTACTTACATACATGTATATTTGAGAGTGAATTTTAACTGTAAAGAGAAAAAAAAAACAGTGATGTCACAGCACGTGGATATACACACCAGTGATTTCACAGATACAGGCGGTTCCCCTACTTAGGACACCCGACTTACAGACAACCCATAGTTACAGACGGGACCCCTCTGCCCACTTGGACCTCTGGTGAAGCTCTCGGATGCTTAAATAGTCCCAGATTGCAATAATCAGCTTAAAATTGTCTGCAATGAAGCTATTGATAATTCTCGGTCCTATTACAGCAAAAAAATTTGAAACTCCATTGTCACTGGGGCAAAAAAAAAAAATTGTCGGGAACTACAATGATAAAATATACAGTTTCGACTTACATACAAATTCAAATTAAGAAACAAACCTACAGTCCCTATCTTGTATGTAACCCGGGATGCCTGTACAGAGAAATAAACACAGTGATGTCACAGCACGTGGATAATCCCACACAGGATTTCACAGTACAGAGAAATAATACACAGTGATGTCACAGCACGGGATAACACACACAGTGATTTCACTGTACAGAGAAATAATACCAGTGATGTCACAGCACGGGGATAATCCACACAGTGATTTCAAAAGTACAATGAAATAAACACAGTGATGTCACAGCACGTGGATAATACAAACAGTGATTTCACAGTACAGAGAAAGAAACAATACACAGTGATGTCACAGCACGTGGATAATACACACAGTGATTTCACAGTACAGAAAATAATAAACAGTGATGTCACAGCACGTGGATAATAAACATGATTTCACAGTACAGAGAATAATACCACAGTGATGTATCAGCACATGGATAATACACACAGTGATTTCACAGTACAGAGAAATATACACAGTGATGTCACAGCACGTGGATAATACACAACGTGATTCACAGTACAGAGAATAATACACAGTAATGTCACAGCATGTGGATAATACACACAGTGGATTCACAGTACAGAGAAATAATAACATTGATGTCACAGCACGTGTGTGTAATAGAAGGCACTGGAAAAATAAGTGCCTCCTATTACACACGTGACAATGAAAGAGGTGCCACATAGGGGTATTGCTATTTAGAGGAACAAGCAACAATTTTCTCCATTGTGGTCTATAGTTGTTACCTCGCTGGTGGTCCAGCCAACAGGCAATTGTGGCTATGTAGTGTAGCGAGTCAGCTAGAAATCTGATGGTATCCAATCATGGAAAGGGATTTTGGAAGGGGAATATCCATGCCAAAATCATTTGATAGGTTGCAAGATCAAAGGAGTCTATCAATATTTTCACAATGAGTTATTGATGAAATATGCCTTATAATACAAGCTATGGAACTTCAGTACACTGCTCAAAAATAAAAGGGGCAATAAAATACCACATCCAGATCTTAATAATTGAAATAAATAATTGCAATTCTTAATTCGTTCAGAGTGATTGTGTTGAGAACTTTAAAACAGATATAATCAATGAATGAAAGCAATATTAATAGATTATGGATTTGGAAAGATACTCAAAATGGAGAATCAAATTTACAGCTGATCCAACTTCAGGGAAAATGCCTAAACCCAAGGATCGAGGCTCAGTTGTGTGTTTAGCCTCTCCCTACAGTCATGGCCAAAAGCTTTGAAAATGACACAAATATTATATTTTCAACATGATTGTTGGTTTTTGTGTGTTTGTCTGATGTTTTATCACATACAGAAATACAAGTGCAAATCATATTATGACTAACAAAAGCTTTTACCCACAGTTAGAATGATGTAATGCAGCAAGTCAATATTTGCAGTGTTAGCCCTGTCTTCTTCGGACCTCTGCAATTTCTCCTGGCAGCTTCAATCAACTTCTGGACCAAATCCTGACTGATAGCCGTCCATCTTGCACAATCAATGTTGCATTTTGTCACAATTTGGTTTTTGTTTGTCACCTTTTGATGATTGACAAAAGTTCTCAATGGGATTAAAGATCTGGGGAGTTTCCAGGCCAGGGACTTACCCCAGTCCGCAGCAGTCCACTCCTGTACCTTTGCAATGAAGTTGAATGTGTTTGGGGAAAAA
This sequence comes from Engystomops pustulosus, assembly GCA_019512145.1. NCBI lineage: Eukaryota > Metazoa > Chordata > Amphibia > Anura > Leptodactylidae > Engystomops > Engystomops pustulosus. The sequence goes on from CM033643.1 coordinate 96,502,747, forward strand.
AAGTGAATTTCTAGGCAAAAATTAACTTTGCAATTATTGCTGTTAGCTGATCACTCTTATAACATTCTGGAGTATGCAAATGCCATTAAAAAAAAAGACGCGGTAGACTTGTAAAAATTAACATTTGTTTCATTCTCAAAACTTATGGCCATAACGTACAACCCTTGGGCATGCCCTAAGAAGGCCGTGGATGTTATTCTGATGGATCTCCCCCGCAGAACTGTATTAACGCATCAGTCAACTCCTGTGTGTGTGCACCACAGTGTGTGGTGCTGATATTGGGGGATGATGCCTGGATGTGCTCAAATTTATTTAGGTCTGGGGAAAGGGCATTCCATTCATTGCATTAATGCCTAATCATATTGGAACTGGTGGCACACTAAAGCACCACAAAGGCCTAGTATTGTATTCCGAAGGAACCCAAGTCCCATGCACCTGTATATAGTCTCAAAAGGGATCTGAAAATCTCATCCCGTACCTGTAGCACATGGAGGACTGCAAGGCTCTCCAAAGAAACGTCTCCCCAGACCATTACTGACCATCTGTGGAGGATATTGCAGGGCAGCAGAACATTTTATGGCGCCTCCAGACTGTCATGTCTTTCATTGTGTCAGTGTGATCCTGTTCTCAGCCTGTGAGAGTACAGGGGCCCCCGTTGAATCTGTAATCTTGGTGTTCTCTGGCAAATGCAAATAGCCTTAGGGTTTTGGGATGTAAGCCACAACACATCAACTTTTGGATGTCAGGCCTCACATCCACATGGAATTTGTTTCTTACTTTTTAAGCAGACCAAATCAATATTAGTGTTTCTGCGGGAGGTCTGTGCAGGTTTCTGGCTATCCTTCTTGTCCAAAGGAAGAGGTAGCAGGTTGTTTACTTTCCATGGGCCCCGTCAAGTTCTCCTGGTGGTACTGTCTGTTTCTGGTATCTGCTCCATGCTCTGGGCAATGTGTTAACTACCTTCTACCATAGTCACATGTCACATGTCACATTGATGTGATCATCGATGAGTGCACTTCCTGAGCAGCCTCTGTGTTTTTAGACACATTTTCTACCTCTGGTGAGAAGAATAACAAAATGCAAAAGTGACCAAAACAACAGCCAAAATGGATTAGTTGAAAAGAAATGACCTGTGGTCACCACCTACAGAGCCACTGCTTATAGGGTTTGTTTGCTAATTGCCAATCATTTTACCTGTTCTCTTTACCAGTGCAAAAACAGCAGGAGATATTGTTTACAATCAGCGTTGATCATAACTGGACGAGGATGATTTCACTGAACTGTGACTGACTCAAATACACTGGGATTTTAGGTATTCCTTTTTTTTTAGTAGTATTTTTCTATGCCATCTTGTACAATATTATATTCACCAAAAAGCAAAAATTAAGATATTAAGAGCCTGATCAGTGATCAGTCCCATATGTATAAGAGAAGATGTGAAGACATATATCATTTAAATGGGAAATAAGAAGGTTTTAGTATCTTTCCTTACTCTAAGTAAAATAAACATGTTTCTCTGCATCAACCAAAAATGAGTAAGCTTGGGTTTGATCCAATTCTCCAAGACAATGTCTGTTTTGAAAATAATAATGCTTTCAGAACCATGAAATACATGCTTACATTTGTGAGAAAATGGAGATCATCTTGAATTTCTTAGCATTGCTTCGGATAAGATCATAAGTAAACATACATGATAAATGGCACAGTGGTTTACATCATGGCAATAACACAAAGATCAAAGAAACAGCAAATTAAACCAGTTAAATAGCTTTTGTTTTGGCTGTCACCAGGGTCGTACCCAGGAATCCTAGAATTTCATAGCAAAACATTGGCCACAGTTTACTGCATGCTGGGAACTGAAACTGATAGTCATCTTCTCTATATAAAACGCAAGTTAAAGCTTTTAAAACTCCCACTTTGGCTTTATTTGAACTACAATCTGTCTAAGGGTGGATTAGCGCTGGCATGCGTTCTGTTGCATGTCTTTTCAGTGTGTCTTCTGTTTTATTTACGTGTTTTATTTGGAAAAACCTGAAGGTTAACCCCTTCATGACCCGTGACGTATAATAGCAGTCCACTGGTCGGCCGCGGGTGGTATGTAGAGGGCTCACGGGCTTAGCCCTCTCCACAGCTGGTAAGTCTTTGCTGCATATCTCAGCAAAGACTTACCGGTAACACCCGCCGAATGGTGCTAGCACTGATCGCGGGTATCAAGCCGAACATTGCCCCAGCAAAGATGGCGGCGCCCTGCCTTGCCTAGGATTGTCGCTCCCTGTGACATCATTGGGGAGCGTCGATCCTCACCATGACAGCCTCAGGTCCTCCGAAGACCCGAGGCTGTCACGTTTAACCCTTTCATTAAAATGTGCTATCAGCACATTGGAATGAATGAAGACAAAAATCCTACTATACTGCCATACTGTAATATGGCAGTATACTGATAGGATCGTACAGACAACCTAGGGGTTAAATACCCCAGGGAGTCTGAAAAATAGTAAAATAAAAATTTAAAAGTTAAAAAAAATTTTAACTAAAAAAAATAAAAATTCAAACACCTATTCCTAGAACTGATATAAATAACAGTGAAAATCACTAACACGTTAGGTATAACCGTGTCGAAAATGCCCAGTTCTATCAAAATATAATAAAGTTTTTACTGCATTTAACCCTGGTAACGGAAAATAGCTCCCAAATTCAAAAATGCCTTTTTTTGCCATTTTCAAAAATATTAAAAAATCAATAAAAGTGATCATAAGGTCATACAATCCTAAAATGTAGCATTGAAAACTTCATCAGAAGTCACAAAAAATGTAACCTTCCACAGCTCTGACACTGAAGTATGAAAATTTATTAGTACCAGAAGATTTTTACAATTTTGTAAATGTATGAAAACATTATAAACACATAAAAATTTGTTATCCCCGTGATCACACCCCAACCAAAGAATAAAGTAGACATGCCATTGGGGCGCACAGTTGAAGTGAAAGCCGTAATAAAACAATGTGTGAAAGCCATAATATAATTTCAGCCATCAACAGATAAAGGCCACATTTATTACAGTGTTTGCGCCAGTTTTCTGTCTGGCTTTGCACTGAAAAGAACATGTAAACTGCTGTACATGTATTTGAAGTGTCAGTATTGTGTCATAGCTGCCCTGTGTCCGCCACGCCACAAAATCAGCACCTAAAGGGGGTGTCTTGGTGCAGAGTCGGACTGTGCACCACATTATTACTGCAACTCCACAGAATTTGGTTGCACGCTTATGTTAAAGGTGCACCAAAAAAAGTTGGTGGCCCATGTCTTCGCAGCCACTTGATATATGTGGATCAGTATTAAAATGTTTAGCTTAACTTTTAGACAAATATTTATAGACTTATTCCCAAATTACTTATACTACTGACCTAATGAGTCATATTAATCTGTAAACAGTCCTGATAAACAATCAATATTTCACTTTTTACACTAATTTACAGATTCTGATTGTAAGCCATTGTGACCACACAGGTGTCACTGTTCTCTTAACAATGAATAAATGCAAAATTATATGACAGTAATCCAAAAGAAAAACGTTAAATGGTGTGATCAGGTCCGGGAAACATAGAATGTGAAAAGTGCCCTGCTGGACCAAGGTTGAACACACTGCTACTGTCACATATTGAGCTGTTCCTGCTTCCCAATAGCAGAACAGCCAAAACAGCAAGTATTTTGTGATCATGTATTGATACAAATTTTTCCTTCTCGGCAGTGTGGTCAGTCCAGAAACTGCATTTTCACGTTCCATGATCATGGCCCTGATCACTTACAGTGGAATCCAACCTAGGGTGAAGGGTCTTTAGCGTCTACATTGGAGTTACTAACAGAAAGTTCATAAAATGTGTCCAATTCATTCTTTGTTTCATCATCTGCTTTCCTGAGAACTTGAATACATCTACTTACATAAGTATATTTTTGGGTGATTTTAACTGTAAAGAGAAATAAAAACACGTGATGTCACAGCACGTGGATAATACACACAGTGATTTCACAGTACAGGCGGTCCCCTACTTAAGGACAACCGACTTACAGACAACCCATAGTTACAGACGGACCCTCTGCACTGTGACCCTGGTGAAGCTCTCTGGATGCTTTAAAATAGTCCCAGATTGCAATAATCAGCTTAAAATTGTCTGCAATGAAGCTTATTGATAATTCTCGGTCTATTACAGCAAAAAATTTGAAACTCCAATTGTCACTGGGGCACGAAAAAAAAAAATTGTCGGGAACTACAATGATAAATATACAGTTTCGACACATACAAATTCAAATTAAGAACAAACTACAGTCCCTCTCTTGTATGTAACCGGGGATTGCCTGTACAGAGGAAATAATACACAGATGATGTCACAGCACGTGGATATCCACACAGTGATTTCACAGTACAGAGAAATAACACAGTGATGTCACAAGCAGTGGATAATACACACAGTGATTTCACTGTACAGAGAAATAATACACAGTGAGGCACAGCACGTGGTAATCACACAGTGATTTCAAAGTACAATGAAATAATACACAGTGATGTCCACAGCACGTGGATAATACACACAGTGATTTCACAGTACAGAGAAACAATACACAGTGATGTCACAGCACGTGGATAATACACACAGTGTGATTTCACAGTACAGAGAAGAAATAATACACAGTGATGTCACAGCACTGGATAATACAAACAGTGATTTCACAGTACAGAGAAATAATACACAGTGATGTCACAGCACATGGATAATACACACAGTGATTTCACCAGTACAGAGAAAATAATACACAGTGATGTCACAGCACGTGGATATACACACAGTGATTTCACAGTACAGAGAAAAAAATACACAGAATGTCACAGCATGTGGATAATACACACAGTGATTTCACAGTACAGAGAGAAATAATACACATTGATGTCACAGCACGTGGATAATACACACAGTGATTTCAAAGTACAGAGAAACAATACACAGTGATGTCACAGCACGTGGATAATACACCAGTGATATCACAGTACAGAGAGAAACAATTACACAGTGATGTCACAGCACAGTGGATAATCACACAGTGATTTCACAGTACAGAGAAATATATACACAGTGATGTCACAGCACGTGGATAATACACAACAGTGATTTCACAGTACAGAGAATAATACACAGTGATGTCACGCATGTGGATAATACACACAGTGATTTCACAGTATAGAGAATAAAAACTGTGATTGCAAATTAATTATATATATATATTGTACACACACACACACACATATATAACTTTGACTGGTATAATGTTTGGAGAGAGTGCTGAAAATACCCTATGAGAAGATGAAAAACATGAATACTCCCTCTTTACTGGGTAGCACTCTCTCCAAACATTATACCAGTCAAAGTAATATATGTGTGTGCGTACAATATATATATAAATAAATTTGCAATCACAGTTTTTATTCTCTATACTGTGAAATCACTGTGTGGATTATCCACGTGCTGTGACATCACTGTGTATTATTTCTCTGTACTGTGAAATCACGGTGGTGATTAACCACGTTCTGTGACATCATGTGTATTATTTCTTGACTGTGAAATTCCTGTGTGATTATCCACGTGCTGTGACATCACTGTGTAATTTTTCTCTGTACGTGATAATCACTGTGTGTATTATCCACTGCTGTGACATCACACTGTGTAATTGTTTCTCTGTACTTCACTGTGAATATCACGTAACAATGTGTATTATCCACGTGCTGTGACATCAATGTGTATTATTTCTCTGTACTGTGAAATCACTGTGTGTATTATCCACATGCTGTGACATTACTGTGTATTATTTCTCTGTACTGTGAAATCACTGTGTGTATTATCCACGTGCTGTGACATCACTGTGTATTATTTCTCTGTACTGTGAAATCACTGTGTGGATTATCCACGTTGCGACATCAATGTGTATTATTTCTTCTCTGTACTGTGAAATCACTGTGTGTATTATCCACATGCTGTGACATTCTGTGTATTTTTTTCTCTTACTGTGAAATCACTGTGTGTATAATCCACGTGCTGTGACTCACTGTGTATTATTTTCTCTGTACTGGTGAAATCACTGTGTGTATTATCCATGTGCTGTGACATCACTGTGTATTATTTCTCTGTACTGTGAAATCACTGTTGTTTATCCAGTGCTTGACATCACTGTGTATTATTTCTCTGTACTGTGAAATCACACTGTGTGTATTATCCACGTGCTGTGACATCACTGTGTATTGTTTCTCTGTACTGTGAAATCACTGTGTGTATTATCCACGTGCTGTGGACATCACTGTGATTATTTCATTGTACTTTGAAATCACTGTGTGATTACCACGTGCTGTGCACTCACTGTGTATTATTTCTCTGTACAGTGAAATCACTTGTGTGTATTATCCACGTGCTTGTACATCACTGTGAATTATTTCTCTGTACTGTGAAATCACTGTGTTGATTATCCACGTGCTGTGACATCATCTGTGGTTTATTTCTCTGTACAAGGCAATCCCCGGTCACATACAAGAGAGGGACTGTAGTTTGTTCTTAATTTGAATTTGTATGTAGTCGAAACTGTATTTTTATCATTGTAGTTCCCCGACAATTTTTTTTTTTGCCTGCCCAGTGACAATTGGAGTTTCAAATTTTTTGCTGTATAAGACCGAGAATTATCAATAAAGCTTCATTGCAGACAATTTAAGCTGATTATTGCAATCTGGGACTATTTTAAAGCATCCAGAGAGCTTCACCAGAGGTCACAGTGCAGAGGGTCCGTCTGTAACTATGGGTTGTCTGTAAGTCGGTTGTCCTTAAGTAGGGGACCGCCTGTACTGTGAAATCATCTGTGTGTATTATCCACGTGCTGTGACATCACTGGTTTTATTTCTCTTACAGTTAAAATCACCCAAAAATATACATTATGTAAGTAGATGTATTCAAGTTCTCAGGAAAGCAGATGATGAAACAAAGAATGAATTGGACACATTTTATGAACTTTCTGTTAGTAACTCCAATGTAGACGCTAAAGACCCTTCACCCTAGGTTGGATTCACTGTAAGTGATCAGGCCATGATCATGGAACTGAAAATGCAGTTTCTGGACTGACCACACTGCCGAGAAGGAAAAATTTGTATCAATACATGTCACAAAATACTTGCTGTTTTGGCTGTTCTGCTATTGGGAAGCAGGAACAGCATCAATATGTGACAGTAGCAGTGTGTTCAACCTTGGTCCAGCAGGGCACTTTTCACATTCTATGTTTCCCGGACCTGATCACACCCTTTAACGTTTTTCTTTTGGATTACTGTCAATATAATTTTGCATTTATTTCATTGTTAAGAGAACAGTGACACCTGGTGGTCACAATGGCTTACAATCAGAATCTGTAAATTAGTGTAAAAAGTGAAATATTGATTGTTTATCAGGACTGTTACAGATTAATATGACTCATTAGTCAGTAGTATAAGTAATTTGGGAATAGTCTATAATATTTGTCTAAAAGTTAAGCTAAACATTTTAATACTATCCACATATATCAAGTGGCTGCGAAGACAATGGGCCACCAACTTTTTTTGGTGCACCTTTAACATAAGCGTGCAACGCAAATTCTGTGGAGTTGCAGTAATAAATGTGGTGCACAGTCCGACTCTGCACCAAGACACCCCTTTAGGTGCTGAATTTTGTGGCGTGGCGGACACAGGGCAGCTATGACACAATACTGACCCTTCATAATACATGTACAGCAGTTTACATGTTCTTTTCAGTGCAAAGCCAGACAGAAAACTGGCGCAAACACTGTAATAAATGTGGCCTTTATCTGTTGATGGCTGAAATTATATTATGGCTTTCACACATTGTTTATACGGCTTTCACTCACTGTGCGCCCCAATGGCATGTCTACTTTATTCTTTGGTTGGGTGATCACGGGGTAACAAATTTTTATGTGTTTATAATGTTTTCATACATTTACAAATTTAAAAATCTTCTGGTACTAATAAATTTTCATACTATTGTCCAAGCTGTGGAGGTTACATTTTTTGTGACTTCTGATGAAGTTTTCAATGCTACATTTTAGGATTGTATGACCTTATGATCACTTTTATTGATTTTTTAATATTTTTGAAAATGGCAAAAAAAGGCATTTTTGAATTTGGGAGCTATTTTCCTTACCAGGGTTAATGCAGTAAAAACTTTATTATATTTTGATAGAACTGGGCATTTTCGACACGGTTATACCTAACGTGTTAGTGATTTTCACTGTTATTTATATCAGTTCTAGGAAAGTAGGTGTTTGAATTTTATTTTTTTTAGTTAAAATTTTTTTAACTTTTAAATTTTATTTTACTATTTTTCAGACTCCCTGGGGTACTTTAACCCTAGGTTGTCTGTACGACCTATCATATACTGCCATATTACAGTATGGCAGTATGTAGGATTTTTGTTCTTCATTCATTCCAATGTGCTGATAGCACATTTTAATGAAAGGGTTAAAACGTGACAGCCTCGGGTCTTCGGAGGACCTGAGGCTGTCATGGTGAGGATCGACGCCCCCAATGATGTCACAGGGAGCGACAATCCTAGGCAAGGCATGGGCGCCGCCATCTTTGCTGGCGGCATGTTCGGCTTGATACCCGCGATCAGTGCTAGCACCATTCGGGCGGGTGTTACCGGTAAGTCTTTGCTGGATATGCAGCAAAGACTTACCAGCTGTGGAGAGGGCTAAGCCCGTGAGCCCTCTACATACACACCCGCGGCCGACCAGTGGACTGCTATTACGTCACGGGTCATGAAGGGTTAAACCTTCAGGTTTTTCCAAATAAAAACGTAAATAAAACAGAAGACACACTGAAAGACATGCAACAGACGCATGCCAGCGCTAATCCACCCTTAGACAGATTGTAGTTCAAATAAAGCCAAAGTGGGAGTTTTAAAAGCTTTAACTTGCGTTTATATAGAGAAGATGACTATACAGTTTCAGTTCCCAGCATGCGTAAACTGTGGCCAATGTTTTTGCTATGAAATTCTAGGATTCCTGGGTACACCCTGGTGACAGCCAAAACAAAAGCTATTTAACTGGTTTAATTTGCTGTTTCTTTGATCTTTGTTTATTGCCATGATGTAAACCACTGTGCCATTTATCATGTATGTTTACTTATGATCTTATCCGAAGCAATGCTAAGAAATTCAAGATGATCTCCATTTTCTCACAAATGTAAGCATGTATTTCATGGTTCTGAAAGCATTATTATTTTCAAAACAGACATTGTCTTGGAAGAATTGGATCAAACCCAAGCTTACTCATTTTTGGTTGATGCAGAGAAACATGTTTACTTAGAGTAAGGAAGATACTAAAACCTTCTTATTTCCCATTTAAATGATATTGTACTTCACATCTTCTCTTATACATATGGGACTGATCACTGATCAGGCTCTTAATATCTAAATTTTTGCTTTTTGGTGAATATAATATTGTACAAGATGGCATAGAAAAATACTACTAAAAAAAAAGGAATACCTAAAATCCCAGTGTATTTGAGTCAGTCACAGTTCAGTGAAATCATCCTTGTTCCAGTTATGATAACGCTGATTGTAAACAATATCTCCTGCTGTTTTTGCACTGGTAAAGGAACAGGTAAAATGATTGGCAATTAGCATAACAAACCCTATAAGCAGTGGCTCTGTAGGTGGTGACCACAGGTCATTTCTTTTCACTAATCCATTTTGGCTGTTGTTTTGGTCACTTTTGCATTTTGTTATTTCTCTCACCCCAGAGGTAGAAAATGTGTCTAAAAAACACAGAGGACTGCTCAGGAAGTGCACTCATCATGATCACATCAATGTGACATGTGACATGTGACTATGGTAGAAGGTAGTTAACACATTGCCCAGAGCATGGAGCAGATACCAGGAAACAGACCAGTACCACCAGGAGAACTTGACGGGGGCCATGGAAAGTAACAACCTGCTACCCTCTTCCTTTGGACAAGAAGGATTATGCCAGAAACCTGCAACATGACCTCCGCAGAACACTAATATTGATTTGTCTGCTTAAAAAGTAAGAAACAATTCCATGTGGATGTGAGGCCTGACATCCAAAAGTTGATGTGTTGTGCTTACATCCCAAAACCCTAAGGCTATTTGCATTTGCCAGAGAACACCAAGATTACAGATTCAACGGGGGCCCCTTGTACTCTCACAGGCTGAGAACAGGATCACACTGAGCACAATTGAAAGACATGACAGTCTGGAGGCGCCATAAAATGTTCTGCTGCCTGCAATATCCTCCAAGATGGTCGTAATGGTCTGGGGAGACGTTTCTTTGGAGAGCCTTGCAGTCCTCCATGTGCTAACAGGTACTGGGATGAGATTTTCAGATCCCTTTTGAGACTATATACAGGTGCAGTGGGACTGGGTTCTCTTCGGTATAACAATACTAGGCCTTTGTGGGCTTTAGTGTGCCACCAGTTCCAATATGATTAGGCATTAATGCAATGAATGGAATGCCCTTTCCCAGACCTAAATAAATTTGAGCACATCCAGGACATCATCCACCAATATCATGCACCACACACTGTGGTGCACCACACACAGGAGTTGACTGATGCGTTAATACAGTTCTGCGGGGAGATCCATCAGGATAACATCCACGGCCTTCTTAGGGCATGCCCAAGGTTGTACGTTATGGCCATAAGTTTTGAGAATGAAACAATGTTAATTTTTACAAGTCTACCGCGTCTTTTTTTTTAATGGCATTTGCATAACTCCAGAATGTTATAAAGAGTGATCAGCTAACAGCAATAATTGCAAAGTTAATTTTTGCCTAGAAATTCACTTTTTTCCACCAAACACATTCACTTCATTGCAAAGGTACAGGAGTGGACTGCTGCGGACTGGGGTAAAGTCCCTGGCCTGGAAACTCCCCAGATCTTAATCCCATTGAGAACTTTTGTCAATCATCAAGACAGTGACAAAAAAAACCAAAAATTGTGACAAAATGCAACATTGATTGTGCAAGAATGGACGGCTATCAGTCAGGATTTGGTCCAGAAGTTGATTGAGAGCTGCCAGGAGAAATTGCAGAGGTCCTGGAAGAAGACAGGCTAACACTGCAAATATTGACTTGCTGCATTACATCATTCTAACTGTGGGTAAAAGCTTTTGTTAGTCATAATATGATTGCACTTGTATTTCTGTATGTGATAAAACATCAGACAAACACACTAAAAACCAACGATCATGTGAAAATATAATATTTGTGTCATTTTCAAGCTTTTGGCCATGACTGTAGGGAGAGGCTAAACCACAACTGAGCCTCGATCCTTGGGTTTAGGCATTTTCCCTGAAGTTGATCAGCTGTAAATTTGATTCTCCATTTTGAGTATCTTCCAAATCCATAATCTATTAATATTGCTTTTTCATTGATTATTATCTGTTTTAAAGTTCTCAACACAATCCACTCTGAACGAATTAAGAATTGCAATTATTTATTTCAATTATTAAGATCTGGATGTGGTATTTTATTGCCCCTTTTATTTTTGAGCAGTGTACTGAAGTTCCATAGCTTGTATTATAGGCATATTTCATCAATAACTCATTGTGAATAAATATATGATAGACTCCTTTGATCTTGCAACCTATCAAATGATTTTGGCATGGATTTCCCCTTCCAAAATCCCTTTCCATGATTGGATACCATCAGATTTCTAGCTGACCGCTACACTACATAGCCACAATTGCCTGTTGGCTGGACCACCAGCGAGGTAACAACTATAGACCACAATGGAGAAAATTGTTCTTGTTCCTCTAATATAGCAATACCCCTATGTGGCACCTCTTTTCATGTGTCACGTGTGTAATAGGAGGCACTTAGTTTTCCAGTGCCTTCTATTACACACACGTGCTGTGACATCAATGTGTATTATTTCTCTGTACTGTGAAATCACTGTGTGTATTATCCACATGCTGTGACATCACTGTGTATTATTTCTCTGTACTGTGAAATCACTGTGTGTATTATCCACGTGCTGTGACATCACTGTGTATTATTTCTCTGTACTGTGAAATCACTGTGTGTATTATCCACGTGCTGTGACATCACTGTGTATTGTTTCTCTGTACTGTGATATCACTGTGTGTATTATCCACGTGCTGTGACATCACTGTGTATTATTTCTCTGTACTGTGAAATCACTGTGTGTATTATCCACGTGCTGTGACATCACTGTGTATTATTTCTCTGTACGTGAAAATCACTGTGTGTGATTATCCGCACGTGCTGTGACATCACTGTGTATTATTCATTGTACTTTGAATCACATGTTTGGTATTATCCACGTCGTGGACATCACTGTGTATATTTTCTCTGTACAGTGAATCACTGTGTTATTATCCACTGCTGTGACATCACTGTGTATTTTTCTCTGTACTGTGAAATCACTGTGGATTAATCCACGTCTGTGACATCACTGTGTTATTTTTCTCTGTACAGGCAATCCCCGGGTTACATACAAGATAGGGACTGTAGGTTTGTTCTTAATTTGAATTTGTATGTAAGTCGAAACTGTATATTTTATCATTGTAGTTCCCGACAATTTTTTTTTTTTGCCCCAGTGACAATTGGAGTTTCAAATTTTTTTGCTGTAATAGGACCGAGAATTATCAATAAAGCTTCATTGCAGACAATTTTAAGCTGATTATTGCAATCTGGGACTATTTTAAAGCATCCAGAGAGCTTCACCAGAGGTCACAGTGGGCAGAGGGGTCCGTCTGTAACTATGGGTTGTCTGTAAGTCGGGTGTCCTTAAGTAGGGGACCGCCTGTACTGTGAAATCACTGTGTGTATTATCCACGTGCTGTGACATCACTGTTTTTATTTTCTCTTTACAGTTAAAATTCACTCCAAAAATATACATGTATGTAAGTAGATGTATTCAAAGTTCTCAGGAAAGCAGATGATGAAACAAAGAAGTGAAAATTGGACACATTTTTATGAACTTTCTGTTAGTAACTCCAATGTAGACGACTAAAGACCCTTCACCCTAGGTTGGATTCACACTGTAAGTGATCAGGCCATGATCATGGAACGTGAAAAGTGCAGTTTCATGGACTGACCACACTGCCGGAGAAGGAAAAATTTGTATCAATACATGATTCACAAAATACTTGCTGTTTTGGCTGTTCTGCATATTGGGGAAGCAGGAACATGCATCAATATGTGACAGTAGCAGTGTGTTCAGACCTTGGTCAGACAGGGCACTTTTCACATTCTATGTTCCCGGACTGATCACACCCTTTAACGTTTTTACTTTTGGATTACTGTCAATATAAATTTTGCATTTAGTTCATTGTTAAGAGAACAGTGACACCTGGTGGTCACAATGGCTTACAATCAGAATCTGTAAATTAGTGTAAAAAGTGAAATATTGATTGTTTATCAGGACTGTTTACAGATTAATATGACTCATTATGTCAAGTAGATGATAAGTAATTTGGGAATAAGTCTATAATATTTGTCTAAAAGTTAAGCTAAACAGTTTTATACTGATCCACATATATCAAAGTGGGACGGGGCCATGGAAAGTAACAACCTGCTACCTCTTCCTTTGGACAAGAAGGAGTAGGCCAGAAACCGCAACAGACCTCCCGCAGAACACTAATATTGATTTGGTCTGCTTAAAAAGTAAGAACAAATTCCATGTGGATGTGAGGGCCTGACATCCAAAAGTTGATGTGTTGTGCTTACATCCCAAAACCCTGAAGGCTGATTTGCATTTGCCAGAGAACACCAAGATTAGCAGATTCAACGGGGGCCCCTTGTACTCTTCACGGCTGAGAACAGGATCACACTGAGCACAATGAAAGAAAATGACAGTTGGAGGCGCCATAAGAATGTTTCTGCTGCCTGCAATATCCTCCAGCAGTGGTCAGTAATGGTCTGGGGAGACGTTTCTTTGGAGAGCCTTGCAGTCCTCCATGTGCTAGACAGGTACGGGATGAGATTTTCAGATCCTTTTGAGACTATATACAGGTGAGTGGGACTGGGCTTGGGTTCCTTCGGATGCATGACAATACTAGGCCTTGTGGTGGCTTTAGTGTGCCACCAGTTCCAATTGATTAAGGCATTAATGCAATGGATGGAATGCCTTTCCCAGACCTAAATAAATTTGAGCACATCCAGGACATCATCCACCAATATCAGCACCACACACTGTGGTGCACACACACAGGAGTTGACTGATGCGTTAATACAGTTCTGCGGGGAGATCCATCAGGATAACATCCCGGCCTTCTTAGAGCATGCCCAAGGGTTGTACAGTTATGGCCATAAGTTTTAGAGAATGAACAAATGTTAATTTTTACAAAGTCTACCGCGTCTTTTTTTTTAATGGCAATTTGCATATACTCCAGAATGTTATAAAGAGTGATCAGCTTAACAGCAATAAATTGCAAAGTTAATTTTTGCCTAGAAAATTCACTTTTTTCCCCAAAACACATTTCAACTTCATTGCAAAGGTACAGGGAGTGGACTGCTGAGGACTGGGGTAAAGTCCATGGCCTGGAAACTCCCCAGATCTTAATCCCATTGAGAACTTGTTGTCAATCATCAAGAGACAGGTAGACAAACAAAACCAACAAATTGTGACAAAATGCAAGCATTGATTGTGCAAGAATGGACGGCTATCAGTCAGGATTTGGTCCAGAAGTTGATTGAGAGCTGCCGGAGAAATTGCAGAGGTCCTGAGAAGACAGGGCTAACACTGCAAATATTGACTTGCTGCATTAACTCATTCTAACTGTGGGTAAAAGCTTTTGTTAGTCATAATATGATTGCACTTGTATTTCTGTATGTGATAAAAACATCAGACAAACACACATAAAACCACAGATCATGTGAAAAATATAATATTTGTGTCATTTTCAAAGCTTTTGGCCATGACGTAGGGAGAGGCTAAACACACAACTGAGCCTCGATCCTTGGGTTTAGGATTTTCCCTGAAGTTGGATCAGCTGTAATTTGATTCTCCATTTTGATATCTTTCCAAATCCATAATCTATTAATATTGCTTTTCAATTGATTATATTCTGTTTTAAGTTCTCAACACAATCCACTCTGAACGAATTAAGAATTGCAATTATTTATTTCAATTATTAAGTCTAGGATGTGGTATTTTATTGCCCCTTTTATTTTTGAGCAGTGTACTGAATGTTCCATAGCTGTATGAATAAGGCATATTTCATCAATAACTCATGTGAATAAATATATTGATGACTCCTTTGATCTTGCAACCTATAAATGATTTTGGCATGGATATTCCCCTTCCAAAATCCCTTTCCATGATTGGATACCATCAGATTTCTAGCTGACTCGCTACACTACATAGCCACATGCCTGTTGGCTGGACCACCAGCGAGGTAACAACTATAGACAACATGAGAGAAAATTGTTCCTTGTTCCTCTTATAATAGCAATAACCCTATTGTGCACCTCTTTCAGTGTCACGTTGTAATAGGAGGCACTTAGTTTTCCAGTGCCTTCTATACAAAACGAAAGTTAAGCTAAACAGTTTTATACTGATCCACATATATCAAAGTGGCTGCGGAAGACAATGGGCCACCAACTTTTTTTGGTGCACCTTTAACATAAAGCGTGCAACGCAATTCTGTGGAGTTGCAGTAATAAATGTGGTGCACAGTCCGACTCTGCACCAAGACACCCCTTTAGGTGCTGAATTTTGTGGCGTGGCGGACACAGGGCAGCTATGACACAATACTGACACTTCATAAATACATGTACAAGCAGTTTACATGTTCTTTTCAGTGCAAAGCCAGACAGAAAACTGGCGCAAACACTGTAATAAATGTGGGCCTTTATATCTGTTGATGGCTGAAATTATATTATGGCTTTCACACATTGTTTTACGGCTTTCACTGTGCGCCCCAAATGGCATGTCTACTTTATTCTTTGGGTTGGTGTGATCACGGGGATAACAAATTTTTATAGTGTTTATAATGTTTTCATACATTTACAAAAATTTAAAAATCTTCTGGTACTAATAAATTTTTCATACTTCAGTGTACAGAGCTGTGGAAGGTTACATTTTTTGTGACTTCTGATGAAGTTTTCAATGCTACAATTTTTAGGATTGTATGACCTTATGATCACTTTTATTGATTTTTTAATATTTTTGAAAATGGCAAAAAAGAGGCATTTTTGAATTTGGGAGCTATTTTCCGTTACAGGGTTAAATGCAGTGAAAAAACTTTATTATATTTTGATAGAACTGGCATTTTCGGACACGGTTATACCTAACGTGTTAGTGATTTTCACTGTTTATTTATATCAGTTCTAGGAAAGTAGGTGATTTGAATTTTTATTTTTTTTAGTTAAAATTTTTTTTAACTTTTTTAATTTTTATTTTTACTATTTTTCAGACTCCCTGGGGTACTTTAACCCTAGGTTGTCTGTACGATCCTATCATATACTGCCATATTACAGTATGGCAGTATGTAGGGATTTTTGTCTTCATTCATTACAATGTGCTGATAGCACATTTTAATGAAAGGGTTAAAACGTGACAGCCTCGGGTCTTCGGAGGACCTGAGGCTGTCATGGTGAGGGATCGACGCTCCCCAATGATGTCACAGGGAGCGACAATCCTAGGCAAGGGCATGGGCGCCGCCATCTTTGCTGGCGGCAATGTGCGGCTTGATACCCGCGATCAGTGCTAGCACCATTCGCGGGTGTTACCGGTAAGTCTTTGCTGCGATATGCAGCAAAGACTTACCAGCTGTGGAGAGGGCTAAGCCCGTGAGCCCTCTACATACACCCGCGGCCGACCAGTGGACTGCTATTACGTCACGGGTCATGAAAGGGTTAAACCTTCAGGTTTTTCCAAATAAAAAACGTAAATAAAACAGAAGACAAAACTGAAAAGACATGCAACAGACGCATGCCAGCGCTAATCCACCCTTAGACAGATTTGTAGTTCAAATAAAGCCAAAAGTGGGAGTTTTAAAAGCTTTAACTTGCAGTTTATATAGAGAAGATGACTACAGTTCAGTTCCCAGCATGCAGTAAACTGTGGCCAATGGTTTTGCTATGAAATTCTAGGATTCCTGGGTACGACCCTGGTGACAGCCAAAACAAAAGCTATTTAACTGGTTTAAATTTGCTGTTTCTTTGATCTTTTGTTTATTGCCATGATGTAAAGCCACTGTGCCATTTATCATGTATGTTTACTTATGATCTTTATCCGAAGCAATGCTAAGAAATTCAAGATGATCTCCATTTTCTCACAAATGTAAGCATGTATTTCATGGTTCTGAAAGGACATTATTATTTTCAAAACAGACATTGTCTTGGAAGAATTGGATCAAACCCAAGCTTACATCATTTTGGTTGATGCAGAGAAACATGTTTTTACTTAGAGTAAGGAAAGATACTAAAAACTTCTTATTTCCCATTTAAAATGATATATGTACTTCACATCTTCTCTTATACATATGGGACTGATCACTGATCAGGCTCTTAATATCTTAATTTTTGCTTTTTGGTGAATATAATATTGTACCAAGAATGGCATAGAAAAAATACTACTAAAAAATAAAGGGAATACCTAAAAATCCCAGTGTATTTGAAAGTCAGTCACAGTTCAGTGAAATCATCCTGTCCAGTTATGTATCAACGCTGATTGTAAATCAATATCTCCTGCTGTTTTGCAACTGGTAAAGAGAACAGGTAAAAATGATTGGCAATTAGCAATACAACCCTATAAAGCAGTGGCTCTGTAGGTGGTGACCACAGGTCATTTCTTTTCACTAATCCATTTTGGCTTGTTGTTTTGGTCACTTTTGCATTTTGTTATTTCTCTCACCCCAGAGGTAGAAATGTGTCTAAAAAACACAGAGGCTGCTCAGGAAGTGCAGCTCATCCATGATAACACATCAATGTGACATGTGACATGTGAGCTATGGTAAGAAGGTAGTTAACACATTGCCCAGAGCATGGAGCAGATACCAGGAAACAGACCAGTACACCAGGAGACTTGACGGGGGCCATGGAAAGTAACAACCTGCTACCTCTTCCTTTGGACAAGAAGGAGTAGTGCCAGAAACCTGCAACATGACCTCCCGCAGAACACTAATATTGATTTGTCTGCTTAAAAAATAAGAAAAAATTCCATGTGGATGTGAGGGCCTGACTTCCAAAAGTTGATGTGTTGTGCTTACATCCCAAAACCCTGAAGGCTGATTTGCATTTTCCAGAGAACACCAAGATTAGCAGATTCAACGGGGACCCCTTGTACTCTTCACGGCTGAGAACAGGATCACACTGAGCACAAGTGAAAGACATGACAGTCTGGAGGCGCCATAAAGAATGTTCTGCTGCCTGCAATATCCTCCAGCAGTGGTCAGTAATGGTGTGGGGAGACATTTCTTTGGAGAGCCTTGCAGTCCTCCATGTGCTAGACAGGTACTGGGATGAGATTTTCAGATCCCCTTTGAGACTATATACAGGTGCAGTGGGACTTGGGTTCCTTCTGATGCATGACAATACTAGGCCTTGTGTGGCTTTAGTGTGCTACCAGTTCCAATATGATTAAGGCAGTGATGCAATGGATGGAATGCCCTTTCCCCAGACCTAAATAAATTTGAGCACATCCAGGACATCATCCACCAATATCATGCACCACACACAGGAGTTGACTGATGCGTTAATACAGTTCTGCGGGGAGATCCATCAGGATAACATCCACCGCCTTCTTAGGAGCATGCCCAAGGGTTGTACAGTTATGGCCATAAGTTTTGAGAATGATACAAATGTTAATTTTTACAAAGTCTACCGCGTCTTTTTTTTTAATGGCAATTTGCATATACTCCAGAACGTTATAAAGAGTGATCAGCTTAACAGCAATAAATTGCAAAGTCAATTTTTGCCTAGAAAATTCACTTTTTTCCCCAAAACACATTTCAACTTCATTGCAGGCCTGCCTTAAAAGGAGCAGCTAACATTGTTTCAGTGATTGCTCCATTAACACAGGTTTGGGTGTTGATGAGGACAGAGCTGGAGATCAATCTGTCATGATTAAGTAAGAATCACACCACTGGACACTTTAAAACATGTGCAGTTATCATTTCACTGCACAAAACTGGCCTAACAGGGAAGAGTATCGCAGCTAGAAAGATTGCACCTCAGTCAACAATCTATCACATCATCAAGGAATTCAAGGAGAGAGGTTCCATTGTTGCCAAAAAGGCTCCAGGGAGCCCAAGAAGGACCAGGAAGTGCCAGGACCGTGTGAGTGCATCTGCACGCACTGTGAGGCAGAGACTCTTGGAGCAAGGTCTGGTGTCAAGGAGGGCAGCAAAGAAGCCATTTCCCTCCAGAAAAAAACATCAGGGACAGACTGATATTCTACAAAAGGTACAGGGAGTGGACTGCTGAGGACTGGGGTAAAGTCCATGGCCTGGAAACTCCCCAGATCTTAATCCCATTGAGAACTTGTTGTCAATCATCAAGAGACGGGTGGACAAACATAAACCAACAAATTGTGACAAAATGCAAGCATTGATTGTGCAAGAATGGACTGCAATAAGTCAGGATTTGGTCCAGAAGTTGATTGAGAGCTGCCAGGGAGAATTGCAGAGGTCCTGAAGAAGTGTCAACACTGCAAATATTGACTTGCTGCATTAACTCATTCTAACTGTCGGTAAAAGCTTTTGTTAGTCAAAATATGATTGCACTAGTATTTCTGTATGTGATAAAAACATCTGACAAACACACATAAAAACCAACAGATCATGTGAAAATATAATATTTGTGTCATTTTCAAAACTTTTGGCCATGACTGTAGGGAGAGGCTACACACACATGAGCCTCGATCCTTGTGTTTAGGCATTTTCCCTGAAGTTGGATCAGCTGTAAATTTGATTCTCCATTTTGAGTATCTTTCCAAATCCATAATCTATTAATATTGCTTTTCATTGATTATATTCTGGTTTTAAAGTTCTCAACACAATCCACTCTGAACGAATTAAGAATTGCAATTATTTATTTCAATTATTAAGATCTAGGATGTGGTATTTTATTGCCCCTTTTATTTTTTGAGCAGTGTACTGAAGTTCCATAGCTGTATGTAATAAGGCATATTTCATCAATAACTCATTGTGAATAAATATATTGATAGACTCCTTTGATCTTGCAACCTATCAAATGATTTTGGCATGGATATTCCCCTTCCAAAATCCCTTTCCATGATTGGATACCATCAGATTTCTAGCTGACTCGCTACACTACATAGCCACAATTGCCTGTTGGCTGGACCACCAGCGAGGTAACAACTATAGACCAACATGGAGAAAAATTGTTCCTTGTTCCTCTTAATACTGTGGGTGTGTATTATCCACATGCTGTGACATTACTGTGTATTATTTCTCTGTACTGTGAATCACTGTGTGTATTATCCACGTGCTGTGACATCAGTGTATATTTTCTCTGTACTGTGAAATCACTGTGTGTATATCCATGTGCTGTGACATCACTGTGTATTATTCTCCTGTACTGTGAAATCACTGTTGTATTATCCACGTGCTGTGACATCACTGGATTATTTCTCGTACTGTGAAATCACGTGTGTATTATCCAGTGCTGTGACATCACTGTGTATTGTTTCTGTACTGTGAAATCACTGTTGTATTATCCACGTGCTGTGACATCAACTGTGTATTATTCATTGTATTTTGAAATCACTGTGTGGATTATCCACGTGCTGTGACATCACTGGTATTATTTCTCTGTACAGTGAAATCACTGTGGTGTATTACCACGTGCTGTGACATCACTGTGTATTATTTCTCTGTACTGTGAAATCACTGTGTGGATTATCCACGTGCTGTGACATCACTGTGTATTATTTCTCTGTACAGGCAATCCCCGGGTTACATACAAGATAGGGACTGTAGGTTTGTTCTTAATTTGAATTGTATGTAAGTCGAAACTGTATATTTTATCATTGTAGTTCCACGCAATTTTTTTTTTTTGCCCCAGTGACAATTGGAGTTTCAAATTTTTGCTGTAATAGGACCGAGAATTATCAATAAGCTTCATTGCAGACAATTTTAAGCTGATTATTGCAATCTGGACTATTTAAAGCATCCAGAGAGTTCACCAGAGGTACCGTGGGCAGAGGGGTCCCGTCTGTAACTATGGGTTGTCTAAGTCGGGTGTCCTTAAGTAGGGGACCGCCTCTGTACTGTGAAATCACTGTGTGTATCACGTGCTGTGACATCACTGTTTTTTTTCTCTTTACAGTTAAAATTCACTCCAAAATTACATGTATGTAAGTAGTTGAGATTCAAAGTTCTCAGGAAAGCAGATGATGAAACAAAGAAGTGAAAAATGGACACATTTTTATGAACTTTCTGTAGTAACTCCAATGTAGACGACTAAAGACCCTCACCCTAGGTTGGATTCACACTGAAGTGATCAGGCCATGATCATGGAACGTGAAAAGTGCGTTCATGGACTCCACACGGCCGGAGAAGGAAAAATTTGTATCAATACATGATTCACAAAATACTTGCTGTTTTGGCGTTCTGCAATGGGCGGGAAGCAGAACATGATCAATATGTGACAGTAGCATGTGTTCAGAACTTGGTCAGACAGGGCATTTCACATTCTCATGTTCCCGGACTGATCACACACCCTTAACGTTTTACTTTGGATTACTGTAATATAAATTTGCATTTAGTTCATGTTAAGAGAACAGGACACCTGGTGGTCACAGGCTTACAATCAGAATCTGTAAATTAGTGTAAAAGTGAAATATGATTGTTTATCGGACTGTTACAGATTAATATGATCATTATGTCAAGTAGATGATAAGTAATTTGGGAATAAGTTATATATTTGTCTAAAAGTTAAGCTAAACAGTTTTAACTGACGTCCACAATATCAAGTGGTGCGGAAGACAATGGCCACCAATTTTTTTGGGCACCTTTAACATAAAGCGTGCAAAGAAATTCTGTGGAGTTGCAGTAATAAATGTGGCACAGTCCGACTCTGCACCAAGACACCCCTTTAGGTGCTGAATTTTGTGGCGCTGGCGGAACAGGCAGCTATGACACAATACTGACACTTCAAATACATGTACAAGCAGTTTACATGTTCTTTTCAGTGCAAAGCCAGACAGAAACTGGCGAAACACTGTAATAAATGTGGGCCTTTATATCTGTTGCTTTGATGCTGAAATTATATTATGGCTTTCACACATTGTTTTAACGGCTTTCACTGTGCGCCCCAAATGGCATGTCTACTTTATTCTTTGGGTTGGTGTGATCACGGGGATAACAAATTTTTATAGTGTTTATAATGTTTTCATACATTTACAAAATTTAAAAATCTTCTGGTACTAATAATTTTTCTACTTCAGTGTACAGAGTGTGGAAGGTTACATTTTTGTGACTTCTGATGAAGTTTTCAATGCTACAATTTTTAGGATGATGACCTTATATCACTTTTATTGATTTTTTAATATTTTGAAAATGGCAAAAAAGGCATTTTTGAATTTGGGAGCTATTTTCCGTTACAGGTTAATGCAGTGAAAAACTTTATTATATTTTGATAGAACTGCATTTGTCGGAACGGTTATACCAACGTTGTTAGTGATTTTTCACTGTTTATTTATTCAGTTCTCACTGTGTGTATTATCCACGTGCTGTGACATCACTGTGTATTATTTCATTGTACTTTGAAATCACTGTGTGGATTATCCACGTGCTGTGACATCACTGTGTATTATTTCTCTGTACACCTGGGCATGCTCCTAAGAGGCCGTGGATGTTATCCTGATGGATCCTCCCCCGCAGAACGTATTAACGCATCAGTCACTCTGTGTGTGGTGCACCACAGTGTGTGGTGCATGATATTGGTGGATGATGTCCTGGATGTGCTCAAATTTATTTAGGTCTGGGGAAAGGGCATTCCATCCATTGCATTAATGCCTTAATCATATTGGAACTGGTGGCACACTAAAGCCACACAAGGCCTAGTATTGTCATGCATCCGAAGGAACCCAAGTCCCACTGCACCTGTATATAGTCTCAAAAGGGATCTGAAAATCTTATCCAGTACCTGTCTAGCACATGGAGGACTGCAAGGCTCTCCAAAGAAACGTCTCCCCAGACCATACTGACCACGCTGGAGGATATGCAGGCAGCAGAACATTCTTATGGCGCCTCCAGACGTCATGTCTTCATTGTGCTCAGTGTGATCCTGTCTCAGCCGTGAAGAGTACAAGGGGCCCCCGTTGAATCTGGTAATCTTGGTTTTCTGGCAAATGCAAATCGCCTTCAGGGTTTTGGGATGTAAGCACACACATCAACTTTTGGATGTCAGGCCCTCACATCCACATGGAATTTGTTCTTACTTTTAAGCAGACCAATCAATATTAGTGTCTGCGGGAGGTCATGTTGCAGGTTTCTGGCTACTCCTTCTTGTCCAAAGGAAGAGGTAGCAGGTTGTTACTTCCATGGCCCCCGTCAAGTCTCCTGGTGTACTGGTCTGTTTCCTTGGTATCTGCTCCATGCTCGGGCAATGTTTAACTACCTTCTTACCATAGTCACAATGTCACATGTCACATTGATGTGTTATCATGGTATGAGCTGCACTTCCTGAGCAGCCTCTGTGTTTTTTAGACACATTTCTACCTCTTGGGGTGAGAGAAATAACAAAATGCAAAATGACCAAAACAACAAGCCAAATGGATTAGTGAAAAGAAATGACCGGGTCACCACCTACAGAGCCACTGCTTATAGGGTTGTATTGCTAATTGCCAATCATTTTTACCTGTTCTTTTACCAGTTGCAAAAACAGCAGGAGATATTGATTTACAATCAGCGTTGATACATAAAAAAACTGACAGGATGATTTCACTGAACTGTGACTGACTTTCAAAAACACTGGGATTTTAGGTATTCCCTTTATTTTTTAGTAGTATTTTTTCTATGCATTCTTGGTACAATTATATTCACCAAAAAGCAAAAATTAAGTATTAAGAGCCTGATCAGTGATCAGTCCCATATGTATAAGAGAAGATGTGAAGAGTACATATATATTTAAATGGGAAATAAGAAGTTTTTAGTATCTTTCCTTACTCTAAGTAAAAACATTTTCTCTGCATAAAAAATGATGTAACTTGGGTTTGATCCAATTCTTCCAAGACAATGTCTGTTTTGAAAATAATAATGTCCTTCAGAACCATGAAATACATGCTTACATTTGTGAGAAAATGGAGATCATCTTGAATTCTTAGCATTGCTTCGGATAAAGATCATAAGTAACATACATGATAAATGGCACAGTGGCTTTACATCACGGCAATAAACAAAGATCAAAGAAACAGCAAATTTAAACCAGTAAATAGCTTTTGTTTTGGCTGTCACCAGGGTCGTACCCAGGAATCCTAGATTTCATAGCAAAACCATTGGCCACAGTTTACTGCATGCTGGGAACTGAACTGTAGTCATCTTCTCTATTAAACTGCGCAAGTTAAAGCTTTTAAAACTCCCACTTTGGCTTTATTTGACTACAATCTGTCTAAGGGTGGATTAGCGCTGGCATGCGTCTGTTGCATGTCTTTTCAGTTTTGTCTTCTGTTTTATTTCGTTTTTATTTGGAAAAAAACTGAAGGTTAACCCTTTCATGACCCGTGACGTAATAGCAGTCCACTGGTCGGCCGCGGGTGTGATGTAGAGGGCTCACGGGCTTAGCCCTCTCCAAGCTGGTAAGTCTTTGCTGCATATCGCAGCAAAGACTACCGGTAACACCCCGAATGGTGCTAGCACTGA
The DNA here is from genome assembly GCA_019512145.1 of Engystomops pustulosus. Classification (NCBI taxonomy): domain Eukaryota; kingdom Metazoa; phylum Chordata; class Amphibia; order Anura; family Leptodactylidae; genus Engystomops; species Engystomops pustulosus. The sequence continues at coordinate 96,527,637 of CM033643.1, forward strand.
TCGCGGGTATTCAAGCCGACATTGCCGCCAGCAAAGATGGCGGCGCCCAGCCCTGCCTAGGATTGTCGCTCCCTGTACATCATGGGGAGCGTCGATCCCACCATGACAGCCTCAGGTCCTCCGAAGACCCGAGGCTGTCACGTTTTAAACCCTTTCATTAAAATGTGCTATCAGCACATTGTAATGAATGAAGACAAAAATCCTACATACTGCCATACTGAATATGGCAGTATATGATAGGATCGTAGACAACCTAGGGTTAAAGTACCCCGGAGTCTGAAAATAGAAATAAAAAAAATTAAAAAAGTAAAAAAAAATTTAACTAAAAAAAATAAAAATTCAAATCACCTACTTTCCTAGAACTGATATAAATAAACAGTGAAAAATCACTAACAGTTAGGTATAACCGTGTCCGAAAATGCAGTTCTATCAAAATATAATAAAGTTTTTTCACTGCATTTAAACCTGTAACGGAAAATAGCTCCCAAATTCAAAAATGCCTTTTTTGCCATTTTCAAAAATATTAAAAATCAATAAAAGTGATCATAAGGTCATACAATCCTAAAAATGGTAGCATTGAAAATTCATCAGAAGTCACAAAAAATGTAACCTTCCACAGCTCTGTACACTGAAGTATGAAAATTTATTAGTACCAGAAGATTTTTAAATTTTGTATGTATGAAAACATTATAAACACATAAAAATTTGTTATCCCCGTGATCCACACCAACCCAAAGAAAAATAAAGTAGACATGCCATTGGGGCGCACAGTGTGAAAGCCGTATAAAACAATGTGTGAAAGCCATAATATAATTCAGCCATCAACAGATATAAAGGCCACATTTATTACAGTGTTGCGCCAGTTTTCTGTCTGCTTTGCACTGAAAAGAACATGTTAACTGCTTGTACATGTATTTAGAAGTGTAGTATTGTGTCATAGCTGCCCTGTGTCCGCCACGCCACAAAATTCAGCACCAAAGGGGTGTCTTGGTGCAGAGTCGGACTGTGCACCACATTTATCTGCAACTCCACAGAAATTGCGTTGCACGCTTTATGTTAAAGGTGCACCAAAAAAAAGTTGGTGGCCATTGTCTCCGCAGCCACTTGATATATGTGGATCGTATAAAATGTTTAGCTTAACTTTTAGCAAATATTATAGACTATTCCCAAATTCTATATCTACTTGACAATGAGTCATATTAATCTGGAACAGTCCTGATAAACAACAATATTTCACTTTTTACACTAATTTACAGATTCTGATTGTAAGCCATTGTGACCCACCAGGTGTCACTGTTCTTAACAATGAACTAAATGCAAAATTTATATTGACAGTAATCCAAAAGTAAAACGTTAAAGGGTGTGATCAGTCCGGGAACATAGAATGTGAAAAGTGCCGTCTGACCAAGGTCTGAACACATGCTACTGTCACATATTGATGCATGTTCCTGCTTCCCCAATATGCAGAACGCCAAAACAGCAAGTATTTTGTGAATCATGTATTGATACAAATTTTCCTTCTCCGGCATGTGGGTCAGTCCATGAAACGCACTTTTCACGTTCCATGTCATGGCCTGATCACTTACAGTGTGAATCCAACCTAGGGTGAAGGGTCTTTAGTCGTCTACATTGGAGTTACTAACAGAAAGTTCATAAAAATGTGTCCAATTTCACTTCTTTGTTTCATCATCTGCTTTCCTGAGAACTTTGAATACATCTACTTACATACATGTTATTTTTGGAGTGAATTAACTGTAAGAGAAAAAAAAACAGTGATGTCACAGCACGTGGATAATACACCCAGTGATTTCACAGTACAGGCGGTCCCCTACTTAAGGACAACCCGACTTACAGACAACCCATAGTTACAGACGGACCCTCTCTGCCCACTGTGACCCTTGGTGAAGCTCTCTGGATGCTTTAAAATAGTCCCAGATTGCAATAATCAGTTAAAATTGTTGCAATGAAGCTTTATTGATAATTCTCGGTCCTATTACAGCAAAAAAATTTGAAACTCCAATTGTCCACTGGGGCAAAAAAAAAAATTGTCGGGAACTACAATGATAAAATATACAGTTTCGACTTACATACAAATTCAAATAAGAAACAACCTACAGTCCTATCTGTATGTAACCGGGATTGCCGTACGAAGAATAAAACAGTGATGTCACAGCACGTGGATAATCCACACAGTGATTTCACAGTACAGAGAAATAATACACAGGATGTAACAGCAGTGGATAATACACACAGTGATTTCACGTACGAGAAATAATACCAGTGATGTACAGCACTTGGATAATCCACACAGTGATTCAAAGTACAATGAAATAATACACAGTGATGATGTACACAGCACGTGGATAATACCACAGTGATTTCACAGTACAGAAAAGTAAACAATACACAGTGATGTCACAGCGCATGTGGAGTAATACACACAGTTGATTCAACAGTACAACATAATGTGTATTATTTCTCTGTACTGGTGAAATCACTGTGTGTATTATCCATGTGCTGGTGACATCACTGTGTATTATTTCTCTGTACTGTGAAATCAGTTTGTTTTATCACGTGCTGTGAATACAGTGTGATTATTTCTCTGTACTGTGAAATCAACTGTGTGTTATGATCACTGTGCTGTGAATCATGTATTGTTTTCTCTGTACTGTGAAATCACTGTGGTATTATCCACGTGCTGTGGACTCACTGTATTATTTCATTGTACTTGAAATCACTGTGGGATTATCCACGTCTGTGGACATCAACTGTGTATTATTTCTCTGTACAGTGAAATCACTTGTGTATTATCCACGTGCTGTGACATCACTGTGTATATTTTCTCTGTACTGTGAAATCACTGTGTGATTATCCACGTGCTGTGACATCCCGTGGATTATTCTCTCTGTACAAGGCAATCCCCGGGTCCATACAAGATAGGGACTGTAGGTTTGTTCTTAATTTGAATTTGTATGTAAGTCGAAACTGTATATTTTATCATTGTAGTTCCCGCAACAATTTTTTTTTTTGCCCCAGTGGACAATTGGAGTTTCAAATTTTTGTGTTGTATAGGACCGAGAATTATCAATAAAGCTTCATTGCAGACCAATTTAAGCTGATTATTGCAATCTGGGACTATTTTAAAGCATCAGAGAGCTTCACCAGAGGTCACAGTGGGAGAGGGGTCCGTCTGTAACTATGGGTTGTCTGTAAGTCGGGTGTCCTTAAGTAGGGACCGCCTGTACTGTGAACTGTGAAATCACTGTGTGGATTATCCACGTGCTGTGACATCACTGTTTTTATTTTCTCTTTACAGTTAAAATTCACTCCAAAAATATACATGTTTGTAAGTAGATGTATTCAAAGTTCTCAGGAAAGCAGATGATGAAACAAAGAAGTGAAAATTGGAAAATATTTTATGAACTTTCTGTTAGTAACTCCAATGTAGACGACTAAAGACCCTTAACCCTAGGTTGGATTCACACTGTAAGTGATCAGGCCATGATCATGGAACGTGAAAAGTGGAGTTTCATGGACTGACCACACTGCCGGAGAAGGAAAACTTTGTATCAATACATGATTCACAAAATACTTGCTGTTTTGGCTGTTCTGGATATTGGGGAAACAGGAACATGCATCGATATGTGACAGTAGCAGTGTGGTCAGACCTTGGTCAGACAGGGCACTTTTCACATTCTATGTTCCCGGACTGATCACACCCTTTAACGTTTTTACTTTTGGATTACTGTCAATATAAATTTTGCATTTAGTTCATTGTTAAGAGAACAGTGACACCTGGTGGTCACAATGGACTACAATCAGAATCTGTAAATTAGTGTAAAAAGTTAAATATTGATCGTTTATCAGGACTCTTTACAGATTAATATGACTGATTATGTCAAGTAGATGATAAGTAATTTGGGAATAAGTCTATAATATTTGTCTGAAAGTTAAGCTAAACAGTTTTATACTGATCCACATATATCAAAGTGGCAACTATAGACCAACATGGAGAAAAATTGTTCCTTGTTCCTCTTAATAATAGCAATACCCCTATTGTGCACCTCTTTCATGTGTCACGTGTGTAATAGGAGGCACTTAGTTTTCCAGTGCCTTCTATTACACACATGTGTAATAGGAGGCACTTAGTTTTCCAGTGCCTTCTATTACACACATGTGACTCATGAAAGGTTTGGATTAAGGTTGACGTATTAACAGGGCTATTTACAACCCCTTACGACCCGGGTATATTTTGACCTTACTGACCGAGCAATTTTTTTCATCCACATATCTGATTGAGGGTTAGTTTTTTTGGGAGTTAGTTGTATTCTCTTTATGGAAAGGGATAAAACAACTGTAATTCCACAAGTTAGAAAGAATGATCATTAGCTATATTTCTTCCATAAAATGTATTTAAATTAATAGAAGAATCAATATGCTCTTATTGATCTGGTGCTACCCATAATGGATAGACGAATCAATATGCTCTTATTGATCTGGTGCTACCCATAATGGATAGACGTTGACCCTTCTTTCTGCCTGCCATATGTAAAAACAGTGATGTCATGGTCTACCTGGATATCATTATATATAACGACTTACCAATAATATCTGGAGGATAGTGTAGCTGTGCAAAAATAAGAATCACATGTTTAAAAAAGACATTAGAGGAATAGGATAGCTGGCCCATCTCCAGGTATACCATAGAATATTTTCATTCTCATCTCTACAATATATTATATAAGAGAAGAATGAATCCTTGGAGGAAAATGTCAGTTTTAATGGCATTCCTAACACAGATGGAATAGATTTCTGTGTCATAGAGATGCTGTATTAAAAATGTCAACTTTACAGCAAATATAGATTATAGATAGAAAGATAATATACAGAGCGATAGATAAATAGATAGGTGTAGACATAATCAGGGCCGATTCTAGGGTATTCGCTGCCTGAGGTGAAAATTTAAATTGTGTGATGGTCATCCGAATCACCCACATTACAGCCCCAAATTTTGCTGCTTGCTTCAGGGCAGTAAAAAATAAAAACGAAAAAGGGCTGCGGCGAGAAGGGGTTAATGTCAGAGAATTTTCTAACAGAGTAAATGGGGACTTCCCGTACTAAGAGGCAATTGCTGTTTGCTCAACAATTATACAGAAAAGAAATTGCTAGAAATAGTAGTTTGTGTTCTCAAAGGACACTGTTTTAAAAGTAATAATTTTCACATTATTTTCCAGTTTTGTCAGCAATGTATATTCTGTGGCACGTAAAAGTCTCACTTACATAACCTACTTTCAGCCCCTGTGCATGCATGTCAAAATTACAAAATCCACTGACCAAAATATTTTAAACAAACCTTTAACCCCTTTAATGACCAGGCCCTTTTGTCGAGTTCATTTTGTGTTTTAATTTTTCACTCAAAAATCTAAAAAAATCTTTTTTATATTTTCATTTAAAGAGCTGTATGAGGGCTTGTTTTCTGCGTAACTTTCCAATTACAGTATTTAATTTTCCATGCCGTGTACTAGGAAGTGGGAAAAAAAAATTCCAAATGCAGTGAAATTGTCTCCTTTATTCTTTTGGGTTGGTGTGATGACAGGGATTCTTAATTTATATAGGTATTAAACAAAAATCTATTTATTTCCACATCTTCTGGCACTAATAACTCTTTCATACATTGGTGTATGTGACATGTCATTTTTGGAGAGATTAGAAGTTTTTTTTATTGCTTTCATTTTTAGGACTGTACGGCCTTTTGATCACTTTTTATTAAATTAATTATATGTTGCAAAATGGTGAAAAAGTGGGGTTTTGGATATCTGGGAGCTATTTTCCATTACAGGGTTAAATGCAGGGAATAACTGTTATTATACACTACTGCTCAAAAGTTTGGGGTCACCTAGACAATTTTGTGTTTTCCATAAACACTCATACATTTATTTTTCTAGTGAGTTGCAAAATGAATAGAATATACAGTCCAAACATTAAAAAAGGTTTGAAATATTCTTTTTTAATTTGAAATAATAATTTTCTCCTTCAAACTTTGCTTTCAACAAAGAATGTTCCCTTGCAATTACAGAACTTTGGATTCTAGCTGTTAATTTGCTGAGGTAATCTGGAGAAATATTACCTCATGCTTACAATAGCCCCTCCCAAAGTTGGATTGGCTTGATGGGCACTTTTTGCGTGCTGTACGCTCAAGCTGCTCCCACGACAGCTCAACGGGGTTGAGATCTGGTAACTCGGCTGACCACTCCATTACAGATAAAATACCTGCTGCCGGCTTCTTCCCTAAACAGTTCATGCAAAAATTGGAGGTGTGCGTCATTGTCTTGTTGTAGGATGAAATGGCTCCAATCAAGTGCTGTTCACAGGGTATGGCATGGCATTGCAAAATGGAGTCATGGACTTCCTTATTTAAAATCCCTTTGACCTTGTACAAATTTCCCGCTTTACTAGCACCAAAGTAACCCTAGACCATCATATTACCTGCACCATGCCTGACAGGATCAGGAACTCTTCCAACATTGTTGCAGTTGTTCTGCATCTTACAAATGTTCTTCCAAGTGATCAAAACACTCAAAACTTAGATTTGTCTGTCCATAACAGTTTTTTCCAATCTTCCTCTGTCCAATGTCTGTGTTCTTTTGCCTATATTAATATTTTCCTTTTATTAGCCAGTCTCAGATATAGAATTTTTTTTGCCAAAAGATTCTCAACTAGCTCAAAGGAAAGTCAGTTTTATAACTTCTCTAACCAGCCAAACTATTTTCAGCTGTGCTAGCATAATTGAACAATGATTTTCAAAGGGTTTCTAAACATCCATTTGGTTGCTGGAAACTGATTTGAATTTTTATGGCTTTTTATTTATTTATTTTTAACATTTTTTAAAAATTTTTACTATTTTTCAGACCCCCTAGGCTAGGGCACTTTAAACTTAGCTTGTCTGATTGATCCTACCATATAGTGCAATACTACAGTATAGCAGTATTTGAGGATTTTACTGCTCATTTATTACAACGTGGAACTGGCCAGAAAACATACAGAACGTCACTCCCTTCTGATGTCATGGGGAGAAACGATCCTAGCCAACAGCTTTTTATCAGCACCAGCAAAGCTTTGCCGGCAGCAATTGAAGGGTTAACACAGTGCTAGCAATAGTGCAATAGTAAGCATTAGCTAGCAATAATATAGACCAGGGCCCAAACCTTCTAGCGGTATCATGGTTTCCCAAACCACCCACCAAATTTTAGACGTCGGTAAGGGGTTAACGATTAGCACTTTGTGTGGAACTAAGTGCTCTTTGTTAAAATAGTCAAAGAGACAGGAATTATAGAAAATACAGCTTAAATAATTTGAATATCTTACTCAAAAAGTGAATCATGGTTTGTGGAGGGAACTCATAAAGTCATGTATCATCAGCCTCGGCACAGATTGAAAACAAACAAACAGAAAACAAGGCACAACAAACCAAGTCAAAACCGCAACGGGGCAAGGTTCAAAATCATAAGGTAGAAGAGTAGTCAAGGTACAGGCAAAAAAGTCAGTAACAAAGCAGAGAATGTCAACATCACGAGGAAGCTAGGAAAACAATAACAGACACAGGTGTCACTCCAATTGGCACCTGAGATCTTAGTATATGTTGTTTGCCGCAGTAGGACTGTGAAAAAAACATCTGCATTCCAGAATTATGATTGGCATTGGAGCACTATGGGAATCTCCTCAAACTGATGAGCATTTAATCTGCCCCTCCCCTTTGCTGTAATATCTAACAATGTAGTTAAGATATCTCACATAGAATTCTACCCCAGTGCACCGAGTCTAACTACAATTCTGTAAAATAGATGCATTTTCACAGTCCTGCTACTACCAACAGCGCACATAAAAAGGACATTTTGTAGAAAAGGAAATCTTCACAAAAATGTTGTGCAAGATAAAGCATTGTCACTAATAATAATAATCTTTATTTATAAAGCGCCTTCAAATTCCGTAGCGCTTTATAGATTATGGGGAACATATACAAATAAAATAAGACAGAGTAATAACATGTCATATGAAACAATATGAATGAGGGCCACGCTCTCAAGAGCTTACAGTCTACGGGGGTACTAATGTTTTTACATGAGCACCATGGTGATGATCTCCACCTGTGCATTTCGCATGCACAATGTACTCCTGCAAGACGCTAGGCAGAGAGGCAGTGCAAATGGAGTGCTGGGTGGATAAAAAGTGCTGTGGGGTGTTTGCTATAGCCTCTGAAGCCAGAGCTTGGAGGGAATTTAAGATCTCACAGATCTCCAGGGCTGTTACCTAGGGCTTCCACAGCTTTGTATGGTCCAGACTGATAATAGACTCCCCTTAAAAAAGGATCTAACACTTTCCTCTCTCTTATAGTCAAAAAGAAATGTAAAAAAGTGAGGCATCACCAGGTCAGCAGTCAAGAATGAGAAACCGGGGGCTAAAAGAAATAGTTAGGGTGAGGCAGATGTATAATCCAGAAATGAAGCAAAGGTCATGGTGAAGAATGGACCTTAATTTGCAGAAAAGTATTTTGGGCTTCCAGGACATCTACATCTTAGTTGTGACCCGGACCACTCCTTATTCTTCTGTGTTATATCTTTGTCTTGTTTTGTGTCCTCACTTTGGTGTAGGGAGGGACTGTCTTCAAGTTGTGCTGTATCACCTAGGATAGAGGCAAGAAGTCATGTAACAGTTGGGGGGGGGTCCAGTTTACGGCTCACTGTCTTGTCTATCCTCCCAATTACACCCCTGAAGCAAATGTGTACATAATACTAATGTTTTAGAACAGTTAGTAAAGAGTTAATATCCATAAGAGTTCTTTTGTTACGCTGCAGTTTTAATTATACTTTTTCCTGTTTATGAACTATATACCTAGTCCAAAGGTCTACATTTTTGGTAGAGGAAAAGTCGTAATAAATGTGACATAGCACCGTGTAGCATAAAGGTGGGTCTTTTATCGCTTTTAAAGTGACAATTTACCCACTATATAAGACATTCAGGAAATGTTTAGTTCTTTTTAATTACTTTTTTCTCTTCACTTACTAGTAATGGTGCTAAGGTCACAGATGTACCTAAGCTCTGTTATCAGGGGGTTCTCTGGTACATTAGAAAATGCCATTTTAAAGGTGGGTTTAGCGTAACAGCTACTAAGAACAGCTGATTTGTGGGAATCAAACCCCCACTGATCTGATATTGAGTCCTATGCCATGAATAGGTTATCCATATTGATAGCCAGATGAACATCTTTAAGCTGCCATATGGAAGACACTAGTGACCTCATCCCCTCGTATATCGTACAGTCTCTCTCCTAGCAGTCACTTATCACCTCACTAAAGTCTTACACCTCTCTTTCACTTCTGGTGTCTTTAACTCTTCCCTTAAGCATACTGTTGTCACCCCAATACTAAAGAAACCCATCCAGCGCAGCTACCTACTGACCATCTGGTTTCCGCTCTATGCATTCTACTGAAACGGATCTTTCTAAAGTCTCCAAAGATCTTGCACTGCTAGATTCACTATTCTCTCCTTGTTCTTCTGAATCTCTCGGCATCGTTCGATACTGTGAACCACCAGCTCCTCCTAGGTCCGTCCTAGGTCCTCTTTTCCCTCTATACTGCCTTATTGGACAAACCATCAGCAGATTTGGTTTCCAGTATCATCTCTATACTGCACGTAATATCACCCCTGCCTTAAAGCGGTTATCCGGGTTTAAAAATTTTTTTATGTCCGGGCTGGGGAGGGCTATTTAAACACAATAAACATGTACTTACCTCCTCCGGTGCTGCCGATGTTCCGCGCCGTGGCCCGTCTTCTCTGTGCGACGGTCTCATGACAAGGGCGCACAGGGATCTTCCGGCCTGAAGCTCCCATGCGCACCATCTCTCAGCGCTTACAACACTGAGAGATAGGGACGGATGGGAGGAGCCGTCCACATTGCGGACCGGAAGCTCCCTGAGCAGAGGAGAGGGCATCAGATCGCCCCCTCATGAATACAGCAGTCCGAGATTACAGCGTCTGGCGTTCTGAGGGTATGGCAGTGTAGTGTTCGCTATCGGAAGGGTCCGATAAAGCTAACAGTTTAACACTGCTAATAATGGGGTAGCCCTAGAGTGTTTTTTAGGATGACAGGTCCTCTTTAATGGTGGTAAAAAAGAATAGTAAAAAGGCAACCGTGGGTTTAATCTGGTATTCCCATGAAGAGAACAGGGATCACATATCCACTTGGCTATTTTCAGAATTGCAAGGCAGTAATTGGATGTCCTCATTCTAAAGGTCAGAGGTGTGACCTCCATCTCTATGATATTTATGGTACATCAGGTAAATTTGCCATTATAGAGGTGGTTCAGGAATATAATTTTTTATATACGTCTGTAAAAATAACAAACAGCTTCTCAATGTGCTCCTGTTCAGCCATGCCGACACCAGCCGTAAGTGCCAGGCACAATGGGAACATGGTGCAACCTCTGCCTGCAGCGTGTGTACACTATGAGACCATGAAGTCTTTCCTATGACTGGAATCAGATGTCAGGCAGTTAGACCGGCTTTTCAGACGTGCATGGCCGAAAGCCTTTTTTTTATCTATCGCTCCTTACAGCACCTTTATTTCCAATGTCCTTAATTATGACATCATCATTAAGTTCCCACCAAAAATGAATCACAGACAATTTAATGGCCCTATAGACCATATAAATAGCAATTTTTGGCAAGTGTCTCAAATACTGAATAACTTCCTGGTGATTAACCTCTTCCCGCTCAGCGTCCGATATATCGGACGCTGAGCTCAGTGACTCGCGCTTCCGTCCGCTATACGGACCTGAGCGGATTCGGTTTGGCTCAATATCTGAGCCGAACCGGCATCGGGAAAAGACGGGGTGCCGGGCGGTGACGTGATATGCCGCAACCCCATGTACACCCGCGATCGGAGTTTGTCTCCGTCGCGGTGTTACACCCGTTAAATGCCGCGGGCAGCGCGACCGCGGCATCTAAACATGTATCTGGGGGCTTTCCCCCACGATCGGCCCCACCCCCCGAACGTTTTCGGGGTCGCCCGATCGTTGCATATATACCCTGAGGTCCGATCTGGGACCCCATATACCTGCAAGAATTGGCCAGTAAGATGGCGTCTGTGACTCTGCTTACTGCACAGTGCCAGCCTTGCAATGTATAGGCTGAACACTGAATATACTCTGCAATACTTGAGTATGCAGAATATTATCATGAAGACGCTCAAAGTTGCTTCTTCATGTCCCATGGTATATAAAGGAAAAAGTAAAAAAAAAAATTTATTCAATAACAAAAAAAGTAATCAACACTAAAAATGCCCAAACCAACCCCCAAAACATATAAAGAGCACAGATAACTAAAAACAAAAGTCTAAATCAATAACACAAACCCCTCCCACATTAAGAGATCACCGCGTCCGTAACAACCCGTAGAATAAAATAATCATTATTGACCCCCACGATACGCCAGAAAAACAAACTTCTATAAACCTTCCAAATATGATTTTTTAGCTATTCATCCCACAAAAATGCATAAAATGCGATCAAAAACCATATTCTACTCCGACATGATACTGGTGCAAAGTACACATGTCCCGCAAAAAACAACCATCAAACCAGCTCGTAGCCAAAAAATAACGTTTTTAGGCACTGAAAGACAGCATCCAACTAAATGATGATTTTTTACCCCACATTAGGGTTTTGTTTGACAATTTATAAAACGTAAGAAAATATCAAGTCTGGATCCCCGTAATCGTATCGACCATAGAATAAAGATAACATTATTATTAGTCTATACGGTGAAACACCAAAAAAAAAAGTAAAAATCCAGTACAGAATTGATGCTTTTCTACTCCTGCCCTCAAAAAAGTTCCTAAATTTTCACAATAGTGATACCACACCAACCCCAAAATGGAACAATGGAAAAAGCATCTCATCCCGCAAAAAAAATGGCATCACATGGCCCCATACGCAAAGCGAAAATTTTTATAGCCTTCAAAAGGGGCCAATGAAGGAACTAAATCCTGGCAGCTGCAGGGCCTCCTCCCTTCTCCCTCTCTCGTGTGCGCCCATAAACAAGATACGGCCACATGTGGGGGTCTTTGTACTCAGAGAAATTGCATGAACAAATTGTATGGGTGTTTCTCTTTTAATTTTAAATGTGTACATTTTGTGCTAAATGAACGTATAAGGAACATTTTGACCATCTAATTTCACCTCCATTTTGATTCAATTACATGAAGATCTCAAGGGTTACAATCTTCGTAAACTGTTTCTGATAGCTTGAGGGTGCATTTGAAAATGGGTGGTAATAGGGGTTTTGATGCTAAATATGTAAATTTCATTCCAAACTGTATTTACCCCAAATAGTCATTTCTGAAAATCCGAAGCGATATTCATTTTTGTAAGCCGCGTGACATCAAAAAATATCCCATAACAATTCAAAAATTATGAAAATGTAAAGTAGACAAAAGGGAATTTTTCGAGTCAACTTATTTAGGTGGTAAATCTATCTGCCTGGAAACGCAATGATTTTGAATTTCGAAAATGGCAAATTTTTCAAAAAATTTATCATATTTTCTTTTTTTTTGTAAATAAACGCAAAACTTATCAGCCAAAATTTACCACTAAAATGAAGTACAACATGTGGGGAAAAAACAATCTTAGAATCGTTTTGATAAGTAACAGTGTTCAAAAGTTATAACCATATAAAGCGACGCAGGTCAGAATCCAAAAAATCGGGCTGAGCCTTAACCTGCAAAATGGCTGCGTCCTTAAGGGGTTAAAGACAAAACATTACGTTGATAAACATCATTTACCGGACAAACTCTATGGTTTTACGTCTTGTGGAATGTTCTCAAAAACCTCTGAAAATAGCCAAGGAATGTACTGTTCCCATAAAGAGATTTGGATTCCTTTGCATTTGTGAAAAAAAAGAGTTTCTACTCCATATTATTCTCCTTTAATCCTGGCTTTTTGGCTTTTTTATACACACAATCAGTTATTTACACAAAGATCTGACTTCTTTCTTGTGAACGTGAATCTTATTTATAAACTTTTCGGTAATCATAATTTCAATACAGGACTTTGGAACGGCTGCTCAATCTCTGGCCAGAGTCACATAAACATTAGGAAAGTTAATGACAATAGTAATAACACACTTATGTAAGCAACACCAGAAACTAAAAAGCCACAAGTTTACAAACAGACATTTATCAGAGGATACCAGCAGGCATCGGGAAAATAATTATAAACAATTGTCTATATCGCATTCAGTTCATGTTTGCAGATTGCCAAGTATGTGGTTGGCATTAACGGATATGGCGGTTTTCAATGGCCCATCCACTACCATGTAACTGCTTGACTATAATGGCCCAGGTTTAAAATATTTAATGCATCCTTGTTTAAATAATAATTCCTTTATTTATATAGCACACAGATTACACAGCGCAGCACAGAACTTGCCAAATCAGTCCCTGTCCCCAGTGGGGCTCACAATCAAATTAACCTACAAGCATGTTTTTTGGAGTGCGGGAGGAAACCGGAGAGCATTCAGTTCATGTTTGCAGATTGCCAAGTATGTGGTTGGCATTAACGGATATGGCGGTTTTCAATGGCCCGTCCACTACCATGTAACTGCTTGACTATAATGGCCCCAGGTTTAAAATATTTAATGCATCCTTGTTTAAATAATAATTCCTTTATTTATATAGCACACAGATTACACAGCGCTGCACAGAACTTGCCAAATCAGTCCCTGTCCCCAATGGGGCTCACAATCTAATTAACCTACAAGCATGTTTTTTGGAGTGCGGGAGGAAACCGGAGAACCCGGAGGAAACCCATGCAAACATGGAGAGAACATACAAACTCTTTGCAGATGTTGATTCTGGGACTTGAACAGAGGTCCGAAGCGCTGCAAGGTTGTAGTGCTAACCACTAAGTTGTTTAAAGTCAATGGGGCAGCTTTACTAAACAGCAGTGCCAACATGATTAGTCTCGGACTAGTGCAGGAGCTCCTTACACCATAGATTGCTGTCATGTATGGAGTTCCGTCCCCAGTAGTGGTGTTGTTTCATGCCACAGGATTCTGCAGTGTCCGTGGTTCACAGACCAATAGTGGTGTGAATGTGCCTTTTGGAGGTGATTTTTACAAAGATAAACAGATGAGATTACTACCCCCATAAATAGGACCTGGTCCTGCAGTTTGCAAGGGGTGTTGTAATAGTTTCTGAAAATTGCAGCATGCCTGTAAAAAGTACTTTTATTTATTCCCCTATGCTCAGGAAGATGCAGTCCAGGAGGTAGGGGAGGAGTCAAGAAACCCCAACTCCTGACGGCTGCTTGCACACTGCTCCTCTGATCTTGGCGACAGCCCAGCGTGCACCCAGCTGAGTGATGTCCTGGAGTCGCAGTAGTGGAGGGCATGTGTTGCTTCTATAATGGCCAAGGTTACACATATTTAATGCATCCTTGTTTAATAATATTCCTTTTTTATAGCACCAATTACACATCGCATCACAAACTTGCCAAATCAGTCCTGTCCCCATGTGGGCTCACAATCAAATTAACTACAACATGTTTTTTAGTGCGGGAGGAAACCGGAGAACCCCCATGCAAACATGGAGAAGAACAACAAACTCTTTCAGATGTGGATTCTGACTTGAACGAGGGTCCCAAGCGCTGCAATGTTGTAGTGCAACCCTAAGTTTTTTAAATCAATGGGCAGCTTTACTAACACAGCAGTGCCAACATGATTAGCCTCGGACTAGTGCAGGAGCTCCTTACCCATAGTTGCTCTCATGTATGGAGTTCTTCCCAGTAGTGATATTGTTTCATGCCCAGGATCGCATGTCCTTGGTTCACAGACCAATATGGTGTGTAAGTGCTCCTTTTGTAGTGATTTTACAAAGATAAAGATGAGATACTACCCCCTAAATAACCTGGTCCTGCATTTTGCAAGGGGTGTTGTAATAGTTTCTGAAAATTGCAGCATGCCTGTAAAAAGTACTTTTATTTATCCCCCTATGCTCAGTGAATGCAGTCCAGGAGGTAGGGGAGGAGTCAAGACACCCCAACTCCTGACGGCTGCTTGCACACTGCTCCTCTGATCTTGGCGGCAGCCCAGCGTTTACCCAGCTGAGTGATGTCCTGGAGTCGCAGTAGTGGAGGGCATGTGTGGTGTGCCTGCCTGGCCAATCTAGCAAGCACAAAAGTGAGGTTGACAATTAGATAGAAGAGGGGTAGATGAATAAAAAAAAAATTGCAGGTATGCTACAACATTGAAAAACTATTAAAACACCAAAGCTGGAGATTGCAAATACATTGTCTATAGTAACCCTGTAAATACCAAATCACAATATGGTTTTAGTTTTCTCATCTCTTAGTAGGAAAAAGCTTAGGAAGCATTTTGTATAATGTCAGTATTTCCAGCCATTAATTGGCGGTCCGAAAACATTCTTGTGGGCCCAAAATTCTTTAGCGATTGAACTCAAAAACATTGCTAATCAGCGAAGTTGACCACAGAACAAGGGTGGAAGAATATCATGCATATCCCTTCACTATTTCCACATTTGGTATGTTCCAGAATTCTGCTCTAGATTTATAATTATTTTTATACCCAATTCTATGCACAATAACCATAATGACTATATATTAGGAAAGTAGACATTTTTACTCACTCTTGGATGAAAATCGAAGCATAAGAATTTTGTTGAGGTTTGCTTTATTAGGAATTACAGTATTTGCACACTCCTCTGCTACTCAATTCCATTATGGAAAATAATATACACCAAGAAATGACAGTTATCGGAAGACTTGATTTATCATATGTTCCTACTTACTTGAATTAGAGAAGCGCAACTTATTTCTGCCCTTAAAATTAATGGAATTTGGTAATGGTGGCATGAACAGGGTTTTAGGGGAACAGGGTAGCTGCAGGTGCATGGAGAAGGCTCACATTGCTGGTTCCTCTCCATAGCCGGTTAGTCTTTGCTGCATATCGCAACAAAAACTTACAGGTAACACCCGCGATCGGTGCCAGCACTGATTGCGGGTGTTAATCCGCCCATCGCCGTCAGTAAAGGGGACGGTGGCTTCAAAAACATTGCGGCACATGGGCAACAGTATATTGCATGATCAGACATACCTTGGGTTAAATTACCCTGGAAGGGGGGGGGGGGGGGGGGAGGGGGGGAAAAAGCATAAAAATAAAAATATTATATTAAAAAACCTAAAATTCAAATCACCCCCTTTCCCTAAAACTGATACAGGCGGTCCCCTACTTAAGGACACCCGACTTACAGACAACCCATAGTTACAGACGGACCCCTCTGCCCACTGTGACCTCTGATGAAGCTCTCTGGATGCTTTACTATAGTCCCAGACTGCAATGGTCAGCTGTAAGGTGTCTGTAATGAAGCTTTATTGATAATTCTTGGTCCAATTACAGCAAAAATTTTGAAACTCCAATTGTCACTGGGGCAAAAGAAAAAAAAATTGTCTAGAACTTCCATTATAAAATATACAGTTTCGACTTACATACAAATTCAACTTAAGAACAAACCTCCAGACCCTATCTTGTATGTAACCCGGGGACTGCCTGTATTAATAAAACAGTAAAAATCAAACACATTAGGTGTCCAAAAATGCCCGATCAAAATCTAATAACAGTTTATTTGCCATTTTGAAAAATAAAAAAATTCAATAAAAAATAAATTGCTGAATAACATTTCCCCATGTGTCTACTTTACATTTTCATCATTTTTTTCTGGATAATTTATCGATTTTCTGTATTTTCAGAATTTACTATTTTGGGGATAAATAGTTTAAAATGAAATTTTACATATTTAGAATTAAAACCCCCTATATAACCAACCCATTTTCATGTCTGCACCTCTCAAGCTATCAGAAACAGTTTTTAGGAAGATTGTTAACCCCTTGAGATCTTCATAGTAATTGAATCAAAATGGAGGTGAAACTTAGAAAGGTCAAATTTTGTCGGTTATACGTTCATTTAGCCCTAAAATTTACACATTTCCAAAAGATAAAACCCACCATACAATTTATGAAATCTATCCCAATTTTAGAGGAACCCCCCTCCCCCGGTGGGCGTTACTTGTTTTATGTGTGCACAGCAAGGTGCAGAAGGGAAGGAGCGCCCTGCAGCTGTCAGGATTTTAGTTTCCTCATTGGCCCCTTTTGTAGGCTATAAAATTTTTGCTTTGTTATTAGGCCATATGACGGCATTTTTTTTTTTTACGGGATGCTTTTTCCATTGTTACCATTTTGGGGTTGGTATCCCCCATTGTTGAAAATTTAGGAACTTTTTTTGAGGTCACGAGTAGAAAAGCATCAATTCTGTACCGGATTTTTTACTTTTTTTTGGTGTTCACCGTATAGCCTAATAATCAGAGCATCTTCATTCAATGGGTCGATACAATTACGGGGATACCAGACATGAATATTTTTTCCTATGTTTTACTAAATTTGGCAAATAAAACCGTAATGTGGGGAAAAAAAATCTATCATTTTTGTATTGCCGTCTTCCAAGTGGCATCACATTTTTACTTTTGTGGCTATGGAGCTGGTTGATGGCTTGTTTTTGCGGGACATGTTGTACTTTTCAACAGTATCATTCTGGAGTACATATGTTTTGTTGAACACTATTGCATTTTTTGTAAGATTCAATAGGTAAAAATCATAATTTTTGGAGGATTTAACTTTTTTTTTTTTTTACGGCGTTCATCGTACGGGTTCAATACTTGCACATGCATAGGCTGACACTGTGCCTTTAAGATAATGTCACAGCCGCCATCTTAAAAGGCACTGCCCCTTCAGGCATCTCTGGGGTCCCGATTGGACCGCAGAGATGCCATAGCAACGATCGGCGCGACCGAAAACGACGCAGGGGTGCCGATCGTTGGGGGGAGGGGGGGGGGGGGCGAATTGAAAGCATTTAACGGGTTAAACACCCACGATTGGAGCTCACTCCGACCACGGATGTCAGCGGTACATTACCGCTGAGATCCCGTTACCTCCGATGCCGGTTCGGCTCCTGTGCAGAGCTGGACCGGCATAGTCTCTGCGCAGTAGCTGTACGGCGCTGAACGCTATTTGCAGGAATCAGCACAGCTATGGTGCAGAGCGTAGCTGTGGTTAAGTGGTTAACAGAGCCTGTGAGTGCCAATCGAATTTTTTTTCCCCTTTGGTTCTTAAGAAAACATAAAACCTATACATATTTCGTATCCCGGTGATCACACCAACCCAATGAATAAAGTAGACATGTCATTTGGGACGCACAGTGAAAGCCATAAAATCCAAGCCCACAAGAAAATGGTGCAAATGCGTTTTTTCACCAATTTCTCTGCATTTCGAATTTTTTCCCGCTTTCAAGTACATGGAATGGAATATAACATCACTATGAAGTGCAGTTTGTTAGACAAAAAATAAGCCATCACACAGCTCTTTATGTGTAAAAAAAAATTCTAGATTTGATGGTGTGTGATGGGGAGTGAAAAATGGAAATGAAAAAAAAAAAAAAAAAAAAAAAAAAAAAAAAAAAAAAAAAAGGGCCAGGTCTTTAAAGAGCTGTGGCTAAGAGAAATAAAAATACAAATATGTGTTGCTAGGTTCAAGCAATAAAGCAAGATGCATTTGTTCTTCAGAGTTTGCCATTACATTTACTTTTTGCTCGCTGTCACTTTTAATTTGTGGGGGTCGGGGGCAACACATTGCCGAGCTCCTATACTGTTAAAGGGTTTGCCCAGGAATAGAAAACAAAAATATAGAATTAGACTCACCGGTAATTCACTTTCCATCTAGTCCTCCATGACGGCCCACTTGGAGGATGCCCCTTGACCTCTGTAGGGACAGGAAGCAGAGCTGCATAGCTTCGTTTTAGAACGAATGTCACCGCCCCATTGTTTTAACCACAAGGCTCTCCTTGTGGCATTTGTTAGAGCCCCTTCTTTGGCCGCAAAACGGACGCCTTCAGCTGAAGCATCGGCTAGAAAGGCAGTGGCAGATTTAAGAAGAGGAATACTTCCTAACAGAGAAGCTCTAGGGGTGCCTTCTCTGATGTGGGATTCCAATTGGTTTAACCAGAAGAAGAGGGTTCTGGCAACTGAGGTAGCCGATAAATTTGACTTCAGGCTTGTCATGGATGTTTCCCAGGCCCTTTTAAGAAGGGCATCTGCCTTTCGGTCCATAGGGTCTTTGAGTTGCGCCGAGTCTTCAAACGGTAAGTCTGTTTTCTTGACAACCTTTGTCACCTGCACATCCATTTTAGGAACAGAGTCCCAAACTTTGGAGACTTCCTGATCAAAGACTAGACGTCGTCTAAACCCCTTGGGTCTGCTTCCTGTCCCTACAGAGGTCAAGGGGCATCCTCCAAGTGGGACGTATTGGAAAGAAATGATATGTGTAAGGGTAGACTAAAAATAAACCTCCTCTGGTGCTATAGAGTCACAGGCCTGTGTGTATACAGATGCAGGTGGTGCTGTACTGGCCACAGCTAAGCCATGCGTACAGTCAGCACCATCCTGCAGAGCGTTGCACACCATTTCAGGCATTCCTATAGTGTGTTTGACAAAGGCCCTGCGCAGTGAACACTTTATTTTCAATAAAGATCAACTGCGTCTTCTACAGTGGTACACGACCTTTACTTTATTATACATATAGGGTTAGGATCCCTAGGTTTGATGCACAACTTCACTTGTGTCAACGCGAAGCTTTTTATTTTTACAACAACTTTCAGGCGGCTAGTATAAGGGGTTTATTATTTTTGCATCACCACTAGTCATGCATATAAAAAGCTAAAAAAGACGAGCATGCTGGTTAGAGGTCACAATAGGTGGAGAGGTCTGTCTGCAATAGAGTCAGGAATTGCCTGTACTCCGCTGCCATTAACCAGTTCAGTGAGATGGTATACCAGACATACCTTTTCCTACAGAAAATAAAGACATCTGAGATGGTAATGCAAAGCTGCTTTATTCATGGCAACTTGTACAGTACTTTTTAATAAATATTGTTCCCATCATTTAAAGAGGTCATTATGACAAGGACAGAACAATCCCTGATGCATCACATAGAACTGGACTGGTTTTGGAAATGACTAAAGGTGGAATTAATTCTGCTTTTTGGGGAATGAGGCTTTGACAATCTCAAACAAGGCATAACCCGTTCCTAGAATGAGAGGAAAAAAAATGTAACTTTTTTGTTCAACACAAGAAAACAGAAGTCAATAATCCTTGGCATCTTATAAAATGGAGCATTAACACCAGCATATGATCATATCAGGAAGAGGAGGGCTCTATGGATTCCCACCTTGATCAAGAACCAAGTAGAGTTCTGTGTCACGGGCCGAGCACACTGCAAGGAGGGGAATAAAGCCTTGCTTACCCCTCTAAACTGAAGAGTGGATATGGAAATCACTTCCAGTACTGTCATGGATCAATATGGTGCAAGTAATGCCATCTCCAACCATGTGGTAAGCCCATGACACTGTATGGTCTTTGATCACACTGAAGATGCCCTTATACTGTTGACATTCCTTAAATGAGACATTAGATGCAAGATCTGCTTTAAATGATACACAATTGGTCCGATTGTTGGGTTGGGCTGCCTGACCCAGACATATTGCTGGATCGACACCCTTAGCAACTAGCCATGGAAGGTGTCCAGGTCAGGTGGCTGAGCCCAACTATCTGGTCCGCTCATCTCTAGCTACAATCAATTTCCAGTCTTATAAAAGCTTAATAGACTTTTGTATTAGAGGTTAAGGCATATAAGGTAATCCATTGATGCCATGTTCTGGGTGAGAAAACACCAATCATAGGGCTCTTGCACTCAAATGTGTGCAGCCCATGTTTATGTGCCTTATACAGAAATATAATGCAAGGTCATTCCTTCGGCTGGTCAAGCAGCTCTACCAGAACTGTAATAGTTAACACGACCTTGCATTATATTTCTGTATAATGTAGGGACCCCCCTATCCTCTGCTAGTCCAAGAGCCCTTATACCCATGGCTCTTTTAGGGCAGGTTCATGGAAGACATTCCCACATTTATCCCAACTGAGCTCCACCTTCTGGACACTGACAAGCAGAAAATGCCTCCCAGTCCGAGGCAATTATTGCTGCAGTGAACCCCTTTGACAAGAGTCAATCAGTTTCACAACTAATATTGAGTACATTCTAAATAAATTGTCCTCACACTCACCAAATACTGTTAGAGCCATGGTCAGCCTGTATAACAAGAGATCTCCGGTTCCTGCCTTTAGATGAACGGGAACACCATTATCTTCCTGCAAGAAAACAGTCCTTAGTCACTTCGGTCATTGTCATTTTATAATTCACAGTGAAAGCCGACTCATTTCAATACCATCATACAGAGAAACTCACTACAGTAAATGAGGTTAGGACCTTCTGTTTGGGGAGGGGGCTAGATGTGCCTGACAGGTTGCCTTCAAGTTAAATTTGTATGCAAGTCAGAAGAGGTATATTTTGTAAATAAGTAATGAAGGATAAAGCTTCAATGCAGACAACTTACAGTAGACCACTTTAGCCTGAGCCTAAATTATAGTAAACTTCCAGCATCCAGAAAGCTTCTCTAGAGGTCACAGTGGCCAGAGAGGCAACTAGGAGCAGTCTGTAAGTTAGATGTTCTTAAGCCAGGGACTGCCTGTATATGATATTCTAATTGGTATTGCAATGAAATTGAAAGCTGGAAAGAAATTACACATGCAGTACAAATGGAAAAAGAAACTTCATAGGACAGTGAAAGCTGATTTTACTACATTGCAGTATATTGGATCATGATAAGTGGTAAGAGCGCCCTCTCCACACAGCCCTAACAATGCTACACTGCAATAATATGGGATGCATCGTAAAGTACTCAGTCTTAATCACTTGACACCATCTATTAGTTGGTCTAGAGTGTCCCAGAAAACTGCACCAACATTTTGTGGCATTTGCATCATTTTTGGCCCACGAGCTTTTCCCTGTGATGCCACAGACTCTTTTCTAAAGATAATGATAAAGTGGATAAAATGGTGCATGCCATTCAACAGTTATTTGACACAAATTTCAACAGATTTCTGTCAGGAGCAATTGGATAAATCTCTCACAAAGTTTATACTTAAACCTTCAGTCTCCTGTGAAGGGTGTATGGAGAAGGTCACTGTACAGGGCAGGAGCCTTCTGTATTATACAGAAGCTTCAAAGTTTCTAGAGCCTGATGTATCAAAGGTTCAAAGGGGACACTATAAAACTGCATTAGTAGTTTTACAAAATTGCGGTCGAGCAGCAATGTACACAGAGTCTCAGACTGTAAGCTCTTGTGAGCAGGGCCCTCACTCCTATAGTTCCATGACTGTTTGTACTCTAATGTAATTATATATTTGCATATATACCCTATGATTTGTAGAGTTCTACAGAATTTGATGGCGCTATAAAAAGATTATCATTATCAACATCTAGGTATAAGGAAGTGCTTACCTGAAACAGCTTCTGCTTTTCAGGAACCTTGTTTTGCAGTGACCTCCTGGAGGAGCTGCTGATGGTCCTCTGAGAAACCTGACGTAGGGCCTGGAACAGGAGATTGACAAGTCTTTTAACATATGGCCCAAAAGGTGTTCAATAACAGCCCATAATCCCATAGCATATCAACAATTGTATTTTCTGTTTTACACTTTTAAAGGGGTTGCACAAATAGTATGAAAAAGGCAAAGGGAATTATCAGAAAGGGGTTATGTTTTGCCAAAAGTGGGTTTGACACAAGTGGAAACGAGTGAAAATTTCCCACATTTTCTAATATAAATCTCTGCAATTCTGATGGGAATGTTGAACTATACAGCCGTAAACTCTTACAACTTTAGACACTGAAATAGTGCAGTATAAGGCTGTTAGTGCGTTTTAGATGGTCTGCACAGGGTCTATAGAAGAAGTGGTATCTATTTGGGGACAGTGCACAAAATACACAGCATATGATAACATGACCCCCAGCAGCCTTGCTAGCCAAGGCAATGTAATGACATTGAGGGCAGAGTGCACAGGATCAATATAAGAAGCCCAGCCACAGATGATGTAGTATAAGAGAACATCTCCAGCAGCCTGGTAACAGTTATATATACATAAGAAGCCCGGTCACAGATGACAGGAGTATATAACATGCTATAGTAATGACATTGAGTGCAGAGGGTGTACACAAGAAGCCCGGTCACAGATGATAGTGGTCTATGAACACACTTTTCAGCAGCCCTGACACATAGGTGTTGGCAGTCAGAGTGCACAAGGTCTATATAAATTGCCAGGTCTCAGATGACAGTGATATATAACGTGCCCTGACACACTGAAGATTGCAGGGACAGAGAGCACAGGGTCTATATAAGAGATATCTATATGTGACGACAGAAGTATATAACAAGCCCTCCAGTAGCCCTGACACATAGCAGAGAGTGCACAAGGTCTATAAGATATCTATATGTCATGACACAGTAGTGTACTTCATGCCCTCCAGCAGGGTATAGTGAAGACACCGAGTGCACGTACACAGAGCAGGGGTCACCCCGCACTTCTAGCTACACACCGGGAGGACATGCACAGCCACAGCTCGGAGGGGCTATGCGCAGCACGGTAACACGGTGCATGGCGCTTCACGGATATAACCGGGCTCTCCTCGCCCCCTACTACATCCCTAGCGCACGTGTGCGCACAGGCCGGAGGTAGGTGCACGTGCCCTGCATGGAGACCTGGAGCAGAGGCCGGTGCCGTTACCTGGAGGTGACGGAACATGGTGCCGCTTCTTGTCTCACTGTCTCCTGTGCGACTCCTATAAAAGGACAAGGACACCGGATAACCGGAAAAGGAAGTGGAATTTAGCCGGAAACGCGACACTGGATCACGTGGTGCCAGGAAGGCGGGGCCAGGCTGTGGACGTGACTGCAGGTGTATATAGTACAGTGGTGGCAGGAGGCGGCGGCTCGTGTTCTAGTCTCGCGCATGTCCTGGAGGTCCAGTCATACAGTTGTGGCAGAACTTTGTTTTAGATATTTCCAGCACATGAAAATGTGCAGAATGTGAATATTTCACTCTGACAGTAATCTTTTACTTTCTCAGGGACTGCACATGGGATTCATCCCTTTAATGACACCACCATTGACTAGTGAACATGTACAAATATATAATCTCCATATATACTTTCTGAAAGCTGATACTGGCCCACAACCAGCTCAACCAAAATTTATTAACGTTATACCCATTAGAAATGGTGATACTAAAGTAAATGCGATTTTTTATTCTAGTTTTTCTAGTTTTTCTTCAGTTACATTGCACAAGTATAAATTAAACTATAAATGAGGAATTACTGTAATTGTAGTGAGCCATAGAATAAAGATAATATTTTATTTTCATGCTACAGTGAACACCCCCCCCCCCCAAAAAAAAAATGCTAAAAAGCCGACGAGACCTGTGACAACTCCAGAGAGACAACATTTTAGTTGGTCCCCTGGTATATTCCACCTCCTTATACACTAGACATTCACAATTTACGTCCAACCTTTGTTGTGAATTCATTTCAGTAAAATAAATTATTGTAACAACTGTCAGGTCAAATTGTTTTGTGTACCCCTCCATTATTTAATTGCAGGATGTAGTTTGCAAACTTCGGGCACTTGTTGGTTTTACATTTTTTTAGGTTTTCTAAGTTCTGCCTGGTGCTTTATTTTATTCTAGCTATTGTTTAGGACCACATGTAGGGCTTTTCCACGTCCGGAAACATCACTTCCTAATCAGACTTGACATTTCACAGTGGTACAAACTAGGTATCACATAACGGGCACCGAACTTTACAGAAATAATTTCCATCTTGGGCATCCATTGCACATCATATCTGGAAACCACTTGTATGTTCAAAATTCTCATTTCACATACAACATATATACATATATAACAATTACACACATTAAAAAGTAAAGCCCCCCCTATACCTATATATTTTGAAGAACAGACAACCTGGCGATTGCATTTGTGTTGCCAACAGTTGAAAGCATGTACCACCTTCATGCAACTTTTTGAAAAACACAAATCAATTAAAAAGAAAAATAATGAAAACATACATTTCTGCATAGAGGTTTACTCACAGAGAGATTTTTTTTTTAAGTCATTTATTTAAAATACAATACTCAACATCAACAAGAATTAACACTCCCAATAATGATAAAGGAATCCGTTTTTAACCATACAAAAGTTTAGTGTAATACTACATTCACGTGCCATTTTTTTGATACGTTCAGCATATACACCAGGAAAGTTGCGGCTTATATACTGAGGGTATCCATAGACTATAATGGCAGATCGGGGGTATTTGTTTTGCCTGCGTCTGCTTAGTATATGTTGTAGCTTCGTTTTCCCTCCTGCTGCTGAGCAACATAAATGCTCAGCGGAGGCCACTCTATGGCATCCATCCCGGCCTCTATGTAAGGAAAGCTAAGTCATTTAAGTGACAACCTGAACATTGGCATCAGCCAATCACTCCCTGAATGAGTATACAGTGTGATAGCTTCTAACCATCCGTTGTGAGGATTAATTTGGAATCCACCTGACGTATCCTTACAACAGAGGGCAAAATGTGAGTGTGACTTGTAGCCTGACCATACCTGTGTGTGTAGTTTCAGTGAAAAATGAAGTTATAATTTATCTCTGTAGCACTTGCAAGGGCTCTGGAAGGATCATTCATCCTGAAGAGCTTTCTGCTATCTGCTCTGTTCTACATCCCTCCCCTCTGCAACCAGTAGAAGTTGTATCAGGATTTGGTTGGACACTTACAGCAGTCACTAGTAGCAGAAGGCACTTTTCACAGTCCATATCTATCATCGTCTACAGCTTTGTATGATCAAATCTGACGATGGAGTCTCTTCAACTCCTTGCTGCAAATGGATGTACTATTACTGCGTCATGTGTCAAACTGTATGGAGAGGGCTCACCGGCTTGCATATTTTTATTTTACCAGTGGAGTGGGCGGACTTTAAAAAGAAAAAAAATCAGTTGTACTTACCCACTCTGGTGCTCCGGTCCAGCACTATGCCTCCCATCACGCCTGTCTGTATGACGTCACCACCACAGCGCTCCCTGTGCTGCCTTTGCTTAGGGCAGTGATGGAGAACCTTTTAGAGACTGAGTGCCCAAACTACAACCAAGACCCAATTATTTATCGCAAAGTGCCAATACAGAAATTTAATTTGTTATTTAAACTCCCTTATCTGTCACAGCCTTCATTGATACCAGCACCCTGGTATTTGGATAATCATTGTAGCTTTGCTCCAGGGTCCCATAAACAGGAATAATTGTCAGGGCCAGAGCAGAGCTACAATGATAATCCAGATCTGTCCACACCTTCCCACTCCTCCAGTAGTCTCAGTTAGCACTGTCACTTTAAAATAGAACTGAGCGCAGCAAGTCCTGACCTCTCTGGGACTGTAGGAAGATACCTGAAGTCATCTCTGGTGATGGCCTGAGTGCCCATAGAAAGGGCTCTGAGTGCCACCTCTGGCACCAGTGCCATAGGTTAGCCACCACTGGCCTAGGGGTTACACTGACCACAGCCAGGAACTGCAGCGGCTGCCGCTCTGTTGGTGATGTCACTGCTGCGCCTCTGTATACATGGAGACCAGGGGTGATGGGGGGCACTGCGCTAGGCCGGAGCACCAAAAGGGGGTAAGTACAACTGCTTTTTTGTTTTGACGACCCCTAACCCCTCAGTAGCTTAGGGTTAGTGGGAATACTTAGGGTTACTAACCACATTAAGTTCCCTGTCTTGGGCTTGTAGCGATTTCTCCAGAATCTGGCATATTTTCTGCCACAAACTAAACCAAGTATAAGGGTACATTTTCATGAACGTATTAGCGCTACTCACCCCTCCCCTCTCCATAGAGCAGCCGCTGTAACATGTGCAGGGTCACCATGCGGTGAGACGTGTGCTCATTGCACTGTGACCTGGCGCCATAGACCTCAATACAGTCTTGTGAATGAGCCCTTAGGTGATATAAAGTTAGACTAGAAAGTAAGATTTATTACACAGAATCAGACAGCGTGATAACTCTAGTGTAGCAGAAGACCGCCGGCTGTGATTTAACAGAAGTGTCTGAGAGAGAAACTGTTCTGGTTGCTCATGGCAACCAATCAGAGCTCAAATTTAGTTTTGTAAGCTGCTGTGAGAAAATGAAAGCTGACTTCTGATTGGTTGCCATGAGCAACTACAAGTTCTCTCTCTGCTCTAAGATTCTTCTAAAAAAAAAAACATGTTCAATACTGCACAACGTTATCTGTGTATTCTATACTTCCATTAGTGTGGTATTCTTTCTAGTAAAAAGATAGGGTGGGCTCAAGGTACTCCAGTCTGACCCTGCACAGAGCCATCATTCTGCCGTACCTCTGAGGACATCACCACCTCTACCAGCCTTAGGCTACAGGTATCATTGTGCTATCCATTGGTTAAACCTATAGCACACAGACAAATGCTTTTCTATGGGCTCCCATACAAAGCCATAGTTTTCACAGCCCCACGCATGAGCCAACTGCCCGAGCTACAAGGCAGGCACATTATATACTGTTTGGGGGCCCTTATGTGGGAATACTGGGGGTGTGGAAATAGGGGTGGGATAAGGGCTCTGGCCCAAGATGCTAAATGATTCTAAGGCATACAGAAGTGTAACTTATGTTATGCATTCCATATCCAGAAAGTTAGGAGGTATACCATCTGTACCTCCATGAGGTTTTCTTCCATCATTGGCTTTAGGAAAGTGCATCTGTGTGATAAAGTGCCACCATCCAGGCTTCATGTACACAGGCTACTGAACAGTTACAAATAATGTGATAAGACTTGTATTTGTCATGTCTAGCCTATGTGTGCAGTTATAACTAGTACCAGCAGGTGGCAGCATTACTTCAATCTACACTCTTCTACCTCCTATTCACAATGAGTAAAACTACTGAGAATTGGATACAGGAGACCTGCTGGTAGACAGAGGTAGTCTGTACCAAGACAACCTCTTTATGCCAGCTTAACAAACCACATAACATGACCAACCTGTATATTTCATACAAGTACAGGATAACATTACTGTTTTATTTCTGCCCATAAAGTTTTCCATTAACCACAAGACAAAGTACATTCTTAAATATAGTTTATTAACTGAAGAAAACAGGGAAGACAGTACAAGGATTCCAAAGCAGCTCATCTCTCATGTATTTTCAGAATACCACCCCAGCTTTTCTAAGGATCTAGTGGTGTGTTACTGACGGGGCATGAGACCCATGACATGGACACTAGGTGTTCAGCAGATCATCTCCAGCTCCTCCCGATTTTACTAACAGCTTTAGCCAAGTTAACCCTTAGACAGTTTTAGGACGTTTGAAATCCTTGTTTTAACATGGTGCCGACTATGGTCACTTATGGAGTTCAATTTACTTTGTCAGCCTAAGGCTAACTGCATATGGACAAGGATGAGGACGACAGGATAACAGTCCATGAAAAACATTTGACAGATCGGTCACACGGTCAGTTTAAAGGGAACCTACCACCCCGATTCTACCTATAAAGGTAGAAGGGGTGGTAGGTGGATGGATGGGACGTGAGGATAGCCCTTTTTTGGGCTAATCCTCACGTCCCAGGTGCCTTTTACAAAACTTTATTACATCTATATGCCAATTTTTTTTATGCGGCTACTGGGGCGTGGAGTAGCCGGACATTAGGCTAATCGCGGCTACTCTACGCCCCAGTAGCCGCGTTACTCCGCCTACCAGGAAATCTTCACCGCGCAGCTACCAGGAGCCCTCGTCTGAGTCCCCCGGCTACTGCGCATGCGCAGTAGTTCCGGCCCCCGAGCCGCGGCGCCGAAGGCCAGGGGACCCGGACGAGGTAGCTGCGCGGCAAAGATTTCCTAGTAGGCGGATAAAAAAAATTTGCATATAGATGTAATAAAGTTTTGTAAAAGACGCCCGGGACGTGAGGATTAGCCCAAAAAAGGGCTATCCTCACGTCCCATCCATCCACCTACCACCCCTTCTACCTTTATAGGTAGAATCGGGGTGGTAGGTGCCCTTTAAAGAAGTGTCGTTGGCACCAATCCATTAATGGTATTGCATTTAGTGCAGCAGGGTGGCATCCAGATGGCACAAATGACATCATGTGCTGCTGGCAAACACATTCAATAAAATAGACATTTTTTTATTTCAGAAATATGGCATTTCCGCAAAATAAATTGTTGTGGGTTGTAACCCTTGTCCGGAGAAAGGGTTCTGAGACCACATGTAACGGCCGCCATGCAAATACAGCTCTCTACATTAACTTCAATGGGAATCAATAAGTTAGGCAAATAAGCAGGACATCTACCACCAGGATGAAAAATTGTAAACAAAGCACACTGGTGTGTGCCCCCTCTGGCAGGATCTGCTCTTCTAACTTATGCCCTAGTTTTTACAAAGAAAAAAAGCTTTTTAAAGTTATGCAAATAAGCCTGAGGGGGCTCTAAGCTCCATAGGAGTTAATGGAGCCTGTAACCCTTCAGTCTCATTTACACAATTTTTAAAGGAAACCTACCATTTGCATTATGAAGCAAACACCTTGAGAATGGTGTTGCTACACTGATGCAGAAGCATATATCTTGGTTAATCCCTGAGCTGAGTGGCTCTGAAAAAACTATAACATTCAGGACCTTGGGAAAGATGGGTCTAGATCAACACATTAGACACTGAGCTTGTAATTACAAATGGAGGTTAGTCAAGCATGACTAATCAAACTGAGCGGGATCACTCGTACGCAGCAGCTGGGGGATGGTGCAGCAATTGATTATTCTGCCTTCAGGCACAACCCAGTGATTACATCCTCTCCTGCAGTAAATAACTCACATGCTAGGAGAAGCGCTGAAGGAGCCATAGAAGCAACAGAGGTTCATTATCATAATGTTATATCTGTTTTATCAGCAAACCCACTCAGCACAGGGATTAACCAAACTATGATCCTGCATCAGTGTAGCTAACGCATTCTCCAAGGTATGTTTGCTTCATAATGCATCAAATCAAATGGTAGGTGTCCTTTAAAGCCTTTTTTCTTAACAACCAGGACATACAAAGCTAAAAGAAGAACACATGCTGCCAGAGGGGACACACACCAGCATGTAAGAATGCTTTGTTTTCAATCCTTGGTCCTGGTTGTAGATGTCCTTTAAATTAACACATACGCCTGGCCACTTCTTTCATGGTAGGTGTGGCTAAGGACTGACATTTCTATCATTTTTTTCTGTTGATATTCCATTTCTATAATAAGGGAACCCCTTTATTGCAGTGGCCCTGCCAATTTATTATTTCACATGGGGCATGTTTGATGGAATAAACTTTTATTTGAGAGATAATCATGATTTTTAGAGCAATATTGCAGAACATGACTATTGACACCATGTAAATAAACTATCAAGGCAGCAGTTTCCGTATTGCCAATATTCACATTCCACATACAAGTATATGGGGAGGCAGAAGCTGCGCCAATACATGCATAAAACTGTGGATGGCTAGAGCTTCTGTCCACAGCCAGATACTATTGACCCTGGATACCTCCTATTCAAGTACACATAGGCGGTATACCTTAGTATGGGGGAATACAACATAAATGTAAGGAAAAGAAAATTAACTGTCACAATAAGGGTTAGTATATTAGAGAAAGTTTTCTAATCTGCTTCTTAAGAATCCCCATCAGGCCATATCTCCAGAATGTTCTTAATATTTAACAGTTCATTTTGTAATTTTCTTTTATCGATTAGTTAAATTAAAAGACAACTTCCACCTACGAATAACCAGGATGAAGGATTGTAAATCAAGCACACTGACATGCAGGTTGGTGCCCCTCCATAGATGTCATATTTTAAAACTTAAAAAGAAAAAAAAAATGGCATAAGAAGCTAAAAGAAGAGTGAATCCTGGGGGCATGCACAAGCATGTCAGTGTGCTTGATTTACAATCCTTCATCCTGGTGCTTGATTTCCTTTAATGGGAAGTTTGGAAGAGCTGTTGAGGGTTCCTTCATGACTTATTAGGACATGACCTTAGTTTAAGCCACGTTTACATTCAGAAACTATGTAGGACGTGACCACTTTGTTACTGCATTCAACAACCAAAAAACAAAAACAACATTACACTATTTAAAAAGTTCTAGAAGCTGGGATATATCCATTTCTGGTGCAAATAAATTGTGAAAATTAAAATATACACATAAATGTAAGATAAGAATGTTTAAATAACTAAAGCATAAGACTATTTCAGCAGAAATATTCACATCATGTATAGACCCTTCACCAAGTACATGTAACCTACAACTAAACAAAGCAGACAAGCCATACCTTACCTCCTAAACCAAATGGTGGTGTAAATGACCTATGGTTTTTATGGTGAACCACATTCACATACAAGACAAGAAAAACTGACATATCATCACATTACAACATGCATCTGTCATATGGCCATGTACATTGCATATATTTTATACCAAACAATGCTTCTATAGGCACAAGCAGCAGAAAAGTGCCACAATACTTCCGGTCCAGGTAGATGGGTATTAAAAATGATTTATGCTTGGTCTTCTGCAGCCCGTGCTGTTAAAGATGCTGTCTGGGGTGTGATCTACAACTTTGAGCTCATAGACTTATTTAGGCTGGGTACACGGGTTGCACAATTGCCTCACTGGGGAGCAGGTCAAATATTTTAAACCTGTAGCAAAAACCCTTCTCTAGGGGTTACTGTGCAGCCTACAATGTACTGAAATATACACAGGCAACAGAAGAGTTTAAAGGTGACAAAATACAGGTAGAATTAACTTAATTTTTCATCAAGTGCATTTCAATAATAAGAACATGCATTTACAGAGGTCTTATGCTTCTACCGTTTGATCCAACTAGACGTTGTACACAACTTAAAAATAAAAAGATGACTCCACTAGAAAACTTCTATAGTGACAAAATCCCACTGACAAATGCAGAGAAGAAAAGATCACATGGTTGTGGATAAATCAGCCCACATATACTTGTATGTAAAAGTGAGGATCTCCATCCTTTACCAGCCAGGGAGATGAGAAGTCTATGCACTACAATCAGACGCAAGAAGAGATGCACACAGGATGTGCAGTGCTTTACAGACCTAATATACACACAGCTTTGGTTTATAAGTACTGTGTATATATAGCTGTACAATCCAGAACCAAAAGTCAGACAATACTTAAAGGGCACCTACCACCACGATTCTACCTATAAAGGTAGATCGGGTGGTAGGTGGATGTAAGGGACGTGACGATAGCTCTTTTTAGAGCTAATCCACACGTCCCCGCTAACTTTTACTAAACTTTATTCCCTTAATATGTAAATTTAGTTATGCGGCTACTGGGGCGTGGAGTAGCCGGGCACGAGGCTACACGGCGCGGCTACTCCACGCCCAAGTAGCCACGTTACTCCTCCTACCCTGTGTGTTCGGCGCGCAGCTCCTCGTAGCTGCATGCCCTCGCCCGACATGCTGGCGTTCTGCGCATGCGCAGGTCCGCGGCTGAGCAGCCACAGCTCCGAGGCCGGAGCTACTGCGCATGCGCAGAACTCCGGCTTGTTGGATGCTGCGCGCCGCACACACAGGGTAGGAGGAGTAACGTGGCTACTGGGGCGTGAAGTAGCTGCGCCGTATAGCCTCGTGCCCGGCTACTTCACGCCCCAGTAGCCGCATAACTACATTTACGTATTAAGGGAATAAAGTTTAGTAAAAGTTAGCGGGACGTGAGGATTAGCTCTAAAAAGAGCTATCCTCGCGTCCCTAACTTCCACCTACCACCCGATCTACCTTTATAGGTAGAATCGTGGTGGTAGGTTCCCTTTAACTAAAACTACCTTTTTTTTGCTGGAGTGTGGCTTATTTTGTGGAGACTGGGGTTTGAGCTCACATCCAAGCTCACCATATCTCTCCATATACTATGGTATGGCCTCATTTGGAAATGTATGGCCACATTTGGTAAGTAACCTGCAATAAGGCCCTATATACATTAGTGCTTTAGACTTTCTTTCTAGGGTTCGGGTATGATGGAAACAATAGTGCAGCCTTCAGAGCCGAGAAGAGAAACAGGACCCAGACCAGTCTCAATTGTTGTGGGGAACCATCTGTGGGGCAGCAAAGCTGTCATAGCTCTACTATGAATAAAAAACATGATGCTAGGGTGAACGGAGTCTTATCAATTATCTCAATATATCCAAAGAAGGGGAAAAAATAGATTTAGACAATATGATTTCAAACCCAAATTACACCAGTTTTATTTATTTTCTGCTGCCTTCCACTTAAAGTGAGGGCACACTAGAAGAGGAAGGGACAAGAGGACACAATACTTTGTAAAATGGAAATCTCATTGAAAACTTGACCTACACTTGTATTGCAGACTGGAATGGGAATCATAACTGGCCACAGGTATAAGCTTCCCTTCTCATGAGACCAAGGGTAACACTTTCCTTGAATTATTCCTAAAAGACACGGTCTAAAAAGAATCCCACTTCTTAAAATAAATAGCATTAAGAACACTAGAGAAGGAAGCTAGCGGACAAGCTGAGGTGCACATGCACAACATGAGGCAGACAATTAGTTTGGAATATCGGCACTGTTGTTACGATTCCCATATTTATGGTGGATTATTAGCAGCACAACACCCAGGAAAAAGCAGATTGAGCCCACGGTGATGTATGCAATGCCCAAGAATGGATTCTTTCCCCCCATCCAGGAGATGGTGCTGAGGATCATTCTCTTCCTTCCATCAAAGCTGAGGACAGGGTAATCTGAGAACTGTATAGGAAAACAGCAAGACATACCGTGAAAACATCAAACATTGGCTACTATATTGAGAAATAAACTGTGTGGGACAGGCACTACCAAAGTATACGAATATATGTAAGCCAACGCATCGTAATGGCTATACAATCCAAACAAAACAAGAAAAAGATGAGATGCGTACTCAAGGCTGGACAAGAATGTAACAAAAGTTTTATTAGATGAATAACAATTCAAACACAATCAAGACGGGAAAACAATAAATATAAAAAAAACACCTAATAAGTATACCAAAGTGGTGTACATGGCTGCCAAGGGCCAAATTGCCCTAAAAGCCCCTACTACAGTCTGACCATATAGAGCTAAATTGAAAAAATGGTGCATGAAAAGTGCAAATGACCAATATAACAAAGCTCAGATGCATTGATCCCTCCATGACCAAT
This sequence comes from Engystomops pustulosus, assembly GCA_019512145.1. Lineage (NCBI taxonomy): Eukaryota > Metazoa > Chordata > Amphibia > Anura > Leptodactylidae > Engystomops > Engystomops pustulosus. Next base: position 96,561,931 of record CM033643.1, read on the forward strand.
ATATACAATACCATGTTGTCGTAGAATAAGACAATAGAACACCATTTTTTCACTTTAGCTCTATATGGTCATTCATACTTTGGTCCTCATGGTAATTGTAGTTCACCTTTTGGGCAGACTGTAGTAGGGGCTTTTAGGGCAATTTGGCCCTTGGCAGCCATGTACACCCCTCTGGTGTACTTTTTAAGTGTTTTTATATTTATTGTTGTCCCATCTTGATTGTGTTTGAATTGTTATTCTTCTAATAAAACTTTTGTTACATTCTTGTCCAGCCTTGTGTACGCATCCCATCTTTTTCTTGTTTTGTTGGGATTGTGTTGAGAAATAAGAGGTAGAAGGTTCATTTTTCATCACCAGATTTTACAAGTAGAGATAAAAATGTAAAAAAAAAAAAATATGGAAAAATTAACTGATAGTAACTGGAACAAATTAAAAATGATAATTTTTTGTGAAATTTAAATTTTTTCAACAATTTCTTAAAGGAGTATTCCCAAGAAGACAAGATTCTTAAATATACTCACAATACTCAAAATAACACATTCTCTAATTCACCGTTATACAGCATTTCAGATTTAATTCCAACCTGTCTCCATCAGTTCTGGTGTATACAATTATGGATGCCCTGCCTGACTTAGGATCAGGTAGGACAGATTCTTCTCATGAATATCTTCTCCTGTCTGCTCACTTCAGTGTCTCTGCATCGGCCCCTCCCCACCCTGCATTTGAAGACTAGCTCACACAGACACTTTCTTCTGGCAAGCATCAGTGTGAGGAGACTAAATCTAAAAGCTACAGATAAGATCTTCATAGGAGGGGAAGGAGTTGTAGCAGGGCTGACAGCGTTTGTTGTAGCTCAGATGTATTTTTACGCTTGGCAATTATTCTAGGGAGTATTGGCACCTAATCATGCATCTATGACCATTGGTGGGCCTTATTGCGACTTCTGGGGTACAGGATTATATGCCCTTTCATTTACCTTCTGAACATTGCACCAGTATCTTACATATGGAAAGAGAGATGAGACAGATCAGAGATTATGAGATCCATAAGATGCCTATTACACACAATGACACAGCTCATCTACATCTATGCTGTACCTCCCAAGATAAAGAACTTGTCTGTAGCTTGTAGTTCTCCTCCTGCTGCTACTGCCAGCAGGAACTCTGTGTCTGTATATCAGTGAGGGAGCTCTGTCCTGGACTGCAGGGGGTGGGGCTAGAGTGCAGGGAGCAGAAAGAGAGCGAGAGAGAGAGACACACGCAATCTCTGTGAAATGAGTACATATAGGAAACTTGCCTTTGTGGGAATACCCCTTTAAAAATAAATACTTTGGGGGATGGGGTGTAATATAATGGAAGGGATATCTGACAGACTTGGGCTTGCAATAGAGCTAGCTCATACATGAGAAAGTTGGCCATATCTGTATAAACTTATGTGCCTAGCTGGTAAAAAGCAACAGAAGTGGTCACAAAATCTTACGAAAGGATACTGTATTGTACATGCAGAGAGTAGTTTCCAGGCACCAAGGCAGCGGGCGACGAGTCATTCTTTTCTATCATGCCATACAGCTTCCTGAAAGTAGGAAGAGCAGCTGTGCGCATCCAGACAATAAAATCTTCATTGATGAAGCCATTGTTGTCCGGGTCTGATGGATCCAACTGATAGACCTCTTTCTTCCAGTTAATCGGCTTTACTGTGCCTGTGTACCAAAGAGAATGACATCAAAGACAGGCAATGTTATAATAGGGTGAGCAGATAGGGAGTGGGGGAGAAACTGCTGGCCACCTTATTTATCAACAGCCACAAGCAGGAACCAATAAAACACACTTCTACAGAACACCTTTGGTCTTTTTTGCTTGGATCACTAAGAATATGTATAGGAAAGTTACCGTCAAATAATATCGTCAAATTAGTGGTATTGCCGGTTGGATTTCTAAACTTCACATTTTTATCAGTCCACCAAGCGATGACTTTTTTGTTCAAATGGATTGGTTGTTCAGTTCCATTTCTGATTTGATATAACTGGAGAGTATCTTAAAGCAAAAACATAAAAGCAGTTCAAATACAGTCAATGACATGTAAAAATGCAGATTTCACATATTGCTAGTGTGAACTTTTACACAATATGTACATAATCATAAAATGAATGGATATTTCTGGTTAAGTCAAAAATCTGCAAAGAATAAGGCATCTTGTTATGTGGAAAAGTTTCATGACCCACACAATGGGGAAATTTCTCAAGGTGCGTACACCAGTTTTTTGGAGCAAAAGCTTTGAAATAATCGCAATTCCTTGTAAACTGCCATGGAATTGCGATTATTTTCCCCCCTTGTACCGGGCATTAATGGGGCCCTGCCAACCGGCAGAGTAAGCTGGTACGGGGTGTTCCTTTGCACTAGCTATAACCTATGTCTGTTCTGGTGAAGGTCATAGCGCAATTCTATGTGTTGCACTGCCTGCCGGAGAAATGTACACCGTCGCAGCCACCTGCCAGATACATCAGGAGCAGCACGGTGGCTTAGTAGTTAGGATTACAGCCTTGCAGCGTTGGGGACCTGGGTTCATGTCCCAGGATCAATATCTGCAAAGAATTTGTATGTTCTTTCCGTGTTTGGGCGAGTTTCCTCCAGGTCCTCCGGTTTACTCCCACACACCAACACATACTGGTAGGTTGATTAGATTGTGAGCTATATTGGGGACAAGGACCAATTTGGCAAGTTCTGTGCAGCGGTTCATAATCTGTGTGCGCTATATAAATAAAGGAATTAATATTATTAGCCTCCTGATGTATCAGTTACAGTAGAGGTGCAGGTTCTAGAGTTCTCAAAAATTTACATACCCCTGGAAAATTTTGGCTCCCTTAGCCATTCAGCAGAAGAATGTGACAAAAACTTTTCTTCCACTAATGATTAGTAGTTGGGTGAAGCCATTTATTGTCAAAACTACTGTGTTTTTTCCCTTTTTATATCATCACATCCAAATGACCTTGAAAAAAAAAAAGGCCATGAAAAGCAAAATTCTGCAGGGGTATGTAAACTTTTGAACACAATTGTACTTCATACAGTATGACACATTTCTCTTGCTATAGATGATAGGATCTTTAACCTCCATCTGTTTCTTGTAGGTTCAGTCACTTTGGAACAGCACACCATTTTTGCAAAGTCAGTGTTATCTGAAAAGTATGGGTGCCGTCACATGTGCACATTTTGATTCTGTTGTGTAACGGAATCAAAACGCACCGCAACAGGCGCTTGTATCCGCAATAAGCACCCGGTGTCTTGTATTGTCTAAATGCAAGAAGGGTGTTTGCCGATGGCATGCATTTGCATACAAATGCGATTACCCGCGCCGCATCTCAGTGTGTTTTCATTCCGTTACAAATTGGAATCAAACGCAATCATTCGACAGCACCTATAGAAGATATACAATTTACGAAAGAAGCTTAACCCCTTACTGCCGAAGCCACTTTTCACCTTCCCGACACGGCCTATTTTTTCAAATCTGCCCTATGTCACTATAATTAGTTAGAACTTCCGAACGCTTTAACATATCCAGGTGATTTTGAAACTGTTTTCTCTTGACACTTTGTACTTCATGTTAGTTGAAAAATTTTGCTGGTATGTTTTGTTTATTTATGAAAAAATACAGATATTTGGTGTAAATTTGGAAAAATTCTCTATTTTTGAAATTCAAAATGTTCTACTTTTTTCAACTGAGTCATACAGCAAAAATGCTTGATAACTAACATTTTCCGGATATCAAAAAAGAACCAGAGCGGCAAACAGCAATTATTAGCCATCACGAAGCATCAGCGAGAAACGCGCCTCGGAGTGTACCCTATGGCCTTCCCCTGATCTGCCCAGTGTCAGTTCACCATGTTTGCGGGTAAGTGTGCAATAGCAAGATGAATTGTTTGAATACTGGATGGTACCTCCGGTTTGTGTATAGTTTACTCTTCACCGCACTATTGCCACTTTATCCCCTTTTGTCTTTGTCTTTACTAGGACCCTGGGCTAATAGGGGTGGTCACTGGTCTTCTGTGTTGCCCTATCTTCCATCTGGGGCTACTTGTGTCCCCTATATACTGTATTTATACCTTTCCATTTGAGGGATATACCGTATTTTTCGGCTGATTGGGCGCACCGGAGTATAAGGCGCAGTGAGAATAAACGGCAGCTAAGACGTGCTGGTGCATACATAAGGCGCACCGGATTATTAGGCGCAGGCGGCTGCTTAAGATAGAACAGGGTCCGGGGGCGTGGTTTAGATGCAGAGCAGAGAGGCATAGAGGCGACTCAGCAGCGCCACAGCAGTGACCCGCCTACTGTCAACATGCCTACGACGGGGGACATGACGAAGAAAGAACGCCCCAGGCCCCCGCAAACTCCCGAACTTGGCGCCGATCGCCGGTCCACATGAGCAGCAAGCCCACAGAGAACATCCACGGAACGTGAGCAACCCCCGCAACAAGGACACAGGAAGCAGAGGTAAGCGGGTTAGGCAGCTATGAAGAAGCGCTGTGGCTATTTGGCCCGGAGCTCTTCCTGATTCATACATTAGGTGCATTGGACTATAATGCGCACTTTTGATTTCTAAGAAAATCATAGGTTTTTTAGTGCGCCTTATAGTCCGAAAAATACGGTACTTTTCCCTCCTGAAAGTCAAGATTTTTATGGAGATGTTCATCAAAGATCTTGAGGCTTTTGAAGTTAAGGATTCTAGTTTATGACCTCAAGATACTGCAATGACGTTTCGACTCAAACATTGGACATCTATGACCAGTTATTGGCTACAGGTTTTATCCGCAGTGGTCACTTATCTACTATACATTTACACATCAAAACTGGAGGCCAATATACAGTGTACAGTATTTATCGACTACAAGTTTTTCACATAAAGAAAAGACCATTTTTTGAAAATTATAATTAAAGAAGAAAAATGACAGAAATTTGATAACCAAAAACGAGTCTGATAATTGGAAAATTAAGTATTTTCTCTGTAAAGATATAATCCATTTCCCGAAGCACAGTTATATTATCAAGCTGTACACAGTTTTTTAAAAGTTGATTATCACTGAAGCTGATGAACTACATGATACGTGATGCCATCATGGCTTTGTATTGAGCAGAAAAGCTCAGAAGGAAATTTTCCGATACTCTGACATGTAATAACATTTTTTAAAATTTACCTTACAATGTTGCCAAGATCCACTTCAATTACCCAAGTGCAGCGTAGATTATTGTCATATGGAAATGGATATCCGGGTGATAAAATCCTACCAGATGACTCTCCTTTAAATCGACCTCCACATTCAGCTAATAGGAGACAGCAATGTGTATCCAATCAATATCATGGTAAGTAGTATTGGTATGCAAGATATCAGCAATGTATTCTGGAAAACTTCTAAATATATAAAATATTTTTCTGCAAGGGAATCGGGAGCTCCGGTCAGAACTCATTTTCTATGTTTTATATCAATCACCCTAGTTATGACTTACTGTAAGGGAATTCTTGTCTCCGTTCAGCTGACTGTCATCTCTGGACTTTACATAACGGCGATGGTTCTGATAGAAGTTTGACAGTCCATAGTACATAAACACATTGCTCTGCAGAAAAACACACACACAGGCATTAACAACTTGGGAGAACTTTGCAGGCATGTACGGTATATTGTGTACCTACAATGACTACATTCACATCCAATCTATGTCAGTGGTTGACCATCACTCTAAGACCACTTTCCAAAAGAGGGAACAGCACTTCCCCATATAGTCCTCTGAAATCCAATTATTTACACATACTAACAACCATTAGTGATGGGGGCAGTGCAGTTTGTTAAGCACATACAGCCTTATATGGCTCATTAGATATCCTGTTTGTCCTTATAGAGTAGGTCCAATTCGGGACCATCCTGGTGCCTGGAGTAGTGTTTACTCCTGTAGCATACAACACATGTTTGTTTGCTTGAGGCCTGAGTTGCATGTGCCTCATAATATTAAGGGCATGTGATGACTTCTACTTTAAAGTTAAATGCAAATAAGAAAACGACCTTTCTACTGGCCTGAATTATTCAGAGATTGAAGCCACATGCAATACAGTCCTCCCTGAGCACATATGCATTTTGACCAAAACGTTTGAATTTGGTAGGTAAGGTGGTGGAGTTCCCCCTGATGCTCCTGCAAAGCGTTTCAAAAGGTATTCAGTGCACAATAGGTGGCCAGGGTCTAAATGTCACCAGCCATCTACAGGGTCCTGGAAGCTAGACCCACTAATAAAGAGAACAAGGTTCCCCTTATGCAGAATGAATAAATAAAGCTGCAGGCCAACTAGGCACCCTGGCGCTCCACTTATTGTCTATTTGGATTTTGAGGGAGAGCCGAATACAGCATCTATCTACACTCCCCGGCCACTTTATTAGGTACACCTGTCCAACTGCTCGTTAACACTTAATTTCTAATCAGCCAATCACATGGCGGCAACTCAGTGCATTTAGGCATGTAGACATGGTCGAGACAATCTCCTGCAGTTCAAACCGAGCATCAGTACGGGGAAAGAAAGGTGATTTGAGTGCCTTTGAACGTGGCATGGTTGTTGGTGCCAGAAGGGCTGGTCTGAGTATTCAGAAACTGCTGATCTACTGGGATTTTCACGCACAACACCTCTAGGGTTTACAGAGAATGGTCCGAAAAAGAAAAAACATCCAGTGAGCGGCAGTTCTGTGGGCGGAAATGCCTTGTTGATGCAGAGGAGAATGGGCAGACTGGTTCGAGCTGATAGAAAGGCAACAGTGACTCAAATCCCACCCGTTACAACAAGGTAGCAGAAAGCATCTCTGAGCACAGTACGTCGAACTTGAGGCAGGTGGGCTATACAGCAGCAGAAGACCACACACCGGGTGCCACTCCTTAAACAGGAAACTGAGGCTACAATTTGCACAAGCTCATCGAAATTGGACAGTAGAAGATTGAAAAAACGTTGCCTGGTCTGATGAGTGTTGATTTCTGCTGCGACATTCGGATGGTCAGAATTTGGCGTCAACAACATGAAAGCATGGATCCATCCTGCCTTGTATCAACGGTTCAGGCTGGTGGTGGTGTCATGGCGTGGGGAATATTTTCTTGGCACTCTTTGGGCCCCTTGGTACCACATTGAGCATCGTTGCAACGCCACAGCCTACCTGAGTATTGTTGCTGACCATGTCCATCCCTTTATGACCACAATGTACCCAACATCTGATGGCTACTTTCAGCAGGATAATGCACCATGTCATAAAGCTGGAATCATCTCAGACTGGTTTCTTGAACATGACAATGAGTTCACTGTACTCAAATGGCCTCCACAGTCACCAGATCTCAATCCAATAGAGCATCTTTGGGATGTGGTGGAACGGGAGATTCGCATCATGGATGTGCAGCCGACAAATCTGCGGCAACTGTGTGATGCCATCATGTCAATATGGTCCAAAATCTCTGAGGAATGCTTCCACCTTGTTGAATCTATGCCACGAAGAATTGAGGCAGTTCTAAAGGCAAAAGGGGGTCCAACCCGTTACTAGCATGGTGTACCTAATAAAGTGGCCGGTGAGTGTATCTGTGACAGAGCCGTAACTAATGAATGGAGCAGCAGGTCAGGCACTTGCACTGTTACTCCATTAATTGGTGGTCACAGCTCTGGGAATCTCACTTGAAATCCGGTTTTAACATGGTGCCGACTATGGGTCACTTATGGCTTTCAATTTACTTTGTCAGCCTAAGGTAACTGCATAGGGACAAGGAGAAGGATGAGGAAGACAGGAAACAGTCCATGAAAAAACATTTACAGATCGGTCAAACGGGTCAGTTTAAGACGTTTGTCGTGGCCCAATCCATTAGGTATTGCATTTAGTGCAGCAGGGTGGCATCCAGATGGCACAAATGACATCATGTGCTGCTGGCAAAACATTCATAAAGAGGCACATTTTTATATTTCAGAATATGGATTCCGCAAAATCAATTTGTGTTGTGGTTGTAACACTTGTCGGGAGAAGAAGAGGGTTCTGAGACCACATGTAACGGCCGCCATGCAAATACAGCTCTCTACATTAACTTCAATGGGATCAAAAGCTAGGCAAATAAGCAGGAATCTACACCGGATGAAAATTGTAAACAAAGCACCTGGTGTGTGCCCTCTGGCAGGATCTGCTCTTTCTAACTTATGCCCTAGTTTTTACAAAGAAAAAACGCTTTTTAAAGTTACGCAAATAAGCCTGAGGGGGCTCTAAGCTCCATAGGAGTTATGGCGCTGTAAGTCTCATTTACACAATTTTAAAGGAAAACCTACCATTTCTATGAAGCAAACACCTTGAAATGGTGTGCTACACTGTGCAGAGAAGCATATATCTTGGTTAATGCCCTGAGGGAGTGGCTATGAAAAACTAAACATCAGGACCTTGGGAAAGATGGGTCTAGATCAACACTTAGACACTGAGCTTGTAATTACAAATGGAGGTTAGTCAAGCATGACTAATCAAACTGAGCGGGATCACTCGTACGCAGCAGCTGGGAGATGTGGTGCAGCAATTGATATTCTGCCTTCAGCAAACCCAGGTTATACAACCTCTCCTGCAGTAAATAACTCACATGCTAGGAGAAGCGCGAAGGAGCCCTAGAGCAGACAGAGGTTCATTATCATAAGTGTTAATCTGTTTATCAGCAAACCCACTCAGCACAGGGATTAACCAACATTGATCCGCATCAGTGTAGCTAACGCATTCTCCAAGGTTAGGTTGCTTCATAATGCATCAAATCAAATGGGGTGTCCTTTAAAGCTTTTTCTTAACAACCAGGCATACACAGCTAAAAGAAGAACACACATGGCCAAGGGGACACACACCAGCATGTAAAGAATGCTTTGGTTTTCCAATCTTGGTCCTGTGGTTGTAGATGTCCTTAAAATTAACACCTCATACGCCTGCCACTTCTGTCATGGTAGGTTGTGGCTTAGGACTGACATTTCTATCATTTTTTCTTGTTGATATTCCATTTCTATATAAGGTAGGAACCCCTTTATTGCAGTGGACCTGCATTTATTATTTCACTGGGGCATGTTTGATGGAATAAACTTTTTATTTGAGAGATATCATGATTTTTAGAGCATATTGAAGAACATGACTATTGACAACATGTAAATAAACTATCAAGCAGCAGTTTCCGTAGTGCCAAGATATTCACACCCATACAAGTATATGGGGAGGCAAGAGCTGCGCCAATACATGCATAAAAACTGTGGATGGTAGAGCTTCTGTCCACAGCAGTACATTGACCGGATAACCTCCTATTCAAGTACACATAGGCGGTTTCAACCTTGTATGGGGGAATACAACATAAATGTAAGGAAAAAAGAAAATTAACTGTCACAATAGGGTTTAGCTATATAGAGAAGAGTCTTTTAATCTGCTTCTAAGAATCCCCATCAGGCCATCTCCAGGATGTTATTATATTTAACAGTTCATTTTGTAATTTTTTTTATCGATTAGTTAAATTAAAGACAACTTCCACCTACGAATAACCAGAGATGAAGGATGTAATCAAGCACACTGACATGCAGGTTGGTGCCCCTCCAAGATGTCATATTTAAACTTAAAAAAAAAACAATGGCATAAGAAGCTAAAAGAAGAGTGAATCCTGGGGGGGCATGCACAAGATGGTCAGTGTGCTTGATTACAATCCTCATCCTGTGTGCGTATTTCCTTTAATGGGAAGTTTGGAAGAGCTGTTGAGGGTTCCTCATGACTTATATTAGGACATGACCTTAGTTTAAGCCATGTTACATTCAGAAACTATGTAGGACGTGACAACCATTTGTTACTGCATTCAAACAACCAAAACAAAAACAAAAACATACTACACTATTTAAAAAAGTTCTAGAGCTGGGAGTATATCCATTTCTGGTGAAAATAAATTGTGAAAATGTAAATATACACATAAATGTAAGATAAGAATGTTTAAAATAACTAAAGCTAAGACTATTTCAGCAGAAATTTCACATCATTAGACCTTCACCAAGTACATGTAACCTACAACTAAACCAAGCAGACAAGCCATACCTTACCTCCTAACCAAATGGTGGTGTTGACATGACCTATGGTTTTTTATGGTGGAACCACATTCATAATAAAAGACAGAAAAACTGCATATCATCACATTACAACAGCACCTGTTCATATGGCTGTAATTGATTATTTTATACCAAACAATGCTTCTATAGGCACAAGCAGCAGAAAAGGCCCATACTTCGGTCCAGGTAGCATGTGGGTAGTAAAAATGATTTATGCTTGGGCATTTGATCGAGTACAAGCTTGAGCTCATAGGACTTTTAGGCTGGGTAACACGGGTTGCACAATGCCTACAATGGGGAGCAGTCAAAGATTTTAAACCTGTAGCAAAAACCTTATCTAGGGGTTACTGTGCAGCCTCAATGTACTGAAATATACACAGGCAACAGAAGAGTAAGGTGACAAATACAGGTGAGAACGTAACCGTAATTTTCATCAGTGCAGTCAATACATAGAACATGCATTACAGAGGTCGCTTATTATGCTTCTACGTTTGATCAAACATAGACTGTAGCACAAACTTAAAAATAAAAAGATGACCTCCACTACGACAAACTTCTCTAGTGACAAAATTCCCATGACAAATGAGAGAAGAAAAGCATCACAGGTTGTGGATAAATAAGCCCACATAATACCTGTATGTAAAAGTGAGGTCTCCATCCTTACCAGCAGGGAGATGAGAAGTCCTATGCACTACAATCAGGTACGCAAAGAAAGATGCACAACGGTGTGCCAGTGCTTTACAACTAATAACAACAGGCTTTGGTTTATAGTACTGTATATATAGCTGTTTACAATCAGAACCAAAAGTCCAGAACAATACGGTAAAGGGACACCTACCACAACGATTCTTACTATAAAGGTAGAAATTTCGGGTGGTAGGTGGATGTAAGGGACGTGACGATAGCCATTTTAGAGCTAATCAGTCCCCGCTAACTTTTACTAACTTTATTCCCTTAATGTAAAATTAGTTATGCGGCCACTGGGGCTGGAGAGTAGCCGGGCACGAGCTAGCTACTCCACGCCCAAGTAGCCACCGTACTCCTCCTACCCTGTGTGTTCGCGGAGCAGCTCCTCGTAGCTGCATGCCCTCGCCCGACATGCTGGCTTTGCGCATGCGCAGGTCGGGCTGAGCAGCCACAGCTCCGAGGCCGGAGCTACTGCGCACGCACGAACTCCGTGTTGGATGCTGCGCGCCGCACACACAGGGGTAGGAGGAGTAACGTGGCTACTGGGGCGTGAGTAGCTGCGCCGTGTGTTAGCCTCGTGCCCGGCTACTCACGCCCCAGTAGCCGCATTAACTATATTTACTATATTAGGGAATAAAGTTTAGTAAAAGTTAGCGGGACGTGGGATTAGCTCTAAAAGAGCTATCCTCGCCCGTCCTAACTTCCACCACCACCATCTACCTTATAGGTAGAATCGTGGTGGTAGGTTCCCTTAACTAAAACTACCTTTTTTTTTGCTGGAGTGTGGCTTATTTTTGGAGACTGGGTTTGAGCTCACATCCAAGCTCACCATATCTCTCCATGTACTATGATGTATTAGGCAACATTTGGTAAGTAACCGCAATAAGGCCCTATACATTAGTGCTTTAGAATTTCTTTCTAGGGTTCGGGTATGATGGAAACATAGTGCAGTTCAGAGCCGAGAAGAGAAAGAAACGGACCCCGACCACGTCTCAATTGTTTGTGGGGAACCATATGTGGGGCAGCAAAGCTGTCATAGCCTACTATGAATAAAAAACATGATGCTAGGGTGAAAGAAAGTCTTATCAATTATCTCAATATATCCAAAGAAGGGGAAAAAAATAGATTAGACAATATGATTCAAACCCAATTACAACAGTTATTTATTTTCTGCGCCTTCCAATTATAGTGAGGGCACACTAGAAGAGGAAGGAAACAAGAGGACACCAAACTTGTAAAATGGAAATCTCATTGAAAACTTGACCTACACTTGTATTGCAGCTGGAATTGGAATCATAAAATGGCCACAGTATAAGCTTCCCTTCTCCATGAGACCAAGGGTAACACTTCCTTGAATTTCCTAAAAGACACGGTATAAAAAGAATCCCACTTCTTAAAATAAATAGCATATTAAGAAACACTAGAGAAGGAAGCAGCGGACAAGCTGAGGTGACACATGCACAACATGAGGCAGACATTAGTTTGGATTATCGGCACTGTTGTTACGTTCCATAGTTTATGGTGGATTATTAGCCGCACAAAACACCAGGAAAAAGCAGAGTTATGCCCACGGTGATGTATGCAATGCCCAGAATGGACTTTTCCCCCATCAGGAAGATGGTTGGCTGAGGATAATCTCTTCCTTCCATCAAGCTGAGGACAGGGTAATTGAGAAACTGTATAGGAAAACAGCAGACATACCGTGTGAAAACATCAAACATTGGCTACTGTTATTGAGAAAATAAATGTGTGGGACAGGCACTACCAAAGTATATACGAATATATGTAAGCAAAGCATCGCTAATGGCTTTACAATCCAAACAAAACAAGAAAAGATGAGATGCGTACTCAAGGTGGACAAGAATGTAACAAAAGTTTTATTAGATGAAACAATTCAAACCAATCAGACCGGGAAAAACAAATATAAAAAAACCTAATAAGTTAACCAAAGTGGTGTACATGGCTGCCAAGGGCCAAATTGCCCAAAAGCCCCTACTACAGTCTGACCATATAGAGCTAAATGTGAAAAAATTGTGCATGAAAAGTTGGCAAATGACCACATATACACAAGCTCAGAGGTAATGTGAGCCCTAGCAGCGACCAATATATACAATACATGTTGGTCGTAGAGTAAGAAAATAGTAGAACACATTTTTTCACTTTAGCTCTATATGGTATTCATGACTTTGGTCCCTCATGGTTAATGTTAGTTCCCTTTTGGGCAGAATGAGTAGGGGCTTTAGGGCATTTCGGGCCCTTGGCAGCCAGGTACACCCCCTGAGTGTACTTTTTAAGTGTTTTTATATTTATTGTTGTCCGTCTTGAGTGGTTTGAATTGTTATTTCTAATAAAACTTGTTACATTATGTGTCCAGCCTTGTACGCATCCCATCGTTTTCTTGTTTGGGTGGGAGTGTGTTGAGAAATAAGAGGTAGGGTTCCATTTTTCATCACCAGATTTACAAGTAGAGATAAAATGTAAAAAAAACAAATGGAAAAAATTAATGGAAGTAAGAACTGGAAACAAATTAAAAATGATAATTTTTTTGGGAAATTTAGAATTTTTTCCAACATTTCTTAAATGAGTTTCCAGAAGCCACAAGGGATCTTAAATAGATCACAATACTCAAAACCCACTTTAATTCACCGTATACAGCATTTCAGATTTTAATTCCAAACCTGTCTCATGTCAGTTCTGGTGTGTATACAATTATGGATTGCCCTGCACTGACAGGTAGTAGGACAGATTCTTCGCCATGAAATCTTCTCTGTCTGCTCACTCGTGTCTCTCCGGCCCCTCCCACCATGATTGCAGACTAGCTCACCACAGAACGTTTTGGCAAGCATCAGTGTGAGGACGACTAAATTAAAAGACAGATAACGATTTCATAGGAGGGGAAGGAGTTGTAGCGGGCTGACAGCGTTGTTGTTAGCTCAGAGTATTTTACGCTTGGCAATGTATTCTGGAGTAGTAGGATTGGAACACCTAATAATGATCTATGACATTGGTGGGCCGTTATGCGAACTTTGGGGTACAGGATTATATGCCCTTTCATTGACCTTCTGAACCATTGATACCAGTACTTACATATGGAAAGAGAGAGTGAGACAGATCAGCCGATTATGAGATCAAAGATGCCTATTACACACAATGACACAGCTTCATCTACATCTTATGCTGTACCTCCAAGATAAAGAACTTGTCTGTGCTTGTGGTAGTTCTCCACTCCGGTGCATGCTCAAGCAGGAATAGTGTCTGTATATCAGTGGGGAGCTCTGTCCTGGACTGCAGGGGGTGGGGCTAGCAGTGCAGGGAGCAGAAGAAAAGAAAGAGAGAGAGAGAGAGAGACACACGCAATCTCTGTGAATGAGTTACATGATAGGAAACTTGCCTTTGTGGGAGGACATACCCTTTAAACTAATTACTTTGGGCGGAATGGGTGTGTTGTGTTGTAGTACTATAATGGAAGGGATATCTGACAGACTTGGGCTTGCCAGTGAGCTAGCTCATACATGAGAAAGGTGGGCATATCTGATAAACTTATGTGCCTAGCTGGTAAAAAGCACAGAAGTGGTCACAACTTACGAAAGGATACTGTATTGTACATGCAGAGAGTAGTTTCCAGGCACCAAGGCAGTCGGGGCGACGAGTCATTCTTTTCTATCATGCCATACAGCTTCCTGAAAGTAGGAAGAGCAGCTGTGCGCATCCAGACAATAAAATCTATTGATGAAGCCATTGTTGTCGGGTCTCTGAGGATCCAACTATAGACCATCTTTCTTCAAGTTAATCGGCTTACTTGCCTGTGTACCAAAGAGAATGACATCAAAGACAGGCAATGTTATAATAGGTGAGCGATAGGAGTGGGGGGAGAAACTGCTGGCCACCTTATTTTCAACAGCACAAGCAGGAGGAACAATAAAAACACTTCTACAGAACACTTGGTCTTTTTTGCTGTGATCACTAAAGAATGTTAGAGAAAGTTACCGTCAAATATAGCTTCAAATTAGTGGTATTGCCGGTTGGAGTTCTAACTTCACATTTTTATCAGTCCCCCAAGCGATGACTTTTTTGTTCAAATGGATTGGTTGTTCAGTCCATTTCTGATTTGTATAACTGGAGAGTATCTTAAAGCAAAAACATAAACGCAGGTTACAACAGTCCAATGAACAGGTACAAAATGCAGATTTTCACATATGGCTGTGAACTTTTACACAATATGTTACAAATCATAAATATCAATTCGATTTTTGTTTAAGTCAAAAATATGCAAAGAATAAGGCATCTTGTTATGTGGAAAAGGTTCATGACCCACCCAATGGGGAAATTTCTCAAGGTGCGTACAAGTTTTTTTGGAGAAGCAAAGCTTTTGAAATAATCGCAATTCCTTGTAAACTGCCATGGATTGCGATTTATTTTCCCCCCTTGTACCGGGCATTAATGGGGCCCTGCCAACCGGCAGAGTAAGTTCTGGTAACGGGGTGGTTCCTTTGCACTAGCATAACCTATGTCTGTTCTGGTGAAGGTCATAGCGCAATTCTATGTGTTGCCACTGCCTGCCGGAGAAATGTACACGACGCACGCACCTGCCAGAGTACATCAGGAGCACACGGTGGCTTAGTAGTTAGGATTACAGCCTTGCAGCGTGGGACGCTGGGTTCATGTCAGGATCAATATGCAAAGATTTGTATTCTTTCCGTGTTTGGGTCGAGTTTTCCTCAGGTCCTAGGTTTTACTCCCCACAACCCACACATCTGGTAGGTGTATTAGAGTGTGAGCATATTGGGGACAAGGACCAATTTGGCAAGTTCTGTGCAGCGTTCTATCTGTGTGGCTAATAATAATAAGGAATAATATTATAGCCTCCTGATGTATCAGTTTACAGTAGAGGTGCAGGTTCTAGAGTTCTCAAATTTACATTACCCCTGGAAAATTGGCTCCTTGCCATTCAGCAGAAGAAAATGTGCAAAAACTTTCTCCCAATGATTAGTAGGTTGGGTGAAGCCATTTATGTCAAAACTAACTGTGTTATTTTTCCCTTGTTTATCATCATCACATCCAAATGACCTTGAAAAAAAAAAGGCCATGAAAAGCAAAATTCAGCAGGGGTATGTAAACTTTGAACACATTGTACTTCAATACTTGAAAATTTTCTTGTATAGATGTAGGGTCTTAATACCTCCATCTGTTTCTGTAGGTTCAGTCACTTTTGGAACACGCACACATTTTTGCAAAAGGTTAGTTTTGAAAGTATGTGGTGCCGTACTAGTGTCACATTTTGATTCTGTTGTGTAACGAATCACAACGCAAGCGCCGCAGAACAGGCGCTTGTATCCGCAATACGCACCCGGTTGTCTTGTATTGTCTAAATGCAAGAAGGGTGTTTGCCGATGGCATGCATTTGCATACAAATTGCGATTAACCCGCGCGCATCTGCATGTGTTTTCTTCCGTTACAAATTGGAAAAACAAACCAATCATTCGACAGCACCTATAGAAGATATATCAAGTTTACGAAAGAAGCTTAACCCTTACTGCCGAAGCCACTTTCGACCCCTTTTTTCAAATCTGCCCTATGTCACTATAATTAGTTAGAACTCGAACGTTTTTAACATATCCAGGTGATTTTGAAACGTTTTCTCTTGACACTTTGTACTTCATGTTAGTGAAATTTGCTGGTATGTTTTTGTTTATTTATGAAAAATACAGATATTTGGTGTAAATTTGAAAATTCTCTATTTTTGAAATTCAAAATGTTCTACTTTTTCAACTGAGTCATACAGCAAAAATGCTTGATAACTAACATTTTCGGTATCAAAAAGAACCAGAGCGGCAAACAGCAATTATTAGCGTCACGAAGCATCAGGAGAAACGCGCCTCGGGTGTACCCTAGGCCTTCCCCTGATCTGCCAGTGTCAGTTCACCATGTTTTGCGGGTAAGTGTGCAATAGCAAGATGAATTTGTTGAATACTGATGGTACCTCCGGTTTGTGTATAGTTTACTCTTCACCGCACTTATTGCCACTTTATCCCCTTTTGTCTTTGTCTTTACTAGACCCTGGGCTAATAGGGTGGTCACTGGTCTTGTGTTTGCCCTATCTTCCATCTGGGGCTACTTGTGTCCCCTATATACTGTTTTATACCTTTCATTTGAGGGATATTACGTAATTTTTCGCTTATGTGGGCGCACCGGAGTATAAGGCGCAGTGACGAATAAACGGCAGCTAACGACGTGCTGAGTGCATACTAAGGCGCACCGGTGATTAGACGCGCAGGCGCTGCTTAAGATAGAAACAGGGTAGGCCGGCGTGGTTTAGAGCAAGAGAGAGAGGCATCGAGGCGATCTCAGCAGCGCCACAGCGTGACCCCGCCTACTGTCAACATGCTACGACGGGGGACATACTAAAAAAAGAACGCCCCAGCCCCGAACAACTCCCGAACTGGCGCGATCGCCGGTTCCACCATAGTCAGCATCCCCAGTAAACATCGGATGAGACCCCAGACGGAGGCAACAGACCCGCAAGGTCACGGAGCGAGGTAGGTCAGACTATGAAGAAGCGCTGTGGGCTATTGGCCGGAGCTATCCTCCCGATTCACTACATTAGGCGCGCTCGGACTATAAGGCCACTTTAGATTCTAAGAAACATCATAGGTTTTAGTTTGCGGCCTTATAGTCGAAAAAATGGTACATGTGAATTGGGTATTTGTTTTCAATAAAGAGTATTATTTTATGCTAATAATTGCTGTTTGCCGCTCTGGTTCTTTTTTGGTTTTCAGAGTGTTTAGTTTAGAGAGGCACATATGATCTGTGAAGGAGTGTAGGGGTTATTTTGGTTTTGTTGTCTAACATTTTCCGGATGTCTGTTTTATGTTTACATGTTTTTTCACACATCCTCTCATTTTTGTAGAAGGTAATAGGGCTTTGAACTCTAGGAGCGATTTTTCACATTTTCATAAAAAACACAAAATCATGCATCTGAGGGACCTGCTCAGATTTCAAGTCGGAAAGGCCAAAATAAAAGTAAAACCCAATAAATTACCCCATTATAGAAACGGCACTCCTAAACGTATGTAAAACAACTTTTATGAAGTCCGTTAAACATTTAATTGTTTCACAGGGGTTAAGACAAAATCATGTGCAATTTAGAAATTTAAAATTTTTTGGCTAAATTACCGTAATGCGTTTTTGTTTTTTTTTTAAATGTACACATTCTCAGTCGATAAAATAACAAAACGCTCTACAAAGTTTGATCCCCAATCTCTCCCGAGTATAACAATACCCCATATGTGCTTAGTGGGTTACAGCCGGGTCCTGCTAGGAGGGAGAACCAGGCTCCCGGAGAAGATCACGCAGCCCCAGGGCTGCCATCCGAACATGGCCCTTATATGCTGCAGTCATGCATGAACGAGACGTGTAAGGGGTTTATACCCGGGATCAGAGGAATCTCCGATCGCGGGTGTTGCCTATAATATACAGCCAACACCTGCATCTTCTGGCACCGGCGCCGTTCAGCAGAAGCAGGACGTAGTACTACGTAACAATGCAGCAAGTCCCTGCCATCCGTGACATAGTACTGAGTCCAATGTCGGTAAGGGGTTAAAATTCTGCTATTTTTACATAGGACTACACAACGACCTTGACATTTAGGAAATTGTGCGTTCCCTATTTTTGATCTCCAGTGTATAAGGATATACAAATTGTGATATGCAGTCATCAGGTTGCAGAATGGAAGGTTGCAGAATGGAAAGACCCCGATACTTGAGAACATATAAAGAAGGCCAATATTAACTTACCATTGAACATACTGTTAGCAATGGCACCACAGGGAGCAATAGGTTTGTTCTGGTTCATACGATAGGGATCACATTCTTTGCTGGGGTTCTGAAAGGTTACAAAAGAAATGCATCTCCTGCATAAATATGATACCTGAACACTCCGTTGAGAAGAATACATGTCAGTGGATAATAAAAGGTTGTCCCTTCACTCCCTATTATTCACATACAAAAGATGGAACACTATGTTAATTACAGACTCTGCATCAGTGGAGGACAGGGAATAATTCTGCAATTCATACAACCTTATTACAGACAAAGCCTGATACCTGGATATATAATTCTATCATCACAACAACAAAAAAGTATCAATGACAACATTAAATATATGACCCAAGAACTAACAGGATCTTAGTTGAAGAAAACAAAATATGTATTACTGAGGGTAGAATCAACACATAGCCGATTTACACACAATTGAGACACGCAAATTACACAAGCATTCTTCCACCAATGGAAACCTGACGCAACAGGTAATAAATTGTTAATCCATACAGAGGGAAAAATAAGTTACAAAACAATGAACCCAATTCTTTTGACCAAACTTTTTGGCACAATAATAATGTTGGAAGTTCTTTTTACTTCATGATTCCAGTACACAAAAAATGATTTTTGCGCTGTCATTACTTGCCACAGACCAGGAGCCTCATCTACAAACATATTATAAAGCATCAAGGTCAGTGTAAAAAGCAGACCACGGAAGAAGCATATTGATCTCAAAATCACCTAAATAATTCAGAAGATTCTTAAAATGCATCATCCCTGCAGCTAAACATGTCCCGGGGATGAAGGGTGGGGATTACTTATTAACCGTATCAGAGTCTAAGAGACTAGAAACTCAAAATTTCCATCTGTCTCACTGCACTTGGATATCCTATAATTTTGCTCTGCTCTTCCTGATGAGACCAGTTGGCATTTCCAATGGACAGTGTGTGTGTGTGTGTATGTATGTATGTGTATATATACATATACACACACACACTGTCCATTGGAAATGCCAACTGGTCTCATCAGGAAGAGCAGAGCAGACTCAGAACTTGTAGACGGCCCCTAGTTACAGAAGAACGTCTGTGGCCACTCTGACTGTGGTCAATTGTAAGGTGGAGTCCTTTTTTCTTGCTACCCCAAACTGTTAACATATCCCACTTTACTCTTTAAAGTAATATCTGTGGGTTTAAAGAGTAATGGACTGGGCACTCGCAACGCCCCAGAAGGAGCCAACCCGGCGAAACCAGGTCGCGGAGATAGCTGTGCTAGCTGGCGTCACATATTGGAGTGTTTTTAGCGCATTTTTACGCTCTTTGTGAGTATGTTTGTAATCTAATAATCCTGAGTGTAAACTGACTACTACGCTATACTGCGGGTGAATTTCTTCCACGATCTACCGAACATATGTTTGCATACGGAGGAGGTCATCAAGAAAAACGCAGGAGTGTTGGTCTAATAGCGGGTATATTCTTACGCGAGGCATGCAGATGTGCTGGGAGGAGTGTTGAACGCTCTATTTTGACATTATGGAAGAGAAGGACACACTGCCAAGCAAGGGAATCGGGAGCGCCGGTCAGAACTCATTTCTAGTTTTATATCAATCACCCTAGTTCATGACTTATGTAAGGGAATTCTTGTCTCCGTTCAGCTGACTGTCATCTCTGGACTTACATAACGGCGATGGTTCTGATAGAAGTTTGACAGTCCATAGTACATAACACTTGGCCTGCGAAAACACACACACAGGCATTAACACTTGGGAGACTTTGAGGCATGTAACGTTATGGTGTACCTCAATGACTACATTCACATCCATCTATTCAGTGGACCATCACTCTCACAAGACCACTTTCCAAAGAGGGAACAGCACTCTCCCCTATAGTCCTCTGAATCCAATTATTTACACATACTAACAACTTAGTGATGGGGGCAGTTGCAGTTTGTAACACATAGCCTTTATGGCTCGTTAGAGATCCGTTTGTCCTTATAGAGGTAGTCCATTCGGGACCATCCTGGTGCCTGAGTAGTGTTTACTCCTGTAGCATACAGCACATGTTTGTTTGTTGAGGCCTGAGTGATGTGCCCTCATAATTTAAGGGCATGTGGGACTCTACTTTAAAGTTAAATGCAAATAAGAAAACTACCTTCTACTGGCCTGAATTCAGAGAATTGAAGCCACATGCAATACAGTCCTCCCTGACACATATGCATTTGACCAAACATCGTGTTGCATTGGAGGTAGTGGTGGAGGTCTGCCCTGATGCTCCTGCAAAGCGTTTTCAAAAGGTATTCAGTGCACAATAGGTGGCCAGCTCTAATGTCACAGCCCTCTACAGGGTCCCGGAAGCCTAGAGCCCCACTACATAAAGGAACAAGGTTCCCTATGCAAATGAATAATAAGCTGCAGGACACGAGGCACCCTGGCGCTCCACTTATGGTCTATTTTGGATTTTGAGGGAGAGCCGAAACAGCATCTATCTAACACTCCCGGCCACTTTATTAGACACTGTCCAAGCTCGTAACACCTTAATTTCTAATCACCAATCAATGCGGGCAACTCAGTGCATTTAGGCATGTAGACATGGTCGAGACAATCTCCTGCAGTTCAACACGAGCATCAGTCGGGGAAGAAAGGTGTTTGATGGCCTCTTGAACGTGGCATGGTTGTTGGTGGCCAGAAGGGCTGGTACTGAGATCTCGAACTGCTGATTCACTGGGATTTTCACGCACAACCATCTCTAGGGTTTACAGAGATGGTCCGAAAAAGAAAAAAACATCCATGAGCGGCAGTTCGTGGGGGAAATGCCTTGTTGATGCCAGAGGAGAAGGCAGACTGGTTCGAGCGTGATAGAAAGGCAACAGTGACTCAAATCACACCACGTTACAACAAGGTAGGCAGAAAGAGCCTATCTGAACGCACGTACGTCGTAACTTGAGGGCAGATGGGCGTACAGCAGCAGAAGACCAACCGGGTGCCACTCCTTAGCTAAGAACAGGAAACTGAGCTACACATTTGCACAGCTCATCGAAATTGGACAGTAGTAGAAGATTGGAAAAAACCGTTGCCTGTCTGATGAGTCACAACATGAAAGATGGATCCATCCTGCTTTGTATCAACGGTTCAGGCTGGTGGTGGTGGTGTCATGGTGTGGGGAATATTCTCTGGCACTTTTGGGCCCCTTGGTACCATTGAGCACGTTTGCAACGCCACAGCCTACCTGAGTATGTTGCTGACCATGTCCATCCTCTTATGACCACAATGAACCCAACAATCTGATGGCTACTTTCAGCAGGATAATGCACCATGTCATAAAGCTGGAATCATCTCGAGACTGGTTTCTTGAACATGACAATGAGGTCACTGTACTCAAATGGCTTCACAGTCACCAGAATCTCAATCCAATAGACACTCTTTGGGATTGGGGGAACGGGAGATCCATCAGGATGTGCAGCCGACAATCTGCGGCAACTGTGTGATGCCATCATGTCACTATGGAGCAAAATCTCTGAGGAATGCTTCCAGCACCTTGTTGAATCTATGCCACGAAGAATTGAGGCAGTTCTGAAGGCAAAAGGGGGTCCAACCAGTTACTAGCATGGTGTACCTAATAAAGTGTCCGGTGAGTGTATCTGTGACAGAGCCGTAACTAATGGATGGAGCAGCAGGTCAGGCACGTGCACTGTTACTCCATTAATTGGTGGTCACAGCTCTGGGAATCTCACAAATTGGCATATTATTGCATTTCCTGTGGATAGGAGAGAAGGGCCTGTGCCCGGCTCTGCCGACTTGTAAACATTATGGTTACTGCTGCAGGAGAAGGCGCTTTTATATTAGCCGGGTCTATCCGGGAAGTTAAATTATAATAAATACCCAACAAATGAATGAGAAGAGAAATGGATTTACCTCAAATGCATTATCCAGGGTGAAGTTAATAAAGCAGAAACAGGAGATGTTCACGGAGACATTTGAGCACTTGTAACAGGGGCTACTAGGATCTACTCCAGTGTAGTCAATCTAGGAAAACAAAAGGTTAAAAAAAAGTTAACAATCCAATACTACTCACATGCTGTAATGGTACCCAAGGGAGGAAGCTGTGCACCTGAGGACATCTCTGAGAGTAGCCTAGTCCCAGGAGGGCAGTCCTCAGGAAGACATAGGCTTCCACTTCCTTTATCTCTTTAATTTGTAAACTGGCTCAGGAAGTTCTGCTTTCTACATGGTCCTTCTCAGAATATACCCTGCCAACTGAACAAGCACAAGATGCATGCAGGGAATAGCTGATATAAGTAGGGTAGAGGGAATTTCGGAGATTTTAACACCAATGTTCACTTAAAGGACATCTACCACCAGCATGAAGGACTGTAAACCAAGCCCACGGACATATTAGTGTGTGTCCCCTCTGGCTGTATCCTCTCTTTAAGCTTCTTATGCCTTGTTTTTTTTAAGAATTAAAAGCCCCATAGCTTCATTTGCATAATATTCTAAGACATAAAAGGCTTAAAGAAGAGCGGGCACACACCAATATGTAACTTGGTTTACAATCTGCTGTCAAGACTATTGGAATGATGAAATTGTTGGGAATATAGACTGTTAGTTCCGGTGCTTCCATAGACCTGTATGAATAGTGTCCAAGTATTGTGCAGCACACTCTCCATGCAGCCACATGAAGGTGGTAAGTGGACCTGAACCTATCATGTGCTTATGATAGCATATAGCTGTGTCATATCTGTAGTAACAGGCTCTGCAAAATGTATGGAGCTGTGCTGATCCACAACTAAAGGGATAAGCCCCTCAGCTCGTGGGGATGCCAGGCACTCCAATTTGCTATTTTACCTATTTAAAGCAGTTTTTTTTATACTGGCAGCATATTATAGAGCAGGGGGATCTGAGCAGCACAACACCATTCTACCTCTGTTCTCTATGCAGTATTTAGGGCTTACATGTTTAGTTTCAGCCTCCAGTTCTTGAAATAGGTAAAGGAAATGAAAAATAAACTTTCTTATCTATACAAACAATGACTTCCTGACACAAAGGCCATTTCTTTTATAGAATGAAGAAACTACTTTATATCATATGAACCATATTAAGAATAGCCAGCTACATGACAGGAAAGATGGCTGATGCCAGGTAGGAGGTGGCATCCTACACACAGGTCTCTCCATAGGTTTCTGGAGCATTCTCTATACTTTTATATTCATAGTGCTTCTGGATATGGAGTGTGGCGCTGCTGTTCTGTAGGGAAGCGCCTTCCCACCACAACCCTTACATGTTTTTGTGTTTCAGTCCATACTCACAAGACTGGTTCTTCCAGCGCCTGAAGCCTATTGTCACCCAAGATGGAGCAACAACTTTAAATCAGTAGCTAGCTACCAGAGGCGCCGTCACTGCCCCAATTCTACCATACACAGGTATACTTGAGAAACTTTTCCACCTCCTCCTATGTCCTGTGACAACAGGTGAAATGCATGATTGTGCCCCGTATGTACAGTGCCTGGTGTACAAACTAAACTGGCAGGAGTGCACCCAAAATTCTAAATATGAGTTGGGGTTTTGGTTGCATCCAGCACAACCCTGACATATTGCATGATTGGCGGCCAATGTAGCAAACTGACGTCCTTAACCATTAGCCATAGCAGTGACTGGTCAGTGTCAATGTGCCTGATCAATTTGTAACTGCATCTAATGAGTGGCCTCCTTGGACAGCACTTCCGTTTTCCAGGGGAAGACCCCCAGCACTTCAGGATGAACACAATCCAGTACAGAAGCGACACAGGAAACCAGTACAAGGCAAGTATGTGGTATAAAAAAACCTCTTTAAAGGGAACCTGTCACCAGGAGGCAAAATTTCAGTGATGACAGGTCCCAATAGGCACTGCAAATTACCATTACATAACAGTTAGAATGGCATCTGTGCTCCCCTCCATCCATGTAATATCCCCAGAATAAGATTACCTGGCTCCCTGCTAACAAGTCGTGGCCAAGTCCCGGGTGATGCCTCTTTTCAAATCGTAACACTTCCTTGCACATTTGAATAAGATAAGTCTTTGCTTGGCACAGGAAACCTTGCACCTGCACGTTGAGCCATGCACCCTGGCGCCTGCGCAGATCGCTGCACCTCATTGAAAAGCGCAGAAAAGGTGCGCATGCGCAGTTTGCTGCAAGGCACATGGAGGCATCGAGCAGCGAACTTCGCAGACACCAAGGTGTACGGTTCACCGCAGAGGTGCAAGGTTTTGTGTGCGGTGATCCATCATCACGGAGGGAGGGGAAATAATTGAATAATTACCAGCGGGCCGAGCAGATGCTTATGTAAATGAGCAAGGAAACGTTACACTTTGAAAAGAGTCATTATTCGGGACTGCTGGTAGGGAGCCAGGTGATCTTATTCTGGGGATATTACACGGATGGAGGGGAGCACAGGTGCCATTCTAACTGTTATGTAATGGACTCTGCCTATAGGGACCTGCCACCAGTCTGGTGACAGGTTCCCTTTTAAAAGAATGTGGCACAGCTTTGGGAGGGTTACTCTTTACGGACAATTGTATTGCATAGAACAGGTCATTAGTAGATGATGGGTGGAGGTAGACCCCCGGTCCCTGGCAGTGAAGGTGCTGGGACCAGGATCCCAATGAGATGGCCATTCCCTACCACTCCATTCATAACCTGGCCTCTCCTGTGCCGTCACTCACCTCATATTCCCGGATATTATTTGAGGTGACGAAGATGCCGATCCCTATAGGAATGAAGATGATCCCGATAACGAAGAATGCGGGCAGCACGGTCCCGGCTGTGAGGATCGGCTGCCAAGCCGGAAGCCTCTGCTGCTTAAAGGCAGTGTTATCCGGCTTCTTACTCTTCACTGCCGGCCCGGGCCCCACACCAGAGTGATTGTGGCCATCTTCCTCCTTGTAGTTCATAGCCATAGGGGGGTCCTGTCCTTCCCCCGAACCGTTACCAGAACCACGGAGAGTTATAGTGCAGCTGCCCAGCACAACAAACCCGCCCTGCTGCTGACTACACGAGACGTCACGGACTAGCCCCAATGCGGAAGACGCAGACGCTGTAACGCGCATGCGTTCCCGTATGGACACTAGAAGTATAACATCTTGCGCTTGACAAGTGCGGCCATTTTGTTGAAGACCAGCACTTATAACCTGAGACGCTAATTTACAGTAAAAAAATTGTGCAGTTTATTTTGAGAACTGGTCTGGGAGAATTTTAGTTGCTATAGTTTTGTCCTAAATTTTCTTAATGCTGGTACAAAATAAGAAACTCGACATCTTAAAACTGTGGGAGCTTAACTTGGAAAGTCTGTGATTTATTTAGTCTTTAACAGCAGACATTTCTGCTAAAACTTACCAATACTACATGATGTGTACACAAATGTTTTGGAACCTGTATGTGCTGGCCATTGGGGGGAATTTATTGCATCTTGCGAATGCGCTTGGTGCAACCCCGCCCTGTAGGTCACGTTGATATACCTAGAGCGAGTGACCTCTTAGTATACCTGGCGCATGACAATTCTGCTTCAGACCATGCGTGTCATAGAAATGTGCTGTAACCTGCACCAGGAGCTGGTGTAGACTGTAGCTAGTGTCCAAACAAAAAAGGAAAAATCCTGATAACTTGATGCATAGAAACGCAGAGCTGGGCTGATTCTGGTTTATTTACTTGTTAAGATTAAAGAGGATGTCCAAGCGCCATAAAATAAGTTTTAAAAGTTAATGAAGCCGCGACATGCACATCAAAAACAATAGGGTTAGGGAAGGGGCATAACTCCAGCTCCATCAATACGCTGTCCATAATCGTATCTTGAAACTCCATGAAACCAAGTGTCCACAGCCGCACTTTCGTCAGACTTTTGATATTTGCGCCGCTGTGACAGGTATTTAACTGGGGATTGTGTCGCACGTGATCAGATTGTGGCAACAGAAATTGGGGGACGATCCGACAGATTCGGACTGAGTGCGGGAATTAAGATTCAAATTGTGTTGCAAGATAATGCACTTTCATGCACCAGGAAGAAGAAGATGAATTCCAGCAGACCTCAGTGGGGAAGTGACACATGCACGATAACGGGTGCACGATTTCAGTGAAACGAGCCAGAGTGCAATTCCGGTCGGACACTGCACTTTCGGGAAACTCCGTGGACGGGTAAGTAAATGTGCTTAAACTAAGGCCCCTTCCACACTAGCGTTGCATTTCACGTCAGGGTGCAATGCGTGAAAAACTGACGTTTTTGGCTGCGTTTTTGTTCCATTTTTCCTTGGAGTCATTAGCGTTTTTGTGTTTTTCACACGCGTCTTGATCGCGTTTTTTTGCATTTTCGGTGCGTTTTTCACGTGCGTTTTTTAAGTCAATGGGACTTTTTCAAAGGGACCATGGTTCGGGAATAAAATGTTTTATTTAATTGAAAAAGAATGTCTTCTGATAAGTTAGCAGATGTATGCAAACATCTACAATCTTTTCTTCACTGTTCCGCGCGTGTATTATCTCCCAACAAGTTAGCAGATGTGAAGAACAGTGAAGAATAGAATAAAAACAGTGAACACAGGATCATTTAAGTGAAAAACACAGTAAAGAACACAGTGAAGAATAGATTACAGATGTTCGGCACATCTGCTTACTTGTCGGAAGATACGCGAGAAATGGTGCGAACAAAATAGCATGTGAAGAACAAGTAAGCAGATGTGCCGAACATCTGTAATCTATTCTTCACTGCGTTCTTTACTGTGTTTTTCACTTAAATGATCCTGTGTTCACTGTGTTCACTGTTTTTATTCTATTCTTCACTGTTCTTCACTGTGTTTTTTTAATTAAATGCTCGATCTCGAGCAGGGGAATTATTCATGTCACCTAGCAACCCATCCATTTAAAACGCATTGCACTTGCAATGCTTGCGAGTGCGATGCATTTTTGATGCTTCTCCATAGACTTGAATGGGGCGGGAAAAACGTGCGTGAAACGCAAAAGTAGAGCATGCTGCGATTTTGACACGCGTCAAAACAAACGCAAGCACGCGCGTGAAAAACAACGCAAATGAGGAAAGGCCCATTGGAAACAATGGGACAGAGTGCAATGCAAGTTCTGCGCGTCAAAAGCACGAGCAGAACTCGCGCGTGAAAAACGCTAGTGTGGAAGGGGCCTAAGTATATGGATATGACAACCCAAATGAGGATTGGAAGAGAAGAGTAGGGGTAAAACTATGCGAAACGCAGCTTTATTAACAGCTAAGCAGCCAATCATGCAGCGTTTAGCCCCCTGACAAGCACAGCCATGTCCTCTATGTAAGTCTATGGCTGTGGTTGGCCAGGGGGACATGTGATTCTGCTGTATAACGAGCAGGGTTTCATGTCAAAGCGCCATTACAGAGAGGAGACAAGTGAGGGGAAGTCCGGCTCTTCTTAGTGAGCTGGCTCATTAGGTTCCGCTCACAAAGAAGAGCCGACTTTTCTGGCTCCTGAACTGCTCCCTATTAAATTCAGGCCAGTCAGTCACCCCACTCCCTTCCACTTTTAACCCAATTTTATCGGGATTAAGTGACCTTTCGGTTCACAGAAGGGAGCTGACTCCAGTTGTTCACGTGAAAGGGCTGGCTGTCCGTGCTGGCTGTTTCGCCAATGACCCATCACTAGAGGAAACAGAAAGGGAAAGGCTGCACTGTAGGGGCCGTCAGGGAAAGCATAGCGTGTCTTGAATTTCAGAATTTTCTGAATTGTCCTTTTTGGGGAGATAGAGATAGCTGTGAGGGACAGAGAGAAATACTTTGCAGTTCCAGGGCAGTGAGAAAGTGACAGCATCTTACTATTGCATCATTATCTACATCTACAGAAATAGCAGCACTCAGTTGGGTAGAGGAAAGGACGGCACAATATAAAGGGGATGGAGGACAGAAACCACAATGTGAGGGGGTGGAGAACAGGAGGCCACAATATGAAGGGGGATGTAGGACAGGGGGCCACAACATGAGGTGGATGGAGGGTAGGGGGTCAGAATATGCAGGGTATGGGGGAAAAAGGACAAAATATGAGGGGGGTGGAGGATAGTGTGCCACAGTATGAAGGGGATGGAGGACAGAGGCCACAATATGAGGGGGGAAGAAGAGAGACCACAATATGAGGGGGGTGGAGGACATGGGTTACAATATGAGGGTGTTAAGGACAGAAGGCTACAATATGAGGAGGATGGAGGACACAAAGCCACAATATAAGGGGGATGAAGGACACAATAAGATGGGGAAGGAGGACAAAGGACCTCAATATGATGGAAATGGAGGACAAGAGACCACAGTATGAAAGGGATGGGGAAAGGGGGCTGCAACATAAAGGGGAATGGAGTACAGAAGGTCACAATGTATGGAGGATGGGGGGGGAGGGGTAACAATATAAAAGGGATGGAGGACAGGGGGCCACAATATAAAAGGGATGAAGGACGGGGACCACAATATGAAGAGGGTTGAGTAGAGAGGCCAGAATAAGAGTGGAATAGAGGAGTGGGGCCAGAATATGAGAGGGATATAGGACAGGAGGCCACAATATGAGTGGAATGGAGAATGGGGGACACAATATGAGTGCAATGGAAGACTGGGGTACACAATATGATGGGAATGGAGGACAGAAGGCCACAATATGAAGGGGATAGAGGACAGAGGGCCATAACATTAGGGGAATGGGGGACAGAAGGCCACAATATGAGGGGGATGGAGGAAAGGGGGGCACAGTATGAGGGTATGGAAGACAGGAGGCCACAGTATGAAGGGGGTCTGAATATGAGGGGCTCACTATGTGAGAGGGAGATGGGGGATACTAAGGGGCTAACTATAATGTGTGGGGGTGCAGTAAGGGGTAGGGCAAGACTAGTCCTCAATATCCCCATTTTACAGCCATTTTTGAGTGTTAAAATCCGGGTCTCAATGGACTTCAGTTTGGTTAGTGTTCAGGTCAAAGGTTGTCCCATCAAACCGAATTTCAACCAACATGGTCATCACTATAAAAGAGGGTTAATTACTTTTTACAACAACAGTAAAAGAAACAGTTGTCATCAAAACAATATTCATCAAAACATTTTCACACCGTACATTTGGTTTGGTACATAAATTCCAAGACGTGGCTTAACTAGAGCCCTCTGGGCCCAGGGCAAAATAATGCCCCCCCTCCCATTATATCCAATAACCATTGAACCCTGCCACAACCCTCCCACACCCCTCCAACGGTTCCATGATCCCATGGAAAGTAATAAGGCTACCACACAACCCCAAAAAGCATTTGTGTACATGAGGCCTCATGTTATGTTTTCACTTAAGTTAAGTGCCCCTCTTTAGGGTTACTGAGTGCCCAAACTTCAACCAAAATCCACTTATTTATTGCAAAGTGCCAGCACATCATTTTAAGCAGTAATTTATTTCTCCTTGTTCTTTGACAACTCTCAATCGTTCAGCATCCTAAGGACAGAAACACAGTTGAAAGGAGAAGGGGAAACTCGTCTATCACGGTAGGAAGATTCTGCAAGAAGATTCTTGGGGGGAAATGTTTCATAATTGTTTTTGAATTTTAGAAACATTTGGCAGTTCTTTTTTGTGCCTTAATGTATGTATGATCTTTGTCTTTTTACATGATACATGTTCAGTTTTGCCTATCCTGGCAGGCGCAAATTTGGGCTTCTTTTTGATACTTACGTATGCGTTAACATCACATTTACACTGCGTTTTGTAAGCGCAAATGTTAACAGTAGTGTAATTAGGCAAACCACCTCTCCTCAGCTGTTGTTTCAAAATGCAATTAAGACTTAATCAAAATGCCAAATGTGACCTCACCCTTAGAAGTAACCAATAAAAAGAAAATGTATGAATTTTCAAAAAATAGGTTAATGTGCAAAATATTAAACATTTAAAGCATGTGAAATAATTCCAAGTTACATGTTAAAACAGAGTCGCAAAAATAACAAGGTACAGACCACTGCAACCATACTTGATAAACCACAGCAAAAGTTGCAGTAAAAAGTAGCAAAACGACAAAAAAATTAGACAATTTTGCTTGCAGAAATAAAGATACATCTCCCCCCTTTAAGTCCTGCCTGGTGAACTTCATGCAGGGGTGATGGCCTGAGTGCCCACAGAGAGGGCTCTGAGTGTCGCCTCTGGCACCCGTGCCATAGGTTTGCCACCTATGATCTAATTTTATATTAATATGAATTATGCTGAATGCCCCTTTAAGTTGTCCATTCTACATACTGTATTGTGCACCCAGTAGGGCAGTGGTGGCGAACCTATGGCACGGGTGCCAGAGGCGGCACTCAGAGCCCTTTTTGTGGGCACCCAGGCCATCACCCCAGCACACCAGACAGGACCCAAAGAATCTTCCTGCAGTTCCAAGCAACTTAAAAGATGCTGCTTTCAGCCATATATTAAAGTGATACTTACTTCGCTATTTGGGAATGTGGGGAGAAGGAGAATGATTAGACAGGGCAGAATTATCTTTGGAGGATTTCCTACTGGCCCCACGATTCCCTGAGTACAGAGAAAAACTGGAAAGAAGCTAAAATGATGCAAATTTCCCATCTTGTCCTCAGGAGGCCAATATAATCGAACGTTGTTGAGGAACAGGGAGCAATAAATTACTGCTTTTTAGTTTTGGTTGGCACCTCGCAATAAATAAGGGGGGTTTTGGGATGCACTTGGGCACTCGGCGGCTAAAAGGTTCGCCATCACTGCAGTAGGGGTTACATGGGCATTGGAGTTTAATGTCAGGAATGTATATTGACAGTAGACTTAGTAGGCAGTAGACTTTGCCTCCCAGAAACTATGCCATTTGGAACAGCCAGATAGAGGAAAAAGAAATAGACTAACCCACTCAACCTCGCCTTCTCCTGCTGCTGCTGATGCTTGCAGAAGGGTGTTTCTTTATCTTACAGTATACACTACTGTTAGGTATATGACAGAGTTAGATCCATATTTAAATATGCCTACCTTCTTCCTGGATGGTGCACGAAGGAGCACAACTTTTTCTCACAGTGAGCACCATAAATGGATGTTGTTTTGGACTAATTTTTACCTAACAAATGTCCCACTGACACCATCTGTCAGTTACCTCATTTTGTGATCATTTGCAATTGGCACAAGTTACAACTGAGGGTTCTATCACCTACCTATTACAGAGACTGATTGTCCAAGAATGGTGACCAGGTGACATTTAAATGGGGCATAAATCAGGAAGCTGCAGAAAGGAGCAATTAGACCAAAGGGGGCATTTTAAGGAGGGGTTTACATCAAAGGGGTCACTGGACACATGAAGGGTATATTACACTAAGTGGAGGCCACTAAGGGGCACATTATATTATGTGGGTTCCAGTAATATACTTTATGGGTACACTATAGGGTTATAATAAAGAATGAGTCAATGGTTTGTTTAGGAACTGGTCCTGGGAATGTCTTATGAGCTGAGAATTTTCCATGGCATACTGTATGCAGCACATCTTATGTCTTTCTTATGTACGGAGGTAGGGAGGAATGCCAGTGGGACGTAACTCCACTGTCATAGACCAATCTGTCCCTGTTAGGTGGCATTCGGACATTTCAAGTACATTATGAAGTGAAAAACCGTCTCTCACTGCACCGCGTCCAAGCCATGTAGCCACAAACACTCATCTCCCTCTGGAGAAGGGTGAGAGGTGCTCACTCCCTCATTCTAAACCTGGTTTGCTGATCACAGCCCATGTCTTCTTTAATTGGAGCCTTTCGACCTGAAACTGGCTGTCACAGCCCCGCACAAAACAGCCTCATGTAAAGTCGATGACTGTGCTCTCTGCTGAGGACATTTCATATGGGGGGGAGGACTGCTGAGCACATTTTATGGGAGGGACACTGCTGGGGACATTTCATTGGGGGGCTCTGCTGTGGACATTTTTATTAATGAGGGAAGCCACTGTTGTACATTTTATTAGTGAGGGGAGGCTGCTGTGGGGACATGTTGCTAAGGGTAGGTCACTTCTAGACATGTTATTAGTGAGGGGAAGCCTCTGCTGGACATTTTATTAATGGGGAGTCCGCTGCTATACATGTTATTAGTGAGGGGAGGCCACTGCTGGATATGTTATTAGTGAGGGGAGGCTGCTGCTGTACATTTTAATAGTGAATGGAGGCCACTGCATTTTATTGGTAAGTGAGGGTTGCTGCTGGGACATTTTATTAAAGAGTAGCAGCTGAAAATCCCACTCTAGGCCTATACTCAAGGTACATTTTTTCCATTTTTTGTGGTAAAATTAGGTACCACGGTTTACACTTACATATATGTGGTTTGAATATTTTTTTCCTCACAGTGAAAAGCCCAAAGACAAGGGGACATGGGTGAGTGGGAGCTATAGAAAAAGGGGTATTATTATGTCCTCTTTTCTGTAGCCGTCTTCTTATCAAACATAGCCGTCTTAGATATGGATTATTTGCAGGGAACACAATTTTATTTTCCAAGGACCATGAAAAGAGGGTTACCCGGCCCGGTCCCTGGTAAAATATTTTTTGGTGCAGCCGGTCCCCAGATACAAAAAGGTTGGGGAACATTACTGTATGGGACACACACAGCCAACAGGTGGCAGGATGACCAACAAAGAAAACATTGGTTTTGCATTTGAGACCACGCTGAAATAACATATAATGAAGATATTTGCACCTGTTCTGTGTGTTTCACCACTTCTGGCTTTGGCTCATAAAAGTTGATGCAAAAAACTATAGAACAAATATAATTGCTGTGAACTTACTCTTACTATAGTTGGCAATACATTGGGGGAAATTTATCATTGTTTTTTTTTTTTTTCTATATTTGGCATTGTTTTGGCGTTGTGGTACAAATGCTGTTTTGCGACTTTCTATTGCGCCAAATGAACATAGGACAGTGCAAAGTCACTTTGACTTCACACATAATTCATTATTTGCATAGACCAGTTTAGGATAGAATTCATGAATTTGTGACTTTTCATTTAGGAGCAAGTTTTGGCACAGTTTTACACCAGTCCTCACCCTGGTCTATGTTGAGACTTTTTATGTTTTTTTGCGACTTTTCAGAGGGGGGGGATTTATTAAGGCACGTGCGCCTCAATTCTGGTGGTTTTGCGCCCAAAACACTGTCAAAAATTCCTTCAACCACACTTTTCAAGGCTTTTAGTTTTTTGGTAGTTTTCCAACTTGTCCGAGTAAGGGGCGTGACCCTCCCCCCTTTGAGGTAACCGGGCGTGGCATCACGGGTGTGGCTTTCAGGAAATCGTTGCCCAAAATCTGGTGCACAGTTTAGACCAACTAAAAGTAGGTCTAAAGTAGGAACCGACAGTCTTCGACTGCACCAAAATTCATCATCACAGTGAGACCCAACTTCTCATTTTAGGGAGGACCTTCATAGTCAGAGGAGTAAGAATGTTACTGTACAACACTGTATTTCACACATTTATCTCATAGTAGATTGCAAGTTTTTTTCCCCCTACGCCCAAACATCACAGGAGATTTACCAGTCATTTCTCTAATCTCCCAACTAACAGGGGAATGAGCATTAAATATATCTGAAATCCATGGTTTTACTCATTGCAGTTTATTTGAGATTAATTCCTTGTACTATGTACATGAATAGATGATGACAACTATACATATTAGCTGTTCAGAGTAAAACAGTACTAACATATAAACCAATGAGCATGGATTGTCACTCAATAACGGCTGTATTTCTGATATTTCTATTAACATATTCATGAGTCAGTATCGGCTTTATTTAAAGCATGTGTCATCCAAGAAAGGCTCACTTTAGTGTCTGCCATTCCAGATCAGCTATATTTAGATACCTCTGATTAGATATCCGCTCAGCTTTTATCATCGTAGGGATCTGTTCCATCTGCTCTCTCTAAATTTTCAGGTTTGTCTTGTCCTTTTACATTGCCCACAAATTATGGTATGACATTAACTGTACATACTGGTGCCAATTGTAAATATTCCTCAAACATGCTTAAAAAGTGTAAATCTTCATATAAACCTGTATTACTTAAAGGGAACCTGTCACCAGGAGACCCATTTTTAGCACTCCCCCAGTCCCCACAGAGCATAGTACATACACTGCCAAAGTGTTTTTGTATTAAAAATTGGTTTTACAGAAAAAAAGATATGTTATATTGTACCTTTCATTAGCACCTGCTGTGTCACTAGG
Source organism: Engystomops pustulosus (assembly GCA_019512145.1). Lineage (NCBI taxonomy): Eukaryota > Metazoa > Chordata > Amphibia > Anura > Leptodactylidae > Engystomops > Engystomops pustulosus. Next base: position 96,596,709 of record CM033643.1, read on the forward strand.
CAGTTGCCCAATAGGAGGGGCTGGAAAGGAGCAGCCCCCCCCCCCTTGGGGAACAGCTACTCCATGTGACCTTTTCAAATATATGAAAACACCCATCACTTGGCTTAGCGACGCCCCCTGCTCCTCTACAGCCAATTCCGAGTGTGGGGAGTTATTCATATATTTGTAAAGGTCACATGTTTCCCAAGGGTGGGGGGAACTGCTCCTTTCCAGCCCCCCCCCCATTTGGCAACTGCCTAGTCACACAGCACATGCTAATGAAAGTACAATATAACATATCTTTTTTTCTGTAAAACCAATTTTTAATACAAAAACACTTTGGCAGTGTATGTACTATGCTCTGTGGGGACTGGGGGAGTTCTAAAAATGGGTCTCCTGGTGACAGGTTCCCTTTAAAGGGGTATTCTGGGAATATGAACTTCTGATCCAAACACCCATAATGCTATAAATAAATGAATACAACAAAACTCCATGTCATTAATCACAAAATGGAGCTTAAATAGTTTGCTGATCCATAAAATGTTATGGGCTTTCTAAAGTAGGCGGAGTTATCTCCAGGATGGCTACCATCTACAACTGAAAATCCCATGGTGTTCACTTCTCAATAACGGCTCCTCCCTCTATGTGCTCTGCTCCCAGTGATTATGTAACAGACCGTCCCACTCTGTTACCATAGTAATAATGTGTGTAACTGCCATCACTTCACATTACCCCACTGAGATGGGTCTCACCACAACACTGGCCAAACTAGATACACTGCTACTAATGGACTGCAGCCAAACATAGTTATGATCACATGACATGTCTAGGTAGGGGCAGGAAATGTGATGTGGACATGTGACCAGCAGCCATCTACTGTCCTGTGTCTCCTCCTCAGGGACAACATCACAGGACTGATATAAGAGCCAGTAGCATTTTACTTCCCCACTACAGTGTATATCAGCAGCATTTTTCTGCTAAGGGGAGCTAATTTTTATATAACAACTAATGACATATTAGCTTATATTTTAATTACCCATTTGAATATGACTTATGCTTATTCCTGGAATACCCCTTTAACGTAACAAGAGGCATGAGGACAACATCAGTCCCATTTTGTTTATTTGTGATCGTTTAACCCCTTTAGTTAGCACAGGTGGGGTGCAACTAAAGGGATTTGTAAATTGATTGAAAATAAAAAGCACAAAGATGGTTCATCATTCCTTGACTTGTCCTGCACTAATGACCTATCGACTCCCCAGTCACTGACACCAGTGGTGATGGTGGCATGGCCAGAACATCGTCGCAGAGGCTTACTCACCTACTCCCCAGCTCCCTTCTTACATCCTGTCTGTAAGGGATGAGGCTCCAGTGACTGTGGGTCAATCACTGGCCTCAGCATTGACATGGTCATGGACATTGACATCACTGTGTTCTTGATGTTCTTGTTCAGTGACCGCTGAAGGCAGATACTGGCCCACAGTAGGGAGGGAGCTACACTAGTTTTAGTATCGCTTTTATTCTACTCCTCCCCAAGTCTTCAGTTACATTTTCCAGTTAGCCTTGAAACCCTCCTTTAAAGTACAACTGTAAAGTATAAAAACTTTTGCCTAACTCTTCACTAAGCTAAAATAAGCATTTTTTAAATTTACTCTAATTATCTATCTGCAGATGTTTAGCTGCTAGCAGAGGTTTTACCTTGTTCCTCTCTTTCTGCCTGGTTCTCTAGCCATGGGAATTCGTACAGTATGGCTGGAAACAAGAGGAAGCTTGTTGGGAGGGACAGTAGGAGAGGAGTGCAAGAAAACAGGACCTTGAGTGATATCACACTTCAGGTTGTCCTATTACAAACATGCTCTGATTGGTTGCCTTTACCCCCACTAATAAACATAATTCTACTGAATAAAGTCACACTTTTCTGAAATACATTGAATACTACAGTCATCTGTCACACATCCATGCAGGCAACACAGATTTTATTTTTATACACACAGTATAATTTTTAAAAGTCTCTTTCACCCCATTGTGATCATTAGTGCAGCCTGCAGCAATAAGCTGTGCACGTTGAAGTAGTACTTTCTAGCAATTTTATCTCTCGAGATGGTTCCGTAATCTAAAAAGCTGGTCAGATTTCATACAAAAATACAATTTTTAAGATTAGAAAATAAGTTAAAAACCTTGTACAGAAAAATTCACAAACATGTATAGAATTTTCACAAATATAATCCTGTAAATCTGACAAATCTCAAACACTTTGACAGTACAAAAAGAGATCTTTTCTTTGATGTGTCAGTAGCATAAAAAATGTGAAGATGTTTTTTCAGTGTGTGATCCAGAAAATATCCACAAATATATCTGCTCAGTAGAAATGCATAAATTCATGTTCCCTTCCAGACATCATCTAGTGTTCATTCGGAGCTGGTGGATAACAATGCTCTCTAAAAAGAGAAGAAGAAATTGTTAAAGAGTGACACCATTTGCATCAAACTCCAAGCATTTTCTCCATTGACTTTGGTGTTTATTTATGTCTTATTTCTATGCTGATTGAATTTTAAGAAACAATTTTCCAACATGTTAGTTACAAAACTAAACATGCAACTTTTCAAATACATCCAGGTTTCACCAATGTTCCACCAACATATTTATCATCTTTAGGGACCAATTTTATGTGACTCAACTATACTATAGGATAAATAAGGGACACCAAAAATTGATCATCTACTTTAATTAGATTAGAAACATTATTATAGATATGATACTAAAAGTAGTATGGTAAATGGTAACAAGTGTTTTCCACATTGTGCTTGCTTTTTGTCTGTGTAAAACCGGGATTTTTTGGGTCTACCAAAGAAATCTTTGTGGGAGACAACCCCCATCTTTACGGCATGTATCTGTCTACATCTGCTGCACCCATAGGTTCTAGTACCGGCTTCTAAATCAGCTCACAAAAAACAGACTGAACTTGGCACGGATTAATATGACATTTCTGGGGCCTAAAAGTCATGTTTTATGGCCTCCAGTGCACATCTCTGTTGTGAATAATGTTTAGCTTTAAACTCTTTTGCATCCTGTGGACACAGATACATTGTGAAGAACCAGTCATTTTTTAAACAGTAGATCCAGGAGATTCAGCTTCATCCTATAGTATGGACTCAACTGATCTCAGGGGTTGCAGTGGCAAAACTGTACTTGGCAATCTCCATCAGCTCCATCATCTCCACCAACGGGGTGGCCCAGCCATGCCTGACCAGCTGCTCTGCTCATCTCGGGGAGTGATCAGGGGTCCGATGGAGGTAAATTGAACCCCTTTTTCTCATGATCTGAGGGCGTCTCATCACTGAGTCCCCCATCGATCAGCAAGTTAGGCCCTAACCTGTGGATAGGGCCTAACTTGTTTCATGGGAAAAAAAGAAATGAAAGTGGTCAACTCAATGGAACACGGACTCGCATAGGTGGATGCTTACAGGGCCTGTTTCATGATGCTGAAAGAAGCCACTTTCTTTGGCCATACTATGAAACAAGGCTCTCTGCTAAAGTGAAGAAAGATCTTGAAAGCCACAAGGAATTAATAGAGAAAGTATATTAAACTAAGGCATTACTTTTCCTGAATGACAATTATTACAATATTTAAAAACATCAGCCATGGAAAAAGAAAAATACAGCTACAACTACTGAATCTCTTTCTGCTGATGGCTAACACCTTGTTCACTTGAGACTGAAATAAGTCCTGGTGACGATACCAAGACAGAACTGAAATGTGTCAATTCTTAAACATTTAAGATCCTGTTCCAAGTATCCTTTATCCCACTGTATAAGTCCTTCCGGCTTTTCTTGTTCCGCGGTTGTTGCTGAAACGGAGGAGCGAATCCATCATGAGCCGCACCTAAGCTACTTTTGGTATACCTTTCCCACCACTTATTTCACTATGAGTTGCCATATTTGTTATCACTTACAAGCAGATCTATTATGTGAAGTAAAGAGAATATTGTTCATTCTAGGTATTGAAAGGACAAACTACAATAGTTGACAACAATGCTCATGGTCAGGCTACTTGTAAAAGCCGAAGTGTAAGTAAACATGTTAATAGGGCACCCTATGTAGACAAGTGCATGCAACACACCAAATGCACTCTGTACATAAATATTTGACATGTTAGAACGACACTAATGTGGAGATGAACACTTAATATACTGTTATAGTTAACCTCACAGTTTTAGTTCAATTTCCTTTTTATGTAAGTTTGTATTGTCTATTAATCCTGATTGTCACATAGAATAAACCAATGGTATACAATGAAAAACATCTCAAAACAAAAAACCCTTGTGAGTTACATTTTGTGAACCTGTGAACGTCCTTTAGATGATGATGAATATATGATGGAAGACACAGCTGCTGGAAGTGTAAGCCTCAACAATAGTAGATGGGACGTCACAAACCATGGAGAGTGACTTTAAAAAGTGTCTCTCATTCTAGAGATCCATATACATTAGGATTACAGTCCATTTATGTGAACTACAGGGAAATTAAAAACTTGCTGTCAAATGACAGTTCATAGCTAGAGGTCCCAGCACTTTAGCAGTTTATGTTCACTAATTAGAAAACAACTGTAAAATGTTGATGTTTACATCTCCTTTGTTTATTGCTTTACAAATGAAATATTACACTATGGTAAATGATGTTACAACACTGCAATTATGATGAGATACAATTTCCTTAGTCCTTGTTCTAACTTTCCAAAGATGAAAGAAAAGTGGGGAATCTGTTTGATTTTGAAATGGATTTTCTTGCATACAGAAAAATTGCAATCATCTTTATACTTTGATCAAGGAACAGGATTTGAGTGTTCATGAAAAGTGTCTATTATTATACAGATTTTCACAATAACATGTAACTCAAGCGAATATGATATTATCAATATAATTTGTTTAATAAAAATGACACATTCCAAAATTTACACAAAAATACAGTTTGCATTGCCTAATATCAATAAAGTACAAACAGGCAAAATATATATTACATTTCCTAAAAGACTTAGTACAAAATGTATCTCTAACATGCAAAGCATGTCTCAATGACTCTGTGGTAGATGTACAACATACTGGAGATATGTGGGCATGAATCATGTAGTCACTCCTCTGTACATCAGAAGATGGCAGTATTTGCATGTGGTTTGGAACGCAAACTACTTATAGCTATAAGTACTGTACACGCAGAACACTTTCAAATGAAAACTATGTACATCCCATAAGGGCAAAGTCATATGCATCTTTATGACATCATCATCATAGCATGCATCTCACAACTTGCTTCAGTAATAACACCTTATATTGTAGACTGTAAAACATTGAAGTGCAAATATGTACTTTTTTTTATAATGAGTCTTTACATAATATACAGTATAACCTGGAAGCAGTTAATTTTCAGGAAATGCCTATAGGGAGGCTACTATACCTGTCACTAATAATATTATTCTATGTGAAACAAATAGCAACTTCTATTCAATTGTTGTGAACAATGTTTTACAGTCCGTCAATATTCATAATTAATGTTTGAGACACATGGTTATTGTTCTTAATCTTTGTTACTTGTAGCCATTACATTGAGGAGGTTCACAGTTCATCAGTCTGCCAGTCTTTTGAACAGCAGAGATGAAAAAGAAAGTCATGAATTAGTATGAAACTAAAAACTTTGATAAACAGGCTACTGCTTTTACTGGTAGCAGAAACACCTGCACATACCCCTAAGGCTTAGCCTCAGCCCTTCCCCCCTCCAAGAGGGGCAGAGCTGCCAGCTGCTGATTTCTTCAGTTCTATTTTCATAGACTGACTCTCGCCACGTGGCTCAAATTTTGACAGATTTCCTGCTCCTGGCACTGCCATTATTGGCTTTACTGCTTTCATACCTTTTGTCATGGGAATGCGGGTAGGGATGTGGCGTTGGGTTGACCCATCCTGTGGTGTCTAAAGAATTAGGAAAACAAAATTAATCAAAAAGTCCATACAATTTATAGACTGCATATAACACAAACACTGATAACAGTAAAAATGGCAGACAGTTGGTAAGTTATATGGATTTATTATGGTGCATATTGTACTAAATAACCTTTATTTTAACTGTAACCAGCTTTAACCTTCACATTTGATAGCTGCATTCATTCTTTATTGATTCAAAGGCTATTTACAAACCCCAAAAACACATTCTTTTCACTGATACTTCTGTTCTGTACAATTGCCAAATCCACACTAGTATTTACTTTCTGTCCTAAGCATTTTTCTCACCAGGCTACCCATTTTTATCACAAATACAATGTCATATATTTTCTAAAGGCAAACAACTAACAATTTATAATTCAATATATTTAATTAAGCTGAGTTGTAGACTTACCATTGATTGAGTTGCACGAGTAGAGGATGTTGAAGCTGGAGTTATGGTTATTGAACTGGTTACTTTATTTGTTGTAGGTCTGGCTGATAAGTTAGTCTTTGGTGATCTGAGTACAGTACCAGTTGTAACTTCTTTATTTTCTGTAGCAACATTTAAAGGTCTAACAGTTATTACTGGAGTACCTTCTGAAGAACTACCAGGGTTGCGTTTAAATTGAGAACCTAAATGAATATGTATTTTGTTATCTTCTGTAGTAATTATGTTTGCGTTAGAATTGAATTTTCTTATTGGTGTTGGCACAGTTTGTTTTTCAGGAGTAACTTTAAAAACAGCACGTCCCATAGTCATTTCTTGTGCATCGGGTGACACAGATATCTCTGGAGAGGCAGCAGATGTTGATACAGTAAGTATCTGAATTGGTGAAGTAGGCCTTTCCCCAAAGCTGCTTCTGCCAGTTTCTGCACTTTTTTCCCTTGAGAAAGTTGTTATTGTAACAGGAGACATTGACCTTTCCGGGGATACTGGGCTATCTAAACCTTTTCCTTTCTGTGTCATCACACCTGGAGAAGGAATAATTGTGATTCGAGGCTTCTGTGTCCCTAAGGTTGGTATTACTGTAGTACTAGAAAAGAAGTCCTCGGCAGGTGGGCTTGTGATCTCTAAAGTAGCTGTGCTGTTTTCATGATCTGGTGTTACTCTTATATGTAAAGGCTGACCTTGTTTTGGTGAAAGAAATACTTCACTATTTCGTCCTGGACTGGGACTTGGACGAACTGCTCTTTCAGGAGTGACTGGTGTCCCAGGTGAGCCACTTTCTCTTTTTTTCATCCAGGGAATCCATGATTTTCTCATATTTAATTCAGTAGATGCTGGTGGATACCTTTCCAAAACTGGTGACCTCTCTGTAGGTTTTTTAAGCCCAACCTGCCGTAAATTGCTCATAATATGATTTTCTTCTTGGACAGACTTTCTTATGAACACTGCTGGTGTATCTTCCTCCACCATTTCATTACTTATTGCATCTGTCTGGACTGCTGTTGATGTTACAGGAACATCTACCATTCTTCTTCCATTCATACTCGGTCTTATAGCTCGACTGTATCTCTTTGATAGCTCTAGCTCTTTTGTCAAATTCAGTACATCCTGTCCCATATTTTTATTTTTATTCTCTTCTTCCATAAACCTTTTTTGAAGAACTGAGTAGTCAACTTGAAGTTGTGAAAGTTGATCCTCCTTGTTCATCATATCATGTATCTTCTCTTTTAGTGCTTGAACCTCTGATCTCAAGTCTCTGTTTTTAGCCTCCTCTACTCTTATTCGATGTCTAAGTTCAGACTCTTGACTTACAGCTTCTCCTTTCTCAATAGCTTTATTTTTTGCTATCTGACTTTTCAGCTCTTCAAGCTGAAGAGACAAGATATTTGCCCTGTCTTGTTCAGTTCTATATTTTCTCTCTAGTTGATCATATTCATCTTCTGTCTTCATCAAGTCTCCTTCAACCACTTCAAGCTGCTGTAAACGATTCCTTAGTCTTTCTATTTCTAAAATCAACTCTTTTGTCTTGTTTTCTTCTGGATGTACAGATTCATAACTTTTTTTAGTTCTACTTTTTGCTGCTTCCCTTTCTGTTGCTTCCATGCTTTCTACTCTTTTCATTAGTAGGTCTACCCTACAGCTTAATTCAAAGTTTTTCTCTTCCTCGATTCTTTTTCTACTTACTGCTTCATCTCTTTCTTTAGTCAGGTTATAAACTTTTTCTTCCATCTCTGATTTTAACTTCAAAAGATTTTTACTTTCATCTATGAGTTTTTCTGTTACCTCCATAACCTTACCTTGTTCGGTCTTCAAACACTTATTTAGATCATTTACCTTGGCTTCTTCAAGTTTTATCTTCTCCATTATAATTTTCCTTTCGTCAACGAGCATGACAGTGAAACTTTTTAACTTTGATAAGTCATCTTTTAAATTATGCTCTGTTTTCTCAAGTCTTCCTTCTACTGATTCCAGTTCTTTAACTCTGGCTTTAACCAATTCTACCTCCTTAATCAAGTCCCTTGTCTGGGCTTTTTCTTTATCCAGCTTCACATAAAGCTGAGAGCATTCCGACTTGCTTTTTATAAAGGCTTCTTCTAATTTTTCTAATTCTGACATTCTTTTTTGCAGTTTCTCAATGTCCAACTTCAGTTCTTTGCTGTGGTTTTCTTCTTCATGGAGTTTCTTTCTGAGTTCTTTACATTGTGATTCTGTCTTTGTTATTTCTTCATCCTTTCCTTCCATTTCTAAAACACGCTTTCTTAAATTTTCGACTTCTGCCATTAAGCTTGAGTTTCCACATTCTCCATTAGCAATTTTCTCTCTCAGTTCTTTCAACTCATCATCAGCTTTTTGAAGGTTTTTATTTACTTCTTCTAATTCCTCAATCTTACGATTGAGACCTGACAGCTTAAGACGTAGCTGACGGTTATTGGATTCTTGAGTAGCAAGTTTTGCAGTCATCTCCTCATGCTCTTGAGAATATTTTGAAGTTTTATGCTCAAGGTCTAATTCTAATTTAACAACTTTTTGGCCATCTTCATTGGCTTTAGCATATACTGCTTTGATTTTGGAATCTGCTTCATAAAGTTCTTGAGTTAGATCTTGTATCTTCTGACTTTGTTGTCCAAGTTGTTCAATATGCATTTGTCTCTCATCCACTAGCATCAGTGCAAATGATTTAAGTTTTACCAGCTCATCTCTAACTTTATTAAGTCGTTTGTTATATTCTTTGTCTTTCCGTGCTTGATAGGCTTTCTCCTGCTCCAATAACTTCTTTAACCTGAAAAACAATACAAAATCATAAATTTAAAATTCAAATACTGTAGATTACCACAACTCTGATGTTTTTTTTCTTTTTATTAATTTGGTTGCTAATAAAAATCCTCATCAATCTGCATAACAAGAAAAATAAGTTATGGGACAACAGCATGGAAATAAACAGCCAAGCAGTGTAAATAAACAGCCCAATTTTGAGATTGGTAGGTCATCAGCTTCCACTTAATCAGCTTTTAATTGCATGTGCACTGCACACTGAAATCTTAGAGACACACCAAAATTCCAAAAACAGTGTCATGCCTATCAGAAGAACTGCTGTTTATAAAAGGAAGGAAGCACTGTTTTATTGCCTGGCAATACTTTTAATAAAAAAAGGATGACATAGATGAAGGATGAAATAGAAGCTGTCCCCAACAAATGGCATATTTTCTAACCAAAATTTTATGTTAAAGGAAATCAACCACATGGATTCAGTGGTTTTAACCAAAGCATACTTACGTGCTGGCATGTGCCCCCTGAAACTGGATCCATTCATCATTTAGCTTTTAATGGCTTATTTTTCATGCAAAAAGATTTTCAAAATTTGCAAACATCTTCCCTTCCTTACCCTACCATAGAGTTGGTGACAGTGATGGAGTCAGCAGGGGCTTTTGTAATGTAATGTAAGGTGGACTCTGTCGGACCAGAGCGGGGAAGTGACACATGCAGGATATTGGGCGCACAATCTTAGTGAATCGCGAAAGAGTCCATTATTGTGGGACAATGCACTTTTGGTGAACTCCTACAGATGAGTAAGTAAATCTGCCCCATTGTTAGGAATTAATAAAAAAAATGTTTCATTTTCTTTGTCACTTTTTTATTACAAAGTCTACACACTACTATATCCTGGAGGTTGCTGTATAGCATGCCATTAAATGCTATTACTAGAGTTCAGCCAAGATGGCAGCCTCCATAATCAGCAAAAGATAATAGAGCATTAATAGTAGAAAATAACAAATTTCAAAACTGATTTAAATGAGACAAAATTTGGCAAGACATGACATTTAACTAAACCACAGTTAAAACATAAACCTGTAAAGTATTTGATTTGGTTATTTATAACTCCATATATGCAGAATGTTAAAGAGTAATAAGATATATACAATGTGTATATAAAAACAATGAATAAATCAATAATTCACCAACAGTACATAGACAATAAGCAAATGAGTTAGTGCTCTACCATTATACATACACATAAATCAATAATGAGGCTATAATAATACAATTGCTAAACATCATTTGTATAGGGTACTGCACACTCTTCAATTATATTTCATTTAATGCATTTTCTACTATGGCTTTGATTCATCACAACTGCTGCACCATCTTCACAGCCTGCAGGAGGAATCACACTGCCAAAAAGCCAGAAAGGACTGTGTGGACAAAAGAGCTCACTCATGATCACAAGCAGCATGTCTTAAAGTGAACCAGATCTGGACCCTTCTTACCTTAGCAGACAGTTTATTCTCCTCGGAAACCTTAACAAGATATTTTCTGGCTTCACTTCTCTAGGGAATTTGCCAACACATTCCAACCATGTCATGAGGACAATAAAAGGTGACTGCTGTGCATAGAAGCTGGGACCACTGACTGGTGATGTCATCCCCTCTTACATGCTTCATTATTGTGCACATTCACCCGTTGTGGAGGGGTGGAGCAGCAAACCCCCAAACACAAGGAAAACACTGAAACTTCTCTACAACACATTTCTGAAAAGACTGACGTTGCGTATAAAGTCTCTTCCACAAAATATCAATCATAGTAAAGTAGCTGAAAATAGGACTTTAGGAAAAAGGAAATGTAGGTCTGCCTTTTTATTTCAATTGCTTCTAGATACACCATCTAATATCAAAGTCCTCAAGCATATGTACCTCCATATACTCTACAATATGTGTTTAATACACTAAAACTTTACATGTGCTGTTATATACTTTGGCATTAATTTCATTATATAACTGTTCTGATCTATTTATTGGGTGTTATTGTGTATAATTCCTACTATATTATACTACAAAACAGTAGTCTGAAGCCTTCAGCTGATAGCAAGGAGTAGAGGGAACATGATTCATGTGTTTGCACTGCACCATGTTAGCATTAGGATTTGGCATGCAAATTCAAGCAGAGGGCTATTCCCATCTAGAAATCTAATAGAGGGGTGACAATAGAAATCAGTTTTCTGTCCTATTTGTGTAATGATGTGAGGATAATGACCTGCGTGTAGTTCTTGTTCTTACAGAGAGAATTTTTGTGTGTTTTGACATTCAGAAAACTGAACACAAGGTTACATAACGTGGTTGTTGTTATATAACAAAATACATGGCTGTGCGGTAACACAACAGACTAGCATCAATGCTTTGTTTCCCCCAGATTTCACAAAGAAGGCACCCAGGCGGCAGCTCGGGAGGCATCAGTCACCTCTATCAGACACACAGCCAATGGGAGATTAGCTTTCACCCCTGCTGAAGCCTCATGTTCTACATACAAAAAGCCCCTCCTGCAGGGGAAGGGTTAATGCCAAAACAAACTGCAGGTTCCATTCAGATGATGTAGTGGGAGCAGTTTTTGAAGAAGATTGACTAAAAGCAGTAAGAAAGCAGTCACTTCAAGGATTTGGTGGTTTGCCAGCCAGCGATAGTTAACTAGTTTAGAACCCAATAGGAAATTCCCATCTATAAAAGTAAGTGCACAATGCAAAAATCACATCTTAGCATTGACATTTGATATGTATTGTAAGATATTGTATCACCTGCTAGGAAAGTTCATGATTTACGTGCCAGCTTCACAGGGTGTGCTACAGTAAAGGAACTAACAAAAGCAAATAAGCAAAAAGATACTTTGTTCTGCTTTGATGTATTACATGATCCCTAGACACCTAGTACCTGCTGCAGCACATGGTTAAGGTACTTTATAGCAGTGTCTTTTCTTGGAAGTCTAAGATGAAATACCACATGGCGTTATTTATAGCTAATCCCACTACAGAATATAAGACCCAACAGTTTTGGAATCCTTCCAGAGTTAAGTTTGAATCCCAACCAGAAATGGCAAGTGTCACTTTAAAGGAAATCTACCGTCTGATTCATACCTTATATAGCAGTGTCGCAAACTGAATCTACTTTGCAGCCTGAATCTGGTCTTACAATAGGTTTTTATGGTCTCCTTTTTGTCTAAAACAATGTTTTAACAACATGCTAATGTGCTGCAAGTGCTCCATCCAGCAGGAGTCTGCAGCACCTGGAGCCTGGAAGGGCTCTGATGACGTCCCCAGAGCACTTACAGCATATTTTTATGCTCATTTATAAGATATGAATCACATGGTACATTTTGTTTAAATAAACCCCAAATCACTCATGGAGGACCTTGTATGATTCTTAGGGGTCATTTACCTTCAAATTTTCTTATTTTTTTCTTTTATTTTTGCACATTTTTTGTGCACACTATATATATCTGCGCCAAAATTTGTGACTTTTCCACTCGCCTAGCAAAACTAGCTGCGCAAGAATTCATCAGTGTTGTGCCTGATATATCTTTAAAATCCAGTTGTGAGTCAACTTTAGAAGTTGAAGAAAAGTTTGAGACTTTTGTGCGACTTTTTATTCAAAATTCGCACAAAAGTCTCAAACTTTTCTTCAAAAACCCTATAGACACAGCTGCCTGATATATCAACCACCAAGATAAATCAAACAAGTCCAAAAGTCAGAAAAAACAAGAAAAGACAAATGACCCCCTTAGATTTATAAAGTACTGAGGTATTGTCAAGCTTTGTAATAGTCTAGTGAATTATCATCCAGAATTCATTTCTCCAGAGGCATTGGGGCGTATTGGGGCACGAGCGCCAGCGTATGATAGCCCCGCCGCTGCATGTTCGCAGCTCGATACATCAAGAGGCTTCTGCCTCTGATATGGCAGGCAAACAGTATTTACAGCATGAAGCTATATACATATTATTTGGTTATAAACAAGTTTCAAAATAAAAATTCTTAAAGGGGTTATCCAGGTATAAAAATTTACTTAGGGCCGGGCTGGGCTATTTAAAAATAACAAACGTGTACTTACCTCCTCCGGCGCCACTGATGTCTCGCGCCGCGGTCCGTCTCATCTGTGCGCCGGTTTGTTTACAAGGGCACACAGGGAACTTCCGGAAGCTCCCATCCGACACCATCGCTTACAACGCTGAGAGATAGGGACGGATTGGAGGAGCCGGCCACATCACGTCCTGGAAGCTGTGCGCGGCTTCTGTGCCCCTGTAAACAAACAGGGGCATGGATCAAACGGACCACGGCGCGGGACATCAACGGCGCTGGAGGGGGTAAGTACACCTTTATTATTTTTAAATAGTCCTCCCCAGCCCGGACATACGCAACTTTATATACCCGGATAATCCCTTTAATATGCTACTCATATTCTTATGTTATTCAGAGTGCATTTAGTGGCTCAGTAGAAGTGTGTTGTAGATTGCTATGTGTAGTAGTGGGTAAAGAGTTTGCTTTTCCATAGGGAGCTATAGACTATGAACTTGTCATTCTTATTTCACAGCTGGAAACATTGGTCACCATTAAAGGTCAAGTCTTACCCTCATCCTGATCTACATTGCAGACGCATACAGTGAATATCAGAGTTTTTTCTTTAAATGGTGCCCCATATCATAACCCCATATGGTGCCCCATATCATAATCATGGCGTTTTGAGTTCTTTTCAGTTTTTTTGTAGCGTTTTTGAATTTCAACTTGTTCTCCTTCATGTTGTTAGAAGTGTTGAGGACATTCCTACTGGGTCTCTGTTTTTTTACATGTGAGAGCACAGAATCTAAAATTTACTTTTAGTAACAGAGATTGCAGGATAAATAGACCTGCCTATCATTGATACTATTGATATAATTACCTATTGATGACTAGCTGTAGATCATTCTAGAGGAAAGCTAAACCCCACTTGAAGCCAATTTTTCTCCTGTTCTGAAAAATGCTTCAAGACTCCAAAACTTCTATGTTGCAATTCAGATCCTGGCAGTAAAATGGTTTGACATATAAAACTAGTCTTAAAAGGGTATTCCCATTTCAGCAAATTGTTGGTATTGTTTTTATGATAAAAAGTTACACAATTTTCCAATATACTTTCTGTATCAATCCCTCATGGATTTCTAGAACCCTGCTTGCTGTCATTCTATGGAAAGCTTCTATGTTTATTACTAGTGGACAAAAATCTGACCATGCTCACACAGGTGCACGGCTCATTATCTCAGATAGTAATCAGAGCTGTGTGATATAACGAGCCGTGCACCTGTGTGACCATGGTCAGATTTCTATCCACTAGTAGTAAACATAGCAGCTTTCTATAGAATGACAGCAAGCAGAGATCTAGAAAACTGTAAAGAATTGATACAAAAAGTATATTGGACAATTGTATAACTTTTTATCATAAAAATAATGACATTAATTTGCTGTAATGGGAATACCATTTTAACTAAGTTCTGTTCTTTTTCTTTATCTAGAAGGCAGCTTGATCAGCTCAAATAACACAGTACAAGCCCCAAGCCTGTTACACATACAAAACAATTCTTCTTTACAGTTACTGTGTTCTTTATTGCTTGCAGATCACTTTCCTTTGCAGGTGATGCAGTTTCAAGATGACATCACTAGAAGAACAGCCAGAAGCATCTGGGTGCCAGGATGACTAAAGATACAAGAATGTTTTATCACAGCACAGCCAATATGCAGTTTGCTCAGAGGAGGTTATATGAGACAGCAGAAGAAGATAGCCATCCAAAAAAACTTGATCAATTTGGTTTCTAAGGTCCTAACTTATTGTGCCTTTTACTACAGTAAGTTGTTAACCATTCATGTCCAAGTCAGAGCTGAAAATGTCTCAGGGAACTTTTTCTTGCAATTCATAGCATGGTTGGGAAAAAATACTACATATAAGTTTTTAATAAGAATTTGCTTTTGTTGAAGCATCAACAGTCTTGCTCACAGCAATATCTATAGAAAATCTCACACACCGGCCACACATATTAACCCCTTCCTGCCAAGGTCCTTTTTCGTTTTTTGCGTTACCATTTTTTACTCCCCACCTTCAATAATGTATAACTTTTTTATTTTTCCATGTAAATAGCTGTATGTGGGCTTGTTTTCTGTGTAACAAATTACACTTTATAGTGAGCGTATTTAATATCCCATGTCATGTACTGGGAAGAGGAATAAAAATCCCAAATGCAGTGAAAATGGTGAAAAAACGCATTTGTTCCATATTTTTGTGTGCTTGGATTTTATGGCTTTCACTGTGCGCCCAAATGACAAGTCTACTTTATTCTTTGGGTCAGTATGATCAGGTGGATACCAAATTTGTAAAGGTTTTATAATGTTTTCATACATTTACAAAAACTAAAACCTTCTGTACAAGAAACAAAAAAAATTAATCATTTTGCCATCTTCTGGTGCTAATAACCGAGTACTGAGCTGTGTGTGGTATCAGTTTTTGCAACTTTTGATGGCCTTTTCAATGCTATCATTTTAGCAGTGTAAAGCTTTTGATCAATTTTTATTGGATTTTTAATATTTTTCAAAATGGCAAAAAGTGTGGTATTTTTTCGGAGTTAAACGCATTGATAGATTGGGCATTTTCGGATGTGGCGATACCTAATGTGTTTGTGATTTTCACTCTTTATTTATAACCATTAGTATATTTTGATAGATGAGACATTTTGGGATGCGAAAATACCTAACATGTTCATTATTTTTACTGTTTATTTTTATATCTGTTCTAGGGAAAGGGGGTGATTTGAATTTTTTTTTTTTTTATATATATATATTTTTTTTACTTTTTTTATTTTTATTTTTTACTATTTTTCAGACCTCCTAGGGTACTTTAATTCTCATTTGTCTGATTGAACCTACCATATACTGCCATACTACTGTATGGCAGTCTTTGGGGATTATCCTCATCATTCATTACAATGTGCAAATTGCACATATGCAGCAAACACCCACATTGTATGGAGAGGGCTTAGAACGTGAGCCCTCTCCATAGCCCACAGTTAGCATGTGACATAGTACTACATCACAAGTCGGCAAGGGGTTAAAGCCCCTCTAGCAGTTTTATGTCTTATTTTGAACATTCTTTTCAGTGCAAACTTCTTGCACATTTATTTATAAAGTGTCCGTAACACATTTGTGCACTTTACCCAACACATTACAAAATTCTGGACTGAAATTCAACACAGAATTGTGTGGCACACTATATTTTAAAGGTGCACAAAATAAAAATTGGTGTATTTTCTTGGAGCAGAATATTGGTTTCCCCAGGATCTGACTGTAAATCTTCTGACTATGGTCAGACAATTCCCTCTAGCTTATCTTGCATTGCAGGAGAATGGGGATCACCACCCTGGCAGACACCAGAAGCAAAATGCTCGAGCCACTGGCCTAGTTGGAAGTAGCTGCCCCATCCAGGGGGAAAAAACACCTGATAGTTCCTTAACCCCTTAAGGACGCAGCCACTTTGTAGCTTAAGGCTCAGCCCGATTTTTTGGATTCTGACCTGCGTCGCTTTATATGGTTATAACTTTTGAACACTGTTACTTATCGAAACGATTCTGAGATTGTTTTTTCCCCACATGTTGTACTTCATTTTAGTGGCAAATTTTGGCTGATAAGTTTTGCGTTTATTTACAAAAAAAAAGAAAATATGATACATTTTTTGAAAAATTTGCCATTTTCGAAATTCTAAATCATTGCGTTTTCAGGCAGATAGATTTACCACCTAAGTGGTAAATTTTGGCTGATAAGTTTTGCGTTTATTTACAAAAAAAAAAGAAAATATGATAAATTTTTTGAAAAATTTGCCATTTTCGAAATTCTAAATCATTGCGTTTTCAGGCAGATAGATTTACCACCTAAATAACTTGCAGAATAACATTTCCCATTTGTCTACTTTACATTTTCATAATTTCTGAAATGTTTGGATAATTTATTTTGATGTCACGCGGCTTACAAATAGAATATCGCTGGAGGGTTTATAACAGTTTTTTTTTACGGCGTTTATCGTGGGGGTTCAATAATGATTTACTTTTATTCTACGGGTTGTTACGGACGCGGTGATACTATATATGTGGGGTTTGTGTTATGATTTAGACTTTTTTTTGAGTTATATGTCTCTTTATATGTTTTGGGGGTTTGGGGCATTTTTAGTGATTTATGACTTTATTTTTTTATTGGATAACTTTTTTTTTTACTTTTTCAATTTTATACCATGGGACATGAACAAGCAATCATCTGATTGCTTCTTCATGATAATATTCTGCAATACTGATGTATTGCAGAGTATTAGCAGTGTCAGCCTACACTTGCATAAGCTGGCACTGTGCCAGTAAGATGACGTCACAGACGCCATCTTACCGGCAATTCTTGCAAGTAACTCTGGGGTCCAGATCGGACCCCAGAGTTGCTATAGCAACGATCGGCGCCCCCCGAAAACGGTTCGTGGGGGCCGATCGTGGGGGAAAGACCCCCCAGATACATGTTAGATGCCGCGGTCGCGCTGACCGCGGCATTTAACGGGTTAAGCACCCGCGATCGGAGACAACTGAATAAAAGCCAATTTTTTGTTAAAATTGGCTTTTATTCAGGCTTCCATAAATACAGCTTGCACAGAAATATTGGCCTGAGACGGCCATACCTACACATTTCAAATCCATACGGTCCTTAGTCAGGATATAAACTAACATTCACAAACCAAATATTTAAAACAAGTGATAACCAATCACAAAGCCATACATAATGCTAATGATTTAGAACACTTGTTCTAATAATGCAACTATCAAATAGGGAAAACCTGAACTTTTTATGCAAAATCACATACACATAAATGTTGCATCTAACATTACAACAAGGTAAAGAACACCTTGCCTTGGTCATTATGCTACAAAACAACTGTATTGCAACAACTTTATTGTGAATAAACTGCTTCTGCATTACAGTCTGACTCAGCAGACTGTAAAAGATAATGTAGAATCACTATGAGAGCCTCTTACAGGCTCCAAACTGTCAAAGTATCTGGTTGGCGCCCTTAAATAATGTCATGAGAGGAGGCGCCAATCATAAGCCAAGATGGCGGTGCTCATTAGGTGACTTGTTGGATTTGATTTTTGTGATTGCTGACTTTTGTGACTAACATGTGCCACTAGACCCCTTCCCAATGCTTCTCTGATGAGGAGGACAAATGGTTTGGAATGTTGAAGTTAAACTCCTAATGCTTTTGTTTTCATGGGAGAAAAGACATTGGGGGTCATTTACTAAGGGCCCGAATCGCGTTTTTATGGCGGGTTACTCGAATATTTCCGATTTGCGCCGATTTTCCCTGAATTGCCCCGGGTTTTTGGCGCACGCGATCGGATTGTGGCGCACTGGCGCCGGCGTGCACGCAACGGAAATCGGGGGGTGTGGACGAACAAAAACCCGGCGGATTCGGAAAAACCGCCGCACTTTAAAAAATTTTTCGCTGGCCACACACTTACCTGCACCCAGCAATGGATCGTAGACTCCAGCGGACCTCAGTGGACTTCAGCGCAGCAGTGACACCTGGTGGACGTCGGAGGAGCTGCCTTAGTGAATCGCCGGAAGACCCCAATCCACCGCAGAGAACGCGCCGCTGGATCGCGAATGGAACAAGTAAGTAAATCTGCCCCATTGTCACAGGTTTACTCTACTTTGTTTTATTGGGGCACATTTACTAAGGGCTCTGCACCTGTTTTCTGACAGGTGATACATGTGATACATGTGATACAAATAAGGGGGCGTTCCAGCGCTCAGTTGGACTGTGTGTCAGATTTAACATGCAAAGTCTATCACATACCCTATGTTAACGGTGCACCACAAAAAAGTTGGTGAACTCTGTCGGGCCAATGCAGGGAAGCGACAGATTCATGATTTCTGGTGCATGTTCTTAATGAATCAGTCGCACCGAGCATTATACACAGCCAGAGCACTTTTAGTGAAGTTTCTGACTTTCTTAGTAAATGTGCCCCATTGTGTTTGTAGGGGAGAATGTTAGAAATAGCTGTCTTACACCTGTTAAAGAACAAAATGAACAATTTCTCCACTACTACCCCTCTAAATCATAGAAAGTATAAAATACATTATTGCTTAAGAAGATGATATCATGAAGAAGTGTTCATGCATGGTATAACTGTAGGCTTTTCGAGGGTATAGATGATAGTATGAGTTAGGCCAAGCATTGCAGAACTCAATCTTGAGTTTCTTGGCAATGCTCTTTTTTAAAATTAATTTTTTTCTGATGTATTTTCAAAAGCTTATTATTATACAGTAATTTGCTGTGGATTTTAGTGCTGAAATCAAAATATACATCCACAAAGTATAAACCCATCTTCTACGTTATTATCGTTCATGTGCTCTCAATTTACTAAGAACCTCCACCTCTTAATAATTGAGTATGTGTACTTTGCTGCCGGACCAAATCTCTTCCAGGTGTGACTTGGTTAAACCTGCACAAGAGTTCATGAGAAGTCAACAAGCCAGGGCATTTTGTACTTACATATGTTCTCGTCTTAATGTAATGTATGTGAAGCCGTTACTGAATGTACATGACTATTTGACTAAAGGAAATCTACCATCAAAATCAAGCATGATAAACCGGGGACACTTACTCATAGATCCAGGCACCGTTATTGTAGTACATGAGTTACATGTGTTATCAATAGCCTCCTTCTAAAATCAACTTAAAATTATGCTAATGATCCAGAATGGGTCTGGGGAAGGCATTACCAGAACCCCTCCATGCTGTAACTTCACAGGCTTTTGAACTGTGCAGAAGCATTTCTCACCCTCCCCCTACTCACTCTGTAATCTCACCCTGCGGAAGGGGGGAAGTGCTACTGCACAAATCTTTTATATTACATGATGGAAGCGGTAGAGTCCCTTCAAACAAACATAATTTGCGGGAGGGGGGCTTATGGGTAATTAATGACCTCTGTGAATGAGCTGTTCAGCAGGGTCAAAAAATGTATGCTATAAAGAAAAAATCACTAAAGCTACAAGTTCAAATTTGTTGGATGGATTTGATGGATTATTTGCAATTTAAATTTCACAACTCGTCCTGAGAACAAACTGAGAACAATGATTATTAGCAGATTTATTCTCAACATTTGTAATAAGTTATATAGGGTGAGAAGGGGAACGGTCCAATTGAGCTTTTATTGCCAGTAATACAATGGCATATTGCAAAATCTTGACTTGTTTGGTGATAAAAGATGTCTTCAGAAACAGGTATGACACAAAAAAGGCATACTCTGCCTGTGAGGCTATCGCAAGATGCTAATAGCATTCAGAAAGTTGTCTCTTGTGTTTCCAGATTATTACATTTCAAAGAATTGATAACATCTTATTATAGTAATAAGATTAAGGAACCAATTAAATGGGAACTTTTAGTTTTGTAGCTGGTTTACATCAAGCAAACCTCATCTGAAAAGCTCTCTATCAAGCATGTATAATGAAAAGACATTCGCCCACATTTATGAAAATGAGTGCAGTCTGTACTCCGTGCAGTTTGCCTGTGGAGTGTGCTGAGGGCGTCATATTAATCAAAGCTGTGCACGGTCTGCATTAATCTGGTGCTCCCTGCAGTGCTCTGGAAATATGCACCATTTTTTTGGTGCACCTTTAACATAGAGCTTGCAACACAATTCTGTGAAATTCGGAGTAATAAATGTGTTGTGCGTCCGACTATGCATCGGAATGCCCCTTTAGGTGCAGAATTTTGTGGCACAGGGGGCATAGTGCAGTCGTGACAAAACATTCGTATTCGTAAATACATGTGCAAGCAGTATGCATGTTCTTTTCAGTGTCAGACAGAAAATCGGTGCAAACACTTCAATAAATGTTTATGTTCAATACGGTTTTAAAGGAAATCTACTACTAAAATATCTCTAGTTAAACCAAGCATACCTCTGTCTAGCTGCATGCTCCCTGATGCAGGATCTTATGTTGGTTATCAATAAAACCTTGTGGTGCTCTAAGTGTTGGTAACTATGCACGCCTGCTGCATGCTATGTATTATACCCACACCCTCCCATTCAGCAGTTCCCCAGAGCCAGTGACTTCACCTGAGAAGCAGCTGGCTGCGCTATTCGAACAAGAGACAGCTGCGCAAAAGTTCCCAAGAGCCGGTTGACGTCACCAGCTCTCATGAACTGCGGAATGGGAGGGTGTGGATATAATACACAGCATGCAGGAGGCGTGCATAATCAGCAGCAGCCAGAGCGCCCTGTGTGTTAATTTGCATAATTAAAAAATCAATTGTTTTCACAAGGTTTTATGGATAACCAACATAAGATCCTGCATCAGGGTGCAGACAGCTAAACAGATGACTTAACTAGATTTAACTAATGATTTTCAAAGTAGTAGATTTCCTAAAGGAGTGAAATTTAAAGGGGTTTTCCATACAAAATAAACATTTAACAGCTGCTTATGGCATTAAATATCCTACTCACCTTTAAAATGCCCCTGGTACCATAATCCCGTGGTCTCCTTTGGTTACATTTCTGATGTACTGACAAGTAAACAGTGCAGCCAATCATTAGGTCAGTATGTATGAAAACCTAATGTTATGGTCATTATTGTTGCAAAAATTTTAATTTTCTTGCGTACACTGCTGGTAGTTTTTTTGGTCTGGAAAAGCCCTTTTGCAAGTTTGGGACCATTCAATGTTATGTAAAGTCTTAAAATTTTAGCTTTTTTGGGTTGAGTCATGCCCTAAAGAGTTAGAGAGACCATTAGTACAACCATTGACCCTGTTGCTTCTTGTCAGACTGTTTGTAACCACCAAGTTTACAGACTCAAATTTGAGCAAATTACTCTACCCTTTACCTGTTTCATTCTGTTTTACTTCTCAAATTTTTTTCTCTGCAAAATAAAAACTTTTCAGAGCTTTTGTTTTACTATCCAATGTTTCAAATACTTGCGCATGTACTAAAGACATTGAGAGGGGTTAGTCTTCCAATGATTAGGGCTTACCCATCACATGCAGGTCCTACCAATGAAATTGGCACACATAATTCAATAGAGAGGCAGTTTAGCCTGCATGTTTAGCGAAATTTGGGAATTTCTGGAAAGAACTGAATTCATAGAGGGAACTGATTAATAGTTTGGATTGTAGGGGTGTAGGTGGAACAACATGAGGGATGAACAGGAAAGTGTGCATGCTATATCACAGCATTAGTGTTTCACAGCATACCTTTCGCGTTCTTGTTCCAACAAGTTGGTAAAGTCATCACTCTTATTCATGTAGTCCGTGTGCTTCCGTTTCTCGTTTTCCAGTTCATACACAGTCCTACGATGACACTTCTCTGCCAGAAGTAGCTGCTCTAACATGCGTCTGTAAGTTTCTTTCTGCTTTTCTTCAAGTCTGTCCAGCTGTGAATAATAATAAAAGGCTTGATGATTTCATTTGTTAAAAAAGCTAAGATAAGGATATAGTAACATGATAAGTCACATTTTTCACATTAGCAGAATTTATCACCATGTTGTCTGTTTTTTTGTACTAATTTTGAGTCTTTTTTGACTTATCATTTAAGTTGTGATTTTTGTTGCGACTTTTCAGTTTGACAGATGAGACAAAAAAGTCTCAAAAAGTAGCTCCAGAAATCAGGAAATCATACGCCGACACTAAGTGCGCCAGTGTATGATTGTGCCCCCACACCCGACACTCACCAGATCTATCAGGAGGCTTCGGCACCATACCTGCACCCTAGCTTGCGCCCCTTCAAGCGCAGTGTGCAGGCCCACTGTATAGCCCTGCACCAGGCTCTTCCTGCCCAACCAACTATCAAATGATTCAAATACTAGCACACACTAAAAACATTGGGCCAGAGATTGCATAGAATTAATACAGGTGCACAATTGTGTTCCATCTTCATGTTTCATTTTTGGAAAAGACTAACTGGTTTGGCTATTAACCTGCATATTAATCAAGCATTGGTGTATAGGAAGCTGCTTTATTTAGGGTAACATTGAAGGCATAGTTTGCTATTTCCTACTCTGGAAAACTTAATTGCATAATTTAAAATTTGAAAAAGTGCAAATTAACAACTGCATAACAAATAATTTTACAGGAAACAACATATAGTTTCCAGTATCATATATTCCTAATTGAAATATATCTATAGAAATGTAATAGCTTCTGGTATTGTGCCACATACAAAAGGTGCTATAGGCCGTCCACCAAACAACTTCATGTACAGTGCATAGACTGTATAGCATCTCATGATTATAACCTACAATGGGTATTTATTATGAAGATTATAGAACACATATAGCTATTGATTACAAATAATAGATCACTGACCCCCTCAGCCACTGAATATTGATTATACAAACTGTAGATTCCTACTGGCACTGATTACAAGCAATAGATTAATGATTTTCTTTTAAACCACAGTATTAGTGTTAGTGATAATATAAATTAGTAACAATATTATATAATACTATTATAATACACGGGTAAATGATGGCAATTAGTCCATTGATCCAATACAAAATTAATAACCTTTAACATATAACGTGTGACAGTTAAAAAGTAAATACGTCAATTATTAATATCATTTGTAATATATATGCTGTATATATACACATACTATACCACTGCATATGCCATAGCTGTAAGCAAGCTTACTTTTTATGAAGAGGGCAGGGAGACATGATAGCATTACTGTGATGTGGGTATTATTAATATACTCTGACACTATTGAGTGAAGGCTTTGAAGATGCCATCAAGTACATAGAGTTTTCAGGACAGCATATCAATTTCTTAAAGGTAAACTGACCCTTAAAACCAAATGGCTTCATATGTATTAATAAATGTTAGCTATGAGTTTGAGTATGTCAGAATCTACCTTATGTTATAGAAATAGACCAACCCAAAAAATTAATAAGATAATATATATACATATGTATCATTTAAATATTACAATATTAACAGACCGGAATTGACAGTCATTTTGACATTCCCTCATGTATAAATTAGTCATAATTGTTCAGATTGTTGTACAGTACATGTCAGGACAATCTATGTGAGTTATGAAAGCAAAGAAATGAAAGTCCTTGTAAATTAATATTTTAACTAACAAATCCTAAATAGAGAAATGAGATTCTGGAAGTCAGTATAAGCACTGTACCTCTGCCATTGGCTTCTCATAGACATCTTCTCCTATGGACTTATCCTTTGCAAGTATAGCATCTCTGTGCAGTAACCTCAGTACATTCTCAGGAGCTGAAAACCCATAATGTGCTTCCAAAAGTTCAGGTTTAGTTCTCTCTGTCTTCAGCATATGGATAACATCCTCTCTAGCCTGTGGGAATGAAACACGATATAATAAGAGGAGCAGCAGATTATATAACACATGCTTAAATCACTCCTGATAAACTGACATTTAGTACAAGAGCTAAAGCCCTCCGTTAGTTCAACTGGAACTTCTTCACTAATACACTTCACATTGCCAAAAACAGACGGCTGCAGTCAGATTGCATGACATGTTGCTAGGAGGTATCCCTGTGTAGTGTCCACATACAGCTTCTACTCCTTGCACATGGTTAATGCACAAAACCAGTCATTTATTTAACTTCTTCAAAATAGATATTGAACGACCTGGAGGTTCCACGCCGCAGCAAGACCAATCTGCTTTGTGGCAGGCTCTGGTGAAGACCGGGTGCCACTTAGACTCCGGTCCCAGGTGTTGGCTTGTGTCCATCGTCCATGGTGGTTCAGTGGATCCACTACCTTTGATACTGACAATATACCTGGGATATTATGTCAGGTTTATATGGATGGTACTGTACTTGTATTGGCACTCATTGTAATGAATTATTCGCATTTTAGGTACCTTTCACACCATTATTATATAGATCCTTGGTAGATTTTGATCAGTGTCACATAATACTTTTATAATCCCGTCAGGTTTTTTAGTATTCTATATTTTTAAATATGTTGCAAGTTCCCTACTCCAAAATAGCACTTTTGGAGTGAGCACATGCATGTCTGGATTTTCCTTCATCATTTTTATTTGCAGATAAGTTTAACTTTACTCTCATAGTCAAACCAAAAGTGGGGGGGAAATTCTATGAGCGCTGCAGCCAATCTCTGGCCATGATTTATTATATGGCCAATGGAGAGTAACATTGCTGAATTCTTTGGAGCTATACTGTACAATGGATCAATGAAAACCTTAGTGGTTTCAATGAAGTTTAAGTCCGAGATATGGGAATCCATTTGTTCTGTGTGTTTTTGATCCTAACAAAAAGCTTTAATATGGCAACCCCTTTAATACATAAAAAGAAAGTGCCAATTACTTTGCTTCATGAAATTCCATATTCATTGGGCATTTTTTTGTTAGGCAGTTAGAGGCACAATCATAACTTTGATTTGATAGTCTCAAAAGGGGAAGATTTTTGAGGCAAAATTTAATATACTTTAAAATGCCTTAATCCCTTAAGGTCATTTTGTAGCTTATGGCTCAGCCCCATTTTTTTTTTAAATCTGGCATGCGTTGCTTTAAATGGTTATAATTTTTGAACGTTTAGAAAAATTCACCATTTTCAGAATTCAAAATTATCTTGTTTTCAGACAGATCATTTTACTACCCAAACTAGCTACTAAATAACATTTCCCATATGTCTGCTTTATGTTTTCATGATTTTAAAATGTCTGCATACCTTATTTTGATGTCCCATGGCTTACGAATCGGACATTAGTTTTCCATATTTTCAAGGAAATTCCAGAATTTACCTTTTTGGGGATCATTTTTGTTGTTAATGAGCTTTGAAATTTTAGAAACCCCTTACATATCACTCAATTTTCAAATCTGCACCACTCAGACATAAACAGCTTGAGGGACCTTATTTTCACTAAACACAGGTTTCAGAAGGCTAACACAGCTGCATTGCAAATATGTCTTTTGCATTACAATATAATTGTGTGTTTTAACTTGCCTTGTACCCTGATATAATTCTCTGTTTAGTCCCAGGGGTTGGCTTTGGTTTGGATGCATTTAAAAAAACAAAACATGATGTACTGCTCACTCCTCAGTTCTCAGCCCCCACCTTTGTGCTCCCATACAGCTCCTTCCACATTGTGACAACAGTGAAGGAGGGAGGAGCTATACAGGAGCACAAAGGTGGGGGATGAGAGCTAAGGAGCTCCCCAGCAGCATGTTGCCAGTAGCGAACTACTGTGCTGGTGCAGAGCTCAAAAGATGCTGGAGATGGGCCATAGAGGTGGGTCAGTAGTGTGTACTGGGGTTGTGGAGTAGCCTTAGCCCCCATAGCTGTCCCACCCTACTCCTTGCCCCAGTAGCCTTAGAAATTAATTTGCATATTGAAGCATTAAAGGGGTTTGCTCATGAATTAAAATTCTCAAATTTCAATCCCCAAGTGATGTTTACACAATAAAGATCATATTTAACCCCTTACTTTACAATTTTACTCAGTTTTATTGCTGTTTTACCTCCTATCACTCAATGACATGGGGACTCTCTAAGCAGACACATTATGATCCATATAGTACTGTGTTAGGTGATATGTGCTGACAATGTGGTTAGATTATCAGAGTCCAGGTTTATATACACTTTCATTCAGCTTCTAAACACTCACTAGTATCTGACACATAGAGAAAGAGATGAAAGACATCAGAGATGAGAGATGATGAGATCCATGAGATGCATATTACACATGGCTCTACTATCACAGTCATAACATACACAGCTACGCTATATCTCACCTATAACACATACTGTCAAATCTGCTGTGCCTCTCCCTCCCCTGGATAAAGATATTATCTGTCTGTAGCTTTACTCTCCTAACATGGCGCCGACAGGAAGGGAGTGTGTGTCTGTGTGAGACCTGGAATGCAAGGGTGGGAGCTAGAGGCAGAGAGGAGCTCAGCTCAGTGCAGCGTCAGACAGAAGAGCAAGATGTCTGCCTAAACTCAGAAGATCCAGGGTTGGATCCAGGGCAGCCAAATTTGTGTACACCAGGACTAGTATATATCTGTGAACTGCTGTATATTTGTTAATAACATTGAATTAGACAATATATAATCTTTAGTTTTACTGAGTACATATAAGAAACTTGTTTTTGTGGGAATACCTGAATTAGTGAAAAACACATGCAGCTGCTCCCCGGACTGGGAATCTACCATGGGGAATCTCTCGTAAAGTAGATTGCCAAGGTAGATTTCCTTGAAATTTAGATTTAGAAATTTAGATTTATATGAAAAATTAATTTGAGCTCTTTCTGTATATGTCACTAGTGTAAGTAACTGTTTAACCGCTTCACACTCAGCGTGCCGAACCGGCATCGGGAAACACAAGGTGCCGGCCATAAGTAATAGCCAACACTCCAGTGTAACACCCCCGATCGGAGTGGGCTCCAATTGAGGGTGCTTAGCCCGTTAAAATCCGCGGTCAGCGCGACCGCAGCATCTAACATGCCTCTGGGGGGTCTTTCCCCCATGAACGCGCCCCGAACTTTTTTCGCTGCTGTGGCATCACTGGGGTCCGATCTGGACCCCAGTGTTGCCTGCAAGAACTGGGGTCTATGACTTCATCTTACACTGCTAATAGCAGCTGACACTGCTAATACTCTGCAATACAAATATTATAATGAACAAGCAATCAGATGAATGCTTGTTCATGTCCCATGGTGTAAAAAGTGAAAAAGTAAAGAAAAAAAAAGGTATTCAATAAAAAATAAAGAAAGCAATCAATAAAAATGCCCAAAAGCCCCAAAACATATAGAGACATATAACTAAAAAAAAAATCAAAACACAAAACCCACATATATAGTATCACCGCGTCCATAACAACCCATAGAATAACAGTAAATAATTATTGAACCCGCACGATAAACGCCGTAAAAAAACTGTTATAAACCCTCCAAAAATTTTGATTTTTAAATCCCACAAAAAATGCTATAAAAAGTGATCAAAAAAACAAATGTACTCCAGAATGATACTGGTGCAAAGTAAAACATGTCCCGCAAAAAACAAGCCATCAACCAACTCCGTTGCCAAAAAAGTAACAATGTTATGCCACTTGGAAAACGGCAATACAAAAATGATAGATTTTTCCCCACATTAGGGTTTTATTTGACAAATTTAGTAAAACGTAAGAAAAAATATTCATGTATGGTATCCCCGTAATCGTATCGACCCATAGAATAAAGATAACATGATTATTAGGCTAAACTGTGAACACCAAAAAAAAGTTAAAAATCCAGTACAGAATTGATGCTTTTCTACTCCTGTCCTCAAATAAAAGTTCCTAAATTTTCAACAATAGGGTATACCAACCCCAAAATGGTAACACATCTCATATCGCAAAAAAAATGCATTCAAATGGCCCCAATAACGAAAAAGCTAAAATGTTATAGAGGCCAATGAGGAAAGTAAAATCCTGGCAGCTGCAGAGCGCTCCTTCCCTTCTGCTCCTTGCTGTGCGCCCATAAAACAAGTCACGGCTACATGTGGGAGGTCTCTATACTCAGGAGAAATTATAGAACAAATTGTATGATGGAAATGTGTAAATTTTAGGGCTAAATGAACGTATAACTGACACAATTTGACCATTCTAAATTTCACCTTCATTTTGATTCAATTACTAGGAAGATCTCAAGGGGTTAACAATCTTCGTAAAAGCTGTTTCTGATGAGGGGTTGCAGATTTGAAAATGCGTTGGTTATATATGGGGTTTTGATGCTAAATATTCAAAACTGTAATTATCCCCAAAATAGTCAATTCTGAAAATCCAGAAAAGCGATATTCAATTTGTAAGCCGCGTGACATCACGCTACAAAATGGCTGCATCCTTAAGGGGTTAATGGTGGGAATATGTATGTAACAATAAACTATTGCATTCTATGATATTCATGTTGCATTTAAAACAATGGTCATCAAAACAAGGAATTTTAGATCATATTGACATCTCTGAAGCTTTTTCCATTACAGAACCAGTAAAATGAAGTACACAAAACCAAAACATTGATGGATCAATGCTATGATTGACAAGAATGAAGACTAACAGACCCCTAGAATATAATGAAATTGATAGATTAAATTGTTATTATATCCTTGATACATAAATGTATATTATATTGACTACTTGCTGCATGCTACCTGTCACAATTATAATCTTTATGTCCTGAGACAGGGATCGCGGATGCACCTGTGTTCCTCTGTGCACCCCACTCTCTCTGCAGTGCTGGACTTACCCGTTCCGGCGCAGGCTTCTCCTTGGACTGGCGTGCCCTAGGAGGCATGGACGCACGAGCATCGGCTGTCGAAAATGTAAAGGGCCAGCGCACCGCTGATTGGTGCGCTGGCTGAACACCTCCACCTAATAATTTTAGCCCCTACCTGTGTCCCCTGCTGGATCTTTGTGCCTCACAGTCTTAGAAAAAGCTCCCCTGCAATTTTCCTGCGTTCCTGTGTCTCCTGCGTTCCTGTGTCTCTTGCATTCCTGTCTCTCTTGCTTTCCTGTGTGTTCCTGTGCATCCTGTGTTCCTGTGTGCCTGAGTGTTCCCGTGTATCCTGTGTTCCTGTTCCCATGTGTTCCTGCCCTGAGTTCCTGTGTCCCGCGTTCCTGTGTCTCGTGTGCCTGTGTTCCCGTTCCCATCTGTCTGGACCTCATGTACCTGGACCTAAGGTACCTTGACCTCGGCTGCCACTGCGGACTAGTCGCACCTGTGGAACGACCGGTTGGTAGCCTGCTGCAGCAAGTCCAACCCGCTTTGCGGCGGGCTCTGGTGAAGACCAAGTGCCAATTAGACTCTGGTTCCAGGTGTCTGCTAGTACCACCTCCCACGGTGGTCAAGTGGATCTACGAATCCTGACACTTAATAGAGCAAGACTAGTTCAGGTTGTACTAGATGTTCTGCACATTGGAAGATCTATATTGGCTTGTACATTATGTTTACTTTAAACATTTGTAGGAACAAGTACTCTCCAGTGCAAGCTTACGCTTCATCAAATGTTCACTAGACATCTGACTATTATTTCCGACCCACATATCTTTGTTCAGTTCTTCTTGCCAGGACTCTTCATCGGTGATGTCATCAGGTTTTGGAGGAGCGCAGACCAAGGGAGCTTTCAATTACATCATTAATTATCTGAAGTCTGGGGCTTGGCAAGAAACTTTCCCTGACACGCTCTGCAGAAACTCTTAACATCACACAGTTCATTGCATGGATTTCTCTGTGTTTATATATCTGACACAGAGAGGGATTTGCTTTAGTGTAAATGATGTTGATTCACTTCCACCTGAGCAGGGATTGTCTTGACGTGATGTATGAGAACTCTCTAAAAGTTCATTGCGGGTCAGGTAATTAATCCTTAGAGACACATTTTTTTTACTGCAGATGTGTAATCTTTTAATAGAGACCATTTCTATAATTGCCTTGTGCAGGACAGATAGCTAGTGATCTAACCCATATGAGTTTATATTTCTGGAAGTACATCAAGTATATTGCATGCAAGCTTCCCAATAGTCATAAATTTCAGGTTTTTTCATCCCAACCTGCATTTTCCTGCCAGGTAATATGTCTACGCCTGGAATTCCAGTTTCTTGTACAAAAAGACCCAACTTATTGCCAACCTGCCCCACACTATTTTCGTTCAGCCTGAAAAGGAGTGAGCCCATATTCTTCTAGGATTTTTTTTATTATCTAAAAACTCATGGCCGTACCAATTTTTAGTAACAAAATATACATATAATTTCTGCATGACATATGTAAATACATTGTTCAGTTGAGAGTCCGTTCCTTATGGAAAAAATACTATACACTCACCGGCCACTTTATTAGCTACACCATGCTAGTAACGGGTTGGACCCCCTTTTGCCTTCAGAACTGCCTCAATTCTTTGTGGCATAGATTCAACAAGGGCTGGAAGTCTCATATTGACATGATGGCATCACACAGTTGCCGCAGATTTGTCGGCTGCACATCAATGATTGCGAATCTCCCGTTCCACCACATCCAAAGATGCTCATTGGATTGAGATCTGGTGACTGTGGAGGGCATTTGAGTACAGGACTCATTGTTATGTTCAGAAACCAGTCTTAGATGATTCCAGCTTTTAGACATGGCGGCAATTATCTGCTGAAAGTAGCCATAGAGTGTGGGTACCATTGTGTGTCATAAAGGGATGGACATGGTCAGCAACAATACTCAGGTAGGCTGTGCAACTGCATCAATGGTACAAGGGGCCCAAAGAGTGCCAAGAAAATATTCCCCACACCATGACACACACACCACCAGCCTGAACCTTGATACAAGGCAGGATGGATCCATGCTTTCATGTTGTTGACCAAATTCTGACCCTACCAATATGTTAGCAGAAATTGAGACTCATAACCAGCAACGTTTTCCAATCTTCTACTGCACTTTCTAGAGCTTGTGCAAATTGTAGCCTCCGTTTCCTGTCTTAGCTGAAAGGAGTGCGGCCACCCGGGTGGTCTCTTCTGCTGCTGTTGCCCATCTGCCTCAAAGTTCGACGTACTGTGCGTCCAGAGATGCTCTTCTGCCTACCTTGGTAGTAACGGGTGCTGATTTGAGTCACTGTTGCCTTTCTATCAGCTCGAACCAGTCATGTCCCATCCTGGAAAACATATTTGCATATATCCCAGAATTCCCCAGTGGAGTAGCAAGAACTTATAATAATAATAATAATTCCTTTATTTATATAGCGCACACAGATTACGTTGCGCTGCGCAGAGCACACCAAATCAGTCCCAGTCCCCAATGGGGGTCACAATCTAATCAACCTATATAATAATAATAATTCCTTTATTTATATAGCGCACACAGATTACATTGCGCTGCGCAGAGCTCGCCAAATCAGTCCCAGTCCCCAATGGGGGTCACAATCTAATCAACCTACCAGTGTGTTTTGAGGTGTGGGGGGAGGCTGGAGGAAACCCACGCAAACACAGAGAGAACATACAAGCTCTTTGCAGATGTTGACCCTGGGACTTGAGCCCAGAACCCCAGCACTGCAAGGCTGTAGTGCTAACCACTAAGACACCATGCCGCCAGAAGGGCTGTAAGTTTCCGCATGCCTACAGAGGCAGCTTTAAAGGGGTTGTCCAGGGATCCAAAAAAAATTGATGTATGGTTGGGAGGCATTAAACAAACAATACACTAGGTATACTCACCTCCTCCATTGTTGCCATTCTCCCGCAGTGCCGCCAACCTGGAAATTGCCCAGGTATGCCCAGTGGTGGTGCTGGCCCTGATTAGTTACTTATATAAGTAACAGAAAAGATACTCAAAGTAAGGATTGCAAAACGGAGAAGCAATAGGACATGTAGCTTCATCTCCTATGGCATGTGCTAGTGAATGTCACTCAACTACTTTCCCTTGGCATCAGGTTTTGCATTTAAGACTGTTCATTAAGTGAGAGTATCTGTTACTTTGGCCTAACTACTAATGTGACTGAGTGAGTAATATTCTTGTATCTAGAAAAAAAATTCAGCAATAATAAGCACAAGTTGTTTTTCTGCTTCGGTAAGTCAGTATTAGTAATGACAGCAAATGGAAGATTTCATTTAGACATTGTACATTACATTACTCTCAGAGTAATTCCTGTAAACCATTAGATACTTTTAGTTAATCACATTATACATCCATATGCCTTGCAAAGTCAACACAATAAAATCATGGATTGTGGGAATACTGTGACCACACCACAACCTCAGTGTTTATCTATGAAGACTATAACTGCACAGTCCTTAGGGTCTTTTACACATGCTGGCCAAATATGGCAATGATCCAGAGCGGGCCATAGAAGCAAAAATGTATTTAGAGAGGAAAAGCACAGATATTGGGGTCTATTTACTTAGGGTCCGCTGAAAGCACTGTCGTCGGATTTTGGAAATTTTCGGGATTTGCTCCGCTGTGACAGCTATTTAGAAGGGGATTGTGTCGCACGCGATCAGATTTTTGTGCATCGGTGCCAGCTTTCTTTCGTCAGAAATCGGGGATGGGCCGTTGAACGATACGACTGATTTGGACTGAGCGCAGGATTTAATATTCAAATTGTGTTGCAACCAATGGAACATACATACACAGGGAAGAAGATGGTGAACTCCGTCGGACCTGAGCGGGGAAGCAACACATGCAGAATATCGGTCGCACGATCTTTGTGAATCACGGCACAGTGCATTGTTGTCGGACAATGCACTTTATGTGAACTTCGTCGGCCGGGTAAGTAAATGTGCCACATAGTGTAGTATTGTTATAATTATAATATTCAATAGTTATAGGTGGGTGCTCATAGAGGCCATAGAGTCACGCCTATGCATGTGTTTTTTCATCTTTTTCAGTCTATTTTGTACTCCTCTGACTGATGACGAGCCTGGTCCGGGTCTCAAAATCCGTCTCATTTCCTCTCGTATTTACTCTAAGCATGCTGTTTTTTTTCTTTTCATGTATATATGCAAACTTTTTATTATTTTTTTAGAATTTTTATGTATAATAAAATTAGATTTCTTATCCCGTGATTGATTGCTGAATGTTATAATATGAGGGTATCTACACTCGAAACGTTTGTTGGATATTGTTGGATAAATAATCCAGAGAGGACATTCCTAGTAAAGTTCATTCTAGATCAGTCTTTCATGTCTCAATTGAGAATTTATTGCATTAAAAAAAATCTTAACTGTGAAAAAAAAGTCTCAAAAAGTAGTACAAGAAAACTGACAACAGGATAAATTCCCCTCATTGTCTTGCTGAAAAGTGCACCATCGTTTAATTTTCATAAAACTTCATAGAGATTGCCATTGCCATATGAACAGCTCCATTCCATGATGTTTCCACATCTAAACGTCAATGTTGGTATAATGTTTTGGAGTGATATGCTGCGCTTTTTGACCTCTGTGCATGGTGTGTATTATGGCATCCAAAGAGTTACATTTTGGTCTCATCTGACCAGACTATATTTTTACAGTCTTGACTAAATGTTGTTGAGAAAACTTTGAATGCACTTGAACATGCTTTTTATTCAGCAACGGAGTCCAGCATGGTGAGGATGTACACAAGCTATGGATTACTTAATGCTTATAGTGATAAACTCATACCTGCTGATTCCAGGTTTTTCTGTAGTTTTCTGCATATGGTCCTCTTGGACAACATTTCTAATAATTCTCTGTCTGAAATTGGCTTGACCAGTTTATTGTAAAATTAAGTTCTAACCACTTCCAGGTTATGTCGCCAAAGGTGTTCACTAAAACCTTCAGTATTTTAGAAATTGTTCTGTAACGATGCTATCAGCACGTTTTGTAACAATAAGACTGCAAAAGTCTTGAGAGAGCCCAATGGCTGTACCCATCATAAGATGTTTTGTTGCAATTTAGATATGAGAATACTTTTATAAGACATTAGTTTAACCAGCTGATATTATTTGTGTATTATAGATTACAGAATTGCTTTCTAATTACTAACTATTTCAGCTGGTGTCATGACTTTGGTTTATTGTACCTTTCTTTCTTCATGTGCCCAAGACTGTGCTCCCTGATGCATTTCTCATTATTACAAATAACTTAATTTTTGGACATGTATGGTTTGAATTCTTTGTCATTGTGGTTTGTTTGGATTGTTTCCAACATCTGGTGAGAATTTCATTTCAATAGCACCTTTATAAAATTATATAAGTACAGTTTATTTAGTAAGAAAATTTGTGACAGGCACAATATTTCAGTAGCTGTACAGTACAGTATGTGCATTTTCATTTCAGCAGACACCTTCACCTCATAAATTTTTATAGAAGGTATTGAGATGAGGAAATTATTGCTCTTATTAAGCAACATAGTAGGCAAGAGATTTGATTGCCAAAAATGTGCTCGGTTTAAAGAAGAAGTTCCAATTTTACAATAAAATGATGCATTTCTTCTAAATAGTATCCATCAGATACTTTCTGTGCAAGTAATAGTACCTGTATCACAGCTGTAGTCAAATAAATGTGCATAGTTGCCTTACCTGAAGTTCTCCTTCCATAACACTTAGCAGCTTTACAAGGTCCTCCTTAGTTGGGTCTTGAACTTTCCTGTTTTTAATGTCACATAGTCCAGAGGTTTTAGTATGTCTTTTAACAGTCCCAGAGACCTGTATATCGCCGTCCTTATTTATTTGGATTTTATTCTTGCTTTTGCCATCACTCCCAAGATTCTCGTTTTGTACTGTACCCCCATTGCTGTAACTGGAGAGCTGTTCTGCTGTCGAGCTGTCTCCACCTTGGTTTCGTGATCTCATTCCTACCTAAAATCAAAGATAAGTAAAATTTGTAAATAAAAACACATCTTAAATAAAGCAAAGAATTCAACATTTTGTTTTGCAATACTATATTTTCTCTAATAATTGTAACTAGGCCTATTCTAAACATTGTGTAATTAAAGGCGTATTCCTATATAGAACATTTATGAAATGTCAAAAAGATGGCAAATACTTAAAAAATTGGAATCCGATGGCCCACTGGCCTCCACATGAATAAATTAAGGGTGACATGATAAGCTCATTGTACTTTTTTTTTTATTCCACTCTTTATTTTTATTTTATAGAACTAAAATTTTGGTACAAAGATAAACAAGAAAACAGTACAGGTTTCCGCATCAGTGTAACACAAAAGAAACAACAATTGTCACTTATACAGAGTGTATCAAATATAAAAGCATAAGTATGATAGCATCCAGAGTAGCTCAATCATATAGTATCAGGTGTCCCATTGAGTCCAGGTCTTTTCAAATTTATCTCCAGTATGGTGAAGCATTGCGGTAATATATTCTATTGATCTAAGATCCCTGAGACGTGCATATAATTCCAACAACGATGGAGGAACTGAACGTCTCCAGTTCAGAGATATCAAACGCTTACTATATGTAACACTTAATATATGTAAACAATTAATATATATAATATATGTAGAAACAACCTGGCACTCGGACCTCTGAGAGAACTAGGATAAAGATTAAGCATATAAATTTCAGGGTCCAATGGGACTTGCACAGTCAGAATCCCATCGATAAGGGCCCTAACCTCCAGCCAGAAGTGAAGCAGGGAAACAGCATGGCATCAGATCCACCACAGCTCCAGCATATATTAGGAACTGAAGGATAGAACTTGTGCTAAAGTTCAGGTGTTCGGTACCAATTTAATAAAATTTAAAGTTGGTTTTCTTTATACAAAGTGCAAATAGATGATTTGTGTGCTCTCGCCCAGATGATCTGCCATTGTTCAGGGGTGAAACGTTTACCCAACCACGATTCCCACCTATTCATGTACGGATGTGCCCGCCCGTTGAGGATGGAGTATAGGCTGGAGATTAAGCCCTTGGAGGAAGGACCCTGCGAGGTCATTTGAAGCAGTTCAAATGGTTAAGGTCTAGGGCAGTGATGGCAAACCTTTTAGAGACCTAGTGCCCAAACTACAACCAAAACCCACTCATTTACCCTGATGTGCCAATGTGCCAAATTAAGCAGTAACTTATTGCTATTAGTTCTTCCACCTCTTTTAATTGTATCGGCCCCTGAGGCCACCAATACAATTGAAAGAAGGTGGCAAATTCAGACTATCATTGTAGCTTCTCTCCAGGGTCTCTCTGTTTAGGAAGAACGGTGGGTCCAGCAGGAGGACCACAAAGATAATGCAATTCTTTTAACACCTTCTTACTTTTCAAGCAGTTCCAAACAGTCAATGAAGTGTCTCTGTAAAATAGCGCCGAGCCCAGCATTTTATAAGTTGCCTGGGACTGCAGGAAGATTTAATGGATTTGGTCCTGTTTGGTGAACTCTGTCCTAGGTTGATGGCCTGAGTGCCCACAGAAAGGGCTCTGAGTGCCACCTCTGGCACCAGTGCCATAGGTTCGCCATCACTGGTCTAGGGGGAGTATCTGTCCCCAGTGTGGAAGATATAAAATGTTTAATTTGGTGATAGGTGAATTTGGCCCCCACTAAGCAGAGATGTTTATCTACCAGCTCCCTTAGCAAAAGTATCTTACGTGTTAGGGGATCAAACAGAGTCCGAATTTGGAAAGTGCCTGCCTACACCCATGGTCTATAGCTATTGGTGAGACTATCCGGGAGGTGCAATGTGAAAAGTATTGGGGTAAGCAGTGACTGCATGGGGGCCAGCTGGAAGCGTACTCTACATTTGTACCAAATGTCCTGGGTAAACTGAATAGGACCAGGCAACACTTTTTTCAGGCCAACGGGCGGGGGATCCCATATCAGGGGAGCCGGGTGTAGCGGGGCCAACCATAGCTTCTCAATCTCTGTCCATCTGTTATATGCATTCATTGTAGACCAGGAGGTAATATGATGAAGATGTTTTGCCAGATAGTAAAGCTTGAAGTCGGGGAAGGGCCAATCCCTCACTGGGAGTCCCTGCTGTCAGCACCGCTTTGAAGACCCTATGGCTCCCACCCTCCCACACATTGACTGCAGCCTGCCCAACACTACCATCGGGACCTGCACTGGAAGAGTCTCAAATAGGCACAATAATTTGGGCAAAATGGAGATCTTAATAGCTGCTATTTGCCCCAACAACGATATGTGCAGGGGCAAATTTAGCTAAAAGATCTTGAATGTCCTTAAACATCGATGGGAAGTTAGCCGTGTATAGGGTCTTATAGGTTTAAGTTATCTGGACTCCTAAATATCTCAACGATTCTGTCTGCCATGTGTAACTAAAGGAGCCCCTGAGGGCCGCCAGCTCGCTCGGAGGAATATTCATGGGAAGGGCCTCAGTTTTATGGCAGTTTATTTTGTATCCAGAAAAGTTGCGATATGTGTCAAGTAACTTATGGAGGTTCGGGAGACTTACAATAGGGTTTGTAAGTGTAAGGACATCATCTGCGAAATGAGAAATCTTAAATTGTTTGTCCCTCACTCATATTCCCGTCACATCTGCGGATGATCTTATGTATGCCACCAGCGGTTCGATACTTAACGCATATAACAGGGGGGAGAGTGGACAATCATGGCTCTTTTAATTTAAGGAAGGAATTAGCAGCTCGGGACAGAGTCATTGAGAGTGTTCATGTGGATATGCTATATATATCAGCAATGGAAATACCCATTTAGAGTAAGTAAGTGCTATCATGTATATATTTTAAAATATGTGTAAATATAATATACAATCTATCAATATATTTGACATATATGTTCTATCTCCAGCCATCTATAATATATGTTCATAAAATATCTAAAGCCATGTCTATCACCAGCTATGCTATGGAAAAACAAATGTCCCTATGTTTCCTGACTGGGAAGTCATTTGCTTAGGTTAGCTGCATCATCAGCGAAGAATAAATTGGCTGACAACCAAGTTGTTGTTCCAGCATGATTCCATGGCTACATGGCCCATATGTAAATATGATAATTAGACAAGGGCAGTATTTCCAATTTTAGGAAACCGGAGATTTGTCTTTGTTTAACCATGTTTAGCTCATATCCTTACCTTGTCAGCAAGATCATCAAACAACAAAGCTCAGCAGTTTATCAGACACTCTGATTTTCTATTACAAATGCATAGTAACATAATAGTAACATAGTAACAGATGCATAGTATTCCGGAGATAGATAAAGGGGTTGTCCCAAAACAGCCTTTACTTGTAAATTCTCCCTAAATGCTAGTAATGTTGATTGGAAGGGTAAAATGTGAATACTGATGCGGAGATGTACCTTTTACCACATATACTCAGCTATGTATACCCCTCACTGTGCTGAGCCTAACAGTAGCAAAAGTGGGAGGGACTAGAGGATTAATACTAAATTCCTAGTATGTACCTCCTTCTCAGTGGATGCTGTTACACCTTGTTGTTATGTTCTGTTTGTGTCACATATTTCTGAGAATCGCTTTTTCCTTCAGTTGGATCCAGTCAAGCTCGAGCTGGTTGTTAAATTTACAGCCAGCTGCCGGGGTGAAGCAATGTTAATAATAATAATATACTAATACATTTAAAGGGAACCTGTCATCTTTCTATACCTATTTGACATCCGCAGCCCTTTTCAGTTTTGCAATTCTGTTTTTCACTTTCTGCTCTCCACAAGCCATAACTTTTTTTTTTCATTTACACAGCCTTATAAGTGGGCAAACTGAACTGCCCAGTGGCACAATTTAATATACTGGGGCAGATTTACTTACCCGGTCCGTTTGGATTCGGGTCTGGCCGGGGTTCATCAAAGTAGTTCCTCCGCCGTCCACCAGTTGGCGCTGCTGCGCTGAAAAGCATCCGAATTCCCTGAAATTCACCGAGCCGGGCCAAGTGAAGGTAAGCGCGTCCCAAGCGACACTTTTATTGTTTTAAATGCGCCGGTTTTTCCGAATCCGTCGGGTTTTAGCTCGGCCACGCCCCCCGATTTCCTTCGCGTGCATGCCTGCGCCGATGCGCCACAATCTGATCGCATGCACCAAAATCCCGGGGCAATACAGGGAAAATTGGCGCAAATCGGAAACATTCGGGTAACACGTCGGGAAAAACGCGAATCGGGCCCTTAGTAAATGACCCCCACTGTGCATTGTCCTAGAAAGCTGGATTCCTTGGTTGAGTACAATCACAGAAATACCAAATTTGTATTGTTTTGTTATTTTTTTTATACCTTTTTTTAAAAAAAAGACAACAAAAAATGTCTCTGCATCCCCATATCCTGACACCCATAAAGTTTACATACTTCAATGTAATTAAATGTAAGGTAACCAGACTCATCTAATCAGTAGTGGTCTTAAATGAACCAAACAAATGTAAATTAATAGAACTACCCTATATACTCGAATATAATCTGAGTTTTTTAGCACTGAAAACCACAAACTCGGCTTATATTCGAGTTAAAAAAAGTCAATACTGATCTTTCCGGCGCCCCGCGCAGGTCCTTTTCTTATGTCCGTCAGCGGCACATAGGCTATACATCAGCCACCACTGACATCAGAGTGTGTAAGCGGCTGCCAGCACACACACTATGATGACAGCAGCAGCTGACATCAGAGCCTGTGCAACGCAATGTGGCTCGACCTTCTGCTGCTGGGCATAAGGAGAGAAGACCTGCAGTGGCGTCGGAAAAGTGAGTATTGACTTTCTTGTTTTATGTGCTGGGCAAACTGGGGCTGGCTATATACTGGGGGCAGACTGGCTGGCTATAAACTGGGGGCTGGATATCTATATACTAGGGGCATGAGGCTGGATAGCTATATACTGGGGCTAGGGTTCTGGCTGGCTGGCTATATACTGGGGGGGCAGGGGGCGGAATAGCTATGTACCAGTGTGAGGCTGTGACCAATGCGTTTCCCCCCTTAGGCTTATACACAGGTCAATACATTTTCCCAGTTTTTTGGTGATAAAATTAGGAGCACTGGCTTATATTCGAGTCGGCTTATATTTAAAACACCTTAAAGGGGACCTACCACCACGATTCTACCTATAAAGGTAGAATGGTTGGTAGGTGGATGAATGGGACGTAAGGATAGCCCTTTTTGGGCTAATCCTTACGTCCCGGCTATCCTTTTGTAAACTTTAATCAGTTGATATGCTAATTTATTTAAGCAGCTACTCGTTCCTCCGCCTACCATGTAATCTTCGGCTACTGGGGCGTGGAGTAGCCGGACATGAGGCTACTAGTCGCGGCTACTCCTCGCCCCAGTAGCCTTGTTCCTCTGCCTACCAGGTAATCTTCGGCGTGCAGCTACGAGGAACTGCGCGCCCTCGTGCGAATATCCTGCGTTCTGCGCATGCGCAGGACTTACAGCCTTGTTATATGTGACTCATCTACCATTATTTACTGTCCGGAACATATGGATATGTATTTATTGTGCAAACCAAATAACAGGGAGGTTCCATCGAGTCTCATTTGGGCACACCATTTAATTTATGTAATATTCTCTTTAGTGCTGTGCACGTCCAACCAGAAAAGTAGCTTTTAGAAATGTTAAGATTATGGAGTGTACAACATGATTGTATTTAGTTACCCTGTCTCAATATTTCATGACCCCATTTAGCTGCTAAACGACCGTCGGTACGTATCTCCACCATAGCATACATCGGGAGCAAGAATTTCTGCCCTTCCTTCTGATTCACAACGGTGCCTGGCTCCGGTTGTTCTCAGTCCTCGGTTAGGCATTTTTTGATTACTACTCCCGGTCCCCGGTTGATCTCCGTGTGTTGTGTTGTCCCGCCAGGACTTCGGACGCGCGTTTCACTAAGCTTGTGCGTCCAAGTTCCCGCATCTCCGCGCTTCACCCCGAGGTGCACGGAGTTCACCGCTTCTCTCCCTAGTGTCATGGAGTGCTGATCTGGAGACCTTTCCTTTTTAAATTCCACAGTGTGTCGAAGTCCACACCATCAACGCGTGCCCGCCAACAAGCCCGGCAATTCGGGCCCAAACGAGTACTATTTTCGGGGAAACACTGACGAATTCAGGCAGCGTTCGGGCGGACCCTTAATAATGTGCCCCAATGTTGTTTTAACAGCAATTTTTCAGTTCCAAACCACAAGATTATTCCGGTGTATATTTAGGTTGGACTGTTAATACTATTTTGATTTACCATTCTATATGTAGCATTAGCCGTACGTTAAGTGTAAGTGTGTAGTTCTCCTAGAAGAGGAATTAGCCCATCTTTGCAACTCTAACAGGGTTTCATTCAAGTCAATCCTATTGGTTGGATCTATTTTACTATCAACTCCGAGTGACCCAGTTTTTTTCAATCTGAAAAGCAACAACATGATTATGTTCAAGATGATGTTTCATCCACAACACAGCCATTGTTTACAGCATGCGCTTCTTATGATAAGCACTCATGAGCATGTTCAAGTTTGGCCATTTTTCGCCTAATCCTCCAATAGCCTATTTGAGTGTGTTATTGTTTTTCAAGATGCTGTTGCTCACAATTTCTCTAACAAATCTTTGAGCCTCCACGAGCCATTATCCAATTTTTTGGGTATTTTAAAAGTGTACCTTTATAGAGTGTGTGGCTTTTATACATGTGACTTTGGTAAAAGTTTTCTTGGCACACTTGGCGACCAACAATTGTCTTGCATGGGTTTCCTGATAATTTTAAATACTTTAAAGCGAAACCTACCCCACGAAATCTCATATAAGGTAGATCGGGAATGGTAGGTGAATCTGGGACGTGAGGAGTAGCCCTTTAAGAAAGGCTCTAATCCTCAGTCCCCCGCACTGTTTTATAAAAATTTTTTACATTAATATGTTAAATTTACGTTATGCGGCTACGGGGCGTGGTAGTAGCCGCATCTGAGGTTACACGAGGGGACTACTCCACCCGCCGGTAGCCCATTTACCCCTCCTACTCACCATGTTCGGAGCGCAGCTGCTCTAGCTGCCGCCCTCGCCTCCGATCCTGCCGTCTCGTGTACGCGAACAGCAGGCCGCCGCGCCTCTAGCGCAGCCCCGGTTCAGAGCAGTGACCCGCGCAAGCGGCGTGGCCTGCTGTGTTCTGCGCATGCGCAGACGTCAGGGACGCGACTGAGCGGCGCGCGCAGCTACAGCAGCTGCGCGCGCGAACGATGGTGAGTAGGAGGGTGGTAAAAATGTTAGGCTACCGGGGCGGGAGTAGCCGCACTCGTGTAACCTCAGATGCGGCTAATCCACGCCCCCAGTAGCCGCATATAAGTAAATAACATATTAATGTAATAAAAGTTTATAAAACGTGCGGGGACGTGAGGAATTAGCCTTAAAAGGGCTATCCTCACCGTACCCATGATGTCACCTTACCACCGATCTACCTTTATAGGTAGATTTGTGGTGGTAGGTTGCCCTTAAAAAAAAGCATGCCAAAGCATGGGGGATTAAACAACCATATAATGTGGGTGACCATAGCACTGCATATAAAGTGATCAGGTATAGCCCTTCTCCATACAGGGAGGATGTTTAACTGTTCTAATTGTGGGGTTTGAAACTTTGTAAATGCATTTTGGAGTTGATGGAATGCTACCAAATGATTAATTCTCTGATTAAACATAGACAAATAAAAATAACATCTTTCCAGTTAAGTTTACCACAAGTAAACACACACACATTTACGCAACTAATGAGCGCTAAAACCCCAAACAGTA
Source organism: Engystomops pustulosus (assembly GCA_019512145.1). Taxonomy (NCBI): domain Eukaryota; kingdom Metazoa; phylum Chordata; class Amphibia; order Anura; family Leptodactylidae; genus Engystomops; species Engystomops pustulosus. The sequence goes on from CM033643.1 coordinate 96,640,032, forward strand.
TTTCTAGCCTAATGAGTCAATACTCTTAGTTATAAATGATAAGACACATCCAACATAAAGGAAACCATTAAACTTGAAGAGACGAGAAGTATGAACGTGTTGGTAAGATGCCATGTTTTGATAAGCTTGCTTATAATATTTTCCATACTCACACACTATTAAAATCCAAGTTTTACTAATAGAAAGAGCATGCCAAAACATGTTTAGGGAACGATACAGAACCTAACAACATTAAACTAAAATAGAAAATGAGAAAAAGAAGAGGGAAAACGGAGGAACAAGACAGTACAAAGAAAAGGTGTGCAATAACTGTTCAATTACATTTTAATACAGGAACAAAATATGCACAATCTAAAACATTACCTGATGATGCAATTGTTTTGATCTAATCAATAGTAGTTCTAGTGAGAACTACAGAACTACAAATTGTATGTAACCACGAAATCTGAAAACTGAATAAGGCATGTGTTAAGAAAAGCCTATTTACAGCCCACAGTAGGGCTGGTTCACACCTGCACTTGGGGAATTCTGTTACAAGCTCCAATTTAGGAGACCTGTACGGCAAACTAAAGATCAGGTGGTCATAGATGATCTGTGTTACACACATCCACACCCTCACCAAACACGGAAATCTAGAAATTTGCCAGAATACTCTTCCTATGTGTTGTACATGTATTGGGGTATATTTAGTTAAAGGGAAACTGTCACCAGGTTTTGTCCCCCATGGAATGTCCTTTCTAGAATTTTCTCTTTTATTGTAAAATCTTCATTGATAAACGTTGTGGTTGCAGGGTTAGTGTCACTTTAGAAGCCCCATATTTGGTCTATAGTTCCTAGAATCATGCTACTAGTGTATAGTTAAAGATAAGAAGCTCATCTTTAGATCCTTATATAGGAGGCTTATGGTTCTGTGGGCTATATAATGAGAAACAGGCAGGTTAATTAAACATGCAGGAACTGATCTTACTTTACTCTCAACTGCCATATCTCCAGTTCTGTAGCTCATATAGCCTGATGAGAATGTAAGATGAATCTGTTACTTTAATATAACACCAAAGCTAGTGTGTAGTGCTATAGAACATAAGATACAGTTATCTGTCATTGACAGTCAACATGCACACTCTGTGTGACTCATCTTATGAGAAAATTGGTTGAGAAGATATTTGTCCCGACTTGGTGGAGATTTTTTTGTTACTAGGTTATAATCAGTCAGATTTCACATAAAAGTGGGCAATTCTAGAAAGGACATTCATCTCCTACACTGAAGGGGGGCAGTAGTTTTAGGGGTGGTAAAACCCGGTGTAAGGCCCTCTTTAATGTGTTTTAGTGCAAGTTTTGACTCAAGGCCCAAATTTAATTAAAGATGTTTGCGCCAGTTTTTTGTCCTGTCTGACTTATGCACTGGAAAAGAACATGCAAAAACAGCTGCACATGTATTTATAAAGTGTCTGTGCCAGTTTTTGGTTCAAGACTGCACTGTGCCAGCGCCGCCACAAACATTTCGTACCTAAAGGGCGCTTCTGGCCCGAGTACGACCTTTGCAACCACATTATACTGAGACTCACAGAATTGTGGAATCATACACTTTATTTAAGCCTCAAAACAAAAAAGTTTGGTGCACCTTACCAAAGCAGGGAAATGCAGATTGCCCCATATAATAAGACTGTGCGCCACAGTTTGATGAACAGGGCACCCGCACATTCCACAGACAAATTGCACCTAGTACAGACACACCACTAGTTGGATAAATGTGACCCAAATGTGTGCTAGATTTTTAGTTATTACTCGATTCTCATGCTCAGTGATAGAATCTACTTGTTGTTTATGTGCCTATGAGACAATTGATGATTACTAGCTATTATTTTTGTCCAATTACTGTACTCATCCACTTTGTATCTCAAAGCTAATTGGTTTGGAAGCCTTTAACCACCACATCCCTATCTAATGAATAGTCTTAGGATAGGGGCTGAACCAGGCAAAGAAAGTTTACCTGGTGTGCAGTAGCAAGAGACACACACAGAGAACAGCTTTACAGATTGGGAGAAGGTGGAGTATAATAAGTAATATTTGGTTTTAATGCTCCCTTGGTTAGGGGGGTTTAGAAAATAAAAAAATATCACAACAGCCGCCTATACTAATTAATGGTGAACATTGGTAAGAAAACACAACACTCTGTTTTCCCAGCCTCATCTGTGAAAAAAAACGAGGACAGTTTTTTTGAATTTGTGCAACAGACAATGGATCAATAAAAAAAGCCTATATGAGAACAACAATAGAAAATAATTGCTAAGTAAGCACTGAACCACGGATGTGAAAAACAACGCCAGTGAAAGAGAGCCCTTACCCTAGTACCTCACAGAGGTATACAGATATATATCTGAGTGGCAGATCCAGGGATGGCAACACACAATGGTGTGCTGCACTAAAAGATACAGACAAGGATGTGGCAGGCCAGATAGAAACTCCACTTTAAACCAGAGATTGACTGTGACGTCAGTGAAGAGTTTAAGTGTAATACCTTAGTATCGTTTTGTGTATTTTATTGCTCTTCTGTGAGACCTGTTTAACCCTTAACGCTGAGGTCGGAAAAGACTTAAATGACTGGGCATTTTATGGGAAAATATGCAAAGTTTTCCAGGATGGAATAAGGAAAACCACAGCTCTTTTAGTTACCTTGTAAGGCAGCTCCCTTGCATCAAGCATGACCTACAAGAGCCTAAGACAATGATGCCGGGATTAAAAACCAACCCAGTTATAAATCATCCAGAAGGAACAGACTCCTAACTCATGTGGCAGCATTCAAAATTCTGAAACTAGAAAAGTCTCCTCTCCTAAAATATTCCCTAGTTTATTATATCAAACAGCCTCCTCACCCCCTATGGATTCATTACATACAGCCCTCCTTATGTACAGCCTTATGTGGGCCCTCCAACAGCTCTGGACCTGAATTGTCCCAGGAGCCCAGTGGTGGTGCTGGCCCTGATAGTTACTTATATAAGTACAGAAAAATACTCAAAGTAAGGATTGCAAAAGGGAAGAAGCAATAGGACATGTAGCTTCAAATCTCTCATGGCATGTGCTAGTGGAATGGTTCACTCAACTACTTTCCCTTGGCATCAGGTTTGCATTAGATGTTCATTAAGTGAGAGTATCTGTTACTTGGCCTAAACTACTAATTGTGACTGAGTGAGTAATATATTTGTATCTAGAAAAAAAATCAGCAATAATAAAGCCAAGTTGTTTTTCTGCTTCGGTAAGTCAGTATTGTAATGACAGAGCAAATGGAAATTTCATTTAGTACAATGTACAATACATTACTCGTCAGATTAATTCCGTAAACCATTAGTCTTTTAGTTAATCACTTATACATCCATATGCCCTTCAAAGTCAACAACAATAAAACATGGGATGGTGGGAATACTGTGACCACACCACAACCTCAGGTTTTTCTATGAAGAACTATAACTGCACGTCCTTAGGGTCTGTACAAATGCTGGCCAAATATGGCAATGATCCAAGAGCGGGACCATAGAAGCAAAATGTATTTAGAGAGTAAAAGCACAGACTATTGGGGTTATTACTTAGGTCCGCTGTAAAGACACTGTCGTCGGTTTTGGAAATTTTGGGATTGCTCCGTGTGACAGCTATTTAGGAAGGGTATTGTGTCGCCGCGATCAGATTTTTGTGCATCGGTGCCAGCTTTCTTATCGTCAGAAATCGGGGATGGCCGTTGGGAACGATACGACTGATTTGGACTGAGGCCGCAGGATTATATATCAAATGTGTTTGCAACCAATGCACTTACATACACAGGGAAGAAATGTGTGAACCTCTGTCAGAACTGAGTGGGGGAAGCAAACAATTCAGAATATCGTCCGACCGATCTCTTGTGAATCACGGCAAAGTGCATTGTTGCGGAAATGCACTTATGTGACTCCGGCCGCCGGGTAAGTAAATGTGCCCCATAGTTAGTATTGTTTTATAATTATAATATTCAATAGTTTATAGGTGGGTGTGCTCTAGAGGCCCATAGAGTCCACTGCCTATGCGTATTTTTCATTTTTTCCAGTCTCTATTTGTACACCTCGAACTGATGACAAGCCTGGTCAGGGTCTCAAATCCGTCTCATTTCCTCTCGTATTTACTCTAAGCATGCGTTTTTTTTTTTCTTTCATGTAATATATGCCAAAACTTTTTTATTTTTTAGATTTTTAATGTATAAATAAAATTAAGATTCATTATCCCTGATTGATTGTGAATGTTATAATATGAGTGGGTCCTACACTCGAACGTTTGTTGGATATTGTTGGATAAATGATCCAGTAGAGGCATTCCTAGTAAATTCATTCTAGAATCAGTCTTTCATGTCTCAATGAGACATTATTGCATTAAAAAAATCTTAACGTTGAAAAAAAAGTCTCAAAAAGTAGTACAAGAAAAACTGAACACAACAGAGAAAATCACCCTCTTGTCTTGCTGAAAAGTGCACATCGTTTAATTTTCATAAAACTTCATAGAGATTGCCATTGCCATATGAACAGCTCCATTCCATGATGTTCCACATCTAAACGTCAATGTTGGTATATAATGTTTTGGAGTGATATGCTGGCATTTTTGACCTCTGTGCATGTGTGTATTATGGCATCAAAGAGTTACATTTTGGTCTCATTGACCAGACTATATTTTTAACGAGTCTTGACTAAATGTTGTTGAGAAAACTTGAATGCACTTGAACATGCTTTTTATTCAGCACGGAGTCCAGCATGGTGAGGATGTACACAAGTATGGATTACTTAATGCTTATAGTGATAAACCATACTGCTGATTCCAGGTTTTTCTGTAGTTTTCTGCATATGGTCCTCTTGGACACAACTTTCTAATATTCTCTTCTGAAATTGGCTTGACCAGTTTATTGTAAAATTAAGTTAAAACTACACACTTCCAGGTTATGTCGCCAAAGGTGTCACTAAACCTTCAGTATTTTAGAAATGTTCTGTAACGATGCTATCAGCACGTTTTGTAACAATAAGACTGCAAAAGTCTTGAGAGAGCCCAATGGCGTACCATCATAAGATGTTTGTTGCAATTTTTAATTAGATATGAGAATATTTTATAAGACATTAGTTTAACCAGCTGATATTATTGGTGTATTATAGATTACGAATTGCTTTCATATTACTAACTATTTCAGCTGGTGTCATGACTTTGGTTTATTGTACCTTTCTTTCTCATGTGCCCAAGACGTGCTCCCTGATGCATTTCCCATATTCACAAATAACTAATTAATTTTGGACATGATGGTTGATTCTTTGTCATTGTGGTTGTTGGATTGTTCCAAACATCGGTGAGAATTTCATTTCAATAGCACCTTTATAAATTATATAAGTACAGTTATTTAGTAAGAAAATTTGTGACAGGCCACAATATTTCAGTAGCTGTACAGTACAGTATGTGCATTTTCATTTCAGCAGACACCTTCACCTCATAATTTTTATAGAAGGTATTGATATGAGGAAATTATTGCTCTTATTAGCAACATAGTAGGCAAAGAGATTTGATTGCCAAAAATGTGCTCGGTTTAAGAAGAAGTTCCAATTTTACAATAAAATGATGCATTTCTTCTAAATAGTATCCATCAGATACTTTCTGTGCAGTATAGTACCTTATCACAGCTGTAGTAAATCAAATAAATGTGCATAGTTGCCTTACCTGAAGTTCTCCTTCCATAACACTTAGCAGCTTTACAAGGTCCTCCTTAGTTGGGTCTTGAACTTTCCTGTTTTTAATTCACATAGTCCAGAGGTTTAGTATGTCTTTTAACAGTCCCAGAGACTGTATATCGCCGTCCTTATTTATTTGGATTTATTCTTGCTTTTGCCATCACTCCCAAGATTCTCGTTTGTACTGTACCCCCATTGCTGTAACTGGGAGAGCTGTTCTGCTGTCGAGCTGTCTCCACCGTTGTTTCGTGATCTCATTCCTACCTAAAATCAAAGATAAGTAAAATTTGTAAATAAAACACATCTTAAATAAGCAAAGATTCAACATTTTGTTTTGCAATACTATATTTCCTCTCTAATATTGTAACTAGTAGAGATGAGCGAGCACTAAAATGCTCGGGTGCTCGTTACTCGAGCCGAACATTTCCAGATGTCGAGTGCTCGTTCGAGTAACGAGCCCCATTGAAATCAATGGGAAGACCGAGCATTTTTCAGTAAAATTATAAACTTAACGAGCACAGTGAAAAGAACACAGTGCAGAACAGATTGCAGATGTTCGGGAACATCTGCAATCTGTTCCGGAGACACGCGTGAGAACGTGTTCTCCGCAATAGTATTGAGAACAATATGTGTGAAGAACAACTGCAGATGTTTGGAAACATCTGCAAGTTGTTTCTTCCCACATATTGTTCTTCAAATACTATTGCGGAGAACACCGTTCTGCACGGGTGTCTCCGGGACATCTGCGATCTGCTCCGAGACACCGTGCAGAACGGTGTTCTCCGCAATAGTATTTGAAGAAACAATATGTGAGAGAACAACTTGCAGATGTTCCAACATCTGTAATGTGTTCTTCACACATATTGTTCTTCAAATACTATTGCGGAGAACACCGTTCTGCACGCGTGTCTCGGAAACAGATTGCAGAGTTCCCGAACTCTGCAATCTGTTCTGCATCGTGTTCTTTCACTGTTTTCTTCAATTAACAATTAAAATTAAATGTTTTAATGTATCTTTTTACTATTCTTCACTTTTTTTTTTTAATTAAATGTCGTTATCGAGCAGGGCAAATACTCGTCCGAGCAACGAGCCGGTCCGAGTATGCTAATACTCGACCGAGCATCAAGCTCGGACGAGTATACTCGCTCATCACTAGTAACTAGGCCTATTCTAAACATTGTGTAATTAAAGGCGTATTCCTATTAAACATTTATGAAATGTCAAAAAGATGGCAAACTTAAAAAATTTGAATCCATGGCCACATGGCCTCCACATGAATAATTAAGGGTGACATGATAAGCTCATTGTACTTTTTTTTTTATTCCACTCTTTATTTTTTATTTTATAGAACTAAAATTTTGGTACAAAGATAAACAAGAAACCAGTACAGGTTTCCGCATCAGTGTAACACAAAAGAAACAACAATTGTCACTTATACTGAGTGTATCAAATATAAAAGCAGAAGTATCATAGCATCCAGAGTAGCTCAATCATATAATATCAGGTGTCCCATTAGAGTCCAGGTCTTTTCAAATTTATCTCCAGTATGGTGAAGCATTGCGTGTAAATATATTCTATTGATCTAAGATCCCTGAGACGTGCATATAATTCCAACAACGATGGAGGAACTGAACGTCTCCAGTTCAGAGATATCAAACGCTTACTATATGTAACACTTAATTAGGTAAACAATTAATATATATAATATATGTAGAGACAAAACCAACCTGGCACTCGGACCTCTGAGAGAACGGATAAAGATTAAGCATATAAATTTCAGGGTCCAATGGGACTTGCACAGTAAGACTCCCATCGATAAGGGTACCTAACCTCCAGCCAAAAGGAGAAGGGAAACAGAGTGGCATCAGATCCACCACATCTCCAGCATATATTAGGAAAACTGGAGGATAGACTTGTGCTAAAGTTCAGGTGTTCCGGTACCAATTTAATAAAATTTAAAGTTGGTTTTCTCTATACAAAGTGCAAATAGATGATTTGTGTGCTCTCGCCCAGATTATTCTGCATTGTTCATGGGTGAAACGTTTACCAAACCACGATTCCCACATTCATGTATGGATATGCCCGCCCGTTGAGGATGGAGTATAGGTTAGAGATTAAGCCCTTGGAGAGACCCTGCGAGGTCATTTGAAGCAGTTCAAATGGTTAAGGTCTAGGGCAGTGATGGCAAACCTTTTAGAGACCTAGGTGCCCAAACTACAACCAAAACCCCACTCATTACCCTGATGTGCCAAGGTGCCAAATTAAGCAGTAACTATATGACTATTAGTTTTCCACTCTCTTTTAATTGTATCGGCCCCTGAGCCACCATACAATTGAAAGAAGGTGCAAATTCAGACTATCATTGTAAGCTTCTCTCCAGGGTCTCTCTGTTTAGGAAGAACGGTGGGTCCAGAGCAGGAGGACCACAAAGATAATGCAATTCTTAACACCTTCTTACTTTTCAAGCAGTTCCAAACAGTCAATGAAGTGTCTCTGTAAAATAGCGCCGAGCCCAGCATTTTACTAAGTTGCCTGGACTGCAGGAAGATTTAATGGATTTGGTCCTGTTTGGTGAACTCTGTCCTAGGTTGATGCCTGAGTGCCACAGAAAGGGCTCTGAGTGCCACCTTCTGGCACCAGTGCCATAGGTGCGCCATCACTGTCTAGGGGGGAGTCTGTCCCCAGTGTGGAAGATATAAAATGTTTAATTTGGTATAGGTGAATTGGCCCCCACTAAGCAGAGAGTTTATCTACCGCTCCTTAGCAAAAGTTATCTACGTGTTAGGGGATCAAACAGAGTCCGAATTGGAAAGTGCCTGCTACACCCATGGTCTATAGCTATTGGTGAGACTATCCGGAGGTGCGATGTGAAAAGTATTGGGGTAAGCAGTGACTGCATGGGGGCCAGCTGGAAGCGTACTCTACATTTGTACCAAATGGTCCTGGGTAAACTGAATAGACAGGCAACACTTTTCAGCGCCAAGGGGCGGGGATCCCATATCAGGGGAGCGGGTGTAGCGGGGCCAACCATAGCTTCTCAATCTCTGTCCACTGTTATATGCATTCATTGAGACCAAGGAGTAATTGATGAAGATGTTTTGCCAGATAGTAAAGCTTGAAGTCGGGGAAGCCAATCCCTCACTGGGAGTCCCTGCTGTCAGCACCGCTTTGAAGACCCTATGGCTCCCCCCTCACACACCATTGACTGCAGCCTGCCAAACACTGCCTCGGGACCTGCACTGGAGAGTTCTCAAATCGGCACAATAATTGGGCAAAATGGAGATCTTAATAGCTCTATTTGCCCCAACAACGATATGTGCAGGGGCTGCCATTTAGTTAAAAGATCTTGAATGTCCTTAACATCGAGGGAAGTTAGGCCGTGTATAGGGTCTTATAGGTTTAAGTTATCTGGACTCCTCATACCTCAACGATTCTGTCTGCCATGTGTAACTAAGGAGCCCCTGAGGGCCGCCAGCTCGCTGAGGAATATTCATGGGAAGGGCCCTAGTTTTATGGCAGTTTATTTTGTATCCAGAAAAGTTGCGATATTGTCAAGTAACTTATGAGGTCGGGAGACTTACAATAGGGTTTGTAATGTAAGGACATCATGCGAAATGAGAAATCTTAAATTGTTTGTCCCTCACTCATATTCCCGTCACATCTGCGGATGATCTTATGTATGCCACCAGGGTCGATACTTAACGCATATAACAGGGGGGAGAGTGGACAATCAGGCTCTTTTAATTTAAGGAAGGAATTAGCAGCTCGGGACAGATTCATTGAGAGGTTCATGTGGATATGCTATATATATCAGCAATGGAATACCCATTTAGAGTAAGTAAGTGCTATCATGTATATATTTTAAAATATGTGTAAATATAATATACAATCTATCAATATATTTGACATATATGTTCTATCTCCAGCCATCTATAATATATGTTCATAAAATTCTAAAGCCATGTCTATCACCAGCTGTGCTATGGAAAAACAAATGTCCCTAGTTTCCTGACTGGGAAGTAATTTGCCTAGGTTAGCTGCATCATAGCGAAGAATAAATTGGCTGACAACCAAGTTGTTGTTCCAGCATGATCCATGGCTACATGGCCCATATGTAAATATGATAATTAGACAAGGGCAGTATTTCCAATTTTAGGAAACCGGAGATTTGTCTTTGTTTAACCATGTTTAGCTCATATCCTTACCTTGTCAGCAAGATCATCAAACAACAAAGCTCAGCAGTTTATCAGACACTCTGATTTTCTATTACAAATGCATAGTACATAATAGTAACATAGTAACAGATGCATAGTATTCGGAGATGGAAAGGGGTTGTCCCAAAACAGCCTTTACTTGTAATTCTCCCTAATGCTAGTAATGTTGATTGGAAGGGTAAAATGTGAATACTGATGCGGAGATGTACCTTTTACCACATATACTCAGCTATGTATACCCCTCACTGTGCTGAGCCTACAGTAGCAAAAGTGGGAGGGACAGAGGATTAATACTAATTCCTAGTATGTACCTCCTTCTCAGTGGATGCTGTTACACCTTGTTTTATGTTCTGTTTGTGTCACATATTTCTGAGAATCGCTTTTTCCTTCAGTTGGATCCAGTCAAGCTCGAGCTGGTTTGTAAATTTACAGCCAGCTGCCGGGGTGAAGCAATGTTAATAATAATAATATACTAATACATTTAAAGGGAACTGTCATCTTCTATCCTATTTGACATCCGCAGCCCTTTTCAGTTTGCAATTCTGTTTTTCACTTTCTGCTCTCCACAAGCCATAACTTTTTTTTTTCATTTACACAGCCTTAAAGTGGGCAAACTGAACTGCCCAGTGCACAATTTAATATACTGGGGCAGATTTACTTACCCGGTCCGTTTGGATTCGGGTCCGGCCGGATTCATCAAAGTAGTTCCTCCGCCGTCCACCAGGTGGCGCTGCTGTGCTGAAAAGCATCCGAATTCCCTGAAATTCACAGAGCCGGGCCAAAGTGAAGGTAAGCGCGTCCCAAGCGACACTTTTATTGTTTTAAATGCGGCGGTTTTTCCGAATCCGTCGGGTTTTCGCTCAGCCACGCCCCCCGATTTCCGTCGCGTGCGTGCCGGCGCCGATGTGCCACAATCTGATCGCGTGCGCCAAAATCCCGGGCAATACAGGGAAAATCGGCGCAAATCGGAAATATTCGGGTAAACCGGTCGGAAAACGTGAATCGGGCCCTTAGTAAATGACCCCCACTGTGCATTGTCTAGAAAAGCTGGGTTCTTGGTTGAGTACAATCACAGAAATACCAAAATTGTTTTGTTATTTTTTTATACCTTTTTTTAAAAAGACAAACAAAAAATGTCTCTGATCCCCATATCCTGACACCATAAGTTTACATACTTCATGTAATTAAATGTAAGGTAACCAGACTCTCTAATCAGTAGTGGTCTTAAATGAACCAAACAAATGTAAATATAGAACACCCTATATACTCGAATATAATCTGGTTTTTAGCACTGAAAACCACACCGGCTTATATTCGAGTTAAAAAAGTCAATACTGATCTTTCGGCGCCCCGCGCAGGTCCTTTTCTTATGTCCGTCAGCGGCACATAGGCTATACATCAGCCCCACTGACATCAGAGTGTGTAAGCGGCTGCCAGCACACACACTATGATGACAGCAGCAGCTGACATCAGAGCCTGTGCAACGCAATGTGGCTCGACCTTCTGCTGCGGGCATAAGGAGAGAAGACCTGCAGTGGCGTCGGAAAAGTGAGTATTGACTTTCTTGTTTTATTGATGGGCAAACTGGGGCTGGCTATATACTGGGGGCAGACTGGCTGGCTATAAACTGGGGGCTGGATATCTATATACTAGGGGCATGAGGCTGGATAGCTATATACTGGGGCTAGGGTTCTGGCTGGCTGGCTATATACTGGGGGGGCAGGGGGCGGAATAGCTATGTACCAGTGTGAGGCTGTGACCAATGCGTTTCCCCCTTAGGCTTATACACAGGTCAATACATTTTCCCAGTTTTTTGTGATAAAATTAGGAGCACTGGCTTATATTCGAGTCGGCTTATATTTTAACACCTAAAGGGACCTACCACCACGATTCTACCTATAAAGGTAGAATGGGTGGTAGGTGGATGAATGGGACATAAGGATAGCCCTTTTTGGGCTAATCCTTACGTCCCGGCTATCCTTTTGTAAACTTTAATCAGTTGATATGCTAATTTATTTAAGCGGCTACTGGGGCGGCTACTGAGGCTACTAGTCGCGGCTACTCCACGCCCCAGTAGCCTTGTTCCTCCGCCTACCAGGTAATCTTCGGCGCGCAGCTCCTCGTAGCTGCGCGCCCTCGTGCGAATATCCTGCGTTCTGCGCCTGCGCAGGACGCATGCCTACAGGTGCGTGGCCGTAGCTCCGAGGCCGGCGCTACTGCGCATGCGCAGATGCTGGGTGCTCGGACGAGGGTGCGCAGCTACGGGGTGCTGCGCACCGAAGATTACATGGTAGGCGGAGGAACGAGTAGCTGCTTAAATAAATTAGCATATCAACTGATTAAAGTTTACAAAAGGATAGCTGGGACTTAAGGATTAGCCCAAAAAGGGCTATCCTTACGCCCCATTCATCCTCCTACCACCCGTTCTACCTTTATAGGTAGAATCGTGGTGATAGGTCCCCTTTAAAGTCTCTGATTTGACACATCTGCATTAATAATATTACAAGTGTCTTTTATCTTATAGATCTCTGGTTATTCTGCAACATACCCCACTGGGGCCTAGTCTTTTCTTGTGGGCCTGGAGGCAGCCAGGGCCCAGAATACCAGAGTGGCTGGCAATTGCAGTCTATGGCGTGCTGTTGTCACTGTGCTTGGTACGGGGACTGGAGGGCTGACCTACAGACTGGCCAGTAGGTGTTGTGTGCAAGAAATAAGGAGGGAGAGACTGATGTACTGGTGTCTCCCTGGGGCAACCCCTGAGTGTCTGTAAGATGAGTCCCTGGGGGATGGATGGAGTAGCCCGTGGGGGTAAGCAGCCATATCTAGGGATCAGAAGGAGGCAACGTTGTGCAAATCAACATACAGTTCTTCATTGAATAGCAGGCTACGGCCAAAACAATAACAGCAGATTCCTTAAGCTGGAAAGGTCATGGAGAGTCGATCTGCAGGAAAAGGTACATGCAACCTGGTAGTAAATGCAGGCTGGGCTGGTACAGGTGGAACTGAGTCAAAGTGGTGGAAGCTGCAGTTCTGGGCTTAAGTCTCCGGACTTGCCCTGGGTGCTAGTCAGTAGGCCTGAGGCACTAAAAGTTCCAGGAATTAGTGGCTGTGGCAGCACTGACGTGCTGCTCCCTCTGGTTTGAATCTGCACTCTGACCTTGAGGTCTGAACCATGTTCAGGGGTATATATACTAACCAATCAGTTAACTGTTGCCTTGCCAGGCAGTAACTACAGCTGCAATTACACTATAACCCAGATTCTAGAAACTTCCTAGAGAGGTGATCAATCTCCCTAACAGCTCCTGACCTGGAGAGGGCACTGTTTGCAACTAGCAGCCTGCCTATGGATTGGCAGGGGTGTTAGAATTCCACCTCTGAAATATTTCTCGAGGAAGCTGTTACACACCTTGTTTTGATGCTGTAATGTTTTGCTGCACATACAAGGACCGCGCCTGTGCATTTACAATTGTTAAAAGGCCAGCAGGAACAAGATGATGTGCATGATATGCTGTGTAGTACCAGCACTGATGGACACGTGACATAGCTGATAACGCTACCTGACTTCCAGTAAAAACAAATGAGATTCTCATTATTCAGCAGCTGGCAATAATATTGACGGCATGAGGACAAAAATTATTCAGCAGCTGGCAATAATATTGACGGCATGAGGACAAAACACGGCAATTAAGAATAGTAATAACAATGCCACATCAATAACAAATGACTGTTGTTTTGCAGATTATTGTAATTATTGTTTTTTATATTCTGCAATACTGATTTGCTGCAGTGTTAATACCATTAATCCAAGGATTCTCAACTTCATCCACAGAAACAAATGAAAAAATATAAAGTTAAAAATGAATCTTGTGACTTTGATTCATTGTTTAAAGAACTTCCTTTATTTACTTAAAGAGGTTGTGTCATAAATAATATATTTATCCCTAGCCAAGGAAAGGGTCTTAATTGATTGACCTTCTGCGATCAACAGAATGGAGAATTTCAGGTCCTCACAATCTGTGTTATAGCACATGGATTTTCCGGTTTCATCCACGCTGTAAGCCGATCTGGAAGTCCCATAGAAGTCAAAAGAGCACAGGACTGAGCTCCTTCCCAGTGGTGTAACTACAGCTGTAGTGGCTAGTGTAAAGGTGAATAATTATATAATTATAATTGCTATAATTCATTCCTATGTAATGTGCAGACATGTACAGCATGACGGCGTGATGTAATGTGCAGGGGAGGCTTCATATATAATACTGTCTGGGGCTGTCCCTGCCCACTGCGTCCGCCTACTTCATCCTCCTTTGCCTTCTGGTCATCTGACGCACATAATCCGACCCAACGTTGCAACATCTGCGATGATGAGAAAAGCCTTGAGCAGCCTGCAACCACCATTTTGGGGAACAATGATGAAGAAGAAGCAATCTCCACTTCTCCAGGTAAGGTACCTTTATATGTAAGAGTGTCTATAATATATCTATCTATCTATCTATCTATCTATCTATATATATATATATGTGTGTGTGTATGTAGATATATGTATATATAGTTGTGTGCATATGTACATATATATATATATATATATATGTGGGTGTGTGTGTATGTAGCTATATGTCATGTAATAAAGCTGGAATCATCTCAGAACTGGTTTCGTGAACATGACAATGAGTTCACTGTACTCAAATGGCCTCCACAGTCACCAGATCTCAATCCAATAGAGCATCTTTGGGATGTGGTGGAACGGGAGATTCGCATCATGTTGTACAACCGACAATCTGCGCATGTGTGATGCCATCATGTCAATATCGGCCAAAATCTCTGAGGAATGCTTCCAGCCCCTTGTTGAATCTATGCCACGAAGAATTGAGGCAGTTCTGAAGGCAAAGGGGGTCCAACCCGTTACTAGCATGGTGTACCTAATAAAGTGGCCGGTGAGTGTATATAATATATTATATATATATATATATATATATATTATATACACACACATATATGTACATATACACACAGAATCTAGTATATACAATTCTGTTTTCACACTGCACATAGTCAGAGAAACTTAAAAATAAATGGCCTTTGAGAAGAAAGACATTCATTTAACTATTAAGAAGGAATTTTAAGATTCAATTAATAAAAGTGTTCTTTATCAAGAGTGACATAAGAAAAGGCAGTGCACATTGCCCGTAGAATTTCACATTTTCATTAGACCAGGTAATACAGTGGGGGTCATTTACTAAGGGCCCGATTCGCGTTTTCCCGACTTGTTACCCGAATATTTCCGATTTGCGCCGATTGTACATGAATTGCCCCGGGATTTTGGCGCACGCAATCGGATTGTGCCGCATCGGCACCGGCATGCACGTGACGGAAATCGGGGGGCGTGGCCGAACGAAAACCCGACGGATTTGGAAAAACCGCCGCATTTAAAAAAGGAAAATGTGTCGCGGAGCTTGCACTCACCTTCATCCAGGATAGGATCGTGAAATTCAGTGCATTTCAGGGAACTTCAGCGCAGCAGCGCCACCTGGTGGACGTTGGAGGAACTGCCTTGATGAATCCCGGCCGGACCTGAATCCAGCGCAGAGAACGCGCCCGCTGGATCGCGAACGGACCGGGTAAGTAAATCTGCCCCATTATCTTTGTATTTCAACTATATGTGTGAAAACCACAAAAACAGGAAAATCTATACACACCAGTCTCTAAAGATTCTCTATAGTGCAATATACACTCACCGGCCACTTTATTAGGTACACCATGCTAGTAACGGGTTGGACCCCCTTTTGCCTTCAGAACTGCCTCAATTCTTCGTGGCATAGATTCAACAAGGTGCTGGAAGCATTCCTCAGAGATTTTGGTCCATATTGACATGATGGCATCACACAGTTGCCGCAGATTTGTCGGCTGCACATCCATGATGCGAATCTCCCGTTCCACCACATCCCAAAGATGCTCTATTGAATTGAGATCTGGTGACTGTGGAGGCCATTTGAGTACAGTGAACTCATTGTCATGTTCAAGAAACCAGTCTGAGATGATTCCAGCTTTATGACATGGCGCATTATCCTGCTGAAAGTAGCCATCAGATGTTGGGTACATTGTGGTCATAAAGGGATGGACATGGTCAGCAACAATACTCAGGTAGGCTGTGGCGTTGCAACGATGCTCAATTGGTACCAAGGGGCCCAAAGAGTGCCAAGAAAATATTCCCCACACCATGACACCACCACCACCAGCCTGAACAGTTGATACAAGGCAGGATGGATCCATGCTTTCATGTTGTTGGCGCCAACTTCTGACCCTACCATCCGAATGTCGCAGCAGAAATCGAGACTCATCAGACCAGGCAATGTTTTTCCAATCTTCTACTGTCCAATTTCGATGAGCTTGTGCAAATTGTAGCCTCAGTTTCCTGTTCTTAGCTGAAAGGAGTGGCACCCGGTGTGGTCTTCTGCTGCTGTAGCCCATCTGCCTCAAAGTTTGACGTACTGTGCATTCAGAGATGCTCTTCTGCCTACCTTGGTTGTAACGGGTGGAGATTTGAGTCACATTTGAGCCCACAGAACTGCCGCTCACTGGATGTTTTTTCTTTTTCGGACCATTCTCTGTAAACCCTAGAGATGGTTGTGCGTGAAAATCCCAGTAGATCAGCAGTTTCTGAAATACTGAGACCAGCCTTCTGGCACCAACAACCATGCCACGTTCAAAGGCACTCAAATCACCTTTCTTCCACATACTGATGCTCGGTTTGAACTGCAGGAGATTGTCTTGACCATGTCTACATGCCTAAATGCACTGAGTTGCCGCCATGTGATTGGCTGATTAGAAATTAAGTGTTAACGAGCAGTTGGACAGGTGTACCTAATAAAGTGGCCGGTGAGTGTATATATATATATATGTGTGTGTGTATGCATGTAGAAATATATTTATATATACATGTGTGTGTATTTATATATTAATATGTGTTTGTGTTTGTATATCTAATATATAAAGCTGAGTGTATGTGTGTATGTATGGGTGTATGAACGCTAAAGTAATCTGTACCGTCGCGTTTACAGTCACCAAATTTTGCACAGTCATAGACCAAGTTGTGACACGAAATTTTCACCCCTGCTTTCCAAAATCCACTTATTAACCACATTATACAGAAGCCAATGTATGCTGCTGCTATAGCAGTTGGAAGCCGTGATTGGTTACCATATGAAATGAGTATAAGACGCTTATGTGCGAGGTAAGATGGATAGAGACAGAGATAGGGGTAGATTTATCAGAAATAAATAAATAAGTAAAACTGTTCCAGTTGCCCATGGAAACCAATCAGAGATCAGCTGTAATTTTATAAACAGTTGTGCAAAAATGAAAGCTGAGCTCTGATTGGTTGCCATGGGCAACCAGAGCAGTTCTGCTCTCAGACACTTCTGATAAATCTCTCCATAAATCACTGGAATGAAAGTGCCTGAGACCCACAGTCACTGGAATGAGAGTGCCCGAGACCCACAGTCAGTAGAATCAGAGTGCCCGAGACAGACAGTCAATGGAATGAGAGTGCCTGTGACCCACAGTCACTGGAATGAGAGTGCCTGTGACCCACAGTCACTGGAATGAGAGTGCCCTGGAGCCACAGTCACTGGAATTAGAGTGCCTGTGACCCACAGTCACTGGAATGAGAGTGCCAGTGACCCACAGTCACTCGAATGAGAGTGCCCTAGAGCCACAGTCAATGGAATGAGAGTGCCCAAGACCCACAGTCACTGGAATGAGAGTGCCTGTGACCCACAGTCACTGGAATGAGAGTGCCCTAGAGCCACAGTCACTGGAATGAGAGTGCCCTAGAGCCACAGTCACTTGAATGAGAGTGCCCGAGACCGACAGTCCCTGGAATGAAAGTGCCTGAGACAGACAGTCCCTGGAATGAAAGTGCCCGAGACAGACAATCACTGGAATGAAAGTGCCCGAGACAGACAGTCACTTGAATAAGAGTGCCCGAGACCCACAGTTAATGGAATGAGAGTGCCCAAGACCCACAGTCACTGGAATGAGAGTGCCGAGACCCACAGTCACTGGAATGAGAGTGCCCGACACCAACAGTCACTGGAATGAGAGAGCCCGAGACCGACAGTCACTGGAATGAGAGTGCCCGAGACAGACAGTTACTGAAAGAGACTGTCACAGACAGACAGTCACTGAAAGAGACTGTCACAGACAGATAGTGTCAGTGACAGAGACGGTCACATATATATCCCTTTTCTATTATTTATGTTTATTTCAATAAAACATATTTCCTTAAAAAAAAATGTAACCCAAAGTTTCTCTTATAGACGCCATCCATTACTAAGACCGGGGCCTAGTGTTAGCCAATAAAAAATGGTAACACTCGCCCCTAACCTTTTTACCCCTTTACCCATCAAAGAGCTGGTACAATCCAGTACCTCACCCTGTATAGATGATCATGTACAGGGGAAGCTAGAGGCTGGTATTATTGGGCTCTAATAGCTCAAAAACAGTGGGTGCTTACATTCCAGTAATATCAGCGTGCTACTGTTGTATTGTATCTGCCTGGATATGAAAATTAGGGTGGGGGCGCACATCATTTTTTTTTTCAATTAGTTATTTATTTATAAAAGGGTATAGAACTCCACATTTTCTATAAAAAGACACATATAATACAGCACCAGGACCCTGAAATTACTGGAATGTGAGCACCCACTGTTTTGTGGCTACCACAGCCCAGTGATACCAGCCAGTAGCCACCCCATTACAGAATGGTACCCAGGATTGTACCCCACTCTACCACGCACCACTGGTGGTGGGTACTGGAGTAGTGATGAGGGGGTTAGTGTTAGCCTTTTCTACTTGTTAACACTAGACCGCGGCCTTAGTGATGGGTTCCGTCTATTAGTAAGGTAAGTTTTTTAGGAAATATATTTAATTAAAATAAAAAACTCCCTGACACACCGTTGGGAACTATTTTATTAAAATATTTAAGTTAAATTTCTGTTCCCTGTTCTTACCACATACTGGAAAAAAAACTCCCTTGAAATGAAATCTACAATCTAAATCAAACCTGGGACACTTAGATTCATGCACCCTGACTATGGTAATCTTCTGCCATTTGTTATTCATGGCCTGCTTCCTTCTAAAATCAACTTTTAAAATTATGCTAATGGGATTGTTACAGAAGCCCTCTGTAAGCTTAATAAGCTGATGTTACACTGTCTCAGTCTCATCCATTCCCCTCTTCTTCCTTTAACTAGGGCAGCATTGAACACACAGTGGGAGGGGAAAGTGCTCCTTCAGCCTGTAACAGCCTGTTAATCTGCAGCACGGAGGGGCTCTGGTGAGATGCCCATAGCATAATTTTTAAAGTTCATTTTAGAAGGAGGGAGGCCATGGATAACATGTATAACACATATAAGATGATTACTACTGTCACGGTGCCTGGATCTATGAGTAAGTGTCCCTGGTTTATTATGCTTGATGGTGGATTTTCTTTTTCCTTGAAGCCACTGCACTCTACTATGCATCTCTTTCAAGCTGACGGCACTTCATAAAGGATGTTCTCATCTTTAATAGTTTATATTTCCAATTTATGAAGCAAAGTAAAACTGCATCTTATACCTAGAACACTTCATTAAGCTGCATACCTCCAACATCTGACAATCATTGCAAATAGAACTTTTCCAATAGGTTTTACAGGAAGTTCACAACCAGTGTTTCCCTTTTTTTTGCAGAAATAGAACTCCCCCCTTGCTCTTACTGGCTTTGTTTTGAGCGGTTTGGATGATATCACAAATATTACATGCTGCTGACAAGAAATGAAAGTCTTCCCCTAGAGCATTAAACATGACTTCATGGCTTCTAATTGCTTACAGAGACAGAGAACACTTACATCTCTTCATCTGCAGTGAAAAACCTTTCTACTCACTGCTTAGAGAGATATACGCATATACATTACATCATCACTACATGGTAAACTTCATGTGCCATCAAATTGATAGTAAATCTAAAATAAATAAAATGTTATGGTACAATGAATGTAACAGCATCCCGTGTAAACAGAGGTCATGCCAAGTCTACAAGCCAAAGTGTTCCTTCTCTGTCACTGGGATATATTTATTGTGCATGTGACATCTGGTTTTCAGTATACAAGCAGTCCCCGGGTTACATACAAGATAGGTTCTGGAGATTTGTTCTTAAGTTGAATTTGTAAGTCGGAACTGTATATTTTATCATTGTAAGCCCAGACAGAATATTATTGGTCTTTAAAAATGGATTTTAAAAACGTTGGGCTGTCCTAAGAACCAGGATTTACACTAAAGCTTAATTGTAGACACCTTTGGTAACTGTCGCACCTGATCATTGTAGCCTGGGACTAAAGTACAGTAAAGTAGCATAACGCGGTCACCTGTAAGCCCTGGTTCCCTCACACTCACTTACCCAATATGGGACTTAATAAACATAGTCAAAGTCTACAATGTCAACCAAGATGTCATCTTACAGCATCTAGGGCCCTAATGCAATAATATGCAATCTTACAGAGAATGAGACCCTCTTTTATTTTGCTTTGCGGTGGGTGCAACTCACCGTCTAGAAACAACATATCATATATAGATAATTATTTACATATGGTAAATATTTTAAATAATTTAATATTATTTATGTGATATATCTGAGACACTGGGTCACCATTTAGTAAATAATCCATTAACTGTGGGAAAGTTACACTTCATCAAAGGTCAATGCAAATGTGAACTGACCACAACAGTGATACCAATGTATACTCAAAGCAAACTGCATGATACAAGTTGTGTGAAAGTCATATCATGCTAACCAGGCTGTATTAGACTATTGCATTCACTGCATATAGCACTACCCTGTTTCCCTAAAACTAAGACACCTCCATAAAATAAGAATTAGTGCAATTTTTGTTGACCTTATAAATATAAGGCCTCCCCTGAAAATAAGACCTAAGGACAGTCATTGGATAGAATCTACCTAGCAGCTCCCTGGACAGGAATGGGTTATTTAAGAGTTATAAGGGTGTTAGAGAAGTTGTTGATAAATAAATAAGAAAGATGGTTAGTTAGTTAGTTAAATGTACCATAGAGTGTTGTACATGTAAATAGAGTCACAATACTCTACCCAGAAGTTTATGCTGATGTATGTGATGACATGACTACAGTATATTAACATATGTTCATTTTTTTTGTTCAACAATAAATATGAATTCTTGGTCATGGTAAATAAGACTTAGTTTTGTAAGAGCAAAAATTAATACACTTATTTTCAGGGAAACACGATAGATGTGTAACTATGTAAATGTAGAACAATATAGCCAAGGCAATGGGTGAAGAACATGTCACATTGACTGTAACTACAGCCACCCAAGTAGTCTGAGAGCAAACAAAGCAGTGTACTAGAATAATTTACATGACTTTCTGTATTTGTCAGATGACCTTTTCACAGTCAACTGTAACATCTTCCTCTTCTCTATAAACATTAGAATGTAAAATAGAAATCAGCTCATGTTTACTTAAGTTTATTTCTTGTTATACCAGGTGGACAGTTTCTGTATCATTAAGCAAAATATACATTTTATTAAGCTTCTATTAGTCTATGGTATCTGTCTGGACTACTGGATGTGGTGTACCATTATCTGAATGTCAGCTATTTACTTCACTGTTGCAATTTGTACATTTCCAAACCAATGGAGGGGACAGTTTTGGATTCTACTGTATATATGATTATTATACAGAAACCAATAGAAATGAAATAATACATATCTTTTATCTCAAATTGGAGTATCTGTATTAAAAACATATGGCCTAGTGGAAATATGGGTAAACCTAATCTTATGTTTGATTTCAAAGTGTAAAGCAGTTACATTTATGTACATATATAAATGGATCTGCTTTAGGACCGATAACCCAGGGCACCCAAAACATATATATAAATCACCCCCTCATGAATTTAGACACAGCACATAGAGCTCAGCTCACAACAAAGACTTATTAGCATATCAAACGCTGAAATTGAACTGTTGTTATTAAATATTTATTAATCTTATTAATATTGTTTTGATTCATAGAGCACTATTAATTCCATTTTGATGCATATTCAATAAGGAGTTCACATACATAACATCAAGACAAAACAGGTCTAAGTACAAATACACAAAACTACATTGAAAGGGAAGGGAGGAAAATCTATATGGACAAATATGTATGGACTTGTCTTTAAAGATGAACATTTGAATTGGCATAGAGCAATTTGTTGAATGCAAACCATTGCAACCAA
Organism: Engystomops pustulosus; assembly: GCA_019512145.1. Lineage (NCBI taxonomy): Eukaryota > Metazoa > Chordata > Amphibia > Anura > Leptodactylidae > Engystomops > Engystomops pustulosus. The sequence continues at coordinate 96,662,260 of CM033643.1, forward strand.
GTAAAAAAGACATTTATTGGGGGGATTTATCATGACTGAGCACATCATGGGCCTCCCCCTACCAGCGTGTGGTGCACCTGATATACTAAGAGGCTCCAGGCAGGGTGAACTCTACCATGACAGTGACATAGGGGTGTAATAACTGGATTGAGTAACTGTAAAGTCTAAAATCTTTTGCCCAAGTCTGCACCAAGCAACAATAAGCAATTCCCTAATTTACTATACTTATAAACTTCAGCTGTTTAGCAGCTAGCTGCCCCCCCAGGCTAATCTCCATTTACTATGCTTTCAGGAGGATTGTTTAGAAGGGCTTCAGTGATGTCACAGGCATGTGACTCATCACATGCTTTAGATCAGCCAATTACAAAAATGCTGTACTGTTTTGGCTTTATTGCCCTGAGCTGATGTCACAACCTGGAAGTGCCACCTGCATCAGGAATTACTGAACCTGAATATTATGTTAAATGTACCAGATATATCTCAGGCTAGGAAGAAGCCAGCAGCATGATACAGGTATTGGTCGAATTGTTATCAAAGGCTCTCTCCGGCTGTGCTAAAACTATACAGTTAAGAGTGACTCCTTTGTTTAGGTCAAGGAGAACAAAGTCTAAATGTATTACCTCAGCAAAATTAAATCCAAACAAAACCTTTTAAACCATGTTTTTCTTTAAGAAATCAGACATGTATCTAATATTTGCAAAATTTGTTACATGTTATTAAAGCAAATTTACCATCAAAATCATGATAATCCTGGCTCTGTTACTGTGGTTTTACTTTCCCCTTGATCCCTCTGCACTTCCCCTCCTCCTACATGAGATTACAGCAGGAAGGAGGAGGTGCAGAGGGAGCAGGGGGGAGACAATGGAACAGCCTGTGAAGCTACAGCATGGATGGGCTCTGGTAACACACCCGAGAACCCTTCAGATCCTTTTGCATAACTATAAAAGTTTATTTTAGAAGAAAGGAGGCCCCGGATAACACATATAAGAAGAGTACCACAGTCACAGTGCTTGTATCTATGAGTGAGTGGCCCTGGTTTATTATGCTTGATTTTGATGGCAGACTTATGTGTCCTAATTTTTCTGCCTTTCTTTCTCTCTAAATCAGCTTGCCCTCTTTATAAGTCTGCTGTGCATATTTTTCAGGAAAGCTTTCAAATAAACAAGTTAATAAGAAAATCATAGATTTATGTATGTATTTACACTTCATGAAACATAGGACAAATGAGGACAGATTTGAGGAAAACTGCAATGGACAATTAACAAAAAGGACCAGTCCCTTCACTAGCCATATCAAGCTCCTTGTGTTAGTGAAGGTGTCAGTTATGATGCCCATGCTATCTCCAATAAATCATTAATGGAGATTACAATTAAATCCACAATCATTGGCAGGGCAAAACACTTCTGAGGATAACTTTCCCCACACTTGTTATTATGCCACTAATGCAGTCATTTCCTGTTAACTTTGCATTCATCGTCCAAAAATGAATAGAGAAATAGTCTGATGTGCACTTAGCTCATCGGCAAATCTCTCAAAAGTACATTAAACCTAGAATTGAGTGATGGATGTAAGTGGAAGATGCTCCTGCACCCCCTGCTTGTCAGACTGCAGAAATTACTGCAATTTCCTGAAACTAACCATTTTCTGCAATGTACAATGACATACACATGAAGAACCTTCAAAGATATACTGTGACAGCCTTGCTTCTGTTACTCTAACTAGGATCGTGATAACACTCATCATGCCCCTTACATGCCAGAGCTCATGTGTTTACCAGGTTAACAGACAGCCCCATCACCTCCCTTGTAATTAGTACATTTATGAGTAATTTATTACAATTACAATGTACTTTCATGGCAATCGCCAACAGGAATAAGCTTACTTAGATGTAAGTGTAAATTACATGAAAACAACTCATGATACAATCAGTAGCCAGTGTACTGTGCTTCAGCATTGAAGTGGTTAAATATGACTATCCAATATTAACAATAGATGTAGAATAAAAAGGATTTGCATACATATCTATACTTTGTTGCCATTGTGCAGTTCAGTAAGAAACTTCTTGGGTTGCAATGTGCATGTTATATAAGATGAGTCAATAAAGTGAGAAGTTATGCATTATGTCATTTTATCATTTTCAGGAAATACCCTTTAAAGTGTCCCATAAAGAACAGATAAGTGTGAACTTTACATCCTACACAGAGTAATCCTTCCCCTCTCTGAGATTCTTGGAAGAACAATAATATACATAGTAGCATTAGGAGTCCTTACATGGAAGATGCAGCAGAGGTCACAGAAACTAACTTACCCCAGTGTGATGATCGCCCTGTCCCCACCTTTCTGTCCCTCACACACCCTTTGGGAACCTTCATGTAACTTTGACTGGATGTGCTTTCTCTTTCTGCTGACTTGTGTAGTCACACCCACTATTATCTAGACTTCCTCTCATGTGCTAGGTATTCAGTCGCTCTTCTGTGTGCATGCTGATGTATGAAGAGAGCTACAGTACATAGGGAAGGTACTCAACATGATGTTATGTCTGGTAATCATTCCTATTGTGGATTCCTCTTACCACCAATGTAAATATTTAAGCATGCAGTTATCACTCTTCTAGGTAAATATGACTCACACTGCCAACATCATGTACCATGTTAAATATGTCTTACTTTTCTCATAAAAATAAATCTCCAAATCACTAACAAAAAGAAATATACATTACTTGGTGCCTGTACCCTGCTACATGACTTCCATGTTTCTCTGTATGACTTGTCATTGTATGACCAATTTAAAATAAACTCAATGCGGACTGTGTCACAACTTAAATCTTAAACGAGTTATCCCATTAAAGACTCTTATCTCCTTTCCGAAAGACATATATCCCCTAACTTACTCCTCTGCGACTTGTCATATATCAAACCTATTCCGTATATGACTGCATTCCCCATGAAATTACAATAATGAGTCCCACCAGTCAAATGTCCCCCTTTAAATTGGAGGTAACAATAATATAACTACGACTTAAAAATCTATAGGAACACAGTGTATACACAACTGTCACTAAAGCCTTCTATTGCTGCTGCAGTTAACACAGATGACATGCATGAATGTATTAGAATATAATTTTGATTTATTCATGAGTTTAGCTACAATAGTCAATATAGTGTACACATACAGAAAACCAAACTATATGTAGAAGTATTGCTATGGTGGGAAAGAATGACTTTTTGTTTTTACGGAAACTCCCACTATACATATTAAAGAGCCCTGACCTCACTGAATAATGATCAGCTCATTGATTTGACGGGCTGGGTAAAGTGTAATAGGTTACCAGTTAACCACTATACTATACTGACTTCATTATCCACACAATCCTGCCTTTGTCTGGGATTACGGAGAGATATGTGTCACAGCGCCTCGAAGAATACTGTTTTGTCATTCAAGTATTCAGTTTATTCCTTGAAGGTGCAATCATACTCATTTTTAAAATAATATATTTGGTATTACAGGCAGTCCCCAGGTTATGTACAAGATAGGTTCCATAGATTTGTTCTTAAGTTGAATTTGTATCTAGGTCGGAAACTGTATATTTAAGAATTGTAGATCCAGACAAAAAATTTTTTGCTCCAGTGACAATTGGAGTTTAAAAATTTTTTTGGTGTAATGGAACCAAGGATTATCAATAAAGCTTTATTACAGACACTTTACAGCTGATCATTGCAGTCTGGGACTATAGTAAAGCATCCAGAGAGCTTCACCAGATGCAAAATTGTGGTGCCGCTTGTAAATCCTTTACCTTTCTGGAGCTTCTAGTTTTCCGACTACTTTTGTTGCGCAATTTAAGGTGCAAAATTAGAGCAGCTAAAAGCTGATCAAGTGAGTTCTATTTCTCCTTCATGAATAGGGAGACATTTCTAATCCATTTTGTTCATGTGCCAAATCATTAATCCCTTGCACCACAAACTTACATCCCACTGAAAAGTATAGCACGCTTTCTGCGCCCTGCACCCAAATTAATAAATGCCCCCTATATGTTATCCCAGATCCTTCTATGCAGACCTTAAAGTGGTAACAGCACTTGAATGTAGATAAAGTAAAAGATCAGGTGACCAGTTCTTTTTTTCATTTTTCTATTGTTGAACACTCATGGAAAGCTGTCCTTATTTTGCTGTATGAAGTCATATATAAGAAAAGAAAATTAAGTCACATATTATGAATATAACATGAATATGAACATATTATGAATATAAAACTTCCGCAAGTGAATTTAGGAAATAAAAACTCTGGTTGATATTGCACATAGTAATAAAGTAACACTTTATCTCAGAATTTTTTTGTTCTCTTATTTTTGCAACTCTTTTGGGCACATATGATATGTTTGCACCGACATTTGTCCCTTTCCCACTCGCCTAGCAAAATTACCCACTCAAGAATTCTTCAGTGTAGCACCTGATATATCTTTAAAAAGTTACAATTTTGGCGCAAATCAAGGTTATCAATCAAGTTTCAAATAAACCCAATTTAAGACCAGGTAAAGGAAAAACTTTAGACAAAGTGGCAGAAGAGTTTGAGACCTTTGTGTGACTTTTTAAAAAAAAAGTTGCAAAACCCCAGAGACTCATCTGTCTGATATATCAACATCTAAGATGAATCAAACAAGTCCAAAACCTAACAATACAAGAAAAGCTAAAAATGACTGCAACCATCAGGCTTTGGAGTGGCAGTGAATAGGGTTAATCATATAGCAAATGGTTAAAGGGTGAGTCCGTGACAGCATTTTAGTATCTTGACAAATGTGTTAGTGTCTATCAACAGATGAAACTGTGTAAGCAGTGTATAGACATGGCAGATGCTTTGAATTCTTCATCCAAGCTGTAATATGTTGAATGTATTTTATTAGCTGTTGTAGGTACAATATGGTCAGTGCTGTGATCTGCACGTCAGCTGCAGCACATTATCCTGGCAGTCACATAACCCCAATCACATTTTATGAAGGTTAGATTACACCTCAGCGATCTGGGAAAAGGAAATGCCTCCAGTATGGGCTAATATTAAACTCTCTGACAGAACAGACAACATATGTAATCTGATGAACGGGAGAGGCGTTTTATATCTATAAATCAATGGTTCTGTACATATTTTACTTTCTTGAAATTTTAAGAAATTATCTGTTATTTTGTTATTGATTTCATAGTGTAAGAACATGAACATGGGGAAATCATTCATCAGAAAAATTTGGAATCACTGGTTGAGTCTCGTCTTTCAGAATTTAGGGGTTCTGTCCTGGATCCAACTGTAGAACACGCCTTATTCCTACTAGGATTTTGTATTACATCCCCATTATGTATCAACAGCACTTCTATAGACATAAGTATCCATTAGGCTACTGCTGGGAGACCCAAGGAAGCAACGGGGCCCGACAACTCAGACTGGTCATCACACAATGGATCAGTGAAGGATAAACTTGATTACTTTATTCAGTGCTTCCCCAAAGTCCTCTTTTTCTGGAAGAAACATCTTGTTCCGGTGGTCTATAAAAAAAAACATTGTAGGTGTCCTTTAATACCTGGAGTGCATACACAATGGGGGGCATTTATCAATTGTGGCCCAGGGTCTGTTTTTTTGTTGAATGAATCATGCTATAATTTACACTAGGATTTTAGATTGTGACGCAAGGGGTTAATGAATTAGTGCAGGACTGAAAAGGTTTAGAACCGTCTTCACATTCATGAAGGTGAATTAGAAAACCATCTCTAAGTGTAGGTCAAAAATTGTGCCAAGAGAAGTGCAGAGAAACTAGTAGCGCACCTATTTGTTAGGATTTTAAAGCTGAGCCAAATTGTGCATCCTAAAAAAAAAAGTGTTGGAAAAGGACAAATATTGTGGCACCGACACTTCATAAATAAGCAAGGAGAAAAACAACACAGACAAAAAACTGTTGGAAAGTCAATAATAAATGCCCACTAATGCATCCTTGTGAAGATTTTGTTCCAGTACTTAGCATTAGATACAGCCGAGCAATTTGTAATTGGTAATGACCACTATTATAGACATGCAATAATGTGCATTTCATCCATAGAAATTTATGATAATGTGGAGGGGGCAAACTGCAATTTTGCAATCGGACCCTGCCATTCCTAGTTTATACCCCCTCCTGCTGTGCCTATTGCCTGGCAATAGTTTGTCACCCATTAGCACATAGGCTAAAAAGGTAAATAATTAGTTTTCTTAATTAATGATTAATTCTCATGAGAAAATGTTTTAATGACACTTCCTTAAAATCTCGCTGTTGACACTATCAAGTCTGTGTGATTCCTCACAGACATATGTGCTTCTGTAAATAAAGTTGGTCTCAAATAACTACACTTTTAACCTCCAAGATCTAGAAGTAATGACCCTCATAATCAGGGACAACAAACAAAGCCTTACTTAAGAACTGTGCGCAGGGCAATTTCCTCCGAGATCCATTATATTGTCTGGTACATTCATGCAATTTATTATACGTTCCTCATAAGTATAATTAACGGATATTGTTTTACTTTATACAAACAGCAGAAACATTTTATAGAATGTACCATAACAAATAAAAATAGCCAGCTGAAACTACTAAACAGTGGCGGACAATGTCATTATTGTAGTTTACACAATGTTACAAATATGAAATAAATTTCCTGTTCTGTTGGCAGTTATTCAGAAAAACAAGTTACTTGTCTGATATCCACTTTTGTATGGATCAATACAAATCCATGGATCTCTTTCTGTATCATTTTTTTAAAATGACTGTCCATTTAAAGCATGTCCTATTCTGATCCATGTACCAGACAAGACTTTCCCATTGTAGTCTATGGTTAAATGAAAAGTCATCTATTCGTGATGAAGAAAAAACGTAAACCAGGATGTACAGACCAGAAAAATGGATCATGCATTGAAAACGATGGAGCCCCTATCAAATGCCACCAATATAATATCAGCCACAGAATACTGTATGACTAGTTAGAACTAGCAAATATGAGACAAAATTCACAACTCAGGATCTGTTTTTAAAAAAAAAGGCTTACTATGTTTGCAATAAAAATACTAAATCTTTAGTATGGCCACTGCCTCATGGTTTCATCATAATACCCTTGAGGTCATGGCGATGTGCGCAGGGCAGAAGCCTCTCCCTGCACTACAGACACTGCTGATATTTATTCGTACTTTTTCTGATATTTGATTTAGTTTCTATATGTGTAGTTCCTCCTTCATGCTTTGACTAGTGCAGCTATATGCACAAAGTAAAAGGCATCACCTATGACACCAGTTGCCTACATAAAATAAGCACCAAAACATCTTCTAAAATAACAACTTAGAGTGCAATTACCTTTATTAGAGGAAGTGGCCAAAACTAATCTTCCATTACCATTTATATATCAATAGCAGAGAAAAAGACGCTGTCTGCTTTACTATTTTTTTTCTGCTATTTAATAAAAGAATAGGGAATGAAACACAGGTGTAAACTCAGCTTAACACTTATGTCTTCATCAATACTAGTCAATATTGCTTTTCCTAACAATACATTGACTTATAGATTCCATAAAGTGAAGTTTTGCCTTCTGTGACACTCACGTGAAATGTGCTGTCTATGGAATCTCCAGAGAGCACTACCTCATCACAATAAACTGTTCCCCTGTCATACTAATACCAAACGTTCTGATGATGTACTTCCTCAAAAGAAATGCGCTGATTCTCTATGACATTGTTATGCCTTAAAAGAAAGCAGATGAGATGAACCAATAACTTATATAAAACTTTGTTATGCAGTGGATTCCATTCTTAAAGCTCCCCTGCTGTTTATTTGATGAAAGCTCTAAAAATTCTAAAGCTCTATATTTTTTCTAAGAACACAACATCGTCATTAAATGGGAATCTTGGTAACTTTACATTTCATTATATATACACAAGTAGAAGTTCTGAGTCCATGTGCTAAGTGAACCAAACCAATCTCCTCTGGCTATGTCTAGTTAAAATACAATGGAACCTTGGATTTACAGAAGAAAGCCAGGTCTGAGCCAAAGACTTTTGCAGTTTTTCACTGCAGGATAGCCTGATACAATACAGTTTTCAGCATCCAGCCACCACAGTTTTAATGCTGATTCAGGAACAATACCGGAACTAAACTCTTTTTATCTTTTAACAATTATGTTATGTTATTTAAAGTGAAAAGTGTGTTGTATTTGTTTTCTCAGTGCCACCAGTTGCTACTTAAAGAAAGACTGCTGATGGTTTCCAAACAGAAATCAACCATCAAATTAAGCATGATACCCCAAGGACACTTACTCATAGATCCAGACACTTTGACTGTGGTAATCTTCTTATATTTGTTATCATGGCTTCCTTCCTTCTAAAATACTTCTCAAAATTATGCTAATGAATCAGAAGGGCTTTGGGTGTATTAACAGAGCCCCTCTGTGATGTCTTCACAGCGGCACGGTGGCTGAGTGAGTAGCACATCTGCCTTGCAGCACTGGGGTCCTGGGTTCGAATCCCACCCAGGTCAACATCTGTAAAGAGTTTGTATGTTCTCTCCGTGTTTGCGTGGGTTTCCTCCAGGTACTCCGGTTTCCTCCCACACTTCAAAACATACTGTTAGGTTGTTTAGATTGTGAGCCCCATGGGGACAGGGACCAATTTGACATGCCTGTGCAGCGCTGCGTAATCTGTGTGCGCTATATAAATAAAGAATTATTATTATTATTAGGCTGTACCCTCTTCCTTTGCCTCCTCAGCAATTCCCTCTGCTCCTTCTGCCTAATATAATCTCACTGCAGCAGTGAGATTCAGCACAGTGTGGGAGTGGGAAGTATTCTTTGCACACTGTAACGGCCTAAGATATCAAATGTAAGAAAATGACCACAGTCACAATTCCTGGATGTAGGAGTAAGTGCTTCTCTGGTAAATCATGAAACAAGGAACAGAAAAATAAAGTTGCAATTACGATGCTCTGGCTCCTCCTTTCTGTTTTGATGCTGTTTTGATCCTGCTGAAAGTTTCAGCTATTATGTGTGTGGAGTCAGGGCAAGGTAAGTAACTTTTCCCCCTTAAAGCATTATACAGTGGGGGGGTACATACTATGCCTTCTCCACCAGTTATTTGGCAGAGAAGGCATGTAGTAAACCCTTTCCCAGGCAGTGTTTGAGCTTTTCCACCCTGCACACCACTTTGGATGTAACAGTTCAGAGAGAGGGAGGGGAGGCAGGAGGAAAAATGAGCAGGAACTAAACAGGTCCAAGCTGGCAGAGGCTTCCAGATAATATTAGAGTCCAGCATGCGCCAGAAGATTTACTAATGTGACCACAAATAGAATGAAACATAAAATTTGTAACATGTTGGGGGGCATTTATTATTGCCTTTCAAACTGAAAACTGGCAGAATTTATTTTCATTACTTGTTCTTTTTTTGGGCACAAAAAAGTAACGCTGCTTGTGAATTTGTTCCTTTTCTGGCGCTTTTAGCTTTCTGACTATTTTTGTGACACAGTTTTTTGCGCAAAATCAGAGCAGCTAAAAGCTGGCCTAGGGAATTCTATTTCACCTTGATGTATTAGGAGACAGTTCAAATAATCTTTGTTTGTGCGCCAAATCATTAAACCCTTGTGCCACAAACGAACATCCCGCTGAAAATCGTAGCACACTTCCTGCGCCACCCTGCGCCCAAATTAATCAATGACCCCCGTTGAATCAAATTGCTTATAAATCAATGGTGTAAATCTGTGATGTTGTTTCTATGAGAAAATAGCAGTGTTTTTCAGATCTTTGAAAAACCCACATGTACTTACGGTAACATGTTATTATTTTAATAAGTACACAAGCAGCTTATCTCCAAGGAATAAAGGATAAGAAAGTTGAAATCTAAAGTGCCTTCAGCCTTCCTTTTCCCTACAGCAGATTTGCCTTGTAAATGTTTGGCCTTTAAAATGTTCTGTCTATGGCCGACTGAAAACAATATGATATCACATGGCTAAACTAGTTGTTGCTAACATCTGACTGTAGATGAATCAAGATCAGTAGGTTGTATCTGATAAAGTAACAAATCTGAACAATATTTACATGGTAACTAGGCTGCATTGTCCGAAATGCAAAGCTATATACCAATAGCCCTGTATCCTGGTACATGATATCATCTAACCTTCCATCTGGGAATTCAGCTTAGACTTCACAATGAATGTGGAAATTCACTTCCTGGAACACAATAGGTCTGTTTTCACACTGCACATAGTCAGAGAAACTTAAAAATAAATGGCCTTTGAGAAGAAAGACATCATTTAAACTATAAGAAGGAATTTTAAGATTCAATTAATAAAGTGTTCTTTATCAAGAGTGACTAAAAAAGGCAGTGACATTGCCCGTAGAAATTTCACATTTCATTAGACCAGGTAATACAGTGGGGGTCATTTAATAGGGCCCGATTCGCGTTTTCCCGACTTGTTACCCGAATATTTCCGATTTGCGCCGATTGTACATGAATTGCCCGGGATTTTGGCGCGCACGCAATCGATGTGCCGCATCGGCACCGGCATGCACGTGACGGAAATCGGGGGGCGTGGCCGAACGAAAACCCGACGGATTTGGAAAAACCGCGCATTTAAAAAAGGAAATGTGTCGCGGAGCTGCACTCACCTTCATCCAGGATAGGATCGTGAAATTCAGTGCATTTCAGGGAACTTCAGCGCAGCAGCGCCACGTGGTGGACGTTGGAGGAACTGCCTTGATGAATCCGGCCGGACCTGAATCCAGCGCAGAGAACGCGCCCGCTGGATCGCGAACGGACCGGGTAAGTAAATTGCCCCATTATCTTGTATTTCAACTATATGTGTGGAACCCAGAAAAACAGGAGAATCTTTACACACCAGTCTCTATAGATTCTTATAGTGCAAATACACTCACCGGCCACTTTATTAGGTACACCATGTAGTAACGGGTTGGAACCCCTTTGCCTTCAGAACTGCCTCATTCTTCGTGGCATAGATTCAACAAGGTGGCTGGAAATTCCTCAGAATTTTGGTCCATATTGACATGATGGCATCACACAGTTGCCGCAGATTTGTCGGCTGCACATCCATGATGGAAATCTCCGTTCCACCACATCCCAAAGATGCTCTATTGAATTGAGATGGTGACTGTGGAGGCCATTTGAGTACAGTGAACTCATTGTCATGTTCAAGAAAACAGTCTGAGATGATTCCAGCTTTATGACATGGCGCATTATCCTGTGAAAGAGCTATCAGATGTTGGGTACATTGTGGTCATAAAGGGATGGGACATGGTCAGCAACAATACTAGGTAGGCTTGTGGCGTTGCAACGATGCTCCTTGGTACCAAGAGCCCAAAGAGTGCCAAGAAAATATTCCCCACACCATGACACCACCACCACCAGCCTGAACCGTGTGATACAAGGCAGGATGGATCCATGTTGGGACGCCAATTCTGACCCTACCATCCGAATGTCGGCAGCAAGAAATCGAGACTCATCAGACCAGGCAACGTTTTTCCAAACTTCTACTGTCCAATTTCGATGAGCTTGTGCAAATTGTAGCCTCAGTTTCCGGTTCTTAGCTGAAAGGAGTGGTACCCGGTGTGGTCTTCTGCTGCTGTAGACCATCTGCCTCAAAGTTCGACATACTGTGCGTTCAGAGATGCTCTTCTGCCTACCTTGGTTGTAACGGGTGGCGATTTGAGTCACTGTTGCCTTTCTATCAGCTCAAACCAGTCTGCCCATTCTCCTCTGACCTCTGGCATCAACAAGGCATTTCTGCCCACAGAACTGCCGCTCACTGGATGTTTATTCTTTTTCGGACCATTCTCTTTAAAACCCTAGAGATGGTTGTGCGTGAAAATCCCAGTAGATCAGCAGTTTCTGAAATATTCAGACCAGCCCTTCTGGCACCAACAACCATGCCATGTTCAAGGGCACTCAAATCACCTTTCTTCCCCATACTGATGCTCGGTTTGAAATGCAGGAGATTGTCTTGACCATGTCTAAATGCCTAAATGCACTGAGTTGCCGCCATGTGATTGGCTGATTAGAAATTAAGTGTTAACGAGCAGTTGGACAGGTGTACCTAATAAAGTGGCCGGTGAGTGTATGTTGCCACTACAGTTTGTACAAGAATCCTGTAAGTCGGTAATGTGCTTTAACCAATCACATAATATAATAACGGTTATCAAATGTTAATGTTGTGTTTAAATCGGTCCCTGTCCCCATGGGGCTCACAATCTAATCAACCGACCAGTATGTGTTGGTGTGTGGGAGGAAACCGGAGGACCCGGAGGAAACCCACACAAACACGGATAGAACATACAAACGCTTTGCAGATGATGACCGAGCCTCTCTCGGTCGTCTGTGTGTTTACACCAAAACATTTGTGATCAGGAATATGGACCACATGTTTAGCCTTGTTTAGATGCAAAACGCATGGTTCATGTTCCCAATGTTTCTGTGCAAAGTGAAGTAGGAGACCCTCTTCACCGCTGCCTTTAAATTATGTTTCAATACATAAATTAACCTAATACCAACGTGTGACGTATCTGTACATTGTGTGTCTGCTGCGGGTGCTTGGAGGTGGCTCATGAACTGAGCACTCTCCATAGCCGGTAACTGTAGTATAGCAGTATATGGTAGGATCGATCAGACCCCCTAGGGTTAAAGTACCCTAGGTGGTCTGAAAAATACTAAAAATTAAAAAAAGGTAAAAAAAAAATAATAAAAAAACCTAAAAATTCAAATCACCCCCCTTTTCCTATAAGTCATATAAATATACAGTAAAAATCCTAAACACATTAGATAGCGCCGCGTCAGAAAATTCCTGATCTATCGAAATATGGTAACCGGTTTTTACTGCGTTTTACCCCGTAATGGAAAATAGTGCTCAAAGTCAAAAATGGCTCTTTTTTGCCATTTTTAAAAATATATAAAATTCAATAAAAAGTGATCAAAAGGTCTTACAGTCCTAAAAATGGTAGCATTGAAAACATCATCAAAACTTGCAAAAAATGACACCACCCACAGCTCCGTGAACCAAAGTATGAAAAAGTTATTAGCACTAGAAGATGGAAAAATCAAAAAAAGGAGGTTTTAATTTTTGTAACTGTATGAAAACACTATAAAACCTATACACATTTTTTATCCCCATGCTCACACTGACCCAAAGAATAAAGTAGACATATAATTTGGGGCGCACAGTGAAAGCCATAAAATCCAAGCCAACAAGAAAACGGCACAATTGTGTTTTTCACCATTTTCACTGCATTTGGATTTTTTTTATGCTTCCCAGTACACGGCATGGAAAATTAAATGCCGTCACTATGAAGTGCAATTTGTTGCACAGAAAACAAGCCGTCACACAGCTCTTTACGTGAAAAAATACAAATGTTATAGATTTTTGAAAGTGGGGAGTGAAAAATGGAAATGAAAAAACAAAAAAGGGCCAGGTCGTTAAAGGGTTAAAGAACTTAGGGACAATCCATTTATTATGGTAAGAGCCGCTGATAAGGGTGGCTCAATAGTAGTTTTGGATAGTACATTATATGAGAGCCTTATCATGGATATGTTGAATGATGAAAATGTGTACAAGCGCCTGAGTTTTGATTAGGTTACCTCGCTTATTAGGTTAAATCTAAATTGGAGTCTTTGTTGAAATGGGGGTTGAAACTGGGTGTTTTCAATGAGAGGGAGGCTATTTATTTCCAGAATTTCCAATTTGTAGCACCAATATCTGGTTTAGCATCTGAGTGAGTGGGTGGACTCATTCTTACAGCCAATAGTAAAGAGGCTCTCTGCCTTTTTGCAAGACACTAAGGAGGTTTTAAAATGCATGGATAAATTGCAATAGTCTTCCCATTACCAATGGTTGTCCTGTGATATTGTATCTTTATATACATTTATTCTACATGACAAGGCTCTTATAGCTATTTCTCATCATATGGATAAACATACAGATTATTCAAGGGAACTTTGGGGTATTCATCTTGTTTCCTGTACATCTTCTCTTGTCAAATAATCTTTTCATTTTTAGTGGTACTTACTATTTGCAGTTACAGGGGTGCCCCATGGGGGTATGTTTCACTCCATCTTTAGCAAATTTATATGTCGCATTTTGGGAGGAACATGTCCTCCATGACGTTCACATTCCATTTGCACCACACATACAGTGGTACGATCGAAATATAGACTTTTTTTTCTACTATTTTTTAGACCCTCTAGGGTACATTAGTCTGATTGTCCCTACCATATACTGAAATACTACTATATTGCAGTATATGGCATTTTTGCACAGTATTCATTACATTGAGATACTGGCTCATTGTAATGAATCTGCAGAAACCAGACAGCCTTGGGTCTACCAAAGACCCAAGGCTGTCATGTCAACTGATTGCTGACCCCCGATGACGTTCGGGGGAGCTATGATCGGAAATCAAGATGGAAGTACCAGGTGGCATCGTAAGGGTTAATACCGTTTAGCTAGCACCATCTGCGGGTATTGGCGCAGGGTGTTTGCTGCAATATGCAGCAAACCCCACCTCTGTATGGAGAGGGCTCAGCCTCTTGAACTCAGTCATGTGCATGAGGCAGTTGTTTCATGTGGAATACATTTTATTTGACGTTTCAAAGACCTAAAACAAAGGACTAAAAAGAATAAAGCAAAGCAACAGCCTTTCCCCCAAACAATTTACAGCATTGGATAACTTAAAGAAAATCAACCACATTGTTGTCCACAAATCGGACAAAGGGGGCTCGGTTGTTGTTTTTGATATTGGTCTCTACACTAAACTAGCACATGTTATTTTAGATGATCGCAGTACATACAGTCAACTCCCGAGTGACCCGACTAAACAAATTCAAAATTTGCTGTGCCTCACTATTTCAGAGGCTTTAGCATTAGGAGTTCTTAATGAAAAAATGGCCAAATATTTAGTCATCGATAGTCCATGTATGCCTATATTCCATGGTCTCCCTAAGAAGCATAAAGATACATTCCCACCTCCCCTCAGGCCCATCATCTCGGACATTGGGTCCCTCAATGAGAGACTCAGTGCTTGGGTTAATGCACACTTGCAACCCTTGGTACTACATATACCTGTTTTTTTAAAAGATGTCTCTGATGTTCTTAAAATGTTTGAACATTTTGAATGGGATGAATCGTTCCATTTTGTAACATGTGATGTGATCAATTTATACTCTCGCATCCCCCATTATGCAGCCATTAATGCCATACAACTTCACCTTCACAAATACAGTTCATACAATTCCAACCTGCAAATTTTTATAGTATTAGCCATTGAGTATTTACGTAATAATATTTTTTTTGTTGGCCAGGGATTATTATTTACAGATATGTGGTGCCCCAATGGGTTCTAAGTTTTCACCTTCTTTGGCTATTTTATTTGTAGCATGGTGGGAGGAGCAGTATATTTTTCTGTGTCAAATCCTTTTCTTCAAAATATAGTTTTTTATGGCCAGTATGTGGACTATGTTATACTGGTTTGGCAGGGTAAAAAAGCATCTGTCAGTGAATTTATATCATACATAAATGGGAATAATGTCAATATTCAATGTTCACATATGAGATTCCTTCTTTGAATATACATTTCTTGGATATTTGCCTGTCGGCATCTCCTTCATGCAATCGGGTCACTACATCCATGTACACAAAGCCATTAGTTGGCAATTACATTCTCTCTGCGACCTGTTGCTACCCCACATACACCATTCATGCAATCCCTTATGGTGAGTTTCTGCATGCTAACAGAATCTGTTCTGATGAACAGGGTTTCATTAAGCATGCAGACATTATTAAGGATAAATAAATTGAAAGAGGATATCCTAGAAAAATCCTTCTAAATGCCCGCAAAAGGGCTAACATTGTTAACAGAGGTGATCTAATAACAGGGAAACACAAAAAGGTCAATGAACAAAATAATTTGATGCATAACATACCTACCTAAAGTACCCCATACAGTTTGCAATACAATGCCATCAAAAAGATTATACAAAAATATGTTCCAGTTTTGAATCAGGACACTGTACTACATGAAATTATGAAGAAGGGGCACAGATGTGTGGCAAAACGAGGCCAAACACTATCCAACATTTTGTCTCCCAGTATGATCAATACAAAGTTAGAAACTGAAACTTGGCTCACGGTCAAGGGTTTCTATAAAAGTTGAGGGTCCCGATGTAACATATGCTGCTATGCTATCAATAGAACATCACAGTTTAACATTAATGAACACAAAATACAAAAAAAATCAACAATTTTATCAATTGAGATACACATTATGCAGTGTATATGATACGATGTATGGAATTTATGGTGGTCTACGTAGGATGTACTATACAAAAGTAAAAAACTTGAATTGGCCAGCACATTACCAACATTAAAAATGGCAATTCCAGTGCTTCTGGGGCAGCAAAGCATTTGGTTGAAGCTCACGATAAGGATCTTTCCCATATCCGTTTAAGTGGTTTGGAGCAGGTTAATTGCCCAGCCCTTGGAGGGGATTGGAGAAAGATCATTTTGAAAAGAGAGGCATTCTGGATTTTAGCACTGGGATCCAGATATCCCAAAGGGATGAACTCGAAGAACTATTTATTGTACATTTATTGATTTACTGTCAGTGACTATGTCCTCTTGCCTCCTTGCCAGTCTTGTATGTTTCCCACTTTGCAGTATTATGTACTTTTTTTGTGATGGTTCCTGTCATTAGCTGCATGTTTTTTTCTTGTCTTTGTAGACCGGATACAATGTATCCAATTAGCCAGGTGGATGTAGGTATATCAGGAGTGTGTTTCTCCTGTTTTAGTACACCATGAGTAAGGCTTAACACGCGTAGGTCTTCTATACCTACATGTCCACCTTGTACATTTTAAAGAATGAACAATAAAGAAACTTGTATTTTATTCTGGATGTGCTACGAACCAATTTTTTCACTGAAAACGCTTTTGCTCCAAGCAGGTTGCATGTGTGCACTCCCTTCATTCAAGCCTCCACCACGTCAGGACAAGGCAGGGTATGTGAAACAATTTGTTTTGGACTTTTTGTAAAAAAATAAAACAGGAATTAAAAGCCAACATTGTAGTAGCAATTGCAGTAGTATGTTTTAGGTTCTTTATTGTGAATCCATTACATGATTGGCACACTACATGTTGATATTGTTGGTTTGTTTTCATGTCTAAACTTGATATATTAAAATGGTGAAAAAAAAAACATGAGAATCCACAATTGAAAGTCACAGTCACTGTTTTCCAAAAACAAAATACAGAGCTTCCTAGTTCACCTAAAATGGAGAGGTGTTCTAAGAGTTTTATTACCCTCCATGAGCCATTGGGGTTGTGACTGCATAGACCGAAGGACAATTTTATCTGTCAACCCTACTTCTCTATGTAAACTGCTACTACATAAAAATTGGGATATTTCACAGAAAACAACAGATTTTTCCTTTCTTTCAAAATATTTTAGTTTTTTCTTGTTTCTTTGATTATTTCAAAGTAATGTAATGCTCATGCAGATGACATAGTTTGGAAGATAATCTTCACTCCACAGCTGCGGAAAGTTATAGCTTCAATAATAATACATAAAGAAAGCAATTCATTCAAAACGTTCAATGATAAATTGCATATTTTATCTCAACAGAATATATGCTCTAATGCAAAACAGATGCTGTGAAGAGTGTTTCAGAGGTTATAGACATCTAAGTTATTCCTGAACAAAATGTTCCAGCCTTGTATTATGTATATTTAATAGCATTCATATACATTTTATTCACTATAGTATACATAGCATTCCACTAGAGACCACCCATAAACAGGTCCATGTTTGTAATCATTGTATAATTTATAGCAATAATGGTAGGGGTACACATTGTAAACATCCAAGCAAGCAGTATCCATAAAACTAAGGTACTACAACGGTATCCAGTATATATACTTCATTTGTGTATTTAGACACATTGCTGATTGGGAATGGATGACTGCATAACATAGAACGCAAAGGAATGGTGGCTAATGAGAAACTACTGCATTCACTAGGCTTCCGTAACAGATACTAACACATAAACATTCATCGGCTGCAGGAGGCAAAAACATTTTTACTAAAGTTTGTGGTTCAGCAATGATCTTATATCTTACAGCAGGTATCATGTATTATTAGTGGATCCCAACAGAATTGACTATATTATGTGATAATTATGTTCAAGAACAGCCTTTCTTTTATATTAATTATGATATATAGTCAATAATGATGATATCATATATAGTTAATATGGGGGGAAAGATAGAAAAAATTGAATATCTCGAATGAGGGGCAAATAATAATAAATTGATTAAAGGAAACATACCGTGAGGAATCTACCATCAGAGGTAGATCGGATGGTAGATTCCTCCTGCCTGGCTCTGCCCTAATCTGTAATTTAATAATCCTGGTTCCTAATGTAACTCGTTAAAAACTTTATTTAAGTGATATGTAAATTAACTGCAGAGGTTACAGAGGCAGACAGGAGAAATAAACCATCAAATCTACTACTGATGGTAGATTCCTCATGGTATTGTGCACCTAAAGAATGGAAATGCCATGCATCATATTAAACAAGTGGTTTCAACTGTTTTTATACTGGTGTGATCTGAGGGCATGGTCCTGACAGTAAAATAGGGGAAGGGGGGCTTAACAATGCACCAAAAAATGATCCAAGAAATAGTCAGTTCTATCTATGAGATTGGTAATCCAAACTTTTAGGAGAAACATGTCAAGCAATATTGTGACCAGATCTTATATTCATTAACAAATTAATCTTTTTAACCTACTTATAGACACCTGACTTAGAGACGACCCCTAGTTACAGACTGACCTCTCTGCCTGTGACCTCTGATAAAGCTCACAGGATGCTTTAATTTGGTCCCAGGCTGCAATGATCAGCTGTAAGTTGTCTGAAATAAAGCTTTATTGATAATTATTGGGCCTCTTAAAGCAAAAATAATTAAAAATCCAATTGTCACTGGCACAAATTTTTTTTTTTTTTGTTTGAAGCTACAATTATAAAATATACAGTTCTTACCAATTCAAATTAAGAAGAGAACAAAAGAACCTATCTTGTATGTAACCTGGGGGTTGCCTGTACTTACATTGTAGCCATTGTAGCTACCGGTACTTCTCTTCTTTACCTGTGAGTATTTTATATAATATATTTATTCACTCATTGCTCTGTTTTACCTCCGATATGGTGGACAGTTTAATAATGATGTATTTATTTACATCTTTTTAACCTTAGATACTGAGGCATTACTGTGTGCTACTGAAAGTTTGCTATACATTGTTCATATAAAACACTGTTATTACTGACAGAATAAAAGATAAAAGGTAAAGCAAAAGAGAATCTCTCTATACACATGACTTCAATTAAGGCAAAACTACTTCAAGAACAAATATATGAATATTGATAAATGATTCCTAATGTTTCCAACCATGAATCCTGCTACCTAGATAAGGTGATTCATGAAATCCTTAAAGCGATCATAATTCTCCCAATAATTTGTGTATATAAATACCCTACTGGATAAATAAATAGGACAAAAATGTGGAATACAAGGATGGACATTAATCATGCTGTGTCTCAGGATCGCCTATTTTTGCTCCTGGTTTGTTCCTTTTCTTGTCTTGTGATTTATGATTGATGTTTTGCCTTAAAGTGCTTAAAGTATTGCAAATTATTCCCCTACAAAGTTTCCTCATTAGAAAATATATTGTGCACTTACCCCTTGTTTTCATGCTAGTTAATGTTAATGGTTAATGTTATTGCCATGACCATGCATCTGACCAGTTTCCATACCATTTATATTCTACCTTTCTCCTTAATGTGTAATGTCACTGCGGTTCTAAATGACTGAAAAGCCAAGGGTCTACATCAATTCTCACTAAGTAAATTGCTGAGGGTATCTTATCATAATAAATAAGCATGTCCTAGACAGCTCCCTTCTCTCAGGAATCCATCTTGTTTCCGCTCTGAAAACAAGGTCTCGCAGGACTCATCACAACAAACCTTCTCCTGACTCCTACAGCTATTTTGGACTTGGCTTTCTATACTCTCATGGTAATGGTATGATGCAGCTGCTGCTTGTTTTATGCACATAGCTGACAGTTACTGCCCAGAGATAAAACTTGATTTCTCATCTCCAACCTATGGATATGCTGACAACAAACAGCAATGGTATGTCTGTGTAAACTCTGCAGATGAAAGCTGTGTCGTGATGTACATTGGTATTTATATTATCTCAGCTTTTTAGGCAGATTTATCAATCCGTTTACGACAGAATTCTGTCGTAATTTACACCAGTAAAATGCCTGTGCCACATTTTTCAAGGGTATTAGACAGTTTGAAGACACTAGTAAGATAAAAAAAAGGGTGTGGTTTACAAAAGGGGCGTGGCTTCATGGGAAAATGTAAATGCACCAAAATTTATGGAGCAAATTTACTAACAGTGTCCAAAAGTTGAAACAAACTGTGAAAAAGCTGTCACTATTTTTTAATGAACATCAGACATCTAATAATTAAAATAGTGGGGCTTTGTATGCTGGCCTATTATGGTGCCTTCACCCCCCTACATGTGGCGGATGTATCATGAGGTGAACTTCTGCGCCAGTCACAGGCTAAAGACAAAGGCTGACAGGAAGACTGCTCAGTCCAGCCAGGGGCTGGATCGAGCAGGCAGATGCCCCAGACAGATCTGAGGACCATGATTAGGTCCCGGCTGACCGGAAAGAAGACGACACCCTTTGGGGTGTCGGGAGGAAGGGGAGGGAGCCCCCTCTCTCACAAGATATGTAGATCCCACAGGATCTAACAGGTTAAACAGTCCTTATCTGAACTGTTAGAGCAGGGTCCAGTTGGGTCACTGCTTTCCCGGCACGGGGGACCCATGCACAACTTAGGCTAGGCTGAAGGAGAAATTGCCCAAATACTGTATATACTTGTGTATCAGCCAAGTTTTTCAGCACAAAAAAATGTGCTGAAAAACTCCACATTGGCACACGAATATATTAAAAAAAGAAACTTACATACTCACCTTCTGGCGCTCCCCGATGCTCCCTGCGGCTCCTCTTCCTTCTTCTCTTCCCTCGCAGGAGAGCGGCGCACACTATGATGTCATCAGCAGCAACCCTTTAGCATCATAGTGTGAGCCGGCAGGTACAGCGCAGGGACGCATCTCTGCCGCTCTGCTATGAGGGAAAGGAAGGAAGAGGAGCCAGGGGGGAGCATCAGAAGGTGAGTATGTAAGTTTATTTTATTAATGCACCATAGGGCTGCAGAGAATTTCATTAATATGGGGCTGTAGAGAATTTCATTAATATGGGGCTGCAGAGAATTTCATTAATGAGGGGCTGCAGAGCATTTCATTATTTAGGGGACTGCAGGGCATTTCAGGATTTGGGCGACTGCAGGGCATTTCATTAGGGGGCTACATGACATTTATTTATTTGTGGGCTACATCGAGTATTTCATTACTTGGGGGGCTACTGCAGGGCATTTAATTACTAGGGGGCTTCTGCAGGGCATTTCATTATGTGGGGTGTATTTCATTACTGGGGGAGGCTGCTAGGCATTAAATTACCAGGGGGGTGTGCATTTCCCACCCTAGCCTTTTACCCAAGTCAAGAAGTTTTCCTAGTTATTTGTGGTAAAATTAGGGGCCTCTGCTTCTAGTCAGGTCGATTATACTCGAGTATATATGGTATACGAAAACTGGCGTACTTTACCTACGTACAGTTTACTTCACTAATGTGCAGTTTGCGCCAGATAATCCAATAGTTCACACGCTCTTACTGAATGTGGTCTGTTTTCCGAATGTGTACAAGGTTGCGACTTTTTTGGTTTTTGCACTTTGATTTGTGCTGTTGCTGCAGAATTGTGGCACAGCGCAGTAATACATATGGCACAAACTCCAACCAAGCCCCTTTAGGTGCACAGTTTTCTAAAGTGAAGGACAAATTGCAACTGTGACACAAAAGTAGTGCAAACACTTTATAAATACTCTCAAAACATCCACTTTTGGTGCAAATGTAGGATTCCTTCAGATGCAAGGATAAAGCAGAAAAGGTGAGTATGGTAAAGAACTGGAGGCAATACTTGCAAATAACAACATGAAGGAGGCCTGGGCAGGGATTAAAAAAACGGGGAGGGAACTCAACCTGAGTTAGGAATGGGTGCAATGGATTGATGGCATGAATCAATTCTTTAAACTATTCTTTAATGGCTTCCCGGTAAACCTGCGGGATGACATAGCCAGCCATTCACTACATTCCTACCCATACCAACCAAAGAATCTAATAACTATGGACATAAGGGCTTAAGGGTAACTTTGGAGGAAGTTAGTAGAGCCCTGTCCGGGCTGAAACCCAACAAGGCTGTGGGGCCTGATGGAATCTATCCATGGCTGACAGGCTCCAAGGGTAGTCAACCAACTGGATCACTGCGGAGGATGACGTAAGAGACCGGAATCTAAGTGGTACCCGGTTTTCACCAGAGCCCGCTGCAAAGCGAGTTGCTGCGGTGTGGTAACACTAGGTCGCTGCACAGGTGCGACATTGTCCACGGTGGCAGCCAAGGTGAGGTACAAAGACGACAGGCAGAATCGTGGTCGGGGACAGGCAGGAGTTCTTGACAGGCAGCACAGGATCAACGTCATTAACAAAGCAGGAGGTCAGGACAGGCGGAACAGGATGAAAGTCAAGTACAGAACCAGGGTCATAATGGGGAATCCAAACACAGGCACAAGGCAGGGACAAAAGCTTTCTCAACAGCATAAACACGAAGATACGGCGGGATATGCTTGGAGAGACCGGCTTTTATGCAATTTCCAGGAGACGGCCAGCACCAATCAGCAGTGCGATGGCCCTTTAAATCTTCGAGCGCCGCCATGTGTGGCGTCCTAATAGACAGGGACATGCATGTTGGGATGCTGGATCCGGAGCCAGAGCAAGAACAATTAAGTGGCAAGGGCGTGGCGCTGGCAGGCAGTGAGGGGCATGGGTGAGCCCGCAACCCGCGATATGGGTCGCGGGAGCACCTGTGACAACAGCTACTAAAATCGTGTGCAAACGAACTAAGCCACGGACTGACCAATATATATTCAACTATAGCCTACACCAGTGGTGGCGCACCTATGGCACGGGTGCCAGAGCCCTTTCTGTGGGCACTCAGGCCTTCACACCAACATAGAGTTTGCCAGACAGGACTCATAGCTTCCTCCTGTGGTCCAAGACCACATGCCTTGCTCAGCGCCATTTTAAAGCAGCATCCTTTTAAACAGCGGGAAGGTGTGGATAGAGATGGATTAACGTTGGAGCTCCTGCTCTGGGTCCCCTGATTCTTCCTCTTCAGGGGACCCAGGAGGGAAGCTACAATCCAAATTTCCCCATCATCTTTCTAATGTATTGGTGAACTCAGGAAGCCGAAACAATTGAAACCTGTGATACAGCAGGGATCAATAAGTTACTACTTAAATTGTGTTGGCACTTTGCGACATATAAATGGATATTGGTTGTAGTTTGGGCTCTCAGTCTCCAAAAGGTTTGCCATCACTGGCCTACACCAATAGGCACTATTGCACTCACATATTCATTTTCATATAATGAGATCCTTTGAGAGAATTCTCTTGTCTCACATTAAAAAGACTGTGAAGGGCAGACTTAAACCCATTACAATTCGCATACAACTTCTCCAGTGTTTTTAATACCATAGACCCAGCATTGATGACGGCAAAATGACCCACCTCAACCTACAACCCTTTATTGTCAATTGGATTCATGAATAGGCCTCAATAGGCCCAATTGCACGAGGTCTAACACCGTTGTCAGTAACAAAGGTGCACCTCAGGGTACCGTTCTTGCACCATTCCTCTTTACACATCTGACTTTAGCCATAACTCTCTGCAATCTTCAGAAATTCTCAGACGACTCTGTTATTGTCAGTTGCACTAAGGATGGTGATGACAAGCACTATAGGGACACCATTAACTCGTTTGTAGTATGGATTGAAGACAATGGGGGACATTAATCATAGGCTGTTAGACTGTTTTGAGCGTTTTTTAGTGCACAAATCGGGCGTATCTCGTTAATTTGGCGCATTTATGCACACATGGATGCTTTGCCTGGGCCAAGACTGCTGGAGGAGGACGAGTGCTCCTGACTCCTTCCCTGTCCATTAGAAGCCGTGCAGAAAGGCTTTTCTTACTGGAAAGATTTGTTTGCCAGCGGCGGCACGGTGACACAAAAGTGTCCTCACCATGTCGGCCACTGCTATTGCCACCAGTAATGTCTTCCTCAGCCCCCTGTAATGTCTTCCTCAGCCCCCCAGTGTCCTCCACAGCCCCAACTAAACAGTTACCCTCAGCCACCGTTACCCTCAGTAAAGACCCGGTCACAAATGAGGTCCCCACAGCTCCCATGTCCTAATAGCCCCTTGTAATGTCCCCCACAGCCGACTGTATTGCCCCTGTAATGTCCCCCAAAGCCCCCTATAATGTCCCCCACAGCCACCTGTAAGGTTCTCTGCAAACTACTGTAAGGTCCCCCGCAACCCCCTGCAATGTCCCCTGCTGCCCCCTGCAATGTCCCCCACAATCCCCTGCAATGTCCCCCGCAGCCCCCTACAATGTCCCCCGCAGCCCCCTACAATGTCCCCCACAGCCCCCTGCAATGTCCCCCACAGCCCCCTGCAATGTCCCCCGCAGCCCCCTACAATGACCCCCGCTGCCCTTTGTAATGCTTCCCGCAGCCCCCTGCAATGTCCCCAGCAGCCCCCTGCAATGTCCCCCGCTGCCCCTACAATGACCCCTGCTGCCTCTTGTAATGCTTCCCGCAGCCCCCTGCAATGTCCCCCGCTGCCCCCTACAATGACCTCCGCTGCCTCTGTAATGTTCCCGCAGCCCCCGCAAGAGCGCTTGAAAATGACCGTGCCGTGAGATGTCCGCAGCCCCCTGCCAATGTCCCCGAGCCAAAACCCTGGCAATGCCCGACCCTGCACTTAACAATGACCCCCGCTGCCTCTTGTAATGCTTCCCGCAGCCCCCTGCAATGTCCCCAGCAGCCCCCTGCAATGTCCCCCGCTGCCCCCTACAATGACCTCCGCTGCCTCTTGTAATGCTTCCCGCAGCCCCCTGCAATGTCCCCGCTGCCCCCTACAATGACCCCGCTGCCTCTTGTAATGCTTCCCGCAGCCCCCTGCAATGTCCCCAGCAGCCCCCTGTAATGTCCCCCACAGCCATCTGTAAAGTCCCCCACACCCCCCTCTAAAAAGTTCCCCCCAGTCACAAGTAATGTCCTCCAAAGTCCCCCATGTCCTCATAGCCCTCATAATGTCCCCAGCCACAAGACATGTCCCCCACAGTTTCCTCCCTATGTCCTCATAGCCCTGCCAGACCCCAGCTTCAGCTTCATAGACCCCAGTAATGCCTCTAGCTGCAAGTAATGTCCCCCACAACCCCCCATTCCCAGGTCCTCTTAGCCCCCTGTAATGGTCAACACAGTCTCCTCAATGTGACCTTCCCCCCTCCACTGTATAATTAAAAAAACAAACATACTCACCCAAGTCTTCTCTCTTCCATCTGTCTTCTCACATCACTGAGGCGCGGTAACGTCATCACCGGCGTCTCCTGCTCCTGTAGTGAGCTGTTTGAAGCAGGAGACGCTGTGTGATTGTGTCTCCTGCTCCCTGTAGTGGAGAACGGAGCCAACGGTGCTGGGGAAATTTGCCTGGACACCGGGACATTTGGGGCACAGGCCAAAAGATCCGGATCCGGGCCCCGGATCTTTTGACCTAACAACGCCCCTGGATCCATCATAGATCACACGCCAAAAAAAAGAACAAACCAGGCGCAAAAAATAGGCGAACCTAAGACCCACTATGATTAATGTCCCCCAATAACCTCATCATTAATACTTAAAAACTAAGGAAATGATATTCCACCTATGAAGGTACAAAACAGCTCCAATCACCATCAAAGACCAAGCCATTGAACGATTTAGAAATTACAAGTACCTAGGTGTCATTCGATGACAAACTAGATTGGTCTGAAAACTTCAGCGTAGCAACTAAAAAAGCAGCATCTCAGGAAACTCAGGTCCTTCAGTGTATGCAACAAGAATCTTTTACGAGTCCTCAATTGCGAGTGTGCTATTATTTGCTATCACCTGTCAAAAGAAGAGAGGAGAATAAAATTTTAAAAATTATTAAGAGGACTCAAGGCAGTTGGCCTTCAACTGGGTTGGTTTGAAGAGGTCTGGCAGGAAAGATGCATCAACAAATTCACAGCTTTTACAACCAACAAATTGCACCCACTATACCAATACATAGCAGATAAGCTTAGCACATTCAGCGAGCGCTACCACCAAATCAATTGCCGTACGGAGAGATTTTGTAACTTCTTCACCCCGAAAGCCACAACAAAACCACCAGCTCCCACAGGACTAGTGTTGCCACCAGCAGTCAATAACCCCCCTGCTCATGCTCCCACACTCCGCATTAATGATTCTGTCTGTGTGTCTGAATTTCCTATGTGTTTACATGTATATGTACTCCAAGCTCGAATGATGTGTGCACAAAGCAATTTCTCGAAAGGGATCAATAAAATTGTATTGTACTGTATTGTAGACAAAAAACTGTTGTGGACACAATAATATATGGGTCCATATCATGGCTATTGCGTTTGTACATAAAAAAAGCATTGTACATATGGCGCTTCCTCAGATCACAAATCAACTAAACTTAACTTTTAAGATTATGCCTGAACGATCCTGGAGGTGTTGCCAGAGCCCTTCCGTGCTGCAGCATCACAGGCTGTTACATTGTGCAGGAGCAACTCCACCTCTGCCTGCTCCCTCAGCACTTTTCACCCCCTCTGCCTCATGTAATCTCATTGCAGCAAAAGATGTTTCAGCACACAGTGGAGGGAACTGCTAATGAACACTTTAACGGCCTGTAAAACTGCAGCACGAAGAGGCTTTGGTAACACCCCCAGGAGCCCTTCAGGTCCATTAGCATAATTTGAAAAGTTTTAAAATTTAGGAGGTCTTGGATAACAAATATAAGAAGATTAGTACAGTCACTATGTTGAGATCTATGAGTAAGTGTCCCTGGTTTATCATTCTGGATTTCGATGGGTACTTCTGGAAAAAGAGCTAATTGGTACACGCACAATGTTACATCACTGGGGACATTACTCACTATATTGCAGAAGGAAATGATGGTGTGATTCAGATGACATTGTCTCACTGGCAGATTGCTCTGTTACATAACCTTTTTTCCTGTACTACAATTTTCATAGACACTCCACCCCATGAGATCAGAGTTCGAGAAGGGACTGGATAGCACACAACTTTTCCCCTTTTATCTTGTCCTTTCTCATGTACCACTGTACCAATGACCTTTGATTTCATCATCTTTAATTAGCCAAAAATTGAGCAACTGTGATGAGCAACCCAAAGACTGAGCATAAAGTTTTTGTTGTATAACATATGGGGGGATGCTATTGGTATTACCAAAACATCCCTATTTTACAAGGAGAGAGGTTAAACCCATAATACACAGGCAATGATCAGATCGATTAAAAAAAGGCTGCACTACTTACTGATTTCAAAGTGAAGGAACGTAATGTAGATTCTTTAGTAAAAATGACCATGCAGCTATGTGGTGGACCTCTGGCCCATCATACATCTAACAGGTAGTTATACGATACGATACAACTGTATTGATCCCAAAGAGAAAATTATTTTCTTTTTCTTTCTGACACTACTTGGCATGGTAGTGGCGTAGGGGATAAAAAGTCACAATTCTTTGCCTTTCACTTTGCGTGATAGTGGAGTCTAAGCAATTGTCTGTGAACAATGTACCGTAAGTGGGAAAAAGCAGTTTGAGTGTCTGTTCACAAATTAGTCACTTTTTGCTATTACATTCCTGCTACAATATTGGAAAATTGCTTCATTTATGCAAACATTTTCAAACTCATCATGGCAAAAGACACAGAAGGGAAAAGAGAGAACGGTGCCTTTTTATTATTCAAGATTACTCATGTGGGTCTGGGAAAGAGAGTGATTTTCTCTCTTTCTCAGCAAACTTTTGGAGAAGCAAATGATACTGGCAAGCGCTTGAAAGCTCCAGTGATGTCACTGGTAAGCCATGCATAATAACATTTTGATTTGATTTAAATTTTGCAAGATAGGATAACAAGAAATTAATTTAATTTCCAATAATGTGGGTTCTGTGGGTTCAACATATGTAAAACAGTTAATTTATCTAAGCAGGTAATGTTAGCATGATGAATTAAATGTGCTTCTTGACAAATCTGGGATTCATTTTGCTGATTTCTCAGGGTAGAGTTCTTAAATTTAATGCAGTTGCTCATCATGACATAAATAAAAATGTTTCAGTATTTTTACTCCAAAACAGAATTGTAGGACTGTTCTAGTCCATAGAATTCGATGTACATCCCAATTGTTCTTTCTGCATGAAGCATGTAAACCTCTGCATGCCTTCATATACAACTGTAGAACAGTAGTGACCTCATGCACCATACAGCAGCCCTTTTTTGGGGCACAAATAAGGACATTTTCCTGGTAACTTGTCATTACAATAGGTTCTTGACCCTTTACACTTAATCCTATTTATTATTATTGAACATCAATCTGGCTTTCGTATTTTATGGTTAGACCGCTTTCTAGATGTAAAGATGTAAAAGAAAAGCCCCATGGTTCAGAAATGTTTTTACCTTATCAATTAGCTATTTATGTCCATAAAAAGACCAATGT
Organism: Engystomops pustulosus; assembly: GCA_019512145.1. NCBI lineage: Eukaryota > Metazoa > Chordata > Amphibia > Anura > Leptodactylidae > Engystomops > Engystomops pustulosus. The sequence goes on from CM033643.1 coordinate 96,691,085, forward strand.
ACCTTCTAGGTCTTTAATATCGAATACATGAATACTGTCATAAGGTCATGGACATTTAGGATCACATCTCCTGCCATTTTATGGATCGGAATGGCATCAGATGATGCAAAAGAGATTTCTTTTGATAGATGTATATTTCCTAATGCAGGCAGCCCCTGGGTTATGTACAAGATAGGTTCTGCAGGTTTGTTCTCAATTTGAATTTGTATGTCAGTCGGAACTGTATACTTTATTATTGTAACCCTAGTCAACATTTTTTTGGTCTCTGTGACAATTGGATTTTAAAAATGTTGGGTTGTCATAACCCAATTAACAATAAAACTTAATTGCAGACACCTTTGATAACTGTTATAGCTGTTTATTGAAGCCTAAGGCTACAGTACAGTAAATTACCAACATTCAGGGGTCCATTTGTAACTAGGGGTCGTCTGTAAGTCGGGTGTTCTTAAGTAGGGCACCACCTGTATTCTGCCACACACACTTACACACACATCACAAAAAACATGAGTGGCCAATCCCTTTAGGTATTTTAATAGACAATGAATTTGTATATTTTCAGTGTTTAGGGTTCATTTCTGATTTCAGCATCCAAAAATGTACTAATAATTTACTGATTGAAATATTAGAAATGTCTGTGCTTAGGACTTGAGTGGGAGGTTTCTTTCAGTGACTCTCCGCCATCCCTGTATGAAAATAAAGAAATATATATATATTACACTCACCGGCCACTTTATTAGGTACACCTGTCCAACTGCTCGTTAACACTTAATTTCTAATCAGCCAATCACATGGCGGCAACTCAGTGCATTTAGGCATGTAGACATGGTCAAGACAATCTCCTGCAGTTCAAACCGAGCATCAGTATAGGGAAGAAAGGTGATTTGAGTGCCTTTGAACGTGGCATGGTTGTTGGTGCCAGAAGGGCACAACCATCTCTAGGGTTTACAGAGAATGGTCCAAAAAAGAAAAAACATCCAGTGAGTGGCAGTTCTGTGGGCGGAAATGCCTTGTTGATGCCAGAGGTCAGAGGAGAATGGGCAGACTGGTTCAAGCTGATAGAAAGGCAACAGTGACTCAAATCGCCACCCATTACAACCAAGGTAGGCAGAAGAGCATCTCTGAATGCACAGTACGTCGAACTTTGAGGCAGATGGGCTACAGCAGCAGAAGACCACACCGGGTGCCACTCCTTTCAGCTAAGAACAGGAAACTGAGGCTACAATTTGCACAAGCTCATCAAAATTGGACAGTAGAAGATTGGAAAAACGTTGCCTGGTCTGATGAGTCTCGATTTCTGCTGCGACATTCGGATGGTAGGGTCAGAATTTGGTGTCAACAACATGAAAGCATGGATCCATCCTGCCTTGTATCAACGGTTCAGGCTGGTGATGGTGGTGTCATGGTGTGGGGAATATTTTCTTGGCATTCTTTGGGCCCCTTGGTACCAATTGAACATCGTTGCAACGCCACAGCCTACCTGAGTATTGTTGCTGACCATGTCCATCCGTTTATGACCACAATGTACCCAACATCTGATGGCTACTTTCAGCAGGATAATGCCCCATGTCATAAAGCTGGAATCCTCTCAGACTGGTTTCTTGAACATGACAATGAGTTCACTCTACTCAAATGGCCTCCACAGTCACCAGATCTCAATCCAATAGAGCATCTTTGGGATGTGGTGGAACGGGAGATTCGCATCATGGGTGTGCAGCCGACAAATCTGCGGCAACTGTGTGATGCCATCATGTCAATATGGACCAAAATCTCTGAGGAATGCTTCCAGCACCTTGTTGAATCTATGCCACGAAGAATTGAGGCAGTTCTGAAGGCAAAAGGGGGTCCAACCCGTTACTAGCATGGTGTACCTAATAAAGTGGCCGGTGAGTGTATACAGGGCCGGTTCTAGGCAAAGTGGGGCCCTGGGCAAAGCTAAAAGTGGGGCCCCAAAATAAAACTATTTTTAGTACTACTTTAGTATGGTAAAACAAACTGTAATATGGGAGAATTTTATAGGAGATAGATAGATGATGACTCTCCCTGAGTGATGGTCAGCACGGTGGCTCAGTGGTTAGCACTACTGCCTTGCAGCGCTGGTCAACATCTGCAAAGAGTTTGTATGTTCTCTCTGTGTTTGCGTGGGTTTCCTCGGGGTCCTCTGGTTTCCTCCTACACTCCAGAATTACTGGTAGGTTGATTAGATTGTGAGCCCCATTGGGGACAGGGATTGATCTGGCAAGCTCTGTGTAGCGCTGCGTAATCCGTGTGCGCTATATAAATAAGGGAATTATTAATTATAATTATTGTGATAGAAGATAAATATGAAAGTTGATAGAGATTTCTAGATGTAGAATCATAAAGTAGATGATATATACAGGAGATAGATATGAGAGATAAATATAGTAGAAGAGAGAGAGAAGATTGATTGAAGATTGATAGAGAAAAAGCGACATATATAAATGGTCAGATTATAGGAGATGGATAACTACACAGATAGATATATATACAGGAGAGAGATGATAAGAATCTTCACCCAGGAATTCAACCAAGGGGCATTACCCCTTTCACCGCCCGGCATTTCTGGATATTTTGTCGTGTCATTGACCAGAGCAAAAAGCAAAAAGAATTAAAGTAAACCCAACAAACCACATATTTTCTGCAAGCAGACAATTGCCCCATTTTCAAAATTGCATTAAAGAGTTTACACTGTAGACATAGGCGCCTTCATGCAATTTTGATTCAAGCTGAAACATTTTATAAAAAATACTCAAAATTTTACTTTGATGGCAAAAAATGTTCTCCAAACAGAAAATATTTACCTTCACATCTCCTAAATGTAATAGATGGACATGTGTAGAGTTCACAAATGCCCCATATTGATATGTTCACATAAATAAATCCACATAATATGACTTAAACTGTAATAACTAGATATCTGCTTTTCAGCTACAAATTTTAAGACAGTCACAACCTGTAAAATATAGAAATAAAGCACAATAAAAAAAATAAAGGCGCCATAAAACCTATAGAATTTTGAAAGCAGACAACCAGGTGATGCATTTGGCAATTAACATTCAAAATTTCCTCTAAAATATTTACAAATCCAGAATACTTATATAAAGAAAATATACTTTTCTAAAACAGTAAGATGTGAGGAGATCATACAAACTCCACATGTGTATATGCACCAAAATATGCAGCAAAGGGAATGTTAAATCCACAGGGGCACCAGACAATTTGTGCAGAGTGTCACACAGATGTATCATTGTTTGCTCCCTTACACAATGGTAACCCAAATAAATAACTATATATCCATAAACCGAGCAATGAGATAGTAAAAGTCACGTTTACATGTGCGCCATTGTATTAGCCGCACAATAACAGAACCCTCCGCGCTTCATAAGAATGAGAGTGAGAACGTCATAACATAGGTGTAAGTAATGGAGGATGGTGTGAAATAAAAACTTTATTCCAGAACATGTGGGTGTTTTTAGTGTTACATATAACTTTATGGACTGGTCTGGTCGCGGTGTTAATATGTAGTCACATTAGGCGAAGAGGATCGAATGTTCATCATATCAGTCAATTTTCGCAAAAAAAAAACTATCACGAAATAAAAGGCAATAAGAGAGAAATTGTGTTCTTAGATAGTTCTGCATAGAAAAGGGTTAAAAACATGAATACTAGTCAGAGGTGTAACTAGGAGAGGCCGGGCCCCATAGCAGATTTTTGCATGGGGCCCCCTTTCTCCTTAAAAATATACATATTTGTAAAATTACACGCATTTATACACTCAAATATACACACATTTATATGCACAAAGTTCTATACTCATACACACATTAATACACTCTTACACATGTATAAACTCATACACACACATTTTTGTACTGATACATATATTATATGAAAACGTATAAAGTATATACACACACAGTATGTACACATCCAATGTATATAAATCATATAAATATATATTATATACACATCATATACACACATGATGTTTAGTCCATATACATTATAAACACACACTTTGTGTTATATATACACAAAGTATAAACCCATACATATAGCATATACACACCTACATACAGTATGTAGACATCATCCGTACATACATACATAGAGTATATACATACCATACATCATATGCACACATACAGAACTTACACACATACCTAAAGTATATAGACATAAACATATAGTATACACTCTGTATATATAGCATATACATAAACACACACATACAACATACACAGACAGATAGACAGATAGATAGATAGATAGATAGATAGATAGATAGATAGATAGATAGATGGGAAAAGGCAGCTGGAGAATGGTCCGAAAAAGAAAAAACATCCAGTGAGCGGCAGTTCTGTGGGCGGAAATGCCTTGTTGATGCCAGAGGTCAGAGGAGAATGGGCAGACTGGTTCAAGCTGATAGAAAGGCAACAGTGACTCAAATCGCCACCAGTCTGATGGCTACTTTCAGCAGGATAATGCGCCATGTCATAAAGCTGGATTCATCTCAGACTGGTTTCTTGAACATGACAATGAGTTCACTGTACTCACACAGTAAGATACTGTAAGATATATTTATGTATGCTGATTCAGGGAGCACCAGTATACATGGTTTTGTTGTGTTACTCTAAACTTGCTAATTTCCTGCTGAGGAGACTGCTAATAATATCACTTGTCCATCAGTGAGAGCAGAACAGTAAAGCCTGTAAATCCTGCTGGTTATGTTGGGCTTCTTGACAGTTCTTGGTGTGACGCTGTATATTTTGGCCCGAAACTTCATGCTACTTAAGTGGACTGGTCGGGTATCCATTCGTCACTATGTATGATAAAAATAGTCAGTCTGGCTTTTTAAAAAGGCATTGTCAATGTACTGTGCTGTCAAAAGTGATGATTGTTTCTGATTCTTTTGCAGTAAAATGTAACATACCTAGTCAGGATTACCATTCTGACTTTTACTTTTGGAGAATATAATTGTGTTATTAAAGGAAACTTACCATGAGGAATCTACCATCAGAAGTAGATCTGATGGTAGATTCCTCCTTCCTGCCTGTCCCCTAATCTGTAATTTAATAATGCTGGAACCTAACCTAACTTGTTAATGTAAATTAACTGCAGAGGCTACTTGAGAGTGGAGTAGTCTTAGCTCCCAGCGCACAGCCAGGCTTGTACACGCCCCAGTAGTCTCTGCTGGTAATCTATTGCTAAAATAAGCAGCAGACATGAGGAAAGTTGAGCCTCATCAGCACCACCTGCAGCAAGATGGGTGGCAGCATCAGGGACACAGTTACCTTCCATAAAACAGGACCTGACACTTAAAAATAATGACCTATATTTATCAAAAGTATGGCAAACTGCCTTAGTGCAGTATGCCTCATGAGTGTTCTGGGTGGGCCAGATAATTGAATACTGACGCACGGTCTTCAATTACCTGGCACACTCTGCACTGATCGGGAAGTGTGCTCCTATTTTTTTTGGTGCACCTTTAATACACAGTAACACAGTTGCCCACATTTATGCAGTATGTGCAGTTTGCCTTAGAAGTGTGCAGGGTGCGCCAGATTAATGAATTGTGGCGCAAGTACTTCATGAATCTGGCGCCCCCTGGACTGTTGGATTATAAATAGGGAGAGCTGAGGAGAACCAGTATCTACCACTATATGGTCAATGTATGGATGAATACTGGTAGACCTGGGTTGGGGGCCCACTTGGGTGAGTTTTGCCCCCCTATGCTGAATTTCTAGCTTCGCCTCTAGGTGCTACAATATAATAGATTAGGGCTAGAAGGTAGTGCCTATAGGCAAATTGCTGAATAAATTAGATTATTTCTAAAGTTCAGCTGAAAAAACCTAGGCTTCCATCTAACCATCAATGACTTCCATATCTAATGATGAGAAATTTGCTGAACAGTCATCACAGGTGTGACGGCACAGGGAGAAAACATCCAAATATCTAGCAGCAGGCAGATGGGAAGCCTAAGCAGAAAATATCTTTTAAAATGTAAGCAAAATAAGACATAAAAATAACAATGTACAAAACAATGCCTAAAATATATGAATGAAATGGTGACTTTATGGAGGCATGCCAGATATGTAAGTGAATGCCATGAATGTAAGCTATGTCCTATTTTTAGGCTGCATTGTGATCAGTGACAGGGCACACAACATGAGTGAGATATTCTCTCAGGACACTTGCTGCAGAGGAAAGATTCCCAAGCATAGTTAGGCTCAGAAATAGAAAAACCAAGAGACAGATGTCTGTAGGGAAGTCAGCTGAAACAAATGTGTATCCTATATTGGAAGAAAATACATATGAGAGAGACATCGCTGACCTTACAGTTGTTGGAGCTCTAAATAATTTATTTGAGCTCATTGAGCGCATTCAAGCCACATTGTAGCCTATTGCGAATACATGGAATACCCTCTCCCTGTGGCGGCCAATGTGTGCACAATTTTGCAACTACTTCCTTCAAGATAACGCTTCCATTGACCAGAAATATATAGCAGGGATTTGTTTGTGTGCTGGCTGTGGCAACATAGACACTTTTTTGGTTGTTCAACTGATAATGCAAGAATTAGGTCACGCTCTTTATATTTCCATTTGGGAAAATTGGAAGCTAGATAATAAAACATGGAAAAAATAGATATTCTACTTCCAGACAATTCTCCAGGTTGTATAAGGGTAATTGTTCCAACAATTCTAAAGGTTATAGATAAATTTATTTGAATAGTAAATAAAAGCAGGATTTCAAAAGGTAAATATATATAAAACACTAAACGGCATAATGAGAATACATAATTACAAATTCAGTACATAGAATAGTAAAAAATATTAATTAAGAATTTAATCAATTAAAAAAAATCCTGGCTATATATTGTTGGGAAAAATGTGGGGACCCTTGCATTCCCAGTTAATCTTCAATATGCAAGTTAATTCAGCATTCATATATTTGAAAAACATAGTAACCAATTCCATGTCAAAATCTCAATAATACATAAAAGTCACAAATATTCTTTTCAGATAGAAAGTAATATTAATATTGGATATAATAGATGCTTAAATGCACAGATTAATGATATCAGAATAAATATCAGACATTGTTCAGTGTCCATGAATGCATTATATAATATATATATATATATACTATATATCTATATATATATATATATATATACATATACTGTGTATTATATTCAATAAGATATATGAACCACAAGGAAGAAGACAAAAATGGTTTACACACAGGACAATTCAGGACGCAGGACCCTTGAAATCAGCAAGCACCACATGCTTTTCATGTATATATTGCAAAACGCATTTATAATTTATTTGGTGCACAAACAAAAAGGATTAGAACTGTCTCCCCATTCATGAAGGTGAATATGAACACAATTTTGCGTCCAAAAACAGAATAAGTGGTGAATGTCAGAAAACCGCAAAAATTGTGGTAACATCACTTCAAAAATAAGGTGCAAGAGGCGCAGCAAGGGGGAAAAAATTGCAGCCAGTTTTCCATTTGAAAGTTGATAATAAATGCCCCCATGGTCATTGTTCCTGATCACAAGAGTTTCAGGGTACACCTTTTAATTATTAACCCATTATCATCCACACCTGCCTTTGGCTTCAAAAACTGCATCAGAAAAACAGAACGTGTGACGGCACCCTCAACAAAATGCTTCTGCAATCCATCCAAGCCCCTCAATCTTGCAACGCAACACAAATGCTATGTGTGAACATGGCCTAAGGGAGAACCTGTTATTTGAATATATTATATTTGATCCTATCATCTTACCTTATATGAAAATAATTCATTGTTATTGCTACCCCAGCACACCCAGGACCACATGCAGCTCAGTTTTACATGATCTGGGAGCCATCAGTGAATATCAGTAAATATGACATCTTACGCCAGTAATTCTGTTGCCTCTAGATGTAAACACACAGTCAGGCACATTACATGGTACATTCTGTCCGACATAAGAATCTGTCCGCGTCTCCTACTGTGTGCTGAAAAGTAACTTCTCAGTGTTGGTTTACATTACACATTTTTTCACTAGTCCTTTGATGTACAATATTAGCAACAATAACAGAACCATTTCATTTACAAGTCAAAATGAATCATAAAGCAACGCATCACACAATCAATTTAAAGACTTATCAGGTATTTAACCAGTGCACTGACAGATAAATCTACTACATAAATAATGTAGAGATAACACATCAGACAAGCCACACACATTGGATTTCTGTCAGCTCTGTGCTGGGTTGGACAAAAGTTTCCCTCCCGATACCCACATACTCTGGTCAGTAGCACATAAATGTGCTAACTAGGGAGCGAGAGAGAAGAAAGCTGCTGCCATCATTTCATCATTGTTTATTTCCCACAACAATTAAATGACTCTCCTTCCTTCTGACATCTCCCACTAGGATTTTACACCAAAAAATGGGTTGTCCTAAGATTCTCAATGGAATATGAGGTAAAATGCAGATTGGTGAGGGTCAGACTAGCGGGATCCCCACAGATCATGAGAATGGGAGTTCTATTCCTGGAACAAATGGAGCGGTCTGCGCAATGCCACATCATTTCTTATATATTGTACTGCTCATTTAAGCTATTTCCAACAGCCCCATAGGCAATGAATGGATAGACAGGGTACAAGCTGGACCCGGGACTCCATTCATTTTCTTACAGCTACAAATCACAGGAAGACAAGCATGGTTGTCAGAGACAGTTTGTGGAAAGGATTGAGGTTGAAAATGTCTTTGACAAATCATATGTCCCTTGTATGAGTGAAGTGCCGATGTGCATGTACACTTGGCCACCACATTATTTCAATGAAAGAACTATGAAGTATACTGCTCATGTTATGGATGCTGTGTCAGGGGAAGTCCTGTTAAAATCCACACTGCCAATATCATCAAATGAGGAGGCTACCTTCATCATACATTTCATAATCACCAACATAAGCAAAAATCTGACAGAATGTAAAGTCAGCGAGTGGTCACTCCTACTTAAATCTAAACCAACATGGTAGGAAGAAATAAATATAAGTAAAACATTGCATTTATACTACCCCCTAAGTCAGTGGTGGCGAACCTATGGCACGGGTGCCAAAAGTGGCACTCTGAGCCATTTCTGTGGGCACTCAGACCATTGCCCAAGTTCCCCAAATATGACCAAATCCACCAAATCTTCCTGCAGTCCCAGGCAACTTAAGAGATGCTGCTCTCAGCACTATTTTAAAGCAACACTTCATTGGGTGTTCGGAACTGCGGGAAAAGTGAGAAGGTATGGACAGGGCTGCATTATCTTTGGAGGTCCTCCTGCTGGACCAACCATTCTTCCTCTACAGAGAGACCCTGGAGAGAAGCTAGAGTCTGAATTTGCTCTCCTTCTTTCAACTGTATTGGTGGTCTTGGGGGGCTGATACGATTAAAAGATGCGGAAGAACAGGTAGCATTAAGTTATAGTTTAAAAGCCATGTTGGCACTTAACGGTAAATAAGTGGATTTAGTTTGTAGTTTGGGCACTCGGTCTCTAAAAGGTTCTCCATCACTGCCCTAAGTCCTTTGAGGGATCTGAATGTTTTTGTTGCATACATACAGAACACACATAAAGAACTGTGCAGTCCACAAAGTGGTTTAAGAATTGTTAGACTTGTTTTTTGTTGGTCTAATTAGGTGCAAAAAAAGTGTCAGGAAACTAGAAGTGCAGGAAAAGTGTTGGGATTCAAAACCCTTGCTGAAATTGAGCACCAAAAAAAATGGTGTGCATGTCCAAAAAGAAGCTAAATTGTGGCACTGACATATAATAAATATGGCGCTCAAAAAAAAAACTCCACCAAAAACTTGGTTAAAAAAGAATAATAAATGCCTGGTTAAAATGGCTGGTTAAAAATAATAATAAATGCCCCCTCCCACCCCCCACCAATATCTCTACTACATTACATCCAGCGATCTGGCTCAAAAAGTATCTGTAAAAGCTGCGAAGACAAACTCAATTAGGAATAATATAAGCTTTTTAAGGAAAAAGGCTTTTCTCTTTAGAAGTGTGATTTTACCAATTTATGATAATTAATAATTAATGCACCCATATCCCTTGGCACCTGTTTTAGATATTTTCCTCTTCACTTATCTAAAAGCAGAATGATAAGGATTCCTCTGTGGTAATGTCTGGAATGTGGAAGCAGAGATAAATTACAGTAGCTGCACTTAGAATTGGATAATGCTTCCTTGCTTTGTGTCACTCTCACTGTACGTATTACATAATGGGGCAATGGTCAGTGCAGAGTTCTGTGAAAATATGAGTCAAGTGTATCCCAATGGGTCACTTTCCTACAGAAATCCAAATGGAATGTGTTATTACAAGTCTATGGAGTAAGACACTCCCTTGGACACTGCTTGCCTTTCTACGTGTACTTTTAGATCACTATACTATGAAACTATAGGAAATTGTGATAATGTGATACAGTTATTTCCTGATGGGCCCTTCAAAATGTGACTATTGTGCATCACTTTGCCCATGAAATAGATACAAGCAGTCCCTCATTTAAAGACACCCGATTTGTAGACTGTGACCTGGTGAAATCCTCTGGATACTTCTTTAGTCCCCAGCTGCAATGATCAGCAATACGGTGTCTGTAATGAAGCTTTATTGTTAATCCTTGCATCCTTTAAGAGCAAAAAATCCAATCCTGTGACAAAAAAAAAATGTTTGTCTGGATCTACAATTATAAAATATACCAGTTCCGACTTACAAACAAATGAAACATCATCAAGAACAGGCACAATGAACAGTGAAACATCAACTCACTGGACCCTTATTCCAGAACACCAACAGGGACAACAGGTCAAGGTAACAGTCTAACTGGTCCAAGTCCAAGATCACTGGTTGGATTGTGTTCGGCAAAGGTCGCTAACAGCCTGGTTGAGGTAGGTTCAGGAAGGAGAGGTTAGAATTTGCTTATATGCGGGCTCTGTAAGGTACAGTCCTGCAGCTGGAGCAGACCTGGTATCTGCAGGCCATGTGTCTGGACAGGAGGTCTCAGACATATCTGTTCATTACTGGATATCCACTGGATGTCCACTTACTGGACAATCCCTTCCTAGGCAGATGTAACTGTAATAGAGACAGTAGATGGCAACGTCACTAAGGAATGAATATATCATGTTAAGGGCAGAGGACATGTTCTTAAACGCAACTTTATATGGAATTTCTCAGATTCCAGTATTAGCTGGCCATACTTTAACTACATCTGTAGAGCATTGGTGGCATATAAAGTTCGTAACATAACCTGTCCGATGGGCCATTACACAGGGAGAGGACTTCCTGTCTGCTCAGGCTGAGATCTAAAGAGATACTCAGCTGTCAATCAAAAGAAGCTGTGGCTCTTCACTTTAGAAATGACTTTTGTCTACTCAGTTGCATATCAGAAAAATATCTTTAATTAAGGTACAATGCCTCAGTGGCATATATGGTGAAATGGGAAGGAATTACCCCTTTATCAGCAGGTATTACTGCTGCAAGAGGTAAAAACCTAAAAAACCTATCTTGGAACTAAATGTATTGTATTTTCTTCACTGCCTTAAAAAAGCAATCTTACTATACTTGAGATTGTGATCAATCAAATTCACAGGAGTCAGACACTTATAGTATTAAATATTTTTAAAGGTAAAAATCCATTTAATTTTGCACAACTTTTCAGTCTATGCATATAAACAAAAAATATTTATTCACAAGATATAAGGACGCAAATAGAGACTCAAAATGTAAAACATTTTTAAAGTTTACTAATGCCTCATCTGAGTAAAATACATATATAATCATACAAACAAAAAATACATTCAGAACTATACATAATATGGCACATTTACTAAGAACAGTGCAGTGTGTACTATGTGCAGTTTGCCTGTGTATAGTGCAGGGTGCTCCAGATTCTGGATTTTTGGCGCACATTCTTCATGAATCTGGCGTCCTCTGCACTGCCCCAACGGAGTGCACCTTTAACATGGGGCGTTTGACACATTTCTGTTGGACTTCGCATGTTAAATCTGGCGCATGGTCCAACTGAGCACCACAACGCCCTGTTCAGTGCAGAAATTTGGGTGAAGCATAGTGCAGCTGCGCCACAAAATGGTCGAGTGCGACACAAATGTGTCTCAGACACTTCTTAAATACATGTGCTAGCAGTTTGCACCTCAAAAAGAATGTGCAAAGTCAGACAGAAAATTGACTGTACAACATGCATAATACACACAAATACTTGTATTATATCCCTCACTTTTTTTCTGAATGCTTATATTGCAATATAAGAAATTATTATTTATAATACTGCAATACATACATATTATTGTTTATGGTATTATATTTACGTACTGTATGAATGATAAAACACATTACTACAAGATTTCTATCACTATGTAGGTTGGATTTTCTGTGCATATTCTCCACATTGTAGGCATATAATAATGCAGTAATAGTAATAGTAAGACAGTAACAACTGTTTTGGCTTACCTGTCTGCCTGCTCAGTGATGCAGTGAATAATGTGTGGGTCAGTGCCAGATGCTGTTGACTTTTCTTAAAAAGCAGAGTGTCCTTCTATTTAGAGCATTGACAGAACATCCACCATACACAAGGATAATTTACTCCACTCTGGGCTGTTGTGGAGTTACTGGTAGTATTCAGATAGCCCAGTCATAGGAAGATACTCCCACTTAGAGAGTTGGATGAAAGTTTTTTTTTTGCCTTTTCCCTTGGACTGTTGCTAGGTGTTGTTGGGATAATGTTTCCCCTCCTTTGGTCTCCTGAAGCTCTGTTCGGGTAGAGACTATGCCGAGCAGCTTCTGTTGTGCTATATATAACTGGTGTTCTCAGCCAGTCAGGCTTGTCAACAGCTGAGAAGTCTAGAGCATTCTTGGTGCTGTTGTAAAGCAGCTAGAAATTATCAGTGGACTCCCTGAGATTTCTGTCCAGTGAGCTCACTGCCAGACAACAAGCAGCTATTATTATAGCAAAACACAGTCACCTTATCACAAGCATTAACATATATCCTACCAAAGGAGCCAGAAGTCCTCAGCTTGTAGCCACAGATATTTTCAGGATTTCTATAATAATATTGACTCACCTAATAAAATGTAAAGGAGTTTCACCTATGTTTAAAGGAATGACATTGCTGTAGTTTTTTTTTTTTTTTTTCCCATTATATGTATTACTGCGCAGTGGTACTTGTACCCACCATACTCTTTCTACGTCACCTCTCGAAGTTGATATACTTTTTTCTCCCTTTTTTCTTACCTGGGAATCTTGTCCCCACTGTGGGACTAATAAAGGATTATCTTATCTTAAAAGTGGTAGGTTTTATACACATATACTGTACATGGCACCAGCTCACGGTGAGCTGGTGCCAGAGCATATTTTTGCTAGGGGAACAAAGCCCCTATCGCAGATTTATAAGTTATATTAAAGGGGTATTCCAGGAATCAGCATAATTCATATACAAATGAGTCAGTAAAATATAAGCTAATATGTAATTAGTTGTTATTTAAAATTTTGCTCCCGTTAGCAGAAAAATGCTGATGACATACAATGTAATGAAGAATTAAAATGCTACCGGCCCTTTAATCAGTCCGTTGATTACCTCCGCGCGGTCCGTTGCAGAGCATACACAGGACAGAAGAAGGCCGCTGGTCACATGTCTGGCTGGGCAGGTCATGTGATGACCACTACGTTTGGCAATAGTCGGTTGGTTGCAGTGCATCCAGTATGACCAGTGTTGTGGTGATGGCAGTTACACATCATTACTATGGTAACAGCGCAAGAAAACCTGTTACATCATCACTGGGAGGCAGGAGGAGTTACTGAGAACTAAAGGATCTTGGGACTTGTAGTTCTCGGTGGCAGCCATCTTGGTGACGACTTTAGAGAGGCCATAAAATTTTGTGAATCATAATATCAAACTATTTAAAATCCATTTTGTGACTAATGACATTGAGTTTTGTTGTATTCATTTATCTATAGCATTATGGGTTTTTGTATCAGACGTTCATATTCCCGGAATACCCCTTTAACTTATAACTCGGCGCACCGCACCTGTTTCCCCGTGCTAAGTTGCGCAGGCGCGCGTGTGCCGGAGAGCTCGGTGAGGTCACCGCTCTCCAGCACTATAGAATCCGGCGCACGCACACCGAGTTATAAGTTAATGTAACTTATAAATCTGCGTTAGGGGTTTTGTTCCCCTAACAAAAATATGCTCTGGCACCAGCTCACCCTGAGCTGGTGCCATGTATATGTGTATAAAACCTACCACTTTTAAGTGGTAGGTTTCCTTTAAGTTTACAATCCACTAATAACCCCAAGTCTTTTTCAGGTCCAGTTTTACCAAGTAGTTCACTGTTTAGAACATAATTATGCTTTTTGTTTCCATGGCCCAAGTGCATAACATTGCATTTATCTACATTAAACCTCATCAAACATTTCTCTGCCCACTCCTCAAGCTTCCACAAATCCCTCTAAAATGCTAAACTATCGACCTCAGTATTTATTACTTTACACAGCTTAGTATCATCTGCAAATATTGAAACTTGACTGTGTTAACACACTACGAGGTCATTAATAAAAATATTAAAAAGAAGTGGCCCCAATACTGACCCCTGTGGCACTGTAAATCTAGACATATTGGATTAAACAGCAGGAACAGGAACAACAATATGTGATGTTGGTGGGCTTTCTTAGAGATAAGTGGTTGTGCCAGTGTTGGGGCCGATGTTATACTATGAGTCTTCCCCAGTTTGTTGATGAACATAATGGGGCACATTTACTTACCCATCCCTGGCGCGATCCCTGATCTGGAATGTCCAACGATAATGAACTCTGCTGTGATTCACATCTGCTGTGATTCCAGCATGTGTCGCTTCCCCGCTCAGATCCCCTGGAGTTCACCTTCTTCTTTCCTGTGTATGTAAGTGCATGTCTTGCGACACAATTTTAAAGTTAAATCCCGCGCTCAGTCCGAATCCGTTGGATCGTCCAATGGCCCGCACCAGAATATCTCACGAAAGTGCGGTCCATGAACCCTTAATAAATAAGCCCCAATGTTTCCCATCAGACTCAAATAAATTAAACTTTCTTTTATCATTAAAATGAACTATTTACCACTTTTCCTCTGTCCACACAACCCACTCCTCAGCAAAGGTGATTTTAGCCTTTTGAGTCTGACTGATTCGGACTAAGAGCAGGATTATCTTTCAAAATGTGTCGCAAGACAATGCACATACATGCACCAGGAAAAAGAAGGTGAACTTCAGCGGACCTGAGTGGGGAAGTGCAACACCCCTGCCAACATATAAGCAAGGGGGTAGTTGCAAATAGGGCCCTCTCCCTGTCAGGATCCATCTGGTGAGGTTGCACAACTCGCCCAGAGGATAATGCCAGGAGAACTAAGGTAAAATTGCAGCTGTAGCCTCTGCCTTGTCCAATGGCCCGCACCAGAATATCTCACGAAAGTGCGGTCCATGAACCCTTAATAAATAAGCCCCAATGTTTCCCATCAGACTCAAATAAATTAAACTTTCTTTCATCATTAAAATTAACTATGTACCACTTTTCCTCTGTCCACACAACCCACTCCTCAGCAAAGGTGATTTTAGCCTTTTGAGTCTAGAGAGAGTTTTGGTCACCAGGTGCCCGATTAACACCAATAACTTGCAGGTATCTGAATGTGCGTTCACATGTAGCGTTTGCATTGCATTTAAAAGGTAATGTAAATACCCGGGAGCAGTGCAGGTAACCAATCACATCTGCATTTTCAGTGAAATGCATGTGACCGGTTCACATGTACACAATGTACACAATGCAAAACAACAGGTGCTTGTTGCCAATCGCATGCGTTTTACTGGAAATGCAGATGCGATCATGCCAAGCCCTGTCCCTTGGTAAACGCCTCATGTGAACGCCCCCTGAAAGTGTTGTGGGTCGAGAATAATCTCTGCGTACTTTACGCAGTCAGATTTAACACTAAGGTTACACCCCCGCTACCCATCCACCTCGCTAAGCTGAGACTTCTGCAAGGAATGATTACCACTGTACCATGTCTACAAGAATTATGCAATAAATTAGCTTGGACTGCTGAACCTTAGCACATACTGTAGGTGTAATTCCTGTAGAATTAGCTCATAAATACAGTTCACATCAGGTTCCTTTTATGGATCTAGCACTGGAACCAGGGAGATTCAAAGTATGTATCTGGTTTAAAATATATTATTGAAAAATATACATTATTCAGATCTTTAGGCTCTTAAATGGGGTTTTCAGCACATACATATAAATATATAGTACCTGAAATGGGCATACTAACAAAACATAATAGAAATCAGCTATCCCATTTTCTAGAGTGCAACACAAAGGAATTGGTTGCGGATACCCACTCATCTAATCACTGGGCAAGGCTGGTTACCATTGCAATTAGTGGTTGGTAGGGGGCATCTCTAGGCATTTCCTATGTGTTGGGACATCGAGGGTATATGTCGGCACATGATTTAGAAGGTTTAGAAAATGGATAGATCTTACAGGGAGCCATTTTGTGGGGAGCACTCATAGGGAAAGACATAATGGGGCTTATTTACTAAGGGTTGTGCTGCTCACTTTCGTCTGACTTTACACCATTTCTGGATTTGCACAGCTTTGACAGGTATCTAACAGGCGTCTGCACAGGGATTTTGTCACATGCAATCAGATCAGATCACCATGCGACACAAATTGGGGGGTGGGCTGTCGGACGATCTGACTGATTCGGACTAAGCGCAGGATTATCTTTCAAAATGTGTCGCAAGACAATGCACATACATGCACCAGGAAAAAGAAGGTGAACTTCAGCGGACCTGAGTGGGGAAGTGCAACACCCCTGCCAACGTATAGGCAAGGGGGTAGTTGCGAATAGGGCCCTCTCCCTGTCAGGATCCATCTGGTGAGGTTGCACAACTCGCCCAGAGGATATTGCCGGGAGAACTTAGGTAAAATTGCAGCTGTAGCCTCTGCTTGAAAAATCAATAGTTAAATGGGTGTAAGTTGTTATCCAATTAGTTATAATGCAGCCAAGTATTTTAAACTGGAGTGTGATTGGAGAGGTGCTACCACCTGACCAGGGGGAGTATAAAACCCCTGTGCAGGGGGAGCACATGGTCTTAGCTGTCTGTCAGCAGTCTGACCTCATGGTCTGTCTTCAGAGTCTGTCAGCAGCCTGACCTCATGGTCCAGTCTGCAGAGTCAGAGTGAACAGAGAGACAGCGTGTGCAAACCTTCAGTGCTGTCACAGATACCAATCCCAGGAACTGAGTCAGGAGACTCTAACCCAGAGCTGCAGCTTCCACAATTTGGACACAGCTCCACCTCTCAATTACACCAGCCTGCATCTACTATTAGGCTGGTACACTATTCCTGCGGGCCACTCTCTACGACCACTCCAGTAACCAGAATCCAATGTTACTGGGTCGTTGCCTGCTGTTTGGAGAACCGTGTGTTGATTTGCACAACATTGCCTCCATCTGATCCCTGGATATGGCTGTCTACCACCAAGGGCTCCCCATCCATCACCCAAGGACACATCTTACAGACACTTACAGACAGGGAGAAACCAGTACATCAGCATCTCTCTCCTTATTTCTTGCACACACCACCCACTGGAGACCTGAAAGTATGCAGGATGGCCCTCTGGTCCCCATACAAAGCCTGTGAAAACAGCGTGCACTAGGCTGCAGTAGCCAACCACTGCAGTATTCTGAGCCGTGGATGTTTCCTGTCCCACAAGAAAAGGCTAGGCGACGGTGGAGGATGTTGCAGAAGCAAAACATGCACGATATTGGGCACACTATCTTAGTGAATCATGGCACAGTGCATTATTGTCAGACAATGCACTTTTGTTGAACGCCATGGACCGGGTAAGTAAATATGCCCCAATGGGTCATATAATGGGTCTGCCCCATTATCTCTTTTTCTATGAGTGCTCCCCACAATACTGCTCCTTGTAAGATCTATCCATTTTCTAAACCTCGGTAAAATATGTGCTGACATATACCCTTAATGGTGTTTGATGTTGATTCTATTTACTCTATGTATTATAGTTAGACAAATGTTTAAATAGTCACACTAAAAGTTATTGATCTCTTTGCTTTATGAATAGTTTGATATGATAGATCCAATTTATTGCCATCACCTGGTACTTGAGAGCAACATGGACACACAGGCAGTAACTCAACCAGAAAGAACTTAGACTGCATCTGACTATTCTGACTACCACATGTAGCATAGCATGATCTCTGTACGTGCTCACAAGAAATTCTTAGCGGGATAAAGATAAACACAGTAAAATTTCTGAGATGGCTGCTGAGGCTCCGCGAGTCTAAAATGTAATATTTTGAGTACTGTTGCTCAGACACAGTTTATTTTTTGCGTCTGTAAAAAACTGTGCTCCCCATAAGGCACTAAGTTATGTTTTTCTGTCACACAAGATACTTAATCTGGTGACTTTCCTCCTCCTGTCTCCTGTCCAGTCACTGTATATTTACATTACACTCCCTGAAGGAAACCAGAGTCAATGAAGAACATCTTCTACAAGATGGTTTAGCGAGATGGTCTCCAGATTGTAAAGACATAATTCTATGCATCAGCAAATGAAACACTTGAATCACAAATATAGAGGGGCTCATTTACTAAGGTCCCCGAAGACCGACGATTTCCATTTTGCGCCGCTGGGACAGGTATTTAAAAGGGTTTTTGGCACAAGCGATTGGATATTGGCTTTCATGCAACACAAATCGAGGGGCTGGCCGTTGGACGATCCGATCGGATTCGGACAAACCGCGGGATTTAACTTAAAAATTGTGTCGTAAGCCATTAAAAATTGTGTCGTAAGCCATGCACTTACATACAACGGGAAGAAGAAGGTGAACTCCAGCGGACCTGATCAGGGAAGTGACACGTGCAGGAAATCATGCGTGCGATGTTCATGAATCGCAGCAGAGTTCATCCTCGTCCGACAGTCCGGATTGGGAGAGTCAAAAAATCATAAGGGCATGTAAGGGGATGTAAGTAAATATGTCTAAAAATGTTTGTCTCATGATTATTATAATCTATTACTACATCATGTGTGGGGAATTGCTCAGGTAGATGCCTGGTAGTAGTGCAGGAAGCAGGGACACGTGCTGGGTTAAAATCCAAATAAAGTGTTTTATTCACACTTCAAAAACAACATAAATTCAGCCTTGGTTTTGGCACATATAAAGCAATACAAACATAAATCCTGCCCGGCTAGGCACTGCCTAATACAATTTCAGATCCTAGCTATACGGGTACCAGGCTGCCTGGCACACGCTCTTGGCCAGCAGTAGTACAGGAGGCACTCAGTTACCTTTGCTGTGTGAACTCAGTCTTAGGGTGAAGACACACGTGACATTTTTAGGCTGTTTTTGGGCCGTTTTTAGTTAACGCATCCGTTTTTTAAAAACGCATCAGTTTTTTTGAAAATGCATGCGTTTTTGTCAGTTTTTCTGAAATTGCGCAATAAAAACCGGACAAAAACGCATGCGTTTTCAAAAAACCGATGCATTTTTTAACGCATGCGTTTTTAACTATGTGAAAACACACTAACTAAAAACGCCCCAAAAACGGCCTAAAAACGCCACGTGTGTCTTCACCCTTAGCCTTCAGCTCTCCAGGTAGTGCCTCACCTACTGCTTATGGCCTGCAGACTAAATCAGGCTCTAACGAGGCCTGGGAACCACACCTGTGGGCTATATAAAAGCCCAGGACCGAAGCCCAGGTGGAGTCGAAGTCCCACTACCAGCCTACCCCTACTCCATAATAAGCAGGGCCAGTACGGACATTACCAATGTGACATTACCATGTCAGCTAGGCCAACACAGACAAAACAGACTATTCCTGCTTACTATATGTCTGCATTAACCCAGTGCTTTCACCACCTGCATTTTATCTGCCTGTAATACAGATAGCGGTTTTCCCACACAACACCTCTTACTTTCTCACACATGGAATATGTTATCTTATATATAAAGCTGAGTGTATATGTGTGTGTGTGTATGTATGTCCACTAAAGGAATCTCCACCGTTGCATTTACAATCACCAAATTTTGCACAGTCACTGCCTGTGACTCAGGGAATGTCATAGTATAGATTTTGAGACAAAATTTTCACCCTGTGCTTTCCAAAATCCACTTATTACCCACCTTACACAGGAGCCATTGTCTGCTGCTGTTGCAGTTAGAAGCCGTGATTGGTTGCTGTTCTGCCATAGGTCATTTATATGAGCTCTGAGCTTTGATTGGTTACTATAGACAATGAGTAGAAAAACTTATGTGTGCGGTAAGATGGATAGGGATACAGAGATGGGTGAGATTTATCAGACATGTATGAGGTAAAACTGTTCCAGTTGCCCATGGAAACCAATCAGATATCAGCTGTAATTTTATAAACAGTTGTGCAAAAATGAAACTTGAGCTCTGATTGGTTGCCAGACACTTCTGATAAATTTCACAATAGACAAAGTGACAGTCGGAGACAGAGACAGTCACTGTTATGAGAGTGTCAGAGACAGTCACTGGAATGGGAATGTCAGAGACAGAGAGTCGCTGGAATGAGACTGCCAGAGACAGAGAGTTGTTGGAATGAGACTGCCAGAGACAGACAGTTGCTGGAATGAGCGTGTCAGAAACAGACAGTCGCTGAAATGAGAGTGTCAGAGACAGACAGTCACTGGAATGATACTGCCAGTGACAGACAGTCACTGGAATGAGAGTATCGTAGACAGACAGTCACTGGAATGAGACTGTCAGAGACAGAGAATCACTGGAATGAGACTGCCAGAGACAGACAGTCGCTGGAATGAGAGTGTCAGAGACAGAGAGTCACTGGAATGAGACTGCCAGAGACAGAGAGTCACTGGAATGAGACTGCCAGAGATAGAGAGTCACTAGAATGAGACTGCCAGAGATAGAGAGTCACTGGAATGAGACTGCCAGAGACAGACAGTCACTGGAAAGAGAGTGTCAGAGACAGACAGTCGCTGGAATGAGAGTGTCGGAGACAGGCAGTCACTGGAAAGGGAGTGTCAGAGACAGACAGTCGCTGGAATGAGAGTGTCAGAGACAAACAGTCACTGGAAAGGGAGTATCAGAGACAGACAGTCGCTGGAATGGGATGCCAGAGAAAGACAGTCACTGGAATGAGAATGCCAGAGGCAGACAGTCGATGGAATGAGAGTGTCAAAAAATAAAAGGGGACGGTCAGTGACAGTCTGACACAGAATATAGATGCATATAAAATATTTTTTTTAACCTATTCTATTTTGTTGTAGCTAGGAGCAGTTATTTACTATCCCGGGCAACACCGGGAGCTAGAACTAGTTTGCTACAACTAGTTCAACATAAAGCAGGAGAGATAAGGAAGAAACATGAAGGGATTGAGAAGTAACAGACACCTGTGTGGGATTCATGTCTGTACATGGAATATAGTTCGCTGTAGGGAGCAGGTCCAAAAAAGGAGACAGTTGTGGTACCTAAGATCAAAGATTATCCTTCAAAATTAATTCTACAATTTATAGTGGGAACTTTCTCAATGAGGAGGAAAATTTATAAGGAAAGGCATAGGTGGAGATAATTGTCTTTAGAGACCACTTTTTTGTATGTTTTCAAATAATGCTGTATACCATGCAGTATTGTTCAGTAAAGTTCTGTTTGATTCTGAAGACACCCAATTTGTATATATTTTTTCAGTTTTGTTAATTAGTCCTACATGCGTTGCATGTATAATAGAGTTGTAGGTGTCTCACAGTCATGTTAAGAATTTGCACATTGAATTTGCTTGAATCAGTTTAAACTAATGTCATATGAGAAAATACCAGTATATACTGCAGATCAGTATAGGTAGGACATGAGAGGATGTGTGGTCTGTGTTCCCCAGGCTTCATTATATAACCACCCTGACCTGTTGTTTATGGGCAACCAAAAACGATCAACTACTCACCTGGCTTGTAGCCAGCAGAGACTTTGAAATCTGCTCCTTGCATGGTTTTTTCCAGAGGTACCAGAACCCCTGGGCAAGATAGCCGCCACTCCCCTGCTGAGGCACATGTTCAGGCGATGGCCTTTTTAATCGAAATCCCCTGCTTGGCATCACTGAGGCTATGCAAGTCCATGTTATCTGACTCGCAATTTAGTTATCCCATCTACCTTAGTTGACCTGGTGGGACCCTTAACCCCTCTACTTTCACAAGGTTCTAAGGATTTTCTTTGGGCCTACATTTAACAACTGCCCTCTAAACAAGATTTAATTAATGAAGTGAAAGAGGCATGTAGCAATGAAATCTTGTTTGTTACATTGCCCATTTTGGCTCCATGGATTATGGTTAAAATATTATCGTTAAACATAAAGGGCTTGAACTCTGAAGTAGAGAGGCATCTAGTGCCCCAACTGCTTCCTCAGGGGGTTAAAACTCTTGTAATGGGTTTTTGCAGTCTATGAAGGTTGGATAATCCCTCACCTACTACTCTCCTCCACACTTCACACATTCCTGCCTAGATTACTTCATAGGTAACATCCCATGCTCTTTGTACCCTAGCTTCAGCCGATATTGGGACATTGAGTTGGTCCGATCCTGCCCCTATCACTCTAAGGTTAGGATCACCCTCTCATATTTTAGTGCCTGCTCATAAGCAGAGAAGTACAGTTAATTGATCATTGGAGTCTAGGGACTCTCCTCTCCTCCACAGATCTGATTCTGATCACATTGTACTAGTATTTTTATTCATATACTTGTATTCATTCTCAAGCACTCAGTACCCTATAATAGCACATACTCTAAGCTGCAACATACTACCATGAGGGAGCTCTGGGGTGATCCTACATAATACATGAGTACAAATTTAAAGTATACACAGGCCCAGTCTATCATTGATGCTCATGGAGCACCAGCACCAGGCCCCATGATGTGGATTATTTAAGATGCAGGATTGAAATGTCCTCCTGCATGATCCACATGATCATGAAGCCATGTGGGAAGAGGAAGGTGCTGAAATCGGAGGTGAGTACTGTTTTTTAATTTTTTTGTTGACAAGTGGTGCAAAAGGGGAGAATCACTAAGGGAAACCCTGTCTAAATTGATTACTAAGGGGGGACCCTGCCTAATGA
The DNA here is from genome assembly GCA_019512145.1 of Engystomops pustulosus. NCBI lineage: Eukaryota > Metazoa > Chordata > Amphibia > Anura > Leptodactylidae > Engystomops > Engystomops pustulosus. The sequence continues at coordinate 96,714,301 of CM033643.1, forward strand.
ATTACTATGGGGGGCCTCCTAATAAATTACTAAGGAAAGGGCTGCCTAATGAATTATTAAGGAGGGACTGCATAAAAAAATACTAAGGGGGGAGGGGGAGGTAAGCTTCCTAAAGAATTACTAAAGGGCATCCTGCCTAATGAATTACTAAGGAGGGGGCTGCCTAATAAATTACTAAAAAGGGGCTGCCTAAGGAATTAATAATTAGTAATTCATTAAGTAGTGCCCCCTTTAGTACTTCATTAGGGTCCCAATTAGTAATTCATTAGGCAGGGGCCCCCTTAGTAATTCATGGGGGAATTACTATGGGGAGGCCTTTCTAATGAATTACTAAGGGGGGAGCCGACCTAATAAATTACTAAGGAAGGGAGCTTGCTTACGCATTACTAAGTGAGGTGTTTGCATATTGAATTACTAAGGTGGGACACCTACATTACATGGATTATTGGCTGGGTATGACTGTAGATTAATTTAGGGATGTTGATACTGTTTAAAGATTATTGGGTGCTGTTTATAATGAAGCGGCTAAAGTGTATAATTATGAAGGAAAATGTATATAATATAATTAAATATATATTTATTCAGGGAATATACTATACCCCTGACACATAGTCAGTTGTGGTTTAAAGGGTATATATGAAATACAGGTATATGGAGGGCGCAATGGCCCACATTTATTAAAGTGTTTGTCCCAGTTTTCTGTCTGAATTTGCACTGAAAAAATGCACAACTGCTTGTACATGTATATATAAAGGGGCAGATTTACTTACCCGGTCCTGTCACGATCCAGTGGCGCGTTCTCTGTGGAGGATTCGGGTCTTCCGGCGATTCACTAAGGTAGTGTGCCCGATGTCCACTAGGTGTCGCTGCTGCGCTGAATTCCGTTGAAGTTCACTGAAGTTCACCGTCCTACGCTGGGTGCAGGTAAGCGTGTCAAGCGACACTTTTTTTTTTTAATGTGGCGCTGTTTCCAAATCTGTCGGGTTTTGTTGCAGCCACGCCCCCCGATTTCCAATGTGTGCATGCCGGCGACGATGCACCACAATCCGATCGTGTGCGTCAAAATCCCGGGGCAATTCAGGGAAAATCGGCGCAAATCGGAAATATTCGGGTAAACGTAAACGTGATTCGGGCCCTTAGTAAATGATCCCCCATGTGTCTGTGCCAGTTTTGTGTTGCAGTTGTACTGTGTCCGACAAGACTGAAAATATGTGCACCTAAAGGTGTGTGTTAGTGCTTAGTCGGAGTTTACGCCACATTTATTACTGTCACGTGCCACAATTCTGTCTTCTTCACAATTCTGCAGCAAAAAAAAAAGGTGCACACTTCCAAAACAGTGTGAAGGGTGCTCCAGATGAATGAAAACCATGTGGGCATAGTGCAGCCGTGACACAAATATTCTGTGGACACTTTATAAGTACATGTGCAAGCAGTTTTCACTGAAAAGAACATGATAAGTCAAACAAAAAACAGGGGCTTTAATAAATGTGGGCCAATGAGTGTAATTCTGATGTGAGGAATATATATGATAACAGAGGCCCAAATTTATAAAAACTAGTGCAAACTGCACTATGTGAAGTATGCCTATGGAGTGTACAGGCATACTTCACAGTTTAATCGACTTTAAAACAGCGGAATTTTTTTTCCCCCTTTGTTGCACCTGTTGTGCCTTATTTATTAAGTGTCGCCACCACAATATTGTTGCTTTTCCAGCACTCATGACTTACTTATTTTTTGCTCTCGAAGTGTGCACATTTATTTTTGTTCATGCTGTAGAATTGTGACGCACATCAGTAAAAAATGTGCCGCAAACTCTGACCAAGCACTAATGCCCTTTTAGGTGCACATTTTTTCTGTCTTGTCGGATACAGGGCACCTGTGATACAAAACTGGTGCAGACACTTTCTAAATACATGTCCAAGCACTTTACACATTCTTTTCAGTGCAAAGTCAGATAGAAAACGTTTTAATGAATGTGGGCCAATAACCATAAGTGTGTTTTTTTTCATGTCAGTTTCATTTTTTACCCTGATGAAACTTATGGCAGCTGATATATGTGCATGCATCAAAACTTGTAGGTAAAAAGCGTCTTTAATAGGAAATCCACTTATATGTTAAACGTGACTGCACTTTATTGCTGTCAGAAGGATATGGTATGTTTGGCTCACCAACCTCAGATAGCATTTTATTAACCTTCAGCACATGTGCTTTTCTATATAAAAATTTTCAACTGTAATTGATTGGAACTTTATATGTTCTTGACAGATCTTCAGCAAATATTAATACATGAATGTTGTCTACTTTCTCTTCTTTTCATAACATTAAGTCTGGGAACTACATTTAACACAAGACATGGACGTGGGGGAACAGCTATCATAGCTGGCGTACGTGCGCTGGCGTATGACAAAATCCCCACCTTTCTGGTATCGCCGGATACATCAAGAGGCTCCAACCTCATAATGGCTGCACAGCGTATATATTTCTACACCAGGTCCTTCCTGGCGTAGTATTGTGCAGCTAATTAGCGACTGGAATACTGCCCACTCCGCCGCTGGCTACATGTCCCATAACGCCTCATTGGCATGGAGATGATGTTAAAGGGGAAATATTTGCAATTGCTGATGGTTTGCTAGCAATTTCAGGGCTTCCATGCATACAGAGGCTGCTGCAGCTTACATTAGGGTTTCTTTCTCACCCCAAGTAATTTAATTAAATAATCTTCAATATTTTTCATAATATCCTATTTGAAGCTACAACTGAATAAGTGACATGTATCGGAATGAGGGAGCAGAATATTATGGTTTCCCCATGTGCAATGTATGCAAGACATTATAGCATATAATACCTATACACTGGGGGGCATGTGCTGGGGCTACCTATATACTGGGGACATTTGCTGAGGCTACCTATATACTGGAGGGTCATGTGCTGGGACTACCTATCTATCCATTGGGGCATGTGCTAGGCCTACCTATATACTGGGGGGCATGTGCTGGGGCTACCTATCTATAAACTGGGAAATGTGCTGAGGCTACCTATCTATATACTGGGGACATTTGCTGTGCTACCTATCTATATACTGGGGCATGTGCTGGGGCTACCAATGTATATACCAGGGGAGTGTGCTGGGGCTACCTATCCATATACTGATGATGTGTGCTGGGGCTACCTATTTATATAATAGGGACATGTGCTGGGGCTACCTATCTATATAATAGGGACATGTGCTAGGGCTACCTATCTATATAATAGGGACATGTGCTGGGGCTACCTATCTATATAATGGGACATGTGCTGGGCTACCTATCTATATACTTGAGGCGTGTGTTGGGGCTACCAAACTATATACTGGGTCATGTGCTGGGGCTACCCATCTATATACTGGAGGTGTGTGCCTGAGCTACCCATATATATACTGGGGTCATGTGCTGTGGCTACCTATCTATATTTTGGAGGTGTGTGCTCGGGCTACCTTTCTATATACTGGATGCATGTGCTTAGTGGAATAGTGTGGCATACACTATAATCCACACATAAATGCATGGGGTGATTTTTTGAGATTCACCCTGTACAACTAAGTACCTAGAAACTGCCTTGGATAGCGTGCACATAGAGACTTGGTAAAGGGCAATAAGGGACAGGCATCAAACTATTAGCTCATCAAAACTATTTTGAAAAAGTTTTGAAAATATTCTGCATTATGCAACCCAAGATATAGAAATTACATGTAGTTAACAGGAAATATGACCCTTTTATGTGAATGGTACTATTGACTGATGATCTGCAACTTATTGCATGCAAGCAAATAGAAGACAAAGACTCAACTTCTTCCCTGGTTCTATTATTTAAAAATAGTCATACAATATATTTTAGGTTAAATGCCTGACCTTTAGCCAGGCAACCAATTCCAGGTAACAGCAGCATCACTTTCTCCTGGTAACAGGACATAGATGTGATTTGTACTGCTGCCTGGTAGACGCTGTGAAAGACACTGTACAAGATAAAAACAATGATTATGAGCCCATCTAGTGGATTTACTAGGAAGTGTTTATAAGAATGGATAAGGTGAACGAACAGTTCCGAACAAAGAAACATTTCATTTTATTGTCTTGTAATTACAAAGTCTTTACTGATCCACATTTGGGCTTTGTTTATTAGGCATTATTTGTTACTATTATCTAAGATTCACTTAATAAAAACTACAAGAATTGGTGGTATTTGCAGTTGCAGCTTGTAAATGGCCAGTTCTCTGTAGTGTAACAAATATATTGTATCTGCAATGTAACCTGGACATTGTTGAATAGAAGCATTTTGACTGTGGCCAGTGAATATAATTAAATCATGTAGAAGTGCGTCATGTAAAAACCAGGGTTCAATGGTTATGTCTCTATTATGGAGTTTTCTAGTGTCCAAGCTCTGAAAAAAATCACAATAAATGGTGTGGTTGTGGCATAAAGGGGGTGAGCACAGCACCAATGGGCCGGCCTGTGCACTAGCTATACGTAGTTTGATCCTGTGAAGGTTATTTAATGAGTGCAGGGTTTGGTTTTTTTCCCCTTTTTTATTTCAATTTCAATACAACAATTAATTTTCCACATTTACATATAACAATAATAAAACGTAATTTCATTTCTCATTAACAATCTAATTTATCTCACACCAGGCTGTGTGTGATGGCACAGGTGCCACAGCCTTCTGACATATTTGATACAACGGAGGGGTGGGAATTTCATCATACCCTCAAGATCTTTGCGCCAACGTATAATTAGAAATTGGAGAATTGGAGATAGATGTGTGCGCAAGACAGAGGTCAATTAATGAAGTATAGTATTGGCTGCTGTAGATTTGGCAGTGCAGTCACATGCCTTGAAAAGTGCCCCGTGGTTTTAGTCTGTTGGAACTCGGGCTGTTATATTTCCAAGTATGGCCAACAATGGTCAGTTCATGCATTCCACATCATGTCCTAGCCAAATATCATGGACTGACCACATTTCCATGAATCATGGACCATGTACTAGCTGGATTTCACAGACCGACCACAGTGCAGAGAACTAGAATTGTAGAGATTAGTGATGAGCCAGGTTCAGCTGAACCCAAAAATTTACGAAGCCCGAACCGAACGCCACTAATAACACCCATGATCAGTGCTGGAATGACACCAAAGATCAGGTGTTGTCCCTTTAAATGCCATTTACGGCATTTAATTCAGTGTACTCACATCCCAGCAGCACATCGGCGAGCAACGATCCTCTACAAAATGCATGGCACCGAACTTTGCGATTAGGGTCTGATCAACACAAATAGTGATATATGATACACAGACTCTTCTTCCACATGGAACAGAAGTGCCAACCTGTAATCATGATAACAGTTTAGTGACGCTAGTTTCCACGGAAGAAAGGATCCCTGCATTATATATCAAACTTTGTCTCCTATTACTTAGACTCTTATTCTGTGGACTTCCAAAGCTTATTGTAAATATCAGCATTAAAACCCAGATTTCGACAGCAGAAATGCCCAGTTTGCATTCACATATTTGTAGCTGTGCAGCAGGATTAGCACTAATGTCCTTCAACCAGGATTATCATCATCACTTGTGTCTAGAATCTATATCATGCCACTTATTTCAACAGCTGAATAGTCCAAAAGTTACATGATCATAAGACATAAAATAAACGGCATCCATATGTATGGGTTATGGCTATGCTAAAAATTACAGCTTACATGCAATAAGAAAAGGAATTGGATAATCTGATTATTCAGGCTTCAGTTTCAATTTTCATTAAATTTTGCTAATTATATCCACACCATAAAGTTGTCTGTACTACAATCTATTCACAAGCCCTATTATATTGTGTTCTGTTTATAATGTTAAGATTGCTTACCACTGCAACAGCCATTGTCTTCCAAAATTTCCCCGGCATCCTGGTCCTGATCTATTAATCTCAGAATACTTCATAGGATAGATAGAGCTTAGCTAAAATGCTAATATTCTGTATGGAGCGCAAAGAAAGTGCACACATGCATGTTCTGAAAGAGGACCTTGTTTTACAGTGGGATGAAGTGACTGTGACTTTGTGTACTGGGAGCACAGCACTGGTAGCCATGTGAATGGGACAGATAAGCATCAGATGTTCTGGTGGGAGGAAAGGCTGCATTGTACACATTTTTGGCTGGAAACCGCATTCTTATAGTAGTTATTCTGCCATTGCTTTTACAATGGAATGTTATGATCAGACCAACAATTTATGCAGAAAAGTGACTGCAAAAGTAAATCAAGAGGTGCTAACAACTAAATACTGCCCTTCTCAAATATGTGGTTCCAAAAATTCCACATTTATCAAAAGTAATACAAAATGCACTATGTCCAGTTAGCTTGTGGAGTGGTCAGGTGCATAACTAGGAGACCAGGGCCCCATAACAGACTTCTGAATGGGGCCCCCATAACCCTTCAGAAAATATACAAATTTGTATACGTGCATACTTATGCGCACACATTTATGCACTGATATGTACATTTATACACTTACACACATTCGTCCCAGTAGCTGCTGACCACATTTGGGAAGTACATAGCATGAATTACAGATGAGAGATCCCTAGTCCTGTCATTCTGCGTATGGTCTTCATTAATCTTGTGCACCCTGCACTGCTTGGGAAGTCTGCACCAACTATTTTTGGTGCACTTTTAACAGAGGCCCACATTTACTGGTGCAAGCACCTTAGTAAATATGAGCCAGAGCTTGCAACACAATTCTGTCAATTCGTAGTAATAAATGCCCCTTTATGTGCATGCAAACTGCAAAGAGCAGACAAACTGGTATAAACACTTCTTACATACCTGTGCAAGCAGTTTGCACCTTCTTTTCAGTGTAAACGCTTTAATAAATGTGGGACAATGACTATAGGGTCTACAGTCACATGCATGAGCCAAATTTCCATGCCACAAATTATGGAGCTAATCCTGCCCAAGCTTGTGGCTCCGGCAGTTTTCCCAGCAGTGGATTGCTGTGCTTTGAACAGCAAATATCACTGTTTCAAGGCAATTTTTCACCTGTAATTGGGGCTGCAGAGCTACGCCAGGTACATTGCAGTAGAGAATTGTAAAAAAAGAAAAAATTAATTCCCCAAGTCTATTCTGGCCTTTGAAGGAAATAAAAAAGAATAAATAAAAAATGAAACATAAAAAGTATACCACCAAAATCGTTTTGCCCCTCCAATCACTATACAACACACAGTTACCCCAGGTGATATTTCAACATTTGCGGCATAAAATTCCTACACTTTTGTAATGTCTGTTTTGGGGTAAGGGTACATTGACACTATCATATGTAATCCTGGAACGTACATACAACTGCGCAGGAGAGAGGGGGAGTGAACGCTGCTCACCCATCCCCTTTCTATAGAGAAACGAGCGGCCGCCATATGACTGCAGTGGCTGTTTCTTCCTAACCCATGGGGACACATCTCTGGGTCTAGCAATCTGTGGGCTGTTTCTTTAGTGTTAGGCTATATTAGGAGGGGGATGGATGAGTGCTGCTCACGCCTCCCTCCTCCACAGGAAATGGCGCAGCGTGGACGTTCTTACAAGTTAGAGAAAGCACAACATCATGGCAACTGTACATAGACGCAATAGCCGTCTATGGTGACGTTTAAACCTGTGGCCGGATATACGTCCACACAACGGTCGTCTGAATGAGGCCTTAGGAAAAGGATCAAGAAAGTTCATTCATGATGAGGAGGAGACCAGTATATATGTCTATATTATGATGGGTTACTGGTATATAATGTCATGAATTGGGGGTACTATGTTATGGGTGGGCATGATGCATAATTAAATTAGTGGGGCACTCTGCTTCCATGTCAAACATTCTGTTTCTATGACAACCACAAAGTTTCCATAGCAACTGCTGTCTCCATGACAACCACTTCATTTACATGGCAACCAACCATCTCCATGGCAACCAGTCTTCACTGCAACTGATGTGCATCCATGAGAACCACACCATTTCCATAGAAACCACTCAGTTTTCATGCCAATGTATCTGTCTCTGTGGCAACCACTCTGTCTCCATGATAACCACTCTGTCGCCACGGCAACTACTCAATTTCCATGGCAACCTATGTACCTCCATGATAACCACTCTGTCTCCACAGCAACCACAATGTTCCCTTGGAAACCACTAGGTTTCTATGGCAATCACTATGCTTGCAAAGTAAGCAATGCGTCTTCATCGATCTCCATGGCAACCACTTCGTCGCACAATACAAGTGGCAACAACTAAAGTTTCCAAAGCAACCACCCTGTCTCCATGACAACTACTGTATCTCAATGGCAACCACTCCGTTTCTACAGCAACCACTCGGTCTTTATGGCAAATACTATTTTTAATTCCATATCAATCACATAATTTTCATGGCAATCACCTTGTCTCCATGATACCCACACCATTTCCATAGCAAACACTCTGTTTCCATGACAACTGATGTGTCTTTGTGGTAGCCACTCCTTTTCCACAGGAACCACTTCACTTCCGTGGCAACCGATGTGTCTCCATTGCATGTACTCCATTTCCATGGCAACAAATGTTTCTATGGCAACAACTCAGTGTCCATGACTACCACTATGTTTGCATATAGACAACTCTGTGTCCATGGCAACCACTGTCTCCATGGCATATGCTCTATTTTCCTGGCACTCCATGGAACTATACCATTTTCACGTAACCACCTTGTCTCCATGGCACCCACTCCATCTTCATGGCAACTATTCAATTTCCATGGTAACCACACCATCTCCATGGCAATAACTACATTTCCATGTCAACCAATGTGCCTCCATAGCAACCACCTAGTTTCTATAGCAAACTCCTCCGTCTCCATGGCAACCAAACTGCTCCAATGGCAACTACTTAGTTTCCATGGCAAACACTCAATTTCCACAGCAACTACTCTGTATCCATGGAATCATTCAATTTCTGTGGCAACCAATCCAAATCCATGACAATCTCTCCATGTCCATGGACACCACTCCACACCACTACGTTTCCAACTCCATTTTCATAGCAACTACAGTTTCCATAGCAACTACACAACTTTTATGACATCCATTGTGTCTCCGTTGCAACCACTCTGTCCCTGTTTCCATGACAACCACCACGTTTCTGCCATGGTAACCACTCCCTCTTAGTGACTGTACTGTATGTACTTAGCTTTCTTTTATTAAATTGTTTTACTTTATCTGACTTTTACCTCCTAATTTGTCATTCAGAGCAAATTAAACCTACTGCAGTCTTTCCATGGGAAGATGTAACAAGCATTTTATTGGTTGAGTTACAAAAACTGAGCAAGTTGAGCCAAATAATAAACCCCCAGGCTATGTGGCCTTCAATCCAGCAGTGGAATGGAAACTCAATGGGGCACATTTACTAAGGGTTTACTAACGTACATTTATTTTCGTCGGGTTTCCCGACTTTTTCCGTTTTGCGGCGCAATTAACTGGGGTTTTTGGGGCACGCGATCAGACTACTTTGCTACACAAATCGGGGGCGTGGCCATCGGACAATCCGACTGACTCGGACTAACTGTGGGATTTAACATTCAAAATTGTGTTGCAAGCCATGCACTTACATGCACCGGGAAGAAGATGGTGAACTCCGGCCGAGCTGAGCGGGGAAGCGACACATGCAGGAAATTGGACATACGGTCTTAGTGAATCGCAGCATCTCCGAATCCTCGTCAGACAATGCACCTCGGGGATCGCGACGGGACAGGAAAGTAAATGTGCCCCATTATACCCCAGGAACAACTGTTTGAGCTGTTATCATGCAAGAAATAGGATGAAAATCTGTTCTTTCTAAATACTAACACGGTTCATGGGAGTAACAACAGCTGCTTCTTTCACAACACCTCAGATACCATCTCCACCAGTTTCAAAGAACTTACATTGTCCACCAGGACCACCGAGTAAAGACATGTTTCCAGAGACTGGAAGTTCTAAATTCTCTGCTGTTGCGATATGTTTGAAAATGCACCCTAAAAGAAATTGATGGACCATCATACTTTGGTTACAGGATATAATGATAGAAGTAGCAGGGCCATGGTAAGAGACAGCTGTCAGCAGCTCCTTCATCTCAAACTATAGATCAGTGATGGCGAACCTTTTAGAGATCGAGTGCCCAAAATGAGACCCAAAAAACACTAGCTTTTCCCAAAGTGCCAACACAGCAATTTAGGCAGTACTTATTGCTACCAGAATTTTGGAGCTCCAATCCAACCCTGTCCTCACCTTTTCACTCTTCGGACAGGCCAAAGCAGCAGAGGATGGGTCACTTTAAAATAGCAGGGCACTACTTGGACTGCCTGACACTGCAGGAAGATGCCATGTCTGGGAAACTCTATGCCTGGGAGACAGCCCGGGTGCCCACAGAGAGGCCTCCGAGTGCCATCTCTGGCATCAGTGCCATAGGTAGCTGGCACCAAACAATTATTCAGTCAACAGCTATTGAGCGTGCATGACCCCCTTTAACAAAGATAGTCAAAATGTATTGCTACTTGCAAAGAGTTGACTATATAGTACAACTATTACTGTTCTATCATACTGTACAGCTGTTCTACTATACAATTACCATATATTCCGGTGTATAAGACGACCTGGTGTATAAGACGACCCCCCTACTTTCCTTTTGATCATTTTTTATAGCTATTTTCCGTTACGGGGTTAAACGCATTGAAAAACCGTTATCATATTTTGATAGATCGGGCATTTTCGGACGCATCGATACCTAATGTGTTTATGATTTTTACTGTTTATTTATATTTATGTCAGTTCTAGGGAAAGGGGGGTGATTTGAAATTTTAGGTTTTTTTATTATAATTTTTTTTTTTAACTTTTTTTTTATTTTTATTTATACTATTTTTCTGACTCCCTAGGGTACTTTAACCCTAGGTTGTCTGATCGATCCTATCATATACTGCCATACTACAGTATGGCAGTATATGGGGATTTTCCTCCTCATTCATGACAATGTGCTATCAGCACATTGTAATGAAGGGGTTAAAACGAAATAGCCTCGGGTCTTCGGAAGATTCGAGGCTACCATGGAGACGGATCGCCGCCCCCGATGACGTCACGGGGATCGGCGATCCCAGGTAAGATGGCGGCGCCCATGCACCGCTATCTTTTTGAGGCTGCCGGCAGCCATCGCTGTCAAAACACCCATGATCGGTGCTAGCACCAATCGCGGGTGTTACCGGTAAGCCTTTGCTGCAATATGCAGCAAAGGCGCATCCTGTGGGCCCATAAAGTAGTTTACATTCATATGTGGGGTACTGCTCAACTTGTAAGAACAACATCTGAGATGTGTTTTCTCATTTTATCCTGCACAAAGGTGCTTATATAGGGTTAACAGCTTACCAAAGGCTGTTTCAAATAGTTTGATTGATGCAGTTATAAAAATGCAGTGATTTGTGGGGGGTTTCTAATAAATAGAACTTTGAAAACCCCTATAAAGGTGAATTGTCCTCTAAAATAATTGGATCTGAAATTCACTTAAAAATTTGGAAAATCGCTGTTTGAGCTACCAGTTAGCAACCAATTTGGGCAATTAAAAAAACTTTTTGATGAGAATAACATTTAGAAATCAGAAAATCGCTAATTATTCAAAGTTTTCACAAAAAAAACTAAGGGCAAAAGCTGGGTAAGTTAAAACGTTCTAAAGTTTTGACTGCGTAGCCTTAAGAAAAACATGAGCGCCGCCCCTAGTGTAGCATAATCAGAGGATTGGAAAAAGATGATTACAGCTGCTCACCTGATATAGCCTTGTGCAGTGTCCTCCCGGAGACTGGTACTATTAGTGCCAAATAGATGTGGTATAGAATAAATTAAAAAACCGAGTGAGATTGGATGCCCTATCCATACAGTCTTTAGGAAGCAAGGTAGATTGTAGAAATAGTTTTTTAATTATACACAGAAGGACAACACATTTAGGGGGTGAACCTTCATCAAGTCCATAAAATATACTCTAAAAAGAAATAGAGATATAAATACATCAAAACCAAAAAAAAAATGATAACATGTTCCAGGGGAAGATAAAAAAAAAATCAGTCCACAGGTATATAGTTATAATAAGAGATGGTCGAATTTGTCCAAATTTGATTCGACCAGGTTTGCAAAATTTTTTGAAAAAATTTGATTTGACTCGAATTGAATCATGTTGAATCACGTTAAAAAACAGGTATTTCCTGGCTGCAGAGAGCCTGTAGGGTGTTGTAGAACGTTGTGCCATGCTCAAATATGCATAGGGAGCGTGGTTTGGTCTTCAAACAATGCTGTGTTTTAGTATGACAGCCCATGACAGCCACCGCTTTTAGAATCACTTCATTCTTCAATTCCATGGACACTTACAGGGGCCAACTTGACCAAATAAGTGAAGCAGGAACGCAGCCTGACTAGGTAACATCTGTGCCAGCTCGAAAGGACTGAGCTGAGGGCCAACATCCCACTATAACATCAAAGAGTGCACTCTTTTTACATTGACATCAGAGGATTCCATAGATTACGACAGAACCTGTTCTGTTAGACGCGGATACATGTAGAAACCCCCAAAAAGAGTAGAGAGGGTGTCGGCAGTAATTTTGCCTTGACGTCACTGATCCTTTTGCCCTTCATTTCATCCATCAGTGTCCGCTTTCAGTCGGTCAATAATCCGTCAGTATTGCTAAAGCCAAAGACAAACAGATGTTGATCCAAAACAAAGATGACCAGTAAATGGGATATTTGCATGTCCTCTGTGTTCTGTATCCATTCCTGCATTTGGCTATCAATCCTCAGGCTTTTCATTCCTTCTGACAGATGAAATGAAGGGGAAAACCAAACATAGTGGCAACGTCATAGAGGGTTGGAGTGTGAAAACAGCATTATGGACATCACAGGGTGTTCCAGGGACACCGCGGAGTGTGAAGGTGGTGGCAGCAGCATGAGGTCAGAGAGTGGCACAATGACAAAGTAAGGAGGTGGTAGCAGCAGCATGAGGTCAGAGAGTGGCACAATGACAAAGTGTGGAGGTGGCAACAGCATGAGGACTGCGAGTGGCACAATGACAAATTCTGGAGCTGGAAGCGAAATAATAGGCCACAGAGTGGCACACTGACAAAGTGTGGAGGTGGCAGCAGCAGCATGAGGCAACAGAGTAGCACAATGAGAAAGTGTGGGGGTGGCAGCAGCAGCAGCATGAGGTCAGAGAGTAACACAATGACAAATTCTGGAGCTAGAAGCAACATGGCGGGGCAGAGAGTTGCACAATGACAAAGTGTGGAGGTGCCAGCAGAAGCAGGAGGTCAGAAAGTGGCACAATGACAGAGTGTGGAGATGGGTGACAATTCCAGTCCCTGATAAAGATGGTTGGAGGCCGATGGAGCAAATGGCAGCAGATATGTGGCATCAGACGGGTGGCAGCATCAGAATAGTAGCTGAGGCAGGTTGTTAAAATCCAGACTTATTTCTCAACGTTTGGGAGAGGCGTCATGGCTGATCTAATCTGATGCATAAGGCATTTTTGTGTTGAAATCCTGGCTGATCCACGCCTGATTCATCGGGACAAAGGTCAGTCTCTCCACATTACGGGTGGACAAGCAGGTTCTCCTTGGGGTAACGATGGCCCCCGCCGCCCTGAACATCCGCTCTGAAGCCACACTATTGACCGGCAGCTTCTCTACTGCAAACTCCGTAAATTGCGGCCACACATCAAGTTTGGCTGCCCAGTAGTCCAGGGGATCCTCTACCTGGGGTGATAGAATGCTGTCCAAGTAGGCTACCACCTGTTATCCTGCTGCTGCTGGTGTCGGCTACCCTCCTCACAAGGCGGGTGAAGGAAGCTGCTCATTAAGGACCCCCCCCCCCCCCCATTTCCCAACAGCAACCGTGGCAGTAGTACATGAGCGATGACTGCCAGGAATCCCCTGGTCAGACCTGACAGAGGATGGACAATAGCGTGCATAGACAGCGGCTAACTGTCTGCACGGTATTTCTCTATAGTACGGCAGTTGTTCCTCCCTCTCGGCAGCTGGAAATAAGGCACCCATTTTTGACCGATAGCGATGGTCCAAGAGGGTGGAGAGCCAAAAGTCATCGCTATGTCGGACTATTCAGCTGTCACTAGTTAGGCAAAGCAGCATGCTGCAGGCCATCTGCGCAAGTGACTCTGAGGGACTCCCGCCCACCATCTCCACTGTATACTGCCACAGTGCTTCTGGGTCATCTGCCTCGTCTTCTACCTCCTCTGGATGCTCCTGCTCCTCTTCTCCTGTCACCTGAGTAGAAAAACCACTAATTTCACCAGACTCTGCTTGAGCTCCAATGTCCTCCTCCTCCTCCAGTTCAGCCCCCACCGGACTCCTGTGGCCATGAGATGTAGTCGCCACTTCTCCAGTGCCCTGAGTAGACAGATTTTGCAGCATCAGTTCCAGGACATGAAGCAGTGGAATGACGTTATTCATCACGTATTCCTGGCGACCTACTAATAACGTGGCATCTTAAAGACTGTGTCACGGGTGTCCCCGCGATCCATGCACCCGTTTCCCGGTCTGCCGCGCCGCCCCCGGTCCGGTTTGATCACGGGTGTCCCCGCGATCCATGTTCTGTGCACCCGTGCTCTGCTGCCGCTGCCCCGTTCCCCTCGGGTCAGTACTTATCTGTCCTGGCTCCTGTTGGCTCCATCGCGGTCCTGTCCAGGCTGCAGGTCTGTCTCCTGTGTAGGCCACGCGTTCCCGCTGCTAGGGCGCGCCCGCGCCTACTCTCTTGGAATTTAAAGGGCCAGCGTCCTCCTTATTGGTGCTGGCATACCTGGCTCTGCTATATAGCCTGGCTACTCCCAGCATCCCCTGCCGGATCTTCATGTCCTGTTACTGAAGAGAAAGCCCTGTGTTCCCAAGCGTTTCCAGACGCCTCTGTGGATTCGGTGATTCCTGTGTTCCGTGGTGTTTTATGCTGTTCCTGTGTTCCTGTTATCCTGTGGCTGTCCTGTTATCCTGTGGCAGTCCTGTTATCCTGTGGCGGTCCTGTTATCCCGTGGCGGTCCTGTTATCCTGTGGCGGTCCTGTTTTCCTGTGGTGGTCCTGGTATCCTGTGGCGGTCCTGGTATCCTGTGGCGCTCTGGTAATCCAGCAGCCATCCGAGGTCCTGCCAGCCATCCGAGGTCCTGCCAGCCATCCGAGGTCCTGCCTGCCATCTGTGGTCCTGCCTGCCATCCGTGGTCCTGCCTGCCATCCGTGGTCCTGCCTGCCATCCATGGTCCTGCCTGCCATCCGTGGTCCCCATGTCCTTACCTTGGCTGCCACCGCGGGCCTAGTCGCACCCGCGGAGCGACCTGGTGACTCCTGCCGCAGCAAGACCATCCTGCTTTGCGGCGGGCTCTGGCGAAGACCAGGAGATCACTTAGACTCTGTTCCCGGGTGCGGCTAAGGTTATTATCTCCCGCGGTGGTCCAGGGAGTCCACTGTTTATCCCCCTGAGATTGTGACAGACTGTATAAGAACTAACTGGTCTTAGTAGAGCTGTGTCGCAAGGGTGGGTGGAGTTGGGAAGGGAAGGAGGGAGTATGCTACTAATAATAAGCGTATATGATACTTCAAAATGTGAAAGATGAAGGATACAACTGTAATTCTCTTATAATGCATTTATGCTTTAATGAGTATAATTTAAGTTTGTATTATTGTATAAAATCAGAGCTTATTGTAATGATATGTACATACTCCCCTTCAGGTTGTACTTGTTGGGTGTGTTGTTTTAAAAAAAATTTCCAATAAAAATATCAGATTAAAAAAAAAAAAAATAACATGGCATCTTCAAAGGGCCGCACCAAACGGCAGGTGTCACGCATAAGCAGCCAGTGGCTGACATCAAAGTTACACATTAATGGCTTTTCACTGTTCATACAGGCAGTCTAACATATGGAGGCTGGAATTCCAATGGGTGGAAACATCTCGACTCGAGGAGGGTGTGCTTGGCTTTGTAAGAATGGCTCAAGTGCATGCACAGTTTCCTGGCCATTTTTAGAATGTCTTGCAGATGAGTGGAAGACTTCAGGAACCTGTTGACAACCAGATTGAACACGTGTGCCATGCAGGGCGCATTGACCATCCCAGGCAGACACCATGTTCCTCCCATTGTCTGTCACCATGGTTCCGATTTGCAGTTGTCGCAGAGAAAGCCAGAGATTGATTTCTTCTTGCATGACGCAGAGCAGTTTCTCCCCTGTGTGAGTTTGTTCACCCAGGCAAACGAGGTGTAGAACCTGCACATGCTGTATGATGGAACGCACTTAGACTTGAGGAGGATGAGGTGGTGGTGGAGAAAGAGGTGGATGCAGTCCACGACTTGGAAAGGGAGGGACTGCAGTACCAACAACTTGGACAGGAGCACGGTCAGCTTCTGCACCTTAGGACGGCTGGATGCATACATCCATACATCCATGCATACATTGTCTCATTGTAATCGCCACCTTCAACGACTGCTGGCGCCGTCCGTATCGAGCAGGAGCATCTGATCCGGAAGATGATGTCAAAGACAAACAGCTCCCTTCGGCAGAGGTGGTGGAGCCATGACTGGCTGAAATGGCATGTGTGCCACTAGGTGCTGCAGCTGCTGTGGTGGCAGGATGGACCACCACATCTGAGGCACATTTCTCCCAGGCCATTGAATGGTGACGCTGGATGTGTTAACGCATGGGTTGTGGTGCTAATGTTAGATCCCTGGCCATGCTTCACTTTCTGCCTGCAGATTCTACATATACAAACGCTCGGCTCCTCTGGTGCCTTAACAAAAAACTGCCACACCACCAAGTTGGTGATTTTGCCGCCAACAATTTGCATTGAGTGACTACTAAAGCCACTGCCTCGCTAAGCGCCTGTGCCGTTGCTTACTTGGACCTCTGAAGTGGGTTCTGTACCCTGTGGCCGTTTGGCTCCCATCCTCTCACTACCTCTACCCTGCTGCCTCATGGCCACAATAGCGACTTCCTGCCAGCTTCGCTGCCTGCTTCTCCCGATGATGATGATGAATCCCTGGCTTCACCCAGCTCCCAAGTGCGATTGGCTACATCATCATCGATTTGTGTTTCCTTGTCACTGCGATATTCCTCAACAGTCTCAGTATGCACAGCCTGACTACTTGCAAGTGCAACATAACCTTCCGTGCCACTCTCCACATCTCTACTTTCCCGCCTACTGCACAAAGCAACGGATGATTGCCCCACCTCTTCACTGCCAAGCAGATGCTGACTGTCCTCAAAGACTTCGTCCTCGCTATATAGTGGCGCTGAGCCCAGACCACCTAGTAGATCTCTGGCTGAGGGAAATTAACAGGACAGAGGCTGGTTGAGGACAGGTGAGGGCTGCTGCAATGTTCCTGGGCCATGCCAACAAATGTTGTACCTGACGAACCCACAGACTCTAGGCTGGGGTTGTCAGATGTTATTTGGGAGGAAGTGGATGACCTAGTGAACCAATCGACAAACTTTGGGTTGTTGATCAACACACTGCCGCTAAATGACACCGGCAGTTCTGGCCTCACATTGTCACCCCTGCTGCGACGTCCTCCTTACTGTGCTGCGACCTCTGCCTGCTCCACCTGCCACCTTTGTGTCTGACATAGTGGTTAATCAACTACATGGATTTGACAAGTATTTCTTGCTCTCAACTTTAGCAACAAAAAATGATTGAAATTTGCAGTATACAGATACCCCAAAACTAACACCCTGGAATTGGAGCAAAAATCACTCCAACAACTACGTGATGTGGATTTCTTGTTAGTAATTTCCGCAACAAAAAAGAACTGCAATTTGGGGTATACAGATCACCCAAAATGGACACCCTGGCATTGGAGCAGAAATCACCACAGCACAGTACAATACAAGCAGCTAGATGCTAGAGACAGCACATGCAGTGTGAAATGCCGAGATTGGAAATGGCTGTCTGTTTGTATAGGGCTGTGACATCATATAAGCCTGCCGGTCGCAGATTGGCTTACAGGTCTGCACATGTCATCGAAAATGTTTCTTTCTGCTTCCCAGAGTTCTTTGCCTCATGTAACACATTGTGCTCATGCCCATTTTGCTAATAAAGGGGGGAAAAAAACGTTTGCGACGAATCAATGTTTTTCTGAAATTCTGAACGAATTCCACTTCATTTGAGTCGATTCACCCATCTCTAGTTATAATCGATTTAAAAATGTATAAAAATATCTATATAGTGGAAATATTGAAAAACAGCAACACAGTCCTAATGTTACCAAAGTAATGGGTGCTATCCCACACACTCAACAACAAGAGTCCAACAGATATCCAAAAGAAAATGGCAGCACTCCAATGTGGTGAAAAAAGGGTGTTTCTTTCACCTCCAGCAACGTTGCAGCTGTGATATTAGCTTGACAACGGCTGGTATCACAACTGAAACGTTGCTGGGGGTGGAATAAACACTCTTTTTTTCACCACATTGGAGTGCTGCCGTTTTCTTTTGGATACATAGTCGCAAAAATTTTTTAAGTAATATATATAAATGTATATACATAATGAATACAGGCATATAACTATCAAGATACACAAATACATAGATACAAATGGGTGAGGATGTCAGTTAAAGTTAGTAGTGGTTAAAGGGAAATCCGATATTTGGATGAAATCATATTTTCATATAAGTATTAACTTTCCCCAACCTAAAATACCCCCCTTTCTGTAGCTACCCTCACTTTTTCCTCCCTTTCTTATATGCGTTTTTTGGTAACTACCCACAAAAATATTGATACTTTTTCTAAATCCTCCTCTTACAACCCTTTGACAGTCAAACTGGAATAGCCTTGAGGTAAGATGAAGCGCCAACTTGAGCGCGAAACGTTTCATCCCTATATAAGAACGCATCCCCTCTACATCCCTCTCCCGTTATTATATGCCAGCTTTTAAGATGGACTAATATAGAAAGAAATTTTACAGAAGTGGTGAGTCCCAAACTTTTTCTTCTATATGCTTCGAAGATCATCCATGCTTTGGTTTGTGGCCTGCGGCATCAGCCATACTCTGGTCTTGGGTCTGCGGTGTCAACCATGGTTTGGTTTTGGGCCCTTGGTGTACATTTATACAGTCTTCACACTTATATACATATATTATACAAACAAATACAGATTGCCTAAAAATCGCCTTCACATAAAATCCACCTTTCAAATATATGCAAAACTCGACATAATAACTATAGCCCAATCACTGGCGCAGTATATACATAAAAAATGGTCAGTGCTGCGATATATATACGAAATACCTCTAATCACGGTATTGATAGGTAAATCGGTAAAATCTAATAACAATGTATTTTGCGCTCCAAAAAATTATAAGTATCGTATATACTCGTGTATAAGCCGAGTTTTTCAGCACAAAAAATGTGCTGAAAAACGCCACTTCGGCTTCGGTCACGAGTCTAAAAAAAAACTTATATACACACACTCCGGCGTCCCAATGCTCCACACGGCTCCCCATGTCCCCGATGTCATCTCGGCTCATCTTCTTTCTTCCTCGCGGCTCGTCTTCTTTCTTCTGTCTTCGCGGCCATGTTATCTTCCGGCCGGCGCATACTATGATGTCAGCAGCAGCCGCGTCACAGTATGCGCCTGCTGAAAGAAAACATGGCCGCGTCCATGCCGGCAGTTAAAGAAGACAGAAGAAAGAAGAGGAGCCGTGCTGAGGAAAGAAGATGAGCCGAGACGACATCGGGGAGCCGCGCCGAGCATCGGAGGATGAGTATATAGTATAAGTTTATTTTTTTCATTGCAAGGGGGACAGGCTGTATACTACTAGGGGCTGGCTGTATACTACATGAGGGCTGGCAGGCTGTATACGACATGGGGGCTGGCAGGCTGTATACTACATGGGGGCAGGCTGGCTGTATACTAAATGGGGCAGGCAGGCTGTATACTACATGGGGTCGGCTGGCTGTATACTACTAGGGGGCTGGCTGTATACTACTGGGGGCTGGCCGGCTGTATACTACTAGGGGCTGGCCGGCTGTATACTACTAGGGGGCTGGTAGGTTGTATACTACTGGGGGCTGGCTGTATACTGGGGGCTGGCTGTATACTACATGGGGCTGGCTGGCTGTATACTACATGGGGCTGGCTGTATATTACATGGGGGCAGGATGGCTATATACTACTGGGAGCTGGCTGGCTATATACTACTGGGGACTGGCTGTGACCAATGCATTTCCCACCCTCGGCTTATACTCGGCTTATAAAATCAATATTTTTTCCCAGTTTTTGGTGGTAAAATTAGGGGTCTCTGCTTATACTCGGGTTGGCTTAGACTCGGGTATATATGGTAGATAACTAGCATTATTGTCATTATCTTTCATGTAATTTAAATTTCCAATTTAGTTGCTATAGTAGTAAGCACTCTTCCTGCAACTAATCTGATTCAGTCCTGCCCGGTGGCTGTGTTTGGATATTCGTGCACCCTGTACAGAGTTTGCAGGCTTTTTCAATTGGTGAAGTCACCACTTTGCTAGGAACGTGGATCAAAGTTTCCAACACGTTTCAGAAGCTATTCGACTTCCTTTGTCAGGGATTCTGTGTCTCCTCCGGCTGTTTAGGTTTTTACTGTTAATTACTAGAAAGCAAAAGTTTTTATTTCATTATTTAAATCTATAGGGACCAAGGAGTTAAGTCCCAAGATTCACTTGATCTCTGCTTGGGGCATTTTATTAATAAAATTTCCACATCTCTAGTCTGTCTTGATTTGTTCTATTCCAAAGATAGTGACTCCTGTCAATTTCCCTGCATGTTTGTCCATAAACTGACATGACAGAGGGTGACCTTTATTCTTTTCTTAAAATTTTTTAGATGTTCATTAGTTCTCTCATACATTGGTTGTATAGTTCTCCCAACATATAGTTTATCACAGCTACATTTATAAATGACACCGTTTTTTTTGACAGTTTATTCTATTTTTAATTACAAAACTCTCATCAGATCCGCACATTTTTACATTGTATACAGGATCTGTCAGGATCAGTGGCAGTGGATCCTCTGTACCACCGCAGACGATGATGCAAGCCGACACCTGGGAGTGGAGTCTAAGTGGCACCTGGTTTTGGCATGGTACCACCAGGTCTCTCCATGACATTGTCCACGGTGAAGGCAAGACGAAGTACAGAATCGTAAGACAGTATCGTGGTCGGGGACAGGCCAGGCGGCACAAGAACGGAGTCAAGAGCAAGGCAAAAGGTCAAGGCAGGCAGCGGAGGAGCGGAGTCAGGAACGGCATCATGGTTGAGAGCAGCGATTCAGGATGACTGGTTTCAAGAGAGAGACGTGGAAGGAGTTCTGGATGTGCATGGAGGGAGGAAGGTGAAGCTTTTATGTCACAGGATTGATGATGCGCTTCAGTACATCAGTACAGTAAATGGACCCAGGAATCGAGGACCAAGTTTAAAACTGGGAATCTTCAAACGGACGTACCTAAAAGACAGCCATACTTTGTCACCTGGGGAGAAGACTGGAGGAGACCTGCGCTTCTTGTCCACCTGGGTTTTGGTGCGGGGAGATGCCCAAAGTAAAGACTTACCTGTTTGCTACCAGTCTGTGGTGGTACAGTCTCCATTTGCTTCTCCCAGAAGACATCGGCAAACTCCATAAATGGAGCGAGGAGACCCACCAGAGGCTTGGAGGACAACGGAGAAGATACAGAGGACACGGGAGAAGGTACCTCCAAACAACATGAATGGCATTCCGGAACCCAGCGGAGAACTTCTCCAGTACGCCAGTTGAGCTCAGGAACATGTCTTTGCAACCACAGGAGGCCCAGTAGAACTGAAGATGTGAACCGGGGTGTTTCTCCCAGGAGCCTTAGGTGTGTGTGTTTCCTGGACTCTGAGGACAAACAGGACACATCTTAAAAGTGCTCCGGACTAGCACAATAAAGACATAGATTCTCCTGCCTTCATTGGGAACACTCTTGAGTAGACAGCCAAGCTCTATCTACCAGCATCGGTTCCTCTGCAGCTGACACTGGAGGAGACTGAAGAGGTCTTTGGAAGGCTGGAGCCATTCGGTCCTGACTTTTACTTGTTCAAGACGCTGCTCCTCAGAATCCTCTGTAAACCGGATGTCAATCTGACTGGCCAGAGAGACCCCTCAGGGTAGACAGCAGGTCAAGTGCAGAGAGAGAATCCTTAATCGGTCCAGAAAGTCCCTATTTAAATTTTGCGACCAGGGCTGCTTCATTCCAGGTTAGCTCAGAAGCCAGGGTACGGAACTGAACAGCATAATCACCAACTGACGAGTCCCCTTGACGGGGTTCAGCTGTGCGGTCTCAGCAGGATCGTAGTCAGGAGCAAGGCAAAAGGTCAAGGCAGGCGGCAGAGTCAGGAACACAATGGGAATTCAGCTTTCTCTCAAGCAAGAGGCAGAAAGATCCGGCAGAGGACACAGGAAGGGGCTAGGAATTTAACAGAACTAGCAGCCGGCCAACAGCAATTATCAGTGCTCTGGCCTTTTAAATCTCCTGAAGCCAATGCGCGAGCGCCCTAGTAGGCGGGTACGCATGTGCCGGACCACAGGAGCCAACGCTGGATCGAGGGAAGGTGAGAGCAACAGTGGAGGTCCGGGGGCACGAAGAGGAGCACGGGTGCGCCTGCAACCCAGGACGTGGGTTGATCGAGCACCCGTGACAGGATCTTTTGATGTTAAAGTTCTGCAGGTAAACACATCCTACAGGGAAAAAAACGTTTCATACCATGATGCCCAATATGTTCTTAAATTCCTTATGGTTCTTTTTATCTATGTTCTTAATTGTTGGAGCTACTAGGTTTTACTATATTTTTGGCTTTTTTAAAGACAAAAGAAGGGGTTTTTGGGAATTTTTTTTCTGACAGTAATAGTTACATTCCAGTGAATAATAGTGGCAACTATTCACTGGAATGTAACTATTACTGTCAGTTGGTTTGCTGTATGATTTGGTTAAAATTTTATTCTTTTTAATAAATATAGTGAAATCAAAAAAGTTAACTGCCTCATGTCTGTATGTAGGCGTGAAATGTAAGTAAAAATCATTTTTATTAATATCGTAAAGACTCTTCCCCTCCGTTCCATATAAAAATGACGTCATCGATAAAACGTTCATCCATGACACTTTAATGTTAAAGATGGCTTCTTCTTCCCACCTCCCTACATAAATTAGTGTAGCACGGAGCAAACTCAGTCCCCATGGCCGTTCCCCATGTTTGTAAGCAGAATTGCTTATTGTACATAAAATAATTTTTTGATAAAATGAATGATATGCATTCACCTATAAAAGCCACTTGTTCTTGTGGCATTCGTTGGTCCTTATTTATAAAATACATCGCAGCTTCCTTCCCTTTTTCATTTTCTATAATGGTATACAATAATGTAACATCTATAGATCCATAAAGCCCATTTCCCAATTCGTTTTTACCAAGATTTGTAAGATGTGTTTCTTGTTTTGTTAAAATACCCTTAGTTTTCTAATTTTAACTATTCCATTTAATTTTTTCAAATAGTTTTTTGTGGGGTCATCTTTTAACAGTGTCTAAGTTTTCCTATCTCCTAGGAGTTTTTGGGCTTCCAAATGGTAGTATTCTTGATCCATAACCACTGTACTGACTACTTTGTCTGCCTGTCTTATAACAATTTCATTATTGAACTGTAATTCACTTTTTCTTCTATCTCTATCTATCTCCCTTAGATAAATTATTTTTCTAAATGTGTTTTGAGGTTGTTTGTTTCCTTATATCTCTTGTTATGGCCTGTTGAAATGCATTAAATGCCTCGGAATATTCACTCAAAGGATGCATCTTAGATTTACATCTCAAATCTGTATGTACAAAATTCTGTGATATAGGAATGTTTGGAGATATATATACATGATTAGCTAGTTTTTTATGGAAATATTTTTGAGAGATAAATTCCTCATGAATTTTGTAGTGCCAATAATGGCTTAGAATTTCAGAAAATATTGGGCATCACGCTATCGTGACCACAATGCCGTTCCTGACCCCGCTCCTCTGCTGCCTGCCTTGACATTGTGCCTTGCTCTTGACCCTTCTTGTGCTGCCTGTCCTCTCCTCCTGCCAGTCCCGGACCATGATACTGTCTCATGGTTCTGTACTTCGCCTTGCCTTCACTGCGGACAAAGTTGTGCATGTGAAGAGACCAGGTGGTACCATGCCACAGCAAATCCAACTCGCTTTGCGGCAGGCTCTGGAGAAAACCAGGTGCCACTTAGACTTTACTCCCAGCTGTCGGCTTGCGTCATCGTCTGCAGTGGTACAGAGGATCCACTACCCCTGATCCTGACAGATCCTGTATACAATGATGAGAGTTCGAATAGAATAAACTGTCATTTATGCATTAAAAGTAGCTGTGATAAAATATATGTTGGGAGAACTATACAACCAATGTATGAGAGAACTAATGAACATCTAAGAAATATAAAGAAAAAGAATAAAGGGAGTCACTATCTTGGAAAAGAACAAATCAAGACAGACTAGAGATGGGGAAATGTTATTAATAAAATGTCCCGAGCAGAGAGCAAATGGATCTATGAACTTGACTCCTTGTTCCTGCTAGGTTTAAATAATGAAATAAAAACCTTTGCTTTCTAGTAATTAACTCTGTAAGAACTGAACAGGTTCAAAGGTACAACCATTAGCTATGTAAGGAAGGCGCCGTAGGAGACACGGGATCTCTGATGAAGGAAGCCAAATATTTTCCGAAAAGTGTTGGAAACTTTTATCCACGTTCTTTCCCGTAGGAAAGTGGGGATGTCACTGAAGTGAAAGCCAGCAAACCTTGTAGAGCGAGCACGAATATCCGAACAACGGCCGGGGCTAAATCGGATTGGTTGCAGGTAGAGTGCTTACTACTATCGGACTGAATTGGACTCTTTAAATTGGAAAATTTAAATTACAAGAATGGTAATGACAAAAATGCTAGTTATGCAAAATACATCGTTGTTAGATTTTATATATGCATACCTGTATTAGATAGCACAATAGATAACACAATAACATAGATAACACAATAGATGATTTCAGCAGTCAGTGTAAAAGAGTGTCTAGTCCCTTGTTCCTGATCTTGCTTACCTGATCCCTTGTTCCTGATCTAGCTTGCCTGTTCCCTTGTTCCTGATCTTGCTTACCCGATCCTTTGTTCCTGACCTTGCTTACCTGATCCCTTGTTCCTGGTCTTGCGCTCCCATTCCCTTGTTTCTGGTCTCGTTTGCCTGGACCATTGTTTCTGGTCTCCTTTCCAATGACCCTTGTACCTGGTGTTGCTTGTGTAGTCCCTTGTTCCAATCTGACTAAAAGTTTAAATTTTGTCCAATACATATTACTTTCTCATGGAGCTTATTCAGACCTATTATACCAAAGTAATTCCCTCATTGGTAAGTGATGACCGTTTGTGATTTGGGCACTGTCAACATGGGTAATTTTGTCAACTAGGCCTCATTTACAAAGTCATGTGCTCACACAGACTGGATCCTGGACGTCGCACATGGGCGGGTGGAGTATGAAGGGGGGAGTGGCCCTCAGCAAAATCCGGCAAAATATAGGACATGTCCTTTACATTGGCCAGGCTTGGTGAGATATCTTATGCTCACTGCACTGTGACAAGGTGCCATAGCAAATTGTGCATCCAGATTACTGGCCATACGGTTGTGCGAATGAGGCTTTAATGTGAGAACATTACAAACATAAAAATAGCAGACTGACATATTTACTTTTTTAACATACATACAAATGTACATTACCTAGAAAAGACATTTACATACACTTCACCTGTATATACACATGCTGTCAGTACCTGTCCAGCAACCGTGCAACCACAACCAGGCTTGGCACTAGCTGTCAGACTGGGTAAGTGGTGGCGAACTCACCCTGCGACGTCCCTGTGGACTAAGGCACTGCCTAAAGCAGATAAACCGCCCTGGCAAGGGCGAATCCACTATCAGGAACCTATGTGACGGTCCCTGAGTGACCCTACAAGATGACAGGGAAGACTTACTTCGTCTGACAGCTGCTGGGTGGTGGAGCGGACAGGTAACCAAATACAGATACAGGTCAGTGTTCACACTGGAACACAGAAACCAACACAAGACTGAGATAGGAAAGTGGGGTCAGACAAGAGATAAACAATACTGAGAGACAGATACAGACAGACAAGCGGAGTCAAACAAACCGGGTCAAAAACAAGATGGCGGCAAAGGTACAGAATCGTATAGCAAATAGAATGGTCAGAAGGCAAAGCAGAAGTCAATACACCAAATAGCAAGCACAGCAAGAGCACTAGATACACAGATAGACTGAATAACCAGCAGCCAATGAAGGGCTTGGCAGAATTTAAGGCAGCACTGACTGGCTCAGCCGTTCCATCACTCGAACTGCAGCTGACAAAACGAGCACAAAGACACACCCAGCTTTCCCAGGATCAGAAATGGAGCTGTCAATCACAAGCAGCACTGGTTTTCCAGCAAGAAGCCTGGAACCTGATCCCATCAGAACAATTTGCAAGTTCTGACACATGTATAACTGTATTAGGCCTCATTCCCATAGCCATGTGCTTGCCCAGACAGGATCCTGGGGGCGCACAGGGCCAGGCGGTGGAGGGGTGAGTGCTCTTTCCCTCCCTCCCTCTATAGGCAGACAAGCGGCCGGGCAACATACCTGCTGCCCGACTAAGTCACTGCTCCCCATGACCGGGAGCCACAGAGGTCCATGGGAGCCCCAAGTACGGCCATCTGAATTAGCCCTTACACAGATATTATGGCACATTCACATATTCTGTGAAAAATGTAATAAGAAAACATCTTTCAGCAGTGAATGTAAAAGAAACAGAGGCCAAGCTCTTACCATGGATGGTCCTGTGCCTTGTTTTTGGTAGCCTATTGACTTTTTACTGATCCTGTTTATTGATTCCCATGTTCTTGCTTGTCTAGTCCCTTATCTGGATCTGGATTGCATGGTCTCTTGTTCCTGGTCTTGTCTAGTCCCTTGTTTCTGATCTGGATTGCTGGATCTCTTGTTCCTGAAATAGCTTGCCTGGTCCCTTGTTCCTAATCTGGCTTGCCAGGTCCTTTGTACAAAAAGCAGAGCCGAGCACATATACAGTAGGTCCATCTCCACCATCACTGAGCAGTAACAAAGCAGCGTAGAGTTTTACCATTTAAAATCGACCAATGGTGGTGGCATTTCCCATGCTGCTGAGGATTTAAAGTGACATGACACTGATTTAGATGAGAGTTAATCATCATGTATGCTTTATAAATAGTTTATAACTTAAAAGGTGTATCCAAGCTTCCTCATCATATTCCCATTTTGAACAGCAGTGTATAGGGCACTTAATAAACTTTCTACTGATACATTTCCAGTTCCCAGTGATGTCTGTTTAAGAGAAAGTTACATTTTTATCCTCATTAAATAGCTTGGTGCATTAGGGGTGTGGCCAATGCACCTGCTTCTACTTTCTATATCCTTTGTCGACAGATGTAAGTAATAGAAGAGCAAAAATATACGAAAATGGGTGAACCAGCAGAGGCATTCATACGCATGGTGCATTTTACATATACAGTAGGTTTGTACTTAAAGGGGTATTCCGGGAATATGAACGTCTGACACAAAAATCCATGATAATGTAAATAAATGAATACAACAATACTCAATGTCATTAGTCACAAAACGGAGCTTAAATAGTTTGATTTTATGATTTACAAAATGTATGGCCTCTCTAAAGTAGGTGGAGTTATCACTAAGATGGCCGCCACTGGAAACTACAAGTCCCATGATCCTTTAGTTCTCAGTAACTCCTCCTGCCTCTTATGCTCTGCTCCCAGTGATGATCTAACAGGCTTTCTTGCTCTGTTACCATAGTAATGATGTGTAACTGCCATCCCTGCACATCGCCACAACACTGGCCATACTGGATGCACTTCAACCAACCAACTAAAGGCAAACGTAGTGGTGATCACATGACCTGCCCAGACAGGTGCCATGTTCTGTCCTGTGTCTGCTCCGCAACAAACCGCGCGGAGGAAATTAACAGACTCATTAAAGGGTCAGTAGCATTTTAATTCTTCATTACAGTCTATGCCACCAGCATTTTCTGCTAAGGGGAGCAAAATTTTAAATAACAACTAATTACACATTAGCTTATATTTTTGAGTACCCATTTGTATATGAATTATGCTGATTCCTGGAATACCCCTTTAAGTTGAATTTCTATGTAAGGCAGAACAGTAAAATTTATCATTGTAACTGGAGTTTTTTGTCCCTGTGAAAAATGGATTTTTAAAATTTTGTGCTGTCATGGGAATATGGATTATCAATAAAGCTTCATTACAGACACCTTACAGTTGATCATTTTAGCCTGGGACTAAAGCAGGACCTGAAGTCACAGGAAGCAGAAATCTGTAACACGGAGTCCATCTGTAACTAGGAGTCGCCTATAAATCGCGTGTCCTTTGGGGACCACCTGTATACAGAAATCCTCTAATTAACATATGCACATTGTCCCCCTAATGGAGTTACGTATATAGTGCCCCTCCTTAATTGTGACCCATGCAAACATTCTCACCCATAACTAATATACATACAGTATATACAGTGCTCCCTAAGTTCCAAATACACAATGTCCCCCATTTTAATTGCATATCTACAGTACCTCGATAATGAATGAACACAAATATAGCGCCACCCGCTAAAGAAGTGTCATTTATACAGTGCCCACTTATTTGTGCACATTTATAGTGTCCCAAAATTAGTGTAAATATATATAACTAGTCCCCCCTGTTCAATGCATGTATCTGTAGTGCCCCCTAATTAAGCAACATTAATGTAGTGCTTGCATATTAAATTACATTCATACAGTGTTCCCTCAATAGTGTTCATATATAAAGTGCCCCTTATGTAACGGATATATACAAAGATTCCCCTCTGTAAAATATAAAAAAATAAAACCACCAATAAAACTCAGCTTCCGTCCAGCCACGTCCACCCGTCCCTATTCACAGCATTGTTTATGCGGGATGGATGGTTGTCGGGTCCGGCCGGAAGCTGAATCCAGCGCTGCTCCCGCGGCCATGTTTGTTTACATGGCGCGAGGGCCACAGCGACAGCACCGCAGGACAACCGGAGGGCGCCTAAATCGTAAGTACATCTTTATTTTTTTAAGCAGACCACTCCCGGCCACCTTTTGTTTTTTTAATAAGTCTCGGACAACCCCTCTGAAAGGGGTTAAATGCTGAGAAGATAGTCTGCAAACAGTTTGTTAGTCTTTTACTATTCATGATTTTCCCCAAAAACCCACGATACCCCTTCTTCCTAGGACAAATTATATCCTACCTTTCAGGAGCTGCAAATGACACAGAAAATATTAGGCTCCAAAACCCTATCCTTCAGCCGCATATTTTTTTTTCTCACAGCCAGTGAGATGGATAGTGTATGTGGATGACATGAAATTGTATGTGTTTTCAAGCCATAAAAATTCAGCAGGTTATTGTTGCATCTGTCAGACACCAGGGGTGCCACCACGGACGATGACGTAAGCTGAGACCTGGGACCCGAGTCTAAGTGGAACCTGGTTTTCACCAAAGCCCCGCACAGCAGGTTTGACCATTTGCGGCGTTATACAACCAGGTCGCTCCACAGGCACGACTTTGTCCAATGCGAAGTACAGAATCGTAAGGCAAACTCGTGGTCAGGGACAGGCAGGAGGTTGAGAAAGGAAGCACAGGATCAGAGTTGGGGACGTAGCGGTAGGTCAGGACAGGCAGAATGGGATGAGTCAATAACAGAACCAGGGTCACAATGGGAATTCGCAATACAAGCAAAGGGCATTATAAAAGCTTTATCTAGGGCTGTGAGGTACAAAGATCCGGCAGGGGACACAGGAATGGGCTGGCTATTTAACAGAATTGGCCCTGGCCCTTTAAATTTTACAGAGCCAGCGCCGCAGCGGGAGACGCCACTGGAACCAGGAGAGGTGAGGCAGAGGGACACAACGAGGCACGGGTCACAGGAACACCCGTGACAGTGCCCCCCCCCCCCACACACACACCACACCACACTTCGGTCTCCCCCTCTTTTTGGCCTGAAGAAACCTCTAAAGAACACCACAATTTAGAATGTTGTCTTCTGGCTCCCAAGACCTCTCCTCTGGCCCAAACCCCTTCCAGTCGATAAAAAGAACCGCTTCCCTTTGACCAACTTCATATCCATTGATTGATGTGATTTATTTGCCAGAAAACTGGCGGAGAAGCCATAATAAATCTTCCCCAATATGTCTACACATAAGGCACAAAATGTTGCGTTGGAAGGGAGGGACAGAAACACAAACATCTGGGATACATGTTTGTTTCAGCAGATTGCCTTTGTTTGTGGTGCTTTTCATCTGGGTAGACGTGGGTTCTTTGTGTTACGGTGATTTGCCATTGTTTCATGTGCTTATAACACTACTCATATGAAGGAGATGTTACTTTCATGTTTGATAGATATATGTAGCATCTTTTCCTTCTAATATGAGTAGACATATGATGTTTGTGTATTCAGTGGCGTAACAACAGCCGCAGCAGCCCTAGCGGTTGCTACGGGGCCGTGCTGCTAGGGGGCCCGGGATGGCCGTGAACCCAAAATTTTGTTCTGTTCTCCCTTCCCCTGCCTGTGAACAGCTCAGCAGTAATGCCTGCTGTGCTAAACATAGAGCCGCCCACCTGTGTCGGCCGCCCACTCTCCCGACAGACGGCAATACATCCTCCCCGCCTCCACGATCCCCTGCCCACCCACCGGCATGTCTTCCTGCGAGCCCACCTCCGCAATCTCCTGCCCGCCCACCAGCAAGTTTTCCTGCAGGCCCCGCCCACCTCCACGATCTCTTGCCCGCCCACCATCAAGTCTTCCTGCGTGCCTGCCTCCATGATCTCCTGCCCGCCCACCAGCAAGTTTTCCGGCGCGCCCGCCTCCACGATCTCCAGCCTTCCCACCGTCAAGTTTTCCTCCGCGATCTCCTGCCCGCCCACCATCAAGTCTTCCTGCGCGCCTGCTTCCACGATCCCCTGCCCGCCCACCGGCATGTATTTCTGCAAGCCCGCCTCCACGATCTCCTGCCCGCCCACTAGCATGTATTCTTGTCCATTGGCATGTGCCCCTACCTGCCTGTTGGTGTGTCCTTCCGCCTGCAGACACATCTCCCTACCCCCCCCCCCCCCCCCCCCCCCCCCCCCAATTTACAGCCATGTGCAAACTCCCGCTCACCCCTGGCACCCCCTACACTTCACGGAGACGCTCCACCCCTCCCGAAAGCACTGCCCGCCAGGACCACAAAGAAAGTTAGAAATGTTATCTGTGCATATACATATATATGTATGTATCTGTGTGTGTATATATGCATGTATATGTGTGTATCTGCTTTTTGAGTATTTATGTATATTCTGTATGAGTGTATATACACTCACCGGCCACTTTATTAAGGTACAACCTGTCCAATGCGTCGTTAACACTAATTTCTATCAGCCATCACATGGCAGCAAACTCAGTGCATTTAGGCATGTAGACATGTCAAGACAATCTCCTGCAGTTTAAACGAGCCTCGGATATGGGGAGGAAAGAAAGGTGATTTGAGGGCCTTTGAACATGGCATGGTGTTTGGTGCCAGAAGGGCGGTCTGAGTTTTCAGAAAACTGCTGATCTACTGGGATTTCACGCACAACCATCTCTAGGGTTTACAGAATGTCGAAAAGAAAAAACACAGTGAGCGGCAGTTGTGGGGGATGCCTTGTTGATGCAGAGGTCAGAGGAGAATGGGCAGACTGGTTTGAGCTGATAGAAAGGCAACAGTGACTCAAATCGCCACCCGTTACAACCAAGGTAGGCAGAACGCACAGTACGTCGAACTTTGAGGCACCGCAGCAGAGACCACACCCGGGGTGCCACTCCTTCAGCTAAGAACAGAGGAAACTGAGGTACAATTTGCACAAGCTCATAGAAATTGGACAGTAGAAGATTGGAAAACGTTGCCTGGTCTGATGAGTCTCGTTTCTGCTGCGACATTCGGATGTAGGGTCAGAATTGGCGTCAAACAACATGAGCATGGATCCATCCTGCCTTGTATCAACGGTTAGGCTGGTGGCTGTTGTCATGGTGTGGGGAATATTTTCTTGGCACTCTTGGGCCCTTGGTACCAATTGAGCATGCTTGCAACGCCACAGCCTACCTGAGTAATTGTTGGACCATGTCCATCCCTTTATGACCACAATGTACCCAACATTGATGATACTTTCAGCAGGATAATGCGCATGTCATAAAGCTGGAATCATCTCAGACTGGTTCTCTTGAACATGACATGAGTTCACTGTACTCAAATGGCCTCACAGTCACCAGATCTAATCCAATAGAGATCTTTGGGATGTGGTGGAACGAGAGATTCGCATCATGGATGTGCAGCCGACAAATCTGCGGCAACTGTGTGATGCCATCATGTCAATATGGACAGCATCTCGAGGAGCTTCCAGCACCTTGTTGAATATATGCCCGAAGAATGAGCAGTTCTGAAGGCAAAAGGGGGTCCAACCGTTACTAGCATGGTGTACCTAATCAGTGGACGGTGGTGTGTATATATATATATAGTATTTTTTGTATGAATGCGTATGTTAAGCACGTACATGCATAGATGCTGGTATATACTGTAAGTGTGTATATGCTTATGTACACGCAGTAGGTATGGTAGATGCTGTATATATGTATGTGTATTGATATGCTGTTATATAATATATACCGTGTGTATATAATAGAACGGTGTACTTGAGTGCTTACATATGATCGTCGTATAAACATGTTGTACCCATCTGTATATGTTTTTAGGGGAAGGGGGGGCCCCATGCTGAAATCTGCTATGGGGCCCAAGCTCTCCTAGTTACGCCCCTGTGTGTATTATATTTATTGATTATAAGAATTACATTTTTATCTTTCTGAACTTAAAGGGAACCTGTTATTGTGATTTGGAACACTGAACCAACCACAGATCCTTATGGACCGGTGTTCTGGTGTCCCAAATTGCCCTGCATGTTTCGGCAAGTGAAGTTCACTTCCTACATATGGTACTGGTATCAAGCTTCTCGGGGAATGGAGGGTCAAACCCCTCTGTCTGCTGTCTTTGCACCTTTGGAAGACCTTGAAAGGTCTTGAAATGGCTCTTGTGTAAATGGGTACTGAGAGCAGGAACAAATGTACGAGGATTTCATGGGTGAAGGTCCTTATCAGTACAATATTTATGACGAGGCTGCTCGGCCGGAGCTGTGTGTGTAGCTGTGCAGGAGGCCGAGCCTCCGGGGGCAGGTGGCGCTGCAGATGAGTGTGGAGCTGTCAGACTGTGGAGCCATTTTCCTAGCTGCAGTAGCCCGGCTCAGTTTGTAGATGTGTGTGTGTGTCAGGCTCCTCCCACCACTCCAACTGCGGCCTCCGGTATCCTCTCCCAGCTGAGGCCTGGCTGACATCCCGGCCTCTCGCAGTAACTCTCGCCGCTGTTGTCGCCCACTTTGCAGGCCCCGCTGCGGCGTCACCCTCCCTCATTCCATTATCTTGCCTGGCGCCGGACATGGAGTAAGGTGGAACATGGCGAGCGGCGGAGAGAGCCGCTTTCTGGAAGGTGAGAGGCCTGTTATGTGCTCTGGCTGGTATACCCTCAGCCGTGTCGCACGTATACCCTAGTGCACTAGCATATATATACCCTGGATGTGCACAGTCATACATGTATATACCCTGGAGTGCACAGTATAATGTATATACCCCTGGAGTGCACAGTACAATGTATAACCCCGGAGTGCACAGTACTGACATGTTATACCCCTGGAGTGCACAGTACCCTCACAGTATTATATACCCGGAGTGCACAGTACCATGTATATACCCTGGAGTGCACAGTACTGTGTATTACCCCTGGAGTGCACAGTAATGCATGTATATACCCTGGAGGCACAGTACTGCATGTATATACCCTGGAGTCCACAGTTACTGCATGTATGATACCCTGGAGTGCACAGTACTGCATGTGTGACCCGGAGTGCACAGTACTGCATGTATTACCCTGGGTGCACCAGTACTGCATGTAGTACCCCGGAGTGCACACAGTATCATGTATACCCCTGGAGTGCACAGAATGCATGTATTCCCTGGAGTGCACAGTACTGCATGTATTACCCCGGCGAGTGCACAGTACTGCTGTAGTCCCCTGGAGTGCACAGTACGCATGTAGTCTACCCCTGGAGTGCACAGTACTGCATGTATGACCCTGGAGTGCACAGTACTGACAGTATTACCCCTGGAGGGCACGTACTGCGTAGTACCCCTGGAGGTGCAAGTCTGGCTGTATGATACCCCTGGAGGTGCACAGTCCTAGATGTATATCACCCCTGGAGTTGCACCAGTACGGCAGTATGTACCCCTGGAGTGCCACCGTACTGAGGTAGTACCCTGGAGTGCACAGTACTGCATGTATGTACCCCTGGAGTGCACAGTACTGCATGTATGTACCCCTGGAGTGCACCGTACTGCATGTATGTACCCCTGGAGTGCACAGTACTACATGTATGTACCCCTGGAGTGCACAGTACTACATGTATGTACCCCTGGAGTGCAACATGTACTACCACTCTACACTTGCATTGTATTCTATATACTATATGCAGCCTGCTCCGCCATATAGATAGAGAATATATAATCCATATTATATTGTATGTCTGAGGGGCTCCAAAATATTTTACAATGTATGTTCTCTCTGATGCCTGCTCCAGTATTTAATCTACAGGATTATACTACATGTATTAGGACTCCAAAATCATGTATGTAAAATTTACAGTTGCATTGTATTATTTATACTCTTTGCAGCCTGCTTTACCATATAGATATTATTTAATCTACACTTTATGCCACATGTCTGAGGGGCTCCAAAATGATATATAGAAACTTAATGTATGTGCACTGTGCTGCCTGCTGTACTCTCTTATCTACAGCATTAGGCTGGATTCATATTATATGATCATTATGCTGGGGACTGACATGGAAATAGACTCTGCAGCTATGTCCATTATAAACTGTTTACTAGATGTGGGTTCAGTTACTTTCTCTGCTATATAATCTCTCTATGATGTTGGCTCTGCATGTATGTAAGTTATATACTTTACCATGTAGGATCTGTAGCTGTGTCCATTAAATACTGTTATAGATTTCGGATCTACTTGTATGTCTTCTATATACTGTTTACTAGATGTAGGCTCTGTAGCTATGCACACTATACATCAGTGGTTTTCAACCGCCGGGCCCAAGACCAGGCCGTGGAACACTGGTATGTGAAACTTGATTTTAAAAAATCGGTACTTACCACCGGCGCTTCGCTTCACCCCGCAGCAGCGGCTTCTGCTATCCTCAGATTACCTGTAATGCGGTCAGAGGCATGCGGGGAGGCTGTATCGCAGTTTTAACACTTTTTAAACTTTAAGAGGCTTCGGCGCTGCGTGCGACCATGCAACGTCTCCGGCATTTCCTATGTAGGCGCGCGCACGCCGCGCCGAAGCCTCTTCTGCTCTAAAGTTTAAAAAGTGTTAAAACCGCGATACAGCAGTTAATCACACTAACGAAAGTAAGTACCGGCACCAGCTCACCCTGAGCTGGTGCACAGTACTTACAGCTTACCCCTGCCATTCTAACTGGTAGGTTTCCTTTAATGGTGGGAGGCCGCTGCGGACATGCTATTAATGGTGGGGAGGCCGCTGCAGCATTTCCCACCCTAGTCCTATACTTGACGCAAAATGTTCTCATTTTTTGGTGGTAAAATTAGGTACTTCGGTTTACACTCGGGTCGGCTTGTACTTGCATATATGTGGTATGTTATTTTTTTTTACCTCGCATGGATGCACGTACTGCATGTATACCCCCTGGAGTGCACAGTACTGCATGTATGATACCCCTGGAGTGCCAGTACTACTGCATGTATATCCCCTGAGTGCACAGTACTGCATGTATATCCCCTGGAGTGCACATACTGCATGTATTACCCCTGGAGTGCACAGTACTGCATGTTATACCCCTGGAGTGCACAGTACTGCATGTTATACCCCTGAGTGCACAGTACTGATGTATATCACCCGGAGTGCACAGTACTGCATGTATATACCCTGGAGTGCAACTGTACTACCCTCTACACTTGCATTGTATTTTATATACTATCTGCAGCCTGTCCGCCATATAGATAGAGAATATATAATCCATATTATATTGTATGTCTGAGGGGCTCCAAAATATTTTACAATGTATGTTCACTCCGATGCCTTCTCCAGTATTAATAATCTACAGGATATACTACATGTATTAGGACTCCAAAATCATATATGTAAATATACAGTTGCATTATTATTTATACCTTTGCAGCCTGCTTACCATATAGATATTATTAATCTACACTTTATGCTACATGTCTGGTGGGGCTCCAAATGATATGATAGAACTTAATGTATGTGCACTGTGCTGCCTGCTGTACTCTCTTATCTACAGCATTAGGCTGGATTCATATTAATGTATCATTATGCTGGGGACTGACATGGAAATACACTCTGCAACTATGTCCATTATAAACTGTATACTAGATGTAAGTTCAGTTACTTTCTCTGCTATTAATCTCTCTATGATGTATTGGCTCTGCATGATGTAAGTATATACTTTCTTACCCTTCAAGGCTCTGTAGCTTGTCCATATAATCTGTTTATAGATGCGGATCTACTTGTATGTCTTCTATATACTGTTTATTAGATGTAGGCTCTGTAGCTCTCCGGCATTTCCTATAGGCAGACGCGCACATCGTGCGCACGCAGCGCCGAAGACTCTTCTGCTCTAATGTTTAAAAAGTGTTAAAAACCCGATACAGGGGTTAATCACAATCACGAAAGTAAGTACCGCACGCCCTGACTGGTGCTCGGTACTTACAGCTTACCCCTGCCATTCACTGGTAGGTTTCCTTTAATGGTGGGAGGCCGCTGCGGACATGCTATTAAGGGGGGGGAGGCCGCGCTTTGCATTCACTCCCACCCTAGTCCTAT
This sequence comes from Engystomops pustulosus, assembly GCA_019512145.1. Lineage (NCBI taxonomy): Eukaryota > Metazoa > Chordata > Amphibia > Anura > Leptodactylidae > Engystomops > Engystomops pustulosus. The sequence goes on from CM033643.1 coordinate 96,751,434, forward strand.
ACTTGACGCAAAATGTTTTTGCATTTTTCGGTGGTAAATTAGGTAACCTCAGTCTTAGCACTCTGTTTGGCTTGTCTCTTCAATACCCCTGGAGTGCACAGTACTGCATGTATATACCCCTGGAGTGCAACATGTACTACCACTCTACACTTGCATTGTATTTTATATACTATCTGCAGCCTGCTCCGCCATATAGATAGAGAATATATAATCCATATTATATTGTATGTCTGAGGGGCTCCAAAATATTTTACAATGTATGTTCACTCCGATGCCTTCTCCAGTATTACATAATCTACAGGATTATACTACATGTATTAGGACTCCAAAATCATATATGTAAAATATACAGTTGCATTGTATTATTTATACTCTTTGCAGCCTGCTTTACCATATAGATATTATTTAATCTACACTTTATGCTACATGTCTGTGGGGCTCCAAAATGATATATAGAAACTTAATGTATGTGCACTGTGCTGCCTGCTGTACTCTCTTATCTACAGCATTAGGCTGGATTCATATTATATGATCATTATGCTGGGGACTGACATGGAAATACACTCTGCAACTATGTCCATTATAAACTGTATACTAGATGTAAGTTCAGTTACTTTCTCTGCTATATAATCTCTCTATGATGTTGGCTCTGCATGTATGTAAGTTATATACTTTCTTTACCCTCAAGGCTCTGTAGCTGTGTCCATTAAATACTGTTATAGATTGCGGATCTACTTGTATGTCTTCTATATACTGTTTATTAGATGTAGGCTCTGTAGCTCCGGCATTTCCTATGTAGGCACGCGCACGATCGTGCGCACGCAGCGCCGAAGACTCTTCTGCTCTAATGTTTAAAAAGTGTTAAAACCGCGATACAGGGGTTAATCACACTATCGAAAGTAAGTACCGGCACCGCCCTGAGCTGGTGCTCGGTACTTACAGCTTACCCCTGCCATTCTAACTGGTAGGTTTCCTTTAATGGTGGGAGGCCGCTGCGGACATGCTATTAATGGTGGGGAGGCCGCTGCTGCATTTCCCACCCTAGTCCTATACTTGACGCAAAATGTTTTCATTTTTCGGTGGTAAAATTAGGTACCTCGGTTTACACTCTGGTTGGCTTGTACTTGCATATATGTGGTATGTTATTTTTTTTTACCTCGCA